>CM037878.1:260859420-261458422 GCA_021292165.1 Shinisaurus crocodilurus | reverse complement strand
AAAAAGCCCATCTAGCGAAAATGCAGAGCAGGAGGACAGGGAGGCGAAGATCACCTCCGCCGCTCCTCCTGCTCTGCATCGGATGTCTGTAAGCCTCTGCGTTTGGGGGCTTCAGGACATCCCAATGGGATTGTGCCCAGCAGGTTGATGGGTCCGTATGTTGAGATAAGCATTAAAAAAAATGGTATATTCATCAAAGATGTATTTATTTTATTTTATTTATTATATTTATACCCCACCTTTTTTCCGGCAAGGAACCCAAGGCGGCTTACATAGTCCTCCTCCTCCTCCTCCTCCTCTCCATTTTATCCTCACAACAACCCTGTGAGGTAGGTTAGGCTGAGAGTCAGTGACTGGCCCAAAGTCACCCAGTGAGTTACTGCTTAAAAAAAAAAAAAAAAAAAAGTCTGAGGGGAAACAAACTAGCCATGCATCTTGCTTTTCTGACAACAGGCCCGAAAGCACACACACCCCAAAAGGGGGGGGGGAGAAAATGCTTCATGTCTCTTTAAGAAGAAAATCTTAACAGAGTGCTTTGTCGCAGTTATCCTGATACACAGCTCTGCAGAGGCTGTAATGCACGAATAGAGCTCCATGTGAGCAGGGCTTTCCCCCATTCTCTTCAATGTTGGGGCAGGAGAACTCCCAATCTCTTCATTGTACACAATAAGCTTCTCCAAACACTGAAGCGGCAGCCCTAGCTGGTGTGGAGCTACATACACATGCTGTCCTTTTCTGGTCAGTTGGCAAACCTACTTAGGAGCCTGAGGATTTTACTCAACTAGCACCCTTTAGACCAGTGTTCTCCAACTGTGGGTCCCCAGATGTTTTTGGCCTACAACTCCCAGCATGCCCCAGCCAGCGAGCTGGCTGGGGCATGCTGGGAGTTGTAGGCCAAAAACATCTGGGGACCCACGGTTGGAGAACACTGCTTTAGACACTATGCCCCATACAGCAGCTCCATTAAATATATACGGTCTCTGATGTGTCACTGCCCCACACAGGCCACAGCTGACTGGTTCACTTCAGTATTGGGGAAAGTTCAGTGTATATAATGGAGAAATGCTGCAGGGAGCTTCCCCGGACTCTGTTCATGCATTAGAGCCTCTGCAGAACTTTGTATTAGGGTAACCATGACAAAGCATTCTGTCAAGGGATGGGGGACAAATTTATTCAGTTCACATTTTATAGCCAACTTACCTAATTTTCACTTTTGAGCCACTGTGGTGTAGTGGATAGAGTGTTGGACTGGGACTCGGGAGATCCAGGTTCTAGTCCCCACGTGAAGCTCACTGGGTGGCTTTGGGCCAGTCACGTATTCGCAACCTAACCTATCTCACAGGGTTGTTGTGAGGATAAAATGGATATGCTCATATGTGGTGGAGTTGTAAAAATGTTCTAGAATTTTGGTGAGAGGTTTTTACAGAAATATCGGAAATTACAGGTATTAATCTAGAGGTCTGTCCTAAACTTGCTTTGTTATCAATAACCGATAAAGTCACTTGTGCCCAAAATACGAAGTAATTAATTGTGAACTTGTTAACTGTGGCTAGGTTAATGATAGCGAGGAAATGGAAAGTACAACATGTTTTTCTATTAACTGATTGGTATAAGGAAGTTTGGGATATAGCCCTAGATGATAAACTAACTTGTAGTATCAAATGCAAAAAGGGACAGTTAAAGAAGAATAATTTTATGGATATATGGAATCAATTATTAGACTATGTATTAATAAAGGGGAAGGGGAGTATGCCTTGTCAGGATATGTTATATTTTTGGAATGTGGAATTTTATTTATTATTTATTTATTATTAATATTTATTTATCGCCCATCTGGCCGGCAACCGGCCACCCTGGGCGATGTACAGACAGTAAAATACATAAATACAATAAAATACATTAAAACAATATAAAAATTTTAAAATCTTAACCCACCCCATATTCCCGCCTGAACAACCAGGTTTTTAATGAGCGACGGAAGCTCATCAGAGAGGGGGCATGGCGGAGGTCACTCGGGAGAGAGTTCCACAGTACGGGGGCCGCCACAGAAAAGGCCCTCTTCCTCATCCCCACCAGTCTAGCTGCTCTGGCTGAAGGGACAAGGAGAAGGCCATCCGTGGCAGATCTTGTTGAGCGGCCCACTTGGTGTTGCTGGAGACGCTCCTTGAGATAAACTGGACCAGAGCCGTATAGGGTTTTAAAGGTCAAAACCAACACCTTGAATTCGGCTCGGCAAGCAACTGGTAGCCAGTGCAAATCCTTCAGCACTGGCGTGATGTGATCCCGCCGGCGGCTGCCTCTAACCAGGCGAGCCACCGCATTCTGTACCAGCTGCAGCTTCCGAACCGTCTTCAAGGGTAACCCCACGTAGAGCGCATTACAGTAGTCTAGGCGAGAGGAGACCAAGGCATGAACCACTGATGGGAGCAGGTGATTAGGAAGGTAGGGGCGCAGCTGCCGTATCAGATGGAGTTGATACAGCGCTGCCCGGCTCACAGCTGCCACCTGAGCCTCCATGGACAGCTGGGAGTCAAGAATGACCCCCAAGCTGCGGACCTGGTCCTTCAGGGGTAGATGTACCCCATTCAGCACCAGGTCAACATCCCCTAACCTCCCCTTGTCCCCCACCAGAAGTACCTCGGTCTTGTCGGGGTTCAGCTTCAGCACGTTCCTTCCCATCCAGCCAGCCACTGCCTCCAGGCACTTGGACAGGGTCTCAACGGCCAACCTCGGTGACGACTTGAAACAGAGGTAGAGCTGCGTGTCATCCGCATACTGATGACACCGCACCCCAAACCTCCTGATGATAGCTCCCAGCGGCTTGAGGTAGATGTTGAATAACATCGGGGAGAGGATGGAACCCTGCGGCACCCCACAAGTGAGCAGCCGAGGGTCCGAAGCCTCCTCCCCGAGAACTACCCTCTGGTACCTTCCAGAGAGGAAGGACCGGAACCACTGCAATACAGTGCCTCCCAAGCCCAACCCCTCCAGGCGGTCCAGGAGGATACCGTGGTCAACGGTATCAAAAGCCGCCGAGAGATCGAGGAGGACTAGCAAGGAGCATTCGCCCCTATCCAAAGCCCTCCTCATATCATCCACCAAGGCCGTCTCCGTCTTAATTTAATTGATTAAGGGGATGGTTGTATATTAGTTGGTCCCTAGGCAGGTGGGGGGTGCACCTTATGATTTATTTTAGTTGTATGTTTGTGTTTTATAGTTTTGTATGTAGTTTATAATAATTAAATTTTAAAAAATTTAAAAATGGAGAGGAGGAGGAGGACCATGTAAGCCGCCTTGTGTTCCTTGCAAGAGGAAAAAGTGGGATATAAATGTAAACAACAACAGCAACAACAACAACATGCATACAGTGAAACTCAGTTATCCTTTGAAATTCACACTTTTCTCAAATTTTACAGTGGAGTTCTCCAACAAAAATTGTGTAAAAAAATGCATATATTGGGGAATGCACACAGAAATGCATATATTCATGAAAAGAACATTTAAAATTGCAGTATATTTGGGAGTTTGCTTGCAAAAGTATGTGTATGGCAAAATTATGAACTAAAATGCATATATTAGGAGAAATGCGCACAAACATAGGAAGCTGCTTTATACTGAGTCAGACCTTTGGTCTATCTAGTCCAGTATTGTCAATACTGACTGGCAGCGGCTCTCCAGAGTTTCAGGCAGGAGTTTTTCCAGCCCTTCCCTGGAGAAGCCAAGGATCAAAACATTCTCAAATTTCAGGACAAACCGAACTTGAGATTGGAAACATTCTCAAAGTTCAGGATGAACTGAACTTTAGATTGGGGAAAAAATAGAAATTGAAAAAAACCAAAACGGGCAAATCCATCCATCCCTAGTTAAGATTTTCTTTTTAAAAACATGAAGCATGTATTGTCGTGATTGCACAGAGTAGTTAAGCAGAGGATAAATTGCTTGCATGTTAACTGAAAGCAATACTGAAAAGAACAGCTGGAAAAGCAAATACTGTGGACATCTGTTTGTAGGCTTCTCGGGAGCACATGAAGCATTCTTGATGAAGCCCCAATTGCTTTTTGCTAAAATTGGAAACTTTTCTAGATGCACCAGATCTGCTGCTACAGCCAAATCTTTATCTTGCTATTTCTGCATTCCTTGAGATACAAAAAGATTTGCTGAAAGTGCAAAGTGTTTGGCTGGCAGTTATAATATCTGCATAATTGCTGTGGCACAGGAGGGACTCGCAGGTTTTTTGTCACACACTTTCTGATAGGCAATGGCTTACTTTATCAGCTGCGGGACAAGGGTCTAGGAAAATGGTAGAAGGCACATGTAGACACAAATTGTACTGGAATTAACCCAATTAACAACGGAAGAGATAAAGACAGTGGGCATGCTCAACAGATATCCTGATAGCTGTAATATGAAACACAAATATGACCTGTAGACATTTGTTGGTGCATCAAATATGAACAGGCAGTCCCCGAGTTACGTACGAGATCCGTTCTTAGGTTTGTCTTTAAGTCGAGTTTGTATGTAAGTCAGAACAGGTACATACTGGTTCTTATTAAACATCACTTAGTCAAATGTTTGTCATAGTATAGTACAGTAATACCTTGGATTGCAAGTAACTTGGTCTGAGAGCATTTTGCAAGACAAGCAAAAATTTTGAATTTTTTTGACTTGATAAACAAGCAAGGTCTTGCAAGACAAGTGTAGGGATGTAACCGTTTGCCTCGAGCAGACGTAGCGGGCCGAAATCGGCCATGCTCACGCCCGCCAGAGATTCGCTTTGATATAAGAGTGTTTCGGATTACAAGCACGGTTCCGGAATGAATTATGCTTGCAATCCAAGGTATTACTGTATTTATTTTACCTTTCTGTGCATATAAAACACTAAAGAAACACTTCCAAATACAATAAAGCATCTTAAACATAACATTCAATACAGTATACAGTATAATAATACTGTAATAATGTATTAATAATAACAATATTATTGTTATTATACTGTATAATAATATTACTGCATTATTATTATTATTATTATTATTACTACTACTACTACTACCGTATTACATATAGTATTGTACTGTATTCTAAAAAACCATTAAAGAAACAGTTCTTAAAACAGCTTAGATAGAAAAAGAAAAAAGAAAAAAGAGTCAGGGTTTGATTCTGCTGCTGGAGAATGGGTTTCTTGTTTTGTTTGTTTTCAGATCAGGTTAGGCAACGCCCTGGGATCACTTTTGTTTCTGGGGGCGGAGTGCTGCTTTATTTCTGTGTGGACAGATAAAGCGTTGCTTGTAATAACTTCATTTTAAAAAACAAAACAAAAAACACACACCACTCTGAGACTTAAAGTCAAGATCTCACTCCAAGCCAACAAATAGAGATGTTAGTGTGCCCGGGGACGCCTCACCTCTCTGCGCTGCCCCCCGCTCGATTCTCAGTGGCGCGGAGCGATTCTCCATGCCGCTCGAGCCACCTGCACCCGCCGTGACGGTCTTGTCGCGTCACTTCTTTAAAACGTCCGTTTTAAGCCCTGTTGCCCTGGTTTCTACGGAAAAGACGCAGCACGGGGTCCCGTCGTGCCAGCGCAGGGTCCCGTCGCAGCCAGAAGTGACGCGACGGGACCGTCGCGGCAGGTGCGGGCGGCTCATCGCAGAGAGGTGAGCAGGGCCAGGACCCGGTAAAGCCTGTGAGTCTTGGGCGTGCGTGAGCGGGGCCGATTTCGGCCCGCTACGCCCCCCCCCCGAGGCAAGCGGTTACATCCCTACCAACAACAGGGAAGATCGGAACCACAGAAATCCTTGGGGAAGTAAACTTTTTCAATGGAAGGGGCTTGGGATGCTGCCGTCACTGCTGGTTCTCTTGAATCACTCCCCCCACTCGCCCTTTCCCCCTTCCAGGCTTGACCGTCTCCTGCTGCAAAAGGTTGATTCAATGAGTCTGTTGGTTTGGCAGCAGTGGCGGTTTTAATTTCTCCACCCCCAGGAGGAAAAAGGCACGAATCCCGTCCAAGGGGGAAAGAAAGAGCCTCCAGATGGGTAGTGGAGCCAGCCGCTAGCAAAGGAAGTGAGGAGAAAGCAGGTGGCAGCGGCGGCAGCACGAGCCTCCCAGTGCTGGGCGAGAGAGAGGGTGCGCGCGTGCGACAGAGGGAAGGAAAGGCATGTTTTGCTTGTGGCTTTCCACCTCACCCACTCTTCCCCATGTGCTTAAGGTTTGCCCTGTTCCTCCCGCGACAGGTGCTGCACAAGTGTGTGCCTGCCTAAGGCTGCAGAGGGAGCTCCCTCTCCGAGCAAGTATGGTGGTCCGTTCATAAGTATGCGTCGTCCGTAAGTCGGATGTTCGTAACTTGGGGACTGCCTTTACTAAATTGCTATGCATGAGTACAATTCATGTTTTAAGCCCTGTTGCCCTGGTTTCTATGCAAAAGACATGGCGCGGGGTTCCTTCGCGTCAGCGCAGGGTCCTGTCGCGTCACTTCTGTCCCCACACTGGCAGGCGCAGTTGGCTCGTGCGGAGAGGCGAGCGGGGAACCGGGTAAGGCCTGCAAGTCTCGGGGGGGCAAGCAGGGCCAATTTTAGTCTCATTACAGTCCCCCAAGCTGAGCGGTACCATCCCTAAACACTGCAGGTCAACCTTCTCCCAGGTTTATGGGGAATCTTTTCTACAAACTTGGTAAAATTTATGAACTGTGCCTTTAAAGCTATTTTTAGACATCTCCTTTTCTTTAAAGGGAAATAGCTACCTAGTAGCATTTGATAAATATTTTACAAAACAATTTATTCTTTTCCTATCTAAATTCATGAATTACTCATTGCATGGCACGTCTTCTCCCCTCCAGGCAGACAGCAGTAGTTGCCACAAACTGTTTAAAAAATGAAAGCTGTTCCAAGATAAAGGTGGGTTTCATTAATTAATTAGTGCTGTAATGCTCAACAAAGTAGTAGCGGTGAAACCTGGAGGTACTTTTACCTATGATTGTGTACAATGTCAAGAGTGGGGTTAAGATCTCTTCTTTGCTAGACTACTTCAGATTATTTTTTTATAAATAGCTGTCAAATTATTGTACAGTGACTTCACAATGTGCAGCAGGTAGGATTAATTTCCCCAGTTTTCATCAGAGCAGACAGAAACCAGATTTCTGCTAATCTAAGGCAGCTTTCCCCAACCTGATACCAGATGTGTTGGGCTGCAACTCTCATCATTCCCAGCCAGTGTGGACATGGGTTATCTTTAGCAATACTTAAAACCTTGGGTGCCTCCAGACCACTAACTGGGCCGGTGCTGAGACTCCAGAATATGACTTACCTTAGGATGTCCATGACAGTTGCTCCACATAGCAGGAGTGCAGAACCCCAGGCCTGTAGGTCAAATCCAGCCCTCCTGGGGTCACAGTCCAGTCCTCTGGGGTTCTCCCTTCCACTTGCCCCACCCCTTTTCCTCTGACCACCAATCATTTAGTGGTTTCCCCGGTGTTTTTGCAGTGTTTTTTCCAATCTGAAATGTGGAAAAGCCTCTCCTAGGGCTTAGTTATTGGCAGTAAGAGCTCTAAGCTGAAATATTCTGGTATTTTGGACACCACCCCTTTTGCCTTGCCCACCAGTGCATTGTGACCCCCAACATCTTCTCTGAAAAAGAATTTGGCCCCTGGGCTAAAATAAGTTCAACACCCCTTCCATATAGGTTCAGCTCAGATATTCTCAACTAGATTAGACGTAGAGATGTGCAGCCCTGGAAAACTCGTTCTGTTTGAGCTTGACGGATTTTCAACACATTTTCAACCCGATGGCCAAAAGCAGGCCACGCTGGGTTAATTATTGATTTCCACAAAAGTGCTCGAAATATTTGCACAAATTTGGAGCCAAGAACTGCAGATCTCTAGTGCAATTTGTGCAAATCACAAGTTGCGTAAATCATGAATTGCGTAAATCTGGGCCGACTCATTACATTTGAGTTGTTGTTCTTGTTGTAGCATTTAACATGAGAAGTATGGAAGCATCCTCCTCTCACTGCATATGCACTCACTCTATCTTGGCCACCTTACATTTTCATGACAGTTAATTTCAGATTTGTGCAAAATGTGGGCCTCTTCTCTGGAGTGGAGGCCCAAATTTTGCACAAAGTTCCCCGGCTTTTTTTTTTTTTTTTTAATGCAAACTGCAACCCGCTTTAAAAACAGAAGTCTGCATGCTGGCTCGATTCGTGTCAGATCGAGTCGGCACCAGCACCTGGTTGACAGAATGGAATCCGCAGGGCTGAGTCGAGAAAATCCATTTGATTTGCACCCCACTATCAGATTTCTCACATATCCCTAGATTAGAGGCCTTATACCAATGATATCTAGATATTGGGGCAGCACTGTCATTTTGCAGCAGGCAGAATTCTGGTTGATCCTTTCTTGATACCTGTTCGTGGCATAGTTGATCAAACACAGCCCTGCTGTGAAAAGAAAGGGCCTTTTAATGGTTAAAAATAGAATGAAAATTGTACTTCTCTAACAGTTCTTTATGCTTTATTAAAGCAATCTATTCCACCACCCTTGATTGCACCCACAATTTCTTGTATTGTTGTGAAAGGCGACAGTGAGATTGCACAAAATCAGAATTTTTTCTGCTTGAATAACCCCATGCATTTAATATATTAATACGTTTTTCATTGATAATCTCCTCAAGGTCTTAAGTGCTAGACAGTCAATAGTCTTCTGAAGGTCTTAACGACTCAAATTTGTATAGAGCTGAAATTAATAGGATATTTCTACTTAATACCATACTACAATTTTTACATGCGGTAAATGGGCAAATGCATTTATCAGCCAATGTCCTAATTAGGAAAAATAGCTCGAGTATGGGGCCATGCAATTATGCAGACACCTCTTCCTAATGTTAGTACCATGTTTTCCAAAGGCAATAGATTAAGAAGCTAAATTACTTACTGGAGACACTGAATTGCTTTTAAATAAATAAATGCCAATTAAAAAAAAATCCTCCTAGAATCTCAGTCCACAAAAGTACCCTCCACTCCTTTGAAATTGAGCTATTGCAGAATAACTAGATTAATGGATTAATTCCTAATTGTCTAATTTTATATTGTATAATATCATGGAAGGGCAGAATCCAGAGGCCGCAGTTCAACACAGAGTTAGGCATGCTTACAGCCACTGGGTTGGAACCAGACTTAGTCATGCTTAGAGTAGGCCCATTGGACTCAATAAGAGTCCAATTGGTCTGCTCTATATATTTATTTATTTATTTATTTCATTTTTATATCACCCAATAGCTGAAGCTCTCTGGGCGGTTTACAGCAATTAACAAGACAGTCCCTGCCCACAGGCTTACAATCTAAAAAGACACGACACACAAGGAAAAAGGAATGGTGAGGGAAGAAGGGGGGATATTAATTAATACTTCTGGCAGGGCTGGTGGAATGGCCCTGCACTCCCTCTCTTCTCCCTCCTCTCAGCCTGCTGGAATGGCTGCTGCTGGTGGCAGTTGAGGGAAGAGGAGCCTTCAGGAGGGCAGCCTTTCAGCATGACTAAGTCTGGATCCAACCCACTGTTTCCTATGGGCAGCTCAGTGTTGGACTGGGGCCTACAATTGTTTGGTTGTGTGGGAAAGGACCAAAGCCGGTCCTTTGTGTGGGTTCAGGTACCAATGGGTTAACCGGAGCAAGGTTAGCCCTTTACGCGCGGTCTGCAGCACCTAGGCAAAAGCCACAGCCAATTTTAACGCTAGGACAGTGAAAGAAGCAGTTTTATGAATGGGAGCCACTACACTGTTTACAGGTAAACAGAGTTTAATTGAGCGTATCAAAACATACACAAAGACAGTACGCAAAGTACGCGCCTGCAATTGACATAGGTATAGAGCGAGCCACACAACAGTACACACAAGGTTTACCTGGAATGACCCTGATTCCTCGACAGCCACGTAGCTCAGCAGCTAGACGAATTCAGCTAGTTTCACCGGGAGCTGCCCAGGGCTGGATCCTGAGGTCAGACCGAAGCCCTGGACCTCCGCGCAGCTTGGTGCCCATGACCAACAACTTTTCCTGCCACGGGCCCCTTTCTTTTATACCCTCTTCTTGGCTTCCCCCTCCCTCCTGCATCCCCTCCCTTCGTGATTGCTTGAACTGAGTCAGGAATAACCTGTTTGGGGATGCTTCACAGCTCATTTGGCTGCCAGGGGAAGGAAGCTGCCCGGGGGTATGCAGATGTGTCCCATTGTGAGCCTCATTGAAGGGCAGGAAAACAAGTGCAGCCGGTAAACAAGGTTAAAGGTGGATACCTGAGCTGCTGCTGCAAGTGGGGTGGGTGTGTACCTGACCTGACTTTCTCTTTATAGGTTGGTTCAAAGAAAAGTATTCCAAAAATTGCATGGTGGTTGAAGTTCCAAAGCTTACTAAATAACAAGTTATAATAACCCTATTCTGCATTCCCATAAACCTCTCTTCCTATGGACTGGATGCTTGATTGCTGTATTAGTCTCAAGGGAATGTAAAATCAGCCTAACAAAGCAACCAAAGCATCCCAGTCTGGCTTTCACTCAACGGAAGCTGAAATGATAACCAACTTGCCCTCTGTCTATCTCAGAGTTCTCCAACCTGGGGTCCCCAGATGTTTTTGGCCTACAACTCCCAGCATGCCCCAGCCAGCTATGCTGGCTGGGGCATGCTGGGAGTTGTAGGCCAAAAACATCTGGGGACCCCAGGTTGGAGAACACTGGTCTATCTGATCCATTCATGCCATAGAAATCCCCACAGCTTCATAACAACTCTGTTTTCTTGGGCTAGATAACAGGCTGTAAAATTTGCAGTCTGTCGATGGGAACCCCAAGTACAGCAGGACTGCAAAGACAGCCTACAAGTGGACCAGGTAGTAGGTGGAGTGGAGTGAAATCATTAAAACAGGTAGCTGCTAAGGTGGCAAGCTGAGAGTGTTAGATATTCATAAGAAACCAGGAATAAGGCAGGAGAATGGCCTTTAGGTGCATCAAGGCCAGGGAGCTGGGTGAGGAAGCGCCATCGCCATGTTCATTCCACAGAATGTCCCCTCCTAGCCTGCCACTGAGCTGTAGCACAGTGCTAGAGCACGTGCTTCACACACAGAAGGTCCCAGGTTCAATCCCCGGCATCTCCAGGTAGGGCTAGAAAAGAATCTTGCCTAAAAAGCTGTTGTCAGTCAACAGTACTGGGCTAGATGGACCAAGGGTCTGACTCAGTATAAGGCAGCTTCCAATGAGGGCATGGAACTTCCCTGGGAAAAGGAAGTACAATTTGCTCTCTGCATTCTAAGCTGGAAGGCAGCCATGCAGACTGCCTAGCCCACGCTGGTCCTGTGGTGGCCTTTGGCAGCTCTGTGGACCAGCTCAGGTGACTAGCGTGGGTTGAAGCTGTCTGCCGGTGTGTACTCGGAGGGTTGGAAGTGCTGAATATACAGCATTCTGTAAATGCTGAACCTACATGCCGTTTAGGGGAAACATCATTCTTTGACAGTAACAGCAGGAAAGTGAATTTGTTGGGGGGACACAATTTCAACAGATGCCTCTCTTTGCAATAAGCGTGTAGCTCTAATTGGGTATTTCTTGCCAACAGGAGGAGCTTCTCAAGGAAGAGATGTGGCTTCTAATCTTTTCATTGGTGCATCTGTCCTATTAAAACTAGAATGGCAGCTTCGGAGCAGGCATTTTGCCCCGTTGACAGATGGCTGCTGATGTATAGCATGTTAGAGAATCGACATGTGCAGGAATTTGGGTCCCAGCCAAGAATGCCAAAATGGCAGCCAAAGCTGTTTCCGTGCCTTTGATTGTTCTTATATGCCATTTGTGTGCTTGATTTTTAATTTGAAGTTGGGCTCCTCAGAGAATGTCAAAAATGGCTCTTATTCAGGGGATTGGATGTGACATTTCAACGCATCTGCTCTTACAGTGCACCTGGCCAGGTTGCAACAAGCCACGTGGTCCTCATGCCAACAAGGACCAGGATGAGATCCACCATTTCTTGGTGAAGTGGCTATGCACCGAGATGTGTAGTAAATAAACCAGGGCTTTTGTGTGTAGACCCACAAAACAGATTCAGGATATCCTATGGCCTGTTCTTTTGCCCCAGGTGCAGCGAGGGATCTCTGGGACTTAGGGAGTGTGGCAGTGGCTCTGACATCACTTTAACTTATCCTCACAATATTCACTTTGAAAGCAGCTTCTGAAGTATTACGTCTTGAATTTTTATTTCTTTTTCAATCCAAACATTTTCATATGGAAGCATATTTTAACATGGGGGATGAGTGGGATTTTGTCCTATTTGGGGTATCCACTCCTGCCTCTACCATCTGGAAGCTTGCACAACATCCTCCTCCTGCGAGCAGAAGTCAACCCCCCTGTCATAGGAAACATAAGAGGTTGCCTTATACTGCCTCAGACCATTGGTCCATATAGCTCAATATTGTTTACACACCAGCCTGCCCTGATCACATGCCTTCCAGATGTTTTGGGCTACAGCTCCCAGGATTCCTGACCATTGGCCATGCTGGCTGGGGCTGATGGGAATGGAAGTCCAAGACCTCTGGAGGACACCAGGATGGGGAACGGGTGGTGCTAGGCACTGAAAAAATCCTGGGCTCAAGCCCACAGGACAAAAAAATGCACACATTTGCATATGCTAATTTACATATGCTCTAAAGCAGTGGTTCCCAACCTTGGGTCCCCAGATGTTGCTGGCCTACAACTCCCAGCATACCCAGCCAGCATGCTCTCTGCATTCAAAGCTGGAAGGCAGCCATGCAGACTGCCTAGCCCACGCTGGTCCTGTGGCGGCCTTTGTCAGCTCTGTGGACCAGCTCAGGTAACTAGCGTGGGTTGAAGCTTTCTTTTTGACTGCTGCTGCTATTCTCGTTAAAAAGCCCTGGGTCTGAGCATTCATCTTTGTTTGGACAATGAGTGTATTGTCCAAATAATTGTACAATAAGTGTACCAAACTGTGTCTCTGAAATCAACACCACTCATACTCAAGTCTTTGAATTTACCAGCCACTAATCAAGAAGGCTCACCATGTCATTATGGTTATACTGAATTGTCTTATGAATTTAGAGATGTGGTGGTGGAGAGGAAGGGATGAAAAGGAGGTTGTTAAAAAAAAGAAGAAGTAAGAAATGCTCAGTGTATCTTTTCTGGGGACCGAGGCTGAGAGCTCTGACAAGGGAGAGGGAGATAAAGCGGACTGATCATTTTATTCTGTTGGCAGCTAATATCAGTGACTGATTTCTCCGAGTCAGAGTTCACACTCTGTGATTATTGCAAACGGATGTACATTTGCAAGAAAACACCTGCGCGGCATCCCAGAGTTCTGATAAGCATACAAATGAGGTCTCCGTAGGATTGTGCAAAAGAATTTAACAGCTTCAAGAAAGATTATCCAGGTATTTCACGAAGTTCATTCGTTCTACTGTAAGAGGACCTTAGGAATGAAATATGTGAAATGCCTACATCAAAACTGCTACTGTACTAAGGGAGAACTGTGCAAAATTGTACAAAAATCAAACAAAATGTATTGGGTTTCCTAGATAAGTGCTCAATCAGGCTAGTTTAAACCACCACTACTGAATAAGGTGTTGATCGACAGCAACATATAATGGATCCAGGAGACATTGCCATACTACTGGGGTAGAATATATACACATATTTCTAGATTTCTACCCTACCTTTACACTTGAAAGGTACTCAGGGCACAAAGCAATCCTATACATGCCTTCTCCAAAGTAAGCCCCATTGAATTTAACGGGATTTACTCCCAGGTATGTGAATATAGGACTGCAGCTGCAGTGTACTATTCTTTAAACATAAAATTCAAGATCCAAACACCATGGAGATAAATTTGTTTTAAAAACTGTACACACCAATATTAGTGATGGGAACCGATTTGTGCATTCAAACTGACTTCCTCCAATGGAAAGGTGAAAGGTATTCCAGACATAGGGTTGGGTCCAGATATAAGTGCATGCAACTGCGCCAGAAGAAGTGGACTTCTCTGCCCCCTCCTCCCCATAGCTCCTCCAGACCCTTCAAAATGCTACACATAGGGTCAGGGGACCCTGCTGAATGGGGTGAGCTGTGGTGGGTGGGAGGGGGAATCCCTGAAAATCAGGCATAGGCACTTCCATGAGCAGAGCCCTTCCATCAATGGAAGGCAGAGCCTGGATCCAACCCATGGAATTTTTGTGTACACGTCAGAGAACCTGTATCCAGAACAGGTGGATCAGTACATTAGAACCTATATCTGCAGATATGCCTGCCCAACTCCACCCATAATCGCTTAAGTCAATTCAGTAAGTGTGTAGGCAGTCCTAAAGATGTTTCATTCTTTTGCAAAAGAGTATGTTTGCCAATAGACATTTCTGCTGTATTTGTTGCTTGCTGTGTCTGGCATTAATTGTGTGGGGGGATGAATATTGAAAAGATGTGTTGTATAAAATAACAGCACTACTGCTGCTGTACTTAACACTGTACAATATTTTACTAGGTAATGTAGTCATCCATATGAACAATTAACAAATGGGAAATGGCTATACTTTCTGTCCTGCAGATAGAGATGGGACCAACTTGGAGTAGGTTACCTGGTGCCCTCTGAATGTTTTGGACGACAACTTCCATAATTTCTGACTATTGGCCATACTGACTGGGGCTCATAGGTGCCATAGTCCAAAACATCTGGAGGGCACCAGGTTGACTACCCCAGGAACTGACTAATAACTGAACGCATATGAAACTGACATGGATGCAAACCAAATGGATTTCAGCCCGATCCCTAGTTCATTAGCATTGTAGGAATTGAGTCTACAAGCATACAACTTTTATGCATGCAGACTCTCTCTGCAGTATCACGAAGCTTGCCTTTTCAGGATTCATGATCACATGGAGAGAGCTTATGTGTACACACGCTGTATGTATGTAGGCTGTGTAGGCTTGCTTGTTTATTTTTTGTGGGGGGGGGGCTGTTTTGCCCATGTGGGGGTCTTTTTCTGAGCACCACCAGTTTGCTTCTGGGAAATGGGTATGTTGCGCTTTATGGAAGCAAATGTGTCATTTGGCATTTGAGGCTCAGCTCCCACCTCTGCCTTGTACTCGGTTTCTTGGCCAACTTACTTGTCTCTGAGCCTCGTCAATTTGCCTTCTCTGAAATGGATCTTGGAGCAGAAAACTGCCAGTTCAACAGAGTGGCTTTGTGTTTTGAAGTTCAGACATCACCTCTGTCGCATACTTAGGTTCTTGGGCAAGCTACTTTTCTTTTAGTCTCACCAGTTTGCCCTCTGGGAAGTGGATGTTTTGTGTCTGGCTGCACACACCATGACAGCTATTTTGTGAATGTGCAAGCCCACCTCCCATGGAAGCCATTTTGTGAGGGTGTCCACAACACTTTCTCAAAATTCCAAATGTGCCAACTGACCCAAAAAGGTTGGGGACCCCTCACCTAGCACTGCCCACTCAGACAAATGCTATGCAGCAGAGGCATCATGTGTCATGTGAGCAGAGTGAGGAGCCTGGACTGGTTGCCTCTGTGACTCCTGTGTCAGTCAGGGGCCTTTCCCAATACAGTGGACTGCGGCCCATTGGGAGCAGCAGATGACTAGACAAGACAGACAGGCCAGGCCAGGAACAAGCAAGCACTGCCAGGGGACCAACTCAGGAGGATGGGAACAATGGGGGGGGGGTCAAGAGGAAAAGCTGGGGGGGGGCTTAAGAGCATAACTTGTGGGACTGCTGCCATCACCCAGCATCCACCACCTGAGATGTCATCCTGACACAAATTTGACTTGTTTGATTCTCAATTACGTATGTTCCAGCAGCAAGGTTTTGGGCCAGTGACATTCCAGATATATTTTCCATTAACATACAAAGGCCAGGATCCTTCATTTAATCGTTTGTTTTGTTACATTTCTATCCTGCCTTTCTTCCAAGGAGCCCAAGGTGCCCTATATGATCCTCCTCCTCTCCATTTCATCCTCACAACAACCCTGTGAGGTAGCTTAGGCTGAGAGTCAGTGACAGGCCCAAAGTCACCCAGTGAGCTTCATGGCCGAGTGGGCAATCGAACCTGGATCTCCCGAGTCCCAGTCCAACACTCTAACCACTACGCCACACTGGCTCTCCTTAACATACAAAGGGCTCCTTCCTTCAGTTGGGCCCAACTGGGATTTCTCATATTTTCTTTCTTTGAAAGGCAAGGCCTTTCCCCACAAGATATGACACAAACTGCTATTGGAAGTTCCCTCAGGTTCAAAGGTGGTTCAAAGGGCCTATCAGAGCTGTGTGACATGAAGATGGAGTTTCATCCCACACAGCTACCCAGCTACCCTGAGACACCATTGGCAGCCTGAGACCAGTGTCCAGGGAGGGGGGTCACCACACCAGCTGAAAATGTGGCTGAGACAGGCCCTTTAAAGGAGGCAGCCAAGCTGGTCAGGAGAGAGAGCCACTTGGAGGGATGGAAGCATGCAGGTGAACTCTCTAGAGGTGTGTGGTGCGAGTGTGACATGGTGTCCTACTTTAGAGGACAGTCCTTTATTTTGCAGATCTGGCAGAGGACAGTCCTCTGTTTAAAGGTGTCCTCTATTTGATAGGCTGTCCAGTCCAAGTCTGGTATAAAGTAAAAGGAGACCAGGGAGGGACCTTGAAAATGCCCATCAGCAGTTAGCACTTGGACAGGAGACTGAGCAGGCACACAGGTCACCTGGTCTCAGTCTTCTCCACTATGGTGAAGTATATTGTATTTCTATTTAAATTATAGTTATTTCTAAATTTGCACCTCTACATATATGTACATTTGCAAATGCAAATTGGTGTCCTCTTTTGGGGTCCATTTTGGTGATGAATGTCCTCTTTTTCTGGCAATGCGCAAGTGACCACCCTGTGTGAGCAGCAGCAAGTCAAGCTCCTATACCGGGAGGTGCCAGCAAAGGATGGAAACGGTGAAATTATTTTCAGGGGAAAAGAACCGAAGTGGACAGCATTTTGTTTTTATAAAAGAAGTCCTGTTCTGAGGTGCCTTGTGAATTTTGTAAAATTCAAAATGGCTGCCACCGTAAAAAAAAATATGGCTGCCTTCTTTACCACACACTGGGGAGCTGCAATTATAGTGGACAGCAGCTGAATATCTATAGGAGACGCACACCGTTTGATAGAGCAAGTGGATTTTTTCCTGCAGCAGCTCATTTTATTTGAGAGGTGCAGAGTTAAATACTTGTCCAAAGAAAGGCCCAAATTCCTTATAATCACTTCTCTAGAGATCGGAATCTCGATTCCCATTGTTCACCAGATCACTTTTAAAAACCATCTTATGAATGCTGAGCAGTATCACGGTTTGCTAGTAGTAGTCACTTCTTGCCACTATATTCAGTTCAGCCTTCACCTTTCTTCGACTATAAAATGGAACAATTTTTTCCCTGTGTTGCGTTATCTGTACACAGACCTGAAATACATGCATTGACACAGACATCATTTTGCATATAATGGGCATTTTCCAGTAGGTTCTTGCTTGGTACATAAGTAGGTCATATTTCGGCTAGCCTTTCTTTCTTCCTGCGATAATGCATTAATTACTCAATACATTTGCTGTTTTTCAAAGGGTAAGAGTATTTAGTCCAAGCTGCATTTCATACTAAATAGCTTGAAAAGATTTTTTTCTTCACCTTTTGGTAATGAAAGAGCCTTTTCAGAAGAGATTATGTAACTTCCCCTGACACCTCATACTTCAAACAGAAGAATGACTTCCATGCTGGAAGCCTGCCAGATTTGTAAATTGAAATGTTCCCTGTATAATACACTTCTCATAAGAGAATAACAGATAAGCATAGGAGGTTTCAATGTATATATTTGACATGTTCTATTTGGCTATTATTGTTATATTACATTGCTTTCTTGAAGGCAACTTCTTCTATGAGTTGAATTCTAAGCTAAATTGGCCAGATAGAGAGAGAAATATATAGGCAAGCTATCCAAATGAGCGCAGTAATCAAAACTCCATGAATAATGAATAGTAGTAAGATTATGTGGATAGTTTATTTGAGATAAGAGAGTGTTCTATAACATTATTGTCACTTCAGCAGAAGTGGCATGTAAAGCTATAGAGGACAGTACATAAGATTGGACCCGGTTTTCGGCCTCAGAGTCCATAGCATAGAGTCAGACCATCTGTACACTGTTCTATTCAGGTACAGTGAATTAACTGTGCATTGTCCCCTTAAGAACAGCCCAGGCTGGCCCAGCTTCCAGACCCCTCCTGCCCTTCCCTGGGACTAGGAGAAACTTTGCTGCAGACCTGTGTTAAGATATCTACCAGGGAGCTGTATATAACCCTGTTTAACAAACCTTTTATCTTACCAGCACCTGGGTGGGGCTTGAATCAGTAGTTGAGCTTACCAGGCAACACACACAACATGTGATCCTTTTGAGATCTAAGCTATGAGACACGACATTAATGTCAGATCCTGCATGCTGAAGTACATGACCCATGTCAGTGCCAGATAGGCCTGTGCTGTGCTATGCTGTGCTGTGCTGTGTGGAGACCAGAGATGTTGAAGAGTCCTTGGTTTCGAGTCACGAGTTGAGTCACAAGTCTTTGGACCCGAGTCTCAAGTCCGAGTCTGAGTCCTTGGTCCAAAATGGTGACTCACGAGTCATGAGTCATGAGTCACTCCCAAAGCTGACTCCACGAGTCCCTATTAAAATCAATGGGGGGTTTCCCCAACAAAATAAGGCTATTTCAGATGTGTGGCTTAAATAAATTCTAGGCACAAGTGTGCCTTTTTATTTCAAAACTCTGCAACTGATTTTGGCAAGAACAGACCAGGCAGACAAACCCAAAATAACCAGACAGGCAGAGGAGGCAGGGAACCCCAAAACAGGCAGGCAGAGGCCTTTGTCTTGGACAATTCAAACTGTGGAACTGGTTAAGAAGAGACCAGGCAGGCAGAGGAGGTTGGGATCCCCAAACAGGCAGGCAGAGGCAGCCAAACCCAAAATGTCTGAAAGGTTGCATTTTAGGGAAATGATTTTAAAAAATAAACTTGCTGTACAGTAATACCTTGGATTGCAAGGTAACTTGGTTTGAGAGCATTTTGCAAGACAAGCAAATTTTTAAATATTTATTTATTTACTTGATATACAAGCGACGTCTTGCAATACAAGTACTGTAGTACGACTTAAATTAAAAATCTCTGTACAAATTTTTTTGGGGGGATTTCGTTTTGATATAAGAATGTTTTGGATTACAAGCACGTTTCCGGAACGAATTATGCTCTCAATCCAAGGCATGACTGTACTTCCTAAAACCTATCCATGTTGCATTTGAGGAACACGATTTTGGAACACAGGTCCTTGGTCTCGAGTCCCGAGTCGAGTCTCGAGTCCCATTAAAAATATTGGGACTCGAGTCCCGAGTCGAGTCTCGAGTCCCATTAAAAATATTGGGACTTGAGTCTGACTCGAGTCAGAGGGGGGACTCTGTCCGACTCACGAGTCGAGTCCTGGAGTCCGAGTCCCCATCCCTGGTGGAGACCCTGCTATGCAGGGGGCCACTGTAGAATTTCAGAGGTAACTTGAGACCACATGGCTTAAGTACTGCTAATTGCTGCTAATACACAATAAATTCTTATCATTCTGCAACAAAACACCCTTGTTTTCATGTAAAAAATCTTTATTTCTGCTCCTAACTGTTCACGTGCCTATAATGTTCCTGTTCCCCCTTGAACACAGCCAGTTATTTTTGTTTTGCGTTTTTAATGTTGCATATTATTTGAGTAAAGGTGAAATATGTCTGTGAGAACCCGTGTAGACTTTAGGTGCATTACTTTCAGTTAGGACCCGCACGCAAGCTGTCTCCCTTTAAAAGGGGAAGCAAACTTTATGATCATGTATCTCAGGGGTGTTGAACTTCTTTCAGCCCAAGAGCCTATCATAGGATCATAGAGTTGGAAGGGGCCTACAAGGCCATCGAGTCCAACCCCCTGCTCAATGCAGGAAACTAGAGGAGGGATCTCCCATCCAAGTTATAACCAGGCCTGGCCCTGCTTAGCTTTCCACACTCAGACAAGCTGAGCCAGTGTGAGCCACAGACCTGTATACTAATTTAATTTCAGAGAAACTCTCAAGGGCTGCATTCCAGTGGTGGGTGGGGCCAAATGTAAAAGGGGTGGGGCAAGAATACTAGCATATTTTAGCTTACATCTTTATTTATTTATTATTACATTTATGAATTGCCCATCTGGTCTTTTCCTGTCGGTAACTAAGACTTAGTCATTTCAACCTTTCAGAATGATTTTTGTTCTTCTATTTAATCAGGAAATGTTTTTCCCCCATGTTTTAAAATAAATACCACCTTTCCATGATAGAATGTAAAATTTTCAGAGCCAAATTGAAGAGTTCCCCGCCCCCCCCTCCAATTATCCCAGGAAGGAGGGATAAAATGACTGCCTCTTTGAAAAGATGGGAAGATTAAATATTTCCGCTACTTTGATAATGTTATCATTTCTCCACAGGAAGTACATAAATAGCATTTTATTCCTTTTTTGTTAATGTGATGAAAATATCCACAATAGTCTTCCTGTGGAATTCTGTGTATCACTTGCTTTTGCCTATTTTTCCTTCTTCTACTGCAAAGGTTCAAGCCTGGAAACACTGTAATCTCTCAGTCCATTTAAGCATCCAATTTACTCTGATGCTGACCTTTTTAGAAAATGTTTTAAAGGGACTGATTTCCATGTATATGCAAGGAGCATGCGAGGGATTATTTTCTAGGGAGGGAAATGCTAGAAGCAAAGAGAACAGACAGGGGTTGTGGAAGTGTCAGAGAGATACAATAATAATAATAATAATAAAAACCCAACCCTGACAGTTCGTGATTAAATAGGAGAATGAATTCAAAATGGATGTGCTGATTGAAGAAGATACTTCTTCCATTATTATTTTTTTATCGTACATGCTGCACTATTGGAAAATGACTATAAGAGAAGATAGTTGATTGAAGGCTCAGTCCTGAGAGACTTTGCAGTTTCCATTTGTCTCCTGGTAGTGTAGTAGGACTGTGTAGTCACAAACAGAGAAATGAATGTTTCCCTTCGCTGCAGCAAACACAAGCCAGCTTGTTTTTCATGAGCTGCTGTCTAAGGAGAAGCAAAGGCCTAGTTCCTCTGCTCACCTAAAGCAGCCCCTTCACAGGCATGATGCGGAATGATGGCACTCTCCCACCAAGCCTAAGGACCCAATTCAGACATAACTACAAGCCATTGTTGGTTTTCAGTTTAAGAACAGAAGTGCATAACAGAGTCTGGCTGGATCAGACCAAAGGCCTATCTAATCCAGCCTTCTGTTCCCACAGTGGCCAACCAGATGTGGGAAGCCCACCTGCAGGATGTGAGTTTAGTAACATCCCTCCCACTCGTGCTCCCCAGTGACTGGTACTGGCATGCTGCCTCCAATATTGGACATAGCTGCCTTCCCCAACCTGGTGCTCTCCAGATGTTTTAGACTTCAACTCCCATCAGCCTCTGCCATGACGGCCAATGGTCAGAAATGCTGGGACTTGTAGGTCAAAACATCTGCTGAGCACTAGGTTGGAGAAGGCTAATCTATAGCCATCATGACTAGTAGCCACTGATAGGGTCTACTTCCCTTTTAAATCCATCCACGTTGATTGCCATCACGACTTCCTGTGGTAGTGAATTGTTGGAATATGGAGTTCTCATATTCAGGTTTGCCTTCGGGCAAAGAAGCAACAGAACCGGCAGACATGATCAAAGTCATGCCTGAGCTAAATGTCACCTTTGGCCCAGTGTAGTGGGTGTACAGTTTTTTGTCTTCAGGGAATCTGGAGCAGGGGTCATAATAGATTGCTTTCAGCTGGGATGACATCATGCTATGGGTGCAGCTGGCATTGCATCATCTATTCATGTGACTGTACAGAATTGTATAAAAGGTGTGCAAAGTCTTTGTGTTCTTGTTGGTGGAATATGGAGTTAATTGGATTAGGAGTTATTGATTAGAAAGCATTCTGTAAGTAAAGAGATAGTTTATGTATGTCTTGACTGTATCTGTTTTTGTCTGACATACTGTTCTCTTTCACTTTTGTACAATAGCACTCTGTGTATGTTCTGTTCATATTTTGCAAGTCTCAGTTTAGTAAACCTTTGTGTTTAAAGAAACAGACTTGTTGTTTTGCTTTTTACCTACTGGCCTAGCACTCCCTTCTCACACCACAATCTCTCTCCGCTGAAACTTCTGCAGCTGCTGGGACAAGGTTGTTTAACTTTGTTTTCCCCCCAGCGGCTCAGATTTCCAACATGAATTACATAGTTCAACTATGTGCTGTGTGTGAAGAAGTACTTCCTTTTATATCTGTCCCTTAATCTCCCACTAGTCTTGTCCTGGCTTCCACTTCACAACAACCCATTAAAAAAGAAAATCAAAACATTGTGAATAAACAAGAATGAACTAACATAGAATCATAGAAAAGTAGAGTTGGAAGGGGCCTACAAGGCCATCGAGTCCAACCCCCTGCTCAGTGCAGGAATCCAGGTCAAAGCATCCCTGACAGATGATTGTCCAGTTGCACCTTGAATGCCTCCAGACTGGGAGAGCCCACCACCTCCCTAGGTAGTTGATTCCATTGTCTTATTGCTCTAAAAGTCCGGAAATTTTTCCTGATGTTTAGGTGGAATCTAGGTTCCTGTAACTTGAGCCCATTATTCCGTGTCCTGCAAACTGGGATGATCGAGAAGAGATCCTGGCCCTCCTCTGTGTGACATCCCTTCAAGTACTGGAAGGGTGCGATCATATCTCCCCTCAGTCTCCTCTTCTGAAGGCTAAACATGCCCAGTTCTTCTAGTCTCTCCTCATAGGGCCTTGTTTTCAGTCCCTTTATCATCCTTGTTGCCCTCCTCTGAACCCTCTCCAGTTTGTCTACGTTCTCCTTAAAGTGTGGTGCCCAGAACTGGACGCAGTACTCAAGATGAGGCCTGACCAGTGCCGAGTAAAGGGGAATTATCACTTCCCGCGATTTGGAAGCTATACTTCTATTAATGCAGCCCAAAATAGCATTTGCCTTCTTTGCAGCCACATCGCATTGCTGGCTCATATTCAGTTTGTGATCTACCACAATTCCAAGATCCTTCTCACTTGTAGTATTGTTCAGCCAAGTGTCCCCCATTCTGTAACTCTGCATTTGGTTTCCTCTCCCTAGGTGCAGCACTTGGCATTATCCCTATTAAATTTCATTCTGTTGTTTTCGGCCCAGCGCTCCAACCTATCGAGGTCACTTTGAATTTTGTTTCTGTCTTCCAGAGTATTAGCTGTTCCACCCAACTTTGTGTCATCTGCAGATTTGATAAGCATTCCCTGTACCTCCTCATCCAAGTCATTAATAAAAATGTTGAAGAGCACTGGGCCCAGGACCGAGCCCTGTGGTACCCCGCTCGTTACCTCTCCCCAGTTTGAGAAGGAACCATTGATAAGCACTCTTTGAGTCCGATTCTGTAGCCAACTGTGGTCCACCTGATAGTTGTTCCATCTAGCCCACTTTTAGCTAGCTTGCTAATCAGGATATCATGAGGCACTTTGTCGAAAGCTTTGCTGAAGTCCAGATAAATGATGTCCACAGCATTCCCACAGTCCACAAGGGAGGTTACCCAATCAAAAAATGAGATCAGATTAGTCTGGCAGGATTTGTTCTTGACAAAACATGCTGCCACCCGATTGCTCCCACTGCAAGTGGGAGGGGCTAAACTCCCTGGGTGGTTGGAGGAACTCTCCGGGTTGCAGAGGAGCCATTAGAAAGGTCTTCAGGTTCACTGCATAAATACTACAGGTGAAATATGGTTCTGAGGAAGGAGTGTTTTCTTCTGCATGTTTAAACCACAGTGTGGGTTGTTGTATGCTGGACACACACACATCCTTCATCCCAGATATCACATTCTGTTCTTAGCAGAGGGAACCTTTCAAATCATGGTGGATCTAGTTACTTTCTGATTAGCCAGCTACTCCAAACTGAAAGCAATTAAAGCCCTTTGCATGCAGTTATAGCCCCCTTCATCTCTCCTGCCGGACAGTGTGAGACTACTGTCTCACGTCAAATGAATCCTTTACAGGACCATCTTCCATCTGGTAACCTGTGTCCTCACTGTGGGAAGTTGTGTGGATCTAGAATTGGCCTCCACAGTCACTTACAGACCCATCGCTAGAGCCTACACAATTTTCTTTAGAATTTCCTTCTTTTAAAAAATTTTCTTTTTGTAAAATTTTTATCCTGGAAGACAATCTTACTCGGTCACGAGTGATCGCCTGATGATGATGACAATACTTCTGCTCCCTTGCTAGCTCAGAGCCAAAACGGATATGATGCAGGATTTCCATGATCTGATCAAATCTCCTGATTTTTATTTATTTATTTTACTGTAAAGTAATGGGGGGGGGGAGATATGGATTTCGAGCACCGTAGCAGCGCTGCAGAAGGAGGTGTTTTGTTGCCTTCTCATTTATTTATTTATTTATTATATTTATCAATCGCCCATCTGGCCGGTCACCCGGCCACCCTGGGCGATGTACAACCAAAATACAACAAAACACAATAAAATATAATAATTAAAACAATATAAAAAATTCTTATTAAAAACCTAACCCACCCCATATTCCCGCCTGAACAGCCATGTTTTTAATGCACAGCGGAAGCTCATCACGGAGGGGACATGGCGAAGGTCACTAGGGAGGGAGTTCCATAATGTGGGGGCCGCCACAGAGAAGGCCCTCTTCCTAGTCCCCACCAGCCTGGCTGCTCTGGCTGATGGGATAAGGAGAAGGCCGTCCGTGGCAGACCTTGTTGAGCGGCCTACTTGATGTTGCTGGAGACGCTCCTTGAGATAAGCTGGGCCGGAGCCGTGTAGGGTTTTAAAGGTCAAAACCAACACCTTGAATTCAGCTCGGCAAGCAACTGGTAGCCAGTGCAACTCATTAAGCACTGGCGTGATGTGATCACGCCGGCGGCTGCCCTTAATCAGGCGAGCCGCCGCGTTCTGTACCAGCTGTAGCTTCCGGACCGTCTTCAAGGGTAACCCCACGTAGAGCGCATTACAGTAGTCTAGGCGAGAGGAGACCAAGGCATGAACCACTGATGGGAGCAGGTGATTAGGAAGGTAGGGGCGCAGCTGCCGTATCAGATGGAGTTGATACAGCGCTGCCTGGCTCACAGCTGCCACCTGAGCCTCCATGGACAGCTGGGAGTCTAGAATGACCCCCAAGCTGCGGACCTGGTCCTTCAGGGGTAGATGTACCCCATTCAGCACCAGGTCAACATCCCCTAACCTTCCCTTGTCCCCCACCAGAAGTACCTCGGTCTTGTCGGGGTTCAGTTTCTCATGCCATGTTCCTGATCTAAATGACACCCCCTTCCCAAAAGCTGTGATTACCCCTGCTGCAGGGCTGGGGGGAAATACAGGTAATTGTATTGTGTGTGCATTCCCACCCCCCTAGCAAAGCTAATAGCTGCTTTGGAGAGTGGCTGATTTAGATTGGGAAAATGGTACCCAATGCTACTGCTCTGATCAAAGTCGGAGCCCCTCTTCCCCTATGGATGCTTTAAAGTTTTGTTTTGTTTTTAAGTTAGGAGATTTGTTCACATCACATCAATTCTGGTCCTCAGAAGACTGAGTAGAATGAAAATGAATACATTAGTGTTAAGCCTTTTTTGACATATACAAGTGGCTCCCTTTAAGTGCCTAAAATGTAACTTTATCGCTCTCCAACTATTTAGGTGAAACCAACTTTTTCTTAAGTATTATAATTGCAAATACAGATCTAGCAAGTTGCATCTATTTTTTATGAAGTTCTAATTAGTGTGGTTTTGGTCTCCAGCAGGTTCTAACTTTGGAAATGAAGAACAAATCACTCCTAAGGCAGCTGAGCCTTCTAAAGAAGCACCCAAGGGGGCCAGTAGAACTCCACCGCAGGCATCAAATAGCACAGCAGCTGCCCGCCGGAGTTTACTTCCAGCACCAAAGACGGCCATGGCACCTGCTAGTGAGTTTTTCACGCATCCATATCACAGTGAATATAATGTGTACATGCATATGTGTGTGTGTGTTCCTGGAACATACATTATGGCTTACTCCTAGTTCTCAGGCGCTTTGATTCCTTTTACCCGCAAGGCATCAGGATCTGTTTTGAGATGTAGTTGGTGGCCAAATCCATTCTCATTTTGTAAATGTATCCGTTGCATTTATTGGTGTTTAATGCATCCTGTCTTTCTGTATGCACAGACCTTTTGGGATCCATACATTTCCTGGAATACTCAACACCCGAGAAGCACACATTGGTGTCATTCACATGAATCTATCTTTTATTCATTTTGGCATCTTCCCCCCTCTGTAAATAGGGTTGTCAAGATGCAACTCGGATATCTGCTCCAGATCTTTAAATCCCCCTGGTGCTTCAGAAGATGAGGCAGGCATGGCCTCTACCATCTGGTCTTGTTTATACCCCCTCCTGCCGTAAGGCTCTAAGTGTGTCATGGTAGGCAGGGGAAGTGGGTGATGACACAAGAGCAGGAATGAGCCAAAGCCGCCTCATCCAGGGCTGGTTATGGGTTTCTGTGGGCCCCAGGACCATCTCTCTGGTGGGTACCCCAAGGTGGGGGGAGGGAGGATGGTGGCCCGCTAAGGCCAAAAAGGAGGACCAGGTGGCAGTACCTTTTGCCAGAGTTTGTTCAACAGAGCCTCCTGCCACCTGCTTCCGTTATCACCAACCAGCCTGTGTTAATGTTCATTAATTCCCATTGTCAGGCCCAGCAACAGTTGTTAGTTGGGGGGATTAGTCATTGCTGGAACCCCTCCTGATGTGTGGGCCTAAGCAGAGATAGGGATATAGAGATCTTTGGCAGAACTGCAAGCTGGCAACTCTGTCTGTCCTCAAAGAGTCAGTAAGATTATGGCACTTATGTTTTGATTTTGGTAAGTCTATAAATAAAATACTTTAAGGCACACCAATATAAATTCAAATCCTAATGAATAAGGAACTTGATCAGCCTAGAAAGGGCATATGTACCAGATAGGGTGGCCACGTGTCATATTTTACAGAGGACAGTCCTCAAGGACTGCCAGATGAGTGTCCTCTGTTTTGAAGGCGTCCTCTATTTGAAGGGCTGCCCAGTCCAAGTCCAGTTTAAAGTCAAAGAACCATAAGGAGGTTCTTTGAGCAGCAGTGGCCTTGAAGTTGCCCATCGACAGCACCTGGACAGCAGACTGAGCAAGGCACACAGGTCACCCGGTCACAGTCTTCCACACTAGGTGAGATACACTGTGTTTCTATTTAAATATAATAAGAATTTCTGGATTTTGATCTATGTGTATACATTAGCATATGCAAATTTTATGCAAGTCTCTGTTCTCTTTTATCCTGTTGTTGTTTTTTTGGTGATCCATAAGTGGCCACCCTACCACTAGAAGGACACATCTCTATGTAGATCTAACCATGGGTAAAGAACTGGTGATATGAAGAGTATGTAAGACTGTGAAAATCCTTCGTAGAGCCGTGCTAATTTGTTTCAGCCACTCAGCCTTTCACCGAAATGTTACAGAGAACCACACGACACACTCCTAGATAGGACTACATGGCTCTTAATATGGTCTGCTTCAGAGGGGAAGGATGAGTTGTAGTCTCCAGTGGAAATATTCAAGTACGAAGACATCTGGAGATTTATCCTCTAGTGTGCCCATGAGAGCAATTTGTCCATTTCCACTTGATTTAAAGGGCTATTCGTAATGAAAAACAACCCCACTGAACTTTAGATTTGGTTTTCACTGGTTGTACTCCTTCTTACAAATGGAAGGCATGGCTTTAAAATAATAGGCCATTATAATATTTAAAAGGAGAATTTTTGTGAACTTTGTTTACCTCCAACCATCCTAAACACATTATATTATGTTAAATAGATGGTTTTTCATGTGACACTTAGGTAATCAAAGGAGCGACTCCTAACTTCATATAAACAGTGTGCTTCGTTGAGATGGTTTCTTACAGGGCCTACTGTTCTCTCCTTGCCTCTCAGCACTCTGCCTCTGTCTCCTCCTCCTCATGTCCTCTTGCTCCTTCAGACTCCACCTCCCTGCTGCTGATGGTTTTACTTCTGAGCTTCATACATACATAGTGATACAGATGGGACACATTTCTAAGTAATAGGTTTAGGATGGGTATTAGTAGCTACTAACTTTTGATGCTCTGTTGGGTTTTGTTGCTACCTTCTTGTGCTATATTGAACGGATCTTTAAGGGGCCTGTGATGGAACAGTCCAGGTTCCCCTTTGATATTTGCCTGGGGGTTTTAGTCACACATGGCTGTGGCTTTTGTTTGCTCTGTCTCTGAGTGCCAGTTCACATGACACAAGGGTGGTTAATAAGCCATGGTGGCTTGATAACCACCATCATGTGTGCCAGCTCATTTCCCTATTACCTTCACCAGGCGCGGATTGTTGTGACATGCAAACCCAGCGAGGGTAGATGCTGGGGTTGTTAACAAACCACCCAGCAACACTACAACAGAGCTTGGGTTCTGGGTGGTTTGTAACCACCTCAGCCACCCACCCTTGCCGGGTTCACATGCCATGGCAACCTGTGCCCACCAAGGGTAATTAGGGAAATGAGCCGGCATGTGACCATCATGCGCAGCCACAGCGATGGTTAACAAGCCACTGTGGCTTATTAACCACCCTCATGCAAAAGCAGGCCTGTGGCTCATGCTGGTTCAGTTTGTCTGAGTGTGGAAAGCTAAGCAGGGTCAAGCCTGGTTATTACTTGGATGGGAGACCCCTCCTCTAGTTTCCTGCATTGAGCAGGGGGTTGGACTCGATGGCCTTGTAGGCCCCTTCCAACTCTATAGTCTATGACTCTATGTCATGCAAACCCAGTCTCTGTGTGTGCGCATGTTGGAGTGAATAGAAAATCTATATCAGCTTCCATACCTTGCTGCACAATAGTTGTGTTTCTGTGCATTGTTCCTAATACAATGGAAGCTGTTTATGAGTCTACTTGTCTCTGCTTAGTGTTGACCTGAGAGCAGAAGCTATTGCTGCATAGAAGTTTCAGTGGTTCTGTCACCACGGGGACCTGCAGGCAAAAAGGAAATATACTTACTTCAATAATGCACTTCAGGTTGATACGTATTTCAGAAAAGGATGCTCAGTTCCCTTTTACTTTATTTATTTTTTTATTAAAGTTATTACATGCCTCATAAAATAAATTTCTCTAGGTGTTTTAAAATATGATGATGATGGTGATGATGCAATAAAATCAACAATATAAAACTAATAAATCTGCCAACAGAGCATTAAAAAAAATACAATACCAGGTATAAGAGGTAAAACCACATTGCAGGGACTAAAACAATAAGACAGAAAAATACTAAAAGACTTTAAGGGCACTATCCTGTGCATTTTTAAACAGAAAAAAGTTCTCCGACTCCCAGCATTCCCCATGCATAGGATTGCGTCTTAAAATACTTTAAAAGCCTTGGAGTAGGAGTGGACGATCCTTCGGGACATGACCTGCCTCCAGCTCGGTGGATGCCGCTGCTGCACCCACCAAGCTGGGCCGAAAGCGGATGCCTGCCATGCTGCTCGTCAGACTTCCAGGTTACCTGCAGGCTGCTGTTTACATAGAAAATGCTGTAGGATATGTCAAAAGCAGCCGCAATTTGCTCAAATTACACAAATTGCAGCCTCTTGGGGCGTATGTTAAGGCAGTGTTCTCCAACCTTGGGTCCCCAGATGTTTTTGGCCTACAACTCCCAGCATGCCCCAGCCAGCATAGCTGGCTGGGGCATGCTGGGAGTTGTAGGCAGGGCCGGCGCTACCGCTAGGCCAACTAGGCGGTTGCCTAGGGCGCGTAGCGGAAGAGGGCGCAGAACGCTGCGCTCCTCTTCGCTGCCTGCGCGTTCCTGCCCTGCCCGCCCGCCCTCCCTCCTCCGAGAAAGCCAGGTAAGTTGCGCCCGGATTAAGTGGTGGGGCCGAGCCTGGGCCCGCCTCCCCCCTACCTTTGCCTCGCCTCCGCGCCGCCTCCCACCTCGCTGCCCTCGCTGCTCCGCGCCGCCTCCCCCGACCTCCCACCTCGCTCGCTCGCTTCCTCTGCGCCGCCTCCCCCGCGCTCGCCTCGCCTCGCCGCCGCCTCCCCCCGCCGCTCCGCCTCCCCCCGACCTCCCCTGCGCTCGCCCCACCCCGCTTGGGCTTAAACAGCCTGTTGCTCTGGTTTCCCCGGCGAAAAACAGAGCGGGGGGGTCCTTTTCAGAGGAGGCGTCGGACTGGGAAGGTAGGTGGGGGAGAGGGCGGCGGCAGCGTGCGGGGGGGGTGTCCGGTGGAGGTTGCAGAGCAGGGCTGCTTTCCGGAGCCCCCCCCCACGGCACGAGGGGGGGCGCTAAATATAATGTAGCCTAGGGCGCCAAACTGCCCTGCACCGGTCCTGGTTGTAGGCCAAAAACATCTGGGGCCCAAGGTTGGAGAACACTGTGTTAAGGCATGTTTTACGTAAACAGCGGCCCGCCAGGAACCTGGAACTCGCTTCCCCAGCTTAGCTTGGGAGAGCGCAAGTCGAGCCGGGGAAGAGGTAAGTGGGACAGAGTTCAGGTGTTGAGCCTGGTTAGTCCGCCAGATTTCCACCCCCTGAATGAAATCCTCGCACATCCCTACCTTGGAGAACAGGAAAGTCTTAGCCTGGCACTAAAAAGCTAGCAGTGTTGGTGCCATGCGAGCTTCCCTTTACCTTAAGCAGCCTAGGTAGGGTCAGTTTCCTTTGAAGGTATGGAGCCCTAAGGTTATTTATTTATTTATTTATTTAATTCATTTTCTATACTGCCCAATAGCCGAAGCTCTCTGGGCGGTGTACAACAATCAATTAAAAAACAACAACAATAAAATACCGTTAAAAATATAAACAATAAAACATTATTAGATTTTTAAAACCAATTTTAAAAATATCCCTAAAACAAGTTAATAAAAGACGTCCAGAGAGGCTGATTTTACACAGTTTTATACCTGGAAATACTTTCAGTGGCTTCCACAGTCCAGTCTTCATCAGCCAGCCTGTCGCAATGAATACCCCGCTTCCAAGTTTCTTCACATTTATTTATAATATTTATATACTGCCAAAAGTCACAAGGCAGTATACAACAATTCAAATAAAAAATAGTAACACATGCAACCAATAAAACCATATATTAAAACATTAAAGCAACCACTGCTCAGTCACAACTAGAGACCAAATTAAAGAGATGTGTCTTAACTTATTTCCAAAAAGCTGAAAGAGGATGGACCAATCTTAACTCTGAAGGGAAAGCATTCCACAATTTGGGAGTGATCCAGGAGAAAGTCCTTTCGCACATGCCCGACATGCAGGCCTCTGCAAGTGGGTTGTGTCCTCAAAAGGGCCTCTCCTGCAGATCTCAGTAACCAGACAGATTCATAACAATATAGGCAGTCCCTCAGTTAGCCAAGGCCTAAGCCAGTTAGTTAGGGCGCAATCCAATCAGGTTGCTCGTAGTCTTCCAAACTAAGAGGATTACAGACATCCTTTGCAGGGCAGAAGCAGCGTGGAGGCAAAGGTCACCTCTGTGCTTCTCCAGCCCTGCATGACAGCCCTGCAAGTGTCATGCCTTGGAGCGCGAGGGAAGGAGGCTGAGGCACCAGCAGGATACTTCATATTATGGCGGTGCCTGTCTCCTCCCTTCCCCTGGAATGCCCACAGAACCCCTTCTCCGAAGTCACGTTTGTGACCTCGGAGAAGCAGCTGGCTTTCTGTGCCAGCTGCATGGGTGGGGAGGGCCCTCTGATCTCCAAGTCCCAGCTCTAATCTCCAAGGAAGTTTCTCTCTTTTGTTTCTGAGAAGCAATATGATCGTACTCGGCACCTTGCCTCTGATGTAGCTATTTTTATCCTAGAGATCCATCCATCCACAGAAAAGTCATCTGGAAAGGTTTGGGGACAGCCTCAAAAGCAAGCACTGGAGCGCGGTCGTGGCATTGAGGCAGTTTTGTGGGAGGCTCTATCAGCAGGAGTGCAGAGACTCAGGTCTGCAGGCCAAATCTTGTCCTCCTGGGGTCTCAATCCAGCTCTCCTTTTCCCCCAAACACCGATCACTTGGTGGCTTCCCAGCTTTCGTGCCATCTTTCCCCCATTCTAAAGGCTTAGTTACTGGTAGTAAGAGCTTTAAGGGTGCAATCCTATTGGGCTGCCTGTAAGCCCCCGAACTTGGAGGCTTACAGACATCCAACGCAGAGCGAGAGGAGCGGCAGAGGTGACGTTCACCTCCCTGTCCTCTTGCTATGCATTTACGCTAGATGGGCTTTTCTGCCCATCTAGCTGGAGTGACTTAGAGGGGGAGGGAAAGAGGCTGGAGCAGCTGCAGGATACCTCATATCCTTGCCTCTCCAGTCTCCTCCTTTCCCCACCCCCAAACTGCCCCCTTTCCGAGGTTGATTTCCCAACCTCGGAGAGCAGCCGGTGCAGTTCTTTCCACGCTGGCTGTGAGGGGGCAGGGAAGGGGGGCAGAGCTCCAATTCCCAGCTCTGAGGTTGGAGCACTGTCTCCGACCTCGGAGCTGGGAATCCAAAGTACCCTGTGGCCCCTCAGACACTGTCCAGGGGCCCCAGGATTGCTCCCTAAGCTAAAATATGCTGCTATTTTGAGCCCACCTTTGGCCTTTGCTTCTCTGAAATGCAATTCAGCCCTCAGGCTGGAAGAGGTTCCGCGCCCCTGTCTACCAGCCTCCGGTGGCACCATTCTGTGCCTAGCTCTCCATGCACAAAACAAGCAGGGAGGCATCTCATATCTTTGGGAGCCAGATCATCAGGGAGAAAGCAGTGATCCCAAGACTGTTCATCTGACTATTGCAGTACCTATCGGAACAAATAAACGATGTGCAGTGTAGGTAAGCCATTCTGGGCAGAGAGAGTAACTGGTAATTGTGGGTTGCTGCTGCACTGCAGAGACAATGCATGTGTTAAACCAGAAGAGACTGTAGGCATTAAGCACAGTTGCCACTTTTATTAGGGCCTGGGTACACCAGATGCTGTATCCATAGCTTGCTCATGAAAAAAATATGTTGAGACCAGTTTTATGGTTGCCACTCTGCTGTATATTTTACTGAAAGAAAAGACACACAAACCAAATAATCCTAATATTGGTCGTGGACAACTCATTTATCATACACCCCAGCTAATGTATGGTTACCATCCACAGATCCTTTTAATACTATAGATGGCCCAGCATGTAAAGCAATCACATCACTTTATTGTTCCCTTTTGTTATTGGTATTATTTTTCTCTCTCTTGTGCACACTGCATCGCACGTCTTCCTGTCAGTTCTTCACATTTGGTAATGTGAGAAAGCACAAATTGGTGGTTTTGAAATTACATTCTTTATTAAGCTGGGTGGAAAGAGGCAAAAGATGAGGCAAAGAAAGAAGGAAGGCAGCATAGGGTTTATTATTTCACAGTAGATCTCTCTGGTCCCAGACAACAAATGTTGAATAACCACTGCTATTCGTTTTCATGTCAGATCTGATATTCAGTTTTGACAGTTATCTAAGCACAGGTGAAAAAGCCAAATCTGCAGCAGCAACAACAAAATGCTACTGTAGGGAATGATGTGAACGTTTTGAATTCGTATGGAGAGATGATGCAATGCATTAGGGGGAAAATGGCTCATGCGGCTTGAAATTTGGCTTTGGGCATACTTGCATTGCTACTTTAGCTTTATCTCCTTCATCAAGAGCCTTCAGAAGGCAATAATGAAAAAAGGCTGAGGAGAGGAGAAGTAAAATCACTGCTTAAATATATTTCATGAAGTCATTAAGGAAGAATCTGTTCCCCCCCCTTGCACTTCCAGCTGTTGGCCACTGACAACAGTCCTGTCAAGAAAAGAAAAAGATAAATATTGGTTCTGGGAGAGGTGATAAGTGAGAATGTCAGCTCCATTTTTCTAAAAGCCAAACATGCTAAGAAGGAACTTGCCAGTATTCTTTGGATGGAAATCCGATTGCATCAAACAGCGACAAAAAAAGAAGCAGGTGAACACACTGGAAATAAGGAGTTGCTCCTCCCTCAGGTTGTATAAAAAGTGCATAGCTTTACATGAGTATGGCACCATATACCTCCATTTACAAAAACGAGGATCTCCTTCCAGTGTCACAAAATGTACCTACTGTAGCTCAAAACCTCAGCACATCTCCTTTGGATTGCTTTGGATAATCTGTCTCCAAAAGTGATGAAGGGGACATGGCTGGAAGATATGGAGCTGCCTCATACTGCGGAAGATCATTGGTCCGTCTAAGTTGGAATGGCCTACTCTGATTGGCTGCAGTTTTCCAGGGCCTCTGGCAAAGGTCTTCCCCATCTTGCTGCTACCCAAGATCCTTTTGACTGGAGATGCTAGTTCCTACATACCCTAGACCAGGGTGCAGAACCTCTTTCAGCACAAGGGCCAAATCTCCATTTCGGAGAAGCTCTTGGGGGCTGTATTCCAGTGGTGGGTGGGGCCAAAGGGATAGGGTCAAAAATACCAACATATTTTAGTTTAAAGCTTTTACTACCAGTAACAAAGCCTTAGGAGAGGCATTTCAACCTTTTAGAATGGGGGGGGGATGTGTAAAGGCTGGAAACCACCAAACAGTCAGTGGTTGGGGGAAAGCGGGCATGGCCTGGGGAAAGGGGCATGGCCTTCTGGGGAACCCCAGCATGCCTGATTTGGCCGCCGAGCCAGTGTGGCGTAGTGGTTAGAGTGTTGGACTGGGACTCAGGAGATCCGAGTTCTAGTCCCCGCTCGGCCATGAAACTCACTGGGCGACTTTGGGCCAGTCACTGACTCTCAGCCTAACCTACTTCACAGGGTTGTTGTGAGGATAAAATGGAGAGGAGGAGGAGGATTCTGTAAGCCGCCTTGGGTTCCTTGTAGGAAAAAAGGTGGGGTATAAATAAAATAAATAAATAAATAATAAATTAGGTTCTGCACCCCTACCCTAGGCAGACTTTTTGAACATGGTGCCCTCCAGATGTTTTGGGTGACAACTCCCAGAATTCCTGACCATTGACCACACTGGCTGGAGCTGATGGGACTTGAAGTCCAAAACACCTGGAGGCTGCCCTAGGAATTGAACCTAGGGCTTTCTGCATGGGCCTGTGGGCGGCCTGTGAAAAGTCTGAGGTCAGATTCCTTTGAGATCATTCTCCTCCAACTTTGTAAGAGAGAACATACTTATTGAATTGGTTTTAAAATGAGAAGGAATAGCTTCCATTAATAATTTTGATTTATTTATTTTAAAATAGTGTTTTCTGAAGGAGCGAAATTAACAGGCAACATAGGAAGCTTCCTTATATTGGGACTTGATATTGGATCTTGAAATTATGGAAATCCTGTAGATATTGGATCTACTTAGCAAGCTGCCTTATATTGGGTCTTGATATTTGTTCTCAGAGGTGGCATCACTAGGGCTGGAGCCCGGAATCTTTCATTTGGAACCCTGAATCTCTGGGAGGCCATCTGCCCCACCAGCCTGCTGCCCATGGGCAATTGCTGAAATAGAGGTACAGGGGCCCTGACAATAAGTCTACTGTATCTGATTTCCCTGGATTAGCTAGCTTTTTGTCCACATGTGCTTCCCCTGCTGCCCCCCCCCCGAATCTTTCTGCCTGAGGTTTTTTCCTCCATGCCCAGCCACATGGGGTTCAGACCTGAAGTGCTTGCATTCACCTGAAGGTGAGTAGAAACCTCCATTCGATCGGGAACCCTGCTGTGAGGGTTCTACTCTCATTCAAGCGTACACAAATAGAAGCCCAATTCAGGCCATGGTTTGGTGGAAGGATGGAGACTGAGGGGGCAGGGCACACAGGAGTTGTACATGGGGATACTGGTGTGGGGCAGGGCACACCGGGGTGGTGCTCATAGGGACATTAGGGTGGGACCAGCATGCACAGCCTCATGCCCTTGTATGCATTGATTTATGTCCCTTATTGGGACATAAAGCCTGAACGGGGCTATAGTTATATCAATAACATCAGTTCATTATTGGTGTGTGTGTATGCATACATATACCCTGACTTCCCTACCTATGGAGAAGCAGGTGTTCTGTAGGGACTTCTGAACCCTTTCACCACAATGGTGTGGCGGAGTGACAGGCAGAAGCCCAGGGAGGGGCCAACCTGAACATTCCAGAGGCTCTGATTGGTTGAAGCAGAGCATAGAACCCCAGGGAGTTGGCAGTTAAGGGGAGTTGGTTGTCAGTTGGGGAAGAGAGTGGGTTGGAGTGGAAGGTTAATTGCGTAGGTAGGGAAAGGTGGTACTGAAGAGAAGAGTTCAGACAGGAAATCTAGTAACGATAAGTTGTGAGAAAGCAAACGTGAAGGTGTTAGTATAGAACAATTCACAGGAGTCTGCACTTAGGGAGTGAAGGACCTTCTGTCTGAGGAAGAAGGAGAAACTCTGGACTAGTGTGAGGGACAGTTAAGTTCCCTGGTCTGATACTGTAACTTTCAAGTAACCAAGCCAAATTGATACAAAGAGCACTATAACATCTGCCTGCCTTTAACCTGAATCTAAGCAAAGAACAAGTTTGAATGTAACTGTTGAAATTCCAAGTTATCTGTTCCTGAGTTGAATATCAATTTAGAGACTTTGTTAGAACAATAAATCCATCTTTTTATTCAAAGTTCTAATTCTCCAGAGTCTGACTGGTGACAGGAAAGTAAGAAGTGAATTAACGGAGGGGCACCCTACTTCAAGTAATCAAATAAAACAAACTGCTCTTAATAAAGACAAACAAACGTGGGCGAACAGCTACATTTAAGACCTAAGACACATAATCGGCTAACGCAGTTTAAGAAGACAGCTTCAAGTCTGAAGTGACCCATACAAGGGGGCACTTGGTGAGAGCGAAGTACATATTGAGGGTGTGGGCTTTGGAGTAAGGGGTCCCGTCCGCTACAGATGGCTCTCTGGGAGGAAAGGTGGTGGAAGTGGACTCCACACCAAATGTCCATAAGAACATAAGAGCCATGCTGGATCAGACCAAGGGTCCATCTAGTCCAGCATTCTGTTCACACAGTGATCAACCAGCTGCCCACAGGATCCCACAAGCAGGACATGAGTGCAACAGCACTTTCCCGCCCATGTTCCCCAGCAACTGGAGTACATAGGCATACTGCCTCTGATACTGGAGGTAGCATATAGCCAACCAGGAGTAGTATCCATTCATAGCCTTCTCCTCCAGGAATTTGTCCAAGGTCTGTTTGTGCAATATACTAATTCACAACCACCACAGATAGTTTTGGGGTGAAGACAGACATAATATAAAAAGAGATCTCACATTGAGTACCTCTGACTGGGGGCAGGTACTTTTCCCCAAGTGGGTGGCTTCCTTCTGCCTTCACAATTTCATTTCATCCCATTTATTTATTTCATTGATTACATTTCTATACTGTCCAACTGCCAAAACTCTCTTTGAACAACAGACCTACATGCCAGCTAAGCTGTGAGTCTTGCCCCGTCCCTATGCTTCAGGAGAACTGTGTGCTTTATTTTATTTTTATACTTTTGAAAGTGTTAGTCTATCCATTTATCTATTAATTTATCACACAATCTATATGCTAACAGCAAACTCATTTTATACTTATGTAGCCAAAAAAGCAGCACCCAAACAAAAGAGGGAGGTATCAGCAGGCCAGGAGAACCTCAAGGTTTCCAGAAGTACCCCCCCAAAAAAAACTGTTAAAAAAAATTAAGGGGGAAACGTTTCCCCAAAACAGCCCAGTAAAGACTGAGTGTTAAGAGGGGGGGGATGGAAAGTGGGAAAGACAGAGGAATGAAATGGCGTATCCTGGAAGAGGACAAGTCTGACTGGCTGGAACCCTGAACAGGAGCACTCCGCACTGCAGTATTTTGTTGCACTTCCCACTTGTTAGAAATAATGACATTTTAAAGTGCAAAATAGCACTGTCTATAATCAGAATCTGCTACAAATGTGTAGAACCATCCCCCCTCCCCCCAGAGAGTGACACTGGAAAGAAAAAAAGTATGCTTGGATTGGACATAGTGAGAGCCCTTCCAGCTCAGTCTCACTGTTCTAAAAAATATTATGTCTGTCTTCTATATGTTCCCCTCCATGTATGAAATGAATGGCAGTGGGTGAATAGGCTTATTCACAGCTTAGTTTTAAATGGAAAACATCTGGAATATCTGGGCTTCATGGTAGCATTTGCAATGTATTCATATTTGAGGGAAGCACTTCTTTGTAATGGAGGTGTAAATAGGGAATTCATTGGTAAAGGAACGGCTTCAAGTATACTAATGAGAAGAATATAGCCCATGAAATACCACTTGAAACTTTTTATGTGTTGGATTTTCCTGGCAGAGGAATATTACATCCATTCTCATTTAAAACAAAACAAAACATAACTTTAAAGTCAATAATATGTCTGGTGTTCTCATGAAATCTGCTTGTCATCTAAATTAGGCAAGGGGGGTACAGATCATCTTTAATTAACACAACTGGTCTCTCAATGTTTTGCTGCACTACAGTAATTCAAGCCGTCAAAAAAATAACAACCCACCACCCACCCCAAAAACAGGAGAAGTGCCAGCATGGGACAACAGCATTAGAAAATAATTGCCATGCAAATTGTTTTGATTACATGAGCTGATTGCTTTTCTTCCACTCTATGAAATGAGTAAATTTAATTAGATATCACTGTATTACAGGATCCTCGTATGCATATTTGGAACTTTCTCAATTTTGCATACTTTTCCAGTGTGTCAAAGATTAAACAGAAACAGATTAGAGAGGAAGGAGAAGGAAAAGGAGAAATAGGGAGGGGAGGGGAGAATGGAACTTGTCTTTTAATTGTAGTGAAATAAATTACACGAAGGCCGCAATCCTATACTCACATACCTGGGCCTGGGCGTAGGTCCCATTACACTCAATGGGGCTTCATTTTGGGTGGACATATATAGGACTGCACTGTAAGAGAGCCAGTTGAGGAAACATGGTGAGAAATGTTTCCTTTGTACAGTTAGTAATTTTAAAGAAAGGACAAAGATTGGCCAAGACCCAAACACATTGACTTTCATCCAGCTACAGTTAGTTGTGACTAAGATCCTGGCTACATTACGTTCGTTGCATGAAAGGTAGCCATGGGTCAGCCAGGTTCTGACTGCTAAGAATTCTGATAGCTCCCACACAAGACAAGAACAGAAAGTAGGATGGCTAGGCTGTCCTATTTTACAGAGGACAGTCCTCTATTTTGGATTGCTGGCAAAGGACAGTCTTCTATTTGAAGGTGTCCTCTATTCGATGGGCTGTCCAGTCCATGTCTGGTTTAAAGTCAAAAAACTATAAGGAGAAAGAGCAGCACCAGGGCCTTGAAGTTGCCCATCAACAGTTAGCACCTGGACAACAGACTGAGCAGGCACCCAGGTCATCTGGTTGGTCTTCTCCACTATGGTGAGATGTATTGTGTTTCTATTTCAATTTTTGTAATTATCTCTAAATGTGTGTCTATACAAGTATATTAACACATGTAAATTTTATGCAAATCTAGGAATGGGAGAACCAGAGATTTTTGAGCTCAACTAAATTCTCTGAAAATCACTTCAAAGCTTGTTTCAGCTCGCTTCTGCTCTTCTTTTTGCCCCATTTTTTTTTGCTCATTCAAATGGGGAAAGTGCACATTTCAAACAGTGCATTCCAAAAGTGTGCATTTCTGTATGTATTTTTCAAAAGTGTGTACTTTCCCTGATTGAATAAAGCATGAAAATGTGCATTTGGGCAAGGGGGGGTGATGCACATTTCAAAGTGCACTTTTTTTTTTAATTGTGCATTTTCTAATGCAATCGCATATTCAGGAATGTGCAAACATTTCTCAAAAAAAAGCACTGGTTTGAAAATGAAAAATTATTTAAGTTTGCATGAAAATGCAATCTGAATGAATTTCTTTCCCCATCCCTGAATCATGCTATAGGTCAGCAATGGGGAATGTGTGGCCCTGCAAATGTCTGCAACTCTCAACATCCCTCGCTTTTGGCTATGCTGGCTAGGCTGATGGGAGTTGCAGTCCAACAACATCTGGAGTGCCGTGTATTCCCCACCCCTGATGTAGGTTTTCTGCAAATTCTGAATAAAGGTATGGGCCTGCCAACCATCTTCTTACCTCCTTAAGCTCCAACCTTGTGCATAGTTAGGCTGCTTAAATCCCACTGACTCCAATGGGATTTGACAGCCTAAGGGCACATTTCTACAGGACTTACACCTGCTAGATGCAGGGCTCCAATCTCAGAGCCTTCTGTCGATCCTGAACCCTGTCAGTAAGAGCCTCCCTCCTCCTCCTCCTCCTCCTCCTCCTCCTCCTCCTCCTCCTCCTCCTCCTTCATTTTGCACTGGACTGGCCTCTGAGCCTTTCTAGGTCACCTACCTGGCCTGGGATCCACATCCTCTCTCCTCCCTGCTCACAGCCCCACCCCCCAAAATGCCAATTTCCTCTCCTCCCGAGGTTGCAACACTGAGGTCCTTCGGAGAGGGAGCTGCTCTGGAGCTTTCTGTGGTGGCTGGGAAGTCTGGGAAATCTGAGCAGGGATTTTCCCTGCTCCCAAGGTCATAGCTCTGTCTATGGCCTCGGACGGGTGACTCCCCAGTATCCTATGGCCTCTCAGACAATGTCTAGGGACCATAGGGTTGCTCTCTAGCTGTGCTCAAGGCTTGCAGCCGTTCCCTTATATTGGACTTATGCAGAGCTCACATTTAGTAGGTACTGCATTAGTGTGTGTGTGTTGTTTTTGTTTTTTTATAATCTACTCTTTCAGACATTATGAACAAGTTGAGAAGCCAACAGTGGTGTCAATGAAAAATTCTAATCCTCCTAATACAGAAGTACAAGAATATACTTGTTTTCTTCCTAATGCTTTAGGTGATTGTTTTCCTCCTAAGGCTTGGAGGACAAAGCAGTGGAACTGCAGGTTTTATTACTGTTATGATTATTTGAAGTCACTGAAACTCCACATTACAAAGATAGCAAGTTTTTAACTTATTGTGACAGTTGCTTAGTTTTCCAGGTTGAACTACCCTGCAGTGTAATATGACTGATCTGTTTATCATTTCCCCTATGAGGCATCTTAGTATGTGCACAAGACGGATGTAAAAGTGCATTATTTGAGCATCATTTATCCTTCTTTTGAAATGATTGCCCAATTTGCCCTTGGTTTTTATCTCATTACTACCAGATGTTATGTAGCTTGAAAATAACGGGTTTTAAATGCCAAAGGTAAATGTCAAAAATGGTATCCTTTCTTGACCTTGAAACTCCCAGTGACTTGCCAGCACATTCCTATACATGCTTACCTGGGAGTAAGCCCCATTGAGTTAAATAGGCCTGACATCTTAGTAGACAAGCCTAGGGTTGTGCTGTAAACCTCTTTATTGGGAAGTAACTCTTACTGAGCCAAGTGGGACATTCTTCCTAGGGGGGAAAAATTAACCTTGGGCCCACCATACCCTGGAGGACACTCTCTCCCCTGTGTCCTGCTACAATGTTAGGTCAACTTGAGGTTAATCGAAGCTTGAATCTGAGCATCTTCTGGAGATGCTGTGACACATTTTTATTTAGGCAAGCGTTCAGTTGCCACATAATTAAGGACAAGTTACACAGTACTGTGGTGTGTGTGTATGTATGATGATATGGGATTTAGATATAGATATACTGTGTGTGTATATGTGTGTGTGTGTGTGTGTGTGTGTGTATCCCATATCATCATACATACATATATAATTATATAATTATATATATATATATATATATATATATATATAATTTTATTGCTATTTTGTTTCAATAAGATTGTTACCTCTCTGTATAAGACATGTTATACATCTAAAAATAAAGAAACATATAACTAGCTGGCTTTGGTGATAGTGGAAAGTTTTGATTGCTCAAATACATTTTGAAAAGCCACCCATCCATCCAGCCCTCTGCAGGCCGAATGATGTCAGTGAGTGGGGCCACAGCTCTGATGTCAGTGGACAGTCATTTGGTCCTCAGCGGAAGCACCAGCTGTGGCTGTGGCTTTACTGAGTGTAGGCTTTCTCCAGCCAGAGAAAGCCCACAAGCAACAAAGATGCCTCGACTGAAGTGCCAACTGGAAAAGCACTCCTCCAGCCGGCACCTTGGTCAGGGTAGGTTTGCCTGCCCCACACCTTCCCCCATTGGGGAGGAAGCAGGGAGAATGAAGCTAGTGGTGAGAGGAAACCCCCGTTGTTATCTCTGATCAGCGATTCCCATGTATGAATTGGGAGGGTGAGCAGCACACAGGGAAATCCTCACTAGCTCCAATCACTAGGGGAAATAACCACGGGGATTCCCCGCTCTGCTAGCCTTCAGAGGGGAGTGCTTTGGGGGTGGGGACTGGGGAAGGGCTTTGCGGAAGGGCCTTGCCTGAGGCTCCATGAGGTCGGGCCAACCTGGCAGGCCAAATTTGGCCTGTGGTCCAGAGATTCCCCACCCCTGATCTAGCCCAGTATTGTCTACTTTGACTGGCAGTTGCTTTCCAGAGTCTTCAGCAGAGTTCATTCACAGCACCAGCTAATAGGGGTGTTTCCAGATGACCCTTTTAATTGCACCATCGCCCTGCCTGCTTCACAGAATTGTACGGGGTGGTGGTGGTCCAGACCAGGGCTCTCCAACCTTGGGTCCCCAGAAGTTGCTGGACTACAGCTCCCAGAATCCCTGCCATTAGCCATGCTGGCTGGGTATGCTGGGAGTTGTAGGCCAGCAACTTCTGGGGACCCAAGGTTGGAGAGCCCTGGTCCCGATGATGACGTCATGCACTTGTAACCCTCTAGTGTTTTCCCACCACTTCTTCTGTCTTTTTTCTTACTGCAGAAAAATCCGCTAAGATGAAAAATATGGAAGAGCTGGACAATGCCTTCTAATGGGCAGCACTAGGAGCCCTCCATCCAGAAGCACCCCGTGCCCTTTTAATGAAATCTTTTTTCTTCTTTTTTTAAGGATTGTCATCGGAAACCCTATTCAGTTTCATCAGAAGTAGTTGCATTTCATTCAAAATGTGACTCAATACTATTGTATACAGCACAAACAGTGCTTTGCAGAGTGTCATAGGCAAAAGACAGGCCCCTGCATCAAGAAGCTTACAATCTAATTCTTAAATGGCAAAGAGGGACTCATGGAATTTGGTGGACAGTAAACTGGATGTAGGGCAGACTTCCCAACCTGGTGCCCTCCAGATGTTTTGGACTTCAAGTCACATCAGCCACAGCCAGCATAGCCAGTGGCCAGGGATGCTGGGAATTGTAGTCCAGAACATCTAGAGGGCACCAGGTTGGGAAAGGCTGATATAGGGGACTGGAGCAGTGGTTCCTGGAGAAAAGAGTGCATTGTGGAAAACTAAAGAAGTTCCTCTCCCAAGCCATTAGCAGCACCATCCATATCTCTTCTAGTGCTAGAGCCTTTAGAAAATACTGTCTACTATTTTAAAACAGTTTCATTTAACTATGAGGACTAGAAACTAGCTTTTGTTACGACTAACACAGAGAAATCTCAAATCTCTTGGTGGCATCTCTTCGTGGTAAATACATGGAGGCCGGTGCAAGGCCAGCAGGCACAATTATACTCCCCACTCTGCATGTTCTATGAACACACATATGTGTGATCAAAGTCATGCATAAAATGTGTGTCCCTTCCTATAGCTATGTTTCATATTCAATCATGTACAGTTGCAAAGTAAGCATTAACTGCCTTAACATTTTTTTTGCAGACTCAAAGAAAGAAGTGCAGAAAGAACAAGATGCTAGCAGACCCACAATTTCATCCCCTAAGAGACTGGTTGTATCAGCTACTAAGCTCCACTCACCAGGTATTTATAAAACTGAGCACACTTGTTTTGTCAGTTTAAATTTGTCAAGTTTTCAGATTTTGTTAATGCGCATAGAATCTGAGACTTGCACCAATACAGGAATTGTGTTCAAGCTTCATCAAACTACAATAATCTAGGTGGCTGACTCTTGCCAGAAGGAGGTGATAAGTTATTAAGATATAGCCACTTAGATTAATTTCATTCATTCTGGATGGCCTTTTGTACTTGTTCCTCACACCAGGGAAGGGAGAGAAAGTTGTTCCATTCACATTTTAATGCAAATTTGCCTATTTTCGCACTTTCAAACCAATAGGCAAAGTGAATTATCCTTCAAAATTCGCACTTTCCCAATTTTTGTGGTAGAATTCTTCAATCAAAAAATGCATACAATAATTTGTATCTTAGGGAAAAGTGCACACAAAAATGCATATATTCGTAAAAATAACATTCAAAGCTGCATTCGGTTAGGAAAATTGCTTGGCAAAAAAATAATATACAAAAATGCATGTACTATGAGAAATGCACACAAAAATACATACAAATTTTCTTGCTAACTTTTTTCGCAAAGTTTGGGATGCTCTGAACTTAAGATTGGAAAATGTTCTCAAAGTTTGGGACAAATTGAATTAAAGATTTTAAAAAATGAGCAACTGAGAAAAACCAAAATTGACAGATTTGCCCATCCTTACCTTGTGCACCCCTTGTCTTTGGCCATGGCACTTGCCAAGCACCTAGTGTACAGATTTTGTTAATGTGCCCAAATCCTTGGATTACTAGTGCCTTCTTGCTAGCTAAAAGATTCTCCTTGCTAGTAGAGACCAAACACTTCTGAACATTGGTCAAACACTTTGTATGATTGGCCAATGAGCGGATTGAAAAACGTAGTGATCTTGCAGGTTGAGAAGCACACAAATATGAATGTGTCTCATATCCGAGGCTCTTTTGGCACTTTCCATCTGCTACACACAGCCTCTATGCATTTGGTGAATACATGGGAAAGGAAATAGGACAACTCCAACTGTTAACTTCCAACCACTGGTACACTCTCAGGCCATGTCCCCCAACCAATGACCATGCATTTATCATCTTTATCCATCTTCCTTGTTTTTTCCCCTCCTCTTTCTCTTATTTTTTGGGGAAGGAGGAGGCTGTTGGTTCACTTCCTGGAGGACTTTCAGTCTAGTAAGGAAGCTTAAAATGGTTGCCCATTGGTTCTGAATTTCCCAGAGGTTGACTTCTCAATCCATGAAGCTACATATATTACAGTTGACAGGTTTCTTTGCTGGACTGGGCGGAGTGGGGAAGAAAAGTTAGCAGACAGGAGAGGAGGATTATTTATTGGTTGGTTGCCATACATGAACACAAAATCTATAAACAATAAATAGTAAGCCTCAGACTGGTGATGTACACAGTAGGAAGGTTTCATTACACTGGCAGACAAAGCAAGTTACATTCAGTTGTCTCTTTGAATGGAATAAGACCATGCCTCTTCCAAAATGAGGACATTTTTGTAAAATCTTTTTTAAAAGACATGCTAATTGAAAAGCATAGACTATTATAATTCATCCTAAGAAAAACCCTAACATGATATACATAAACTACTATCAATTCTAACACATACAAAACCCATTACCTTTTCTATAAAGTGTAAACTATTTCTCAAGCTAATATGGGAGGAAAATGTTAATCCTGATATCAGATACATGACTGTCTCCAGCTTTTCCTTTAGCTCCATGTCAGAAGACACATTTTAACATAAATTTCTTTTGACAGCCCTAGTTACTCCTCCTTTGGATTGCAGGATTTAATGTAGAATACCACAAAGGACCCTGTCAACATTTAATTCTGAAAAAAAATTAAAAATCTTAACCTTTCAAATAGCACTTGCTGGCTACAATCCAATATTCAATTTCATATGCTTCGGTGCCATCTATTTTAATAGGAATTAAGTGTCCATCACCGTGCCCTAGACTGTAGCAGGTTACTAAAAGTTAATAGGATTTTTTAAAGAAAAAAAACAGTTTCACTGACCTCAAAAGACACATTGTAATGGAATTGTATCCCTTTATAGGATCAGGTCTTTTGTTTAGTCCTTGAAAAACTTGAAAACAAATTATTATCAATTAAAGGTATTCAAGGGCAAGGCTCAGTGCTATAGTGTAAATTAAAATGGCGATATCAATTCAGTCTTTAGAATGTTACTTGAATGTAGGGATTGGTGAGAAATTCATTCAATTTGCATTTCAATGAAAACTTACTGAATTTGCATTTCCTGAACCTAAGCATGAACCAGAACACAGACATAGAAATCCTTACTTTTCTGAAGTTTGTGATGCACTTTACCAAAAACAAAAAAACAAAAATGCATATATTTGGGGAACTACCTACGCACAAAAACTCTTTATTCAATAGGGAAAATCGCTTGCAAAAAATGTGTACATCTGAAAAAGTATGCTAAAAAATGTATACAGTTGAAAATACATCCTGTGTGTATTGCAGCAAGCAGGTTTCTATTTGCTGAAAGGACACAAATGTTAGAGATGGGGCTGTTAACATCAGCAGCTATCTTGCTGTCTCTGAACTTTTAGGGCCTAGCTACAGGGGACACAGGGCTACTGCTTACCTGAGCCCGCCCCCCACCCTGGTTGGTCTTCCCAGTAAAATTTGGTAAATGAAAAACATGACATGGCATCCTTGCATTCAGCATTGCCACACCCCCTATAGGTAGCAGTCAGTGGAGTCAGACTCAGGACTGACCCTACTGTTAAGCAGAGCAAGGTGGCAAATTCTGAGGTTAAGATGGCCAGATGAAAAGAGAGCAGGGCTCCTAGTGTAGAGGAGGGACAAAGCTGTACCTGATTAAGTCACCTCTTCTGCACACAGCTATTAAAGGCAAGAGCCCTCTCTTCTTCTGCAACCGACCACCTTAGAATCCACTAAAGGTAGAAGCTCTGCTGCCCAAGGAATCACTTTTGTGGCTCTCCAGTATTTGGGAGCCCTGTCCCCTTTTTACAAAAAAATTGCCAGTTTCCAATTATGATTATGATTTACATTTCTATACTGCCCAATAGCCAAAGCTCTCTGGGCATTTCACAAAAATTAAAACCATAAAAATACACATTGATAAAACATTATATAAAACCATTAAAAGTTTAAAACTGGGAGGGGAGAACCATTAAAAGTTTAGAACAGGAAAGAAAAAAAAATTAAAAACCAGAGTAAAAGCCAGCAGCAGTGTAAAGATCTAAAAGTTCAATAACATATTTTTAAAAACCAAACTGAAAGGCTAATAAGCCTGAGCAAATAAAAAGGGCTTCACCTGGTGCTGAAAAGACCACAGTGTAAGTGCCAGGTGAGCCTCTCTGGGAAGGGCACTCTACAACCAGGGTGCCACCACTGAAAAGGCCCTCTCCTTAGTAGTTACCTGCCTCACCTCGTTTGGTGGGGGCACCTGGAGGAGGGCCTCAGAAGATGGTCTTAGGGTGCAGGGTATATCTGGCAGTTATATCTGGCAGGTAGGCTTGTATTGTCTAGAGACAAAATATCTATTTCTAAGTGATTTAAATCATGTTTAAAGCAGTCATCATGTCTGTGCCTGTTAATATGCCTTATACTGCTTCCCTATAACACCCTAGAATTTCACAGCTGTTAAAGGAGCACAGCAAATGGAATTCAGAATCACTCCCAGCATCATTAGCGCATTGTATGTCCTATCCGCCGCGTGTGAAAGCTGCTGAATGGGAACAGAATATGCATACTGAATTGTTCTGTTACCCCCAGTTGAATAGAGGAGTTCAGATTTATCCCTACGGATAAAAATCACAGTTTAAATTACAAGGACATTTCAGAGCATTTCAGAAGGACAACCGAGAGACTCACACTTCAAATGATATAAGGCGGTAGGGAATTGGTGAAGGGTTTGGACAAAGTTTCAGGGAATTTTCCTTAATTAAATCGCAGCCAATTGAGCTGTGGAGTCCTGAGGGAAGTCACTCTGAAGCAGTCTCACTGACCTCACCATTGCACCACTTTTATGTCAATTGGATTCTAAGCATTTTAGATTTTAAAAAAAGATGTTTCTTTTTTAAAAAATGGCATGCTCTAAATTGTGGTTCCTTTTAGCATGAATTATAGTGAAGATGGGCAGCTTGATTCCAATGGGATTTTACTTTAGTTACTGCAGAAACCCGAAGCGGCCCAAGTGGCACCCAATGTATGGCAAAAGCGGTAGACCTAACTAGATCATGTGCCAGTGCAACTGACCCAGACCTCCCACAAAACTCTCTGAATGTACAACAATAACTCATTTCACAGAATTTATTTATTTAAAATTATTTTTAGGCTGTCTTTAAGGATAGAACGCTTTCAAGGTGGTGTACAAGATAAAAACAATTCAAAACTATGTAAAATGATTTATAAATATTCAATAAAAATGCTATAAAAACAGATGACGTCCATAAAACCTATAGCCCATAGACTATGGAAAGGCCAGCAAAAACAGGTGGGTCTTCAGAGCCTTTCTGAAGACCTACAATGAAGGGGCCTGATAAACCCTTTGATGGAAGCTGATTCCGAAGGTGTGGGGCCATCACTGAAAAGACCCTCTCCCTTGTATTCACCAGCCTAGCCGCCCTTGGTGGTGGGCAGATGAGAAGGGCCTCTACAGATGACTTCAGAGTGTGGGTAGGTTGGTATGGGAGAAGGTGGTCCTTCAAGAGGACCAGTAAAACCAGCTCTAGCGGCCAGAACATCTGGGAGGCTGCAGGAGAGGACTTGCCATCATTGCTACTCCCCAGTATTTTCCTCTTCTTGCTGCTGGCCTCCTCAACTTAGAGGAGAGATGAGGGATCCAGCTGAGAACCATCTAGCCCAGCCACCCCCAACCTGGTGCCCTCCAGATATGTTGGAATACAACTCCCATCATCTCTAACCATTGGCCATGCTGGCTGGGAATGATGGGAGTTTCAGTCCAACACATCTGGACAGCACTAGGTTGGGGAAGGCTGATCTAGCCTGGTAGGAAGAACCATCCCCAAGATCTCCATGGCAGGCTGCTAGCAAGAGTAGCACTAGCTAAGCAGGGACGGGCGGCTGGATTAGCTTTTTTTGTTGTTAGACCCTGTTAATTTAAATTTATACTTGTTACCTATCAAGTCTTGATTATTTCATTGCAATATTGAATTTATGTTATGTTGATTGAATTGTTGATTTTGTCTTACTTGAATTTGTTATCTTTTGTAACAAATTTGTTGTTCGTGTTTTCAGTTGTGATGTTGTCGGCCGGTGATAAGTTGATGTTTCTTTGGGCACAGTCCACTATGGAAAAGCAGCATATGAATAAACCTAACAAAGCATTCTGAAATGCCCCTAGTCTATAGGGGCAATTTTGAACTGGTAATTTGAAGGCACTCCAGTCATAGGTCAAGTCCTTTGTGAGTGGATGTCAACTCTGTACTGCCATCCTATCCTTCCTGCCTTTGCAAAGGGATGTCATTTACACTGCTGTCCAATCTGTCCTTCCTGCCTTTACAATGGGACGTCAATTGCAGTGCCATTCTATCTGTCCTTCCTACCTTTTGAAAGAGATGTCATTTACACAGCTGTCCTGTCTGTCCTTTCTATCTTTTGCAATGGGATGTCAATTACACATCCGTACTATCTGTCCTTCTTACCTTGAAGAAGTCTCTTGAGTGGCACATCTGTGGCATGCACAGGGCCAACACAACGGTACTGATGGCAGCAACTGCAATATTGGCACTGGAGCTAGTATTATCCTCTAGCACAGTGTTCTCCAACCTTAGGTCTGAGCATAGCTGGCTGGGGCATGCTGGGAGTTCTAGGCCAAAAACATCTGGGGACCCAAGGTTGGAAAGCCCTGCTCTAGCAGCTTTGCTGGGGCACTGGCACCTGATTTTATCATGTGCTTCCTCGGTGCAGCAGCTCATTGGATCCCGCTGTAGCAAAAGTGCACAGAATTGTACTCCACAAGGCAAACAGATCCCTGTGATTTCTATTACAGTAATACCTTGGATTGCAAGTAACTTGGTTTGAGAGTGTTTTGCAAGACAAGCAAATTTTTAAATATTTATTTAAATTTTTTTTACTTGATATACAAGCGACGTCTTGCAATACAAGTACTGTAGTACGGCTTAAATTAAAAATCTCTGTACAAATTTTTTTGGGGGGGATTTCGTTTTGATATAAGAGTGTTTTGGATTACAAGCACGTTTCTGGAACGAATTATGCTCTCAATCCAAGGCATGACTGTATTTCCATCCAGTAGGTTCAATAGTGTCAGGAAACACAAATTCACTGAGAAACCCATGTCTGCCCTCCAGAGCTTGCAGCAGGAGTGGGGAAACTCAGGTCCAAGGGCCAACTCTGGCCCACCTGGGGTCCCAGCCTGGCCCCCCACAGTTCCACAGCTTTTGTGCAGTTCTTTCCCCATTCTTAAAGGTTGAAATGCCTCTCCTAAGGATTCATTACAGGCAGTAAGAGCCTTAAGCTACAATATGCTAGTATGTTTTGTATTTTTGGCCCACCCCCTTTGCCTTCAGCCGCACCTACCACTGGGATATGGCCCCTGGGAGCTTATCCAAAATTGAATTTGGCCCTCTGGCTGAAAGAGGTTTCTCACCTGCCATTTACAGGCTGAGAAGGTGGATGAAAAATGGAAAGAACATTTGATTTAATGGCAGGGATCTGTAAAAACACCACAAAATGTCTCTCGTCTGATCAGAGAACTCTTTTGGGTTGTCAGCCCCCACCACTGAAATTCCTCCATTGTTTCACCTGAAGAGGAACTTTTAGATCTTGCTCTGGGATTTGCTGTAGGTAAAGCTGGTGACAGCCAAGGGTCCGTAACTTGGGAGTGTTCCTTGATCCTATGCTGTCCCTGAATGTTCAGGTGACAGGGCTGTCAAGGAGTGCATTTGCACAGTTACGCTTGGTGCACCAGCTGTGACGCTTCCTGAAACAGTCTGGCTTGTCGATAATTATCCATGCCTTGGGTACATCACATTGAGACTCAGTCAGTCAGGTGATCACTTGTGGCCGAGTAAGATTGTCTTCCAGAATAAAAAGAAAATTTACAAAAAGGAGATTTTAAAAGGAGGAAAATTCTAAAGAAAATTGTGTAGACTCTAGCGATGGGTCCGTATGTGACTGTGGAAGCCAATTCTAGATCCACACAGCTTCCCACAGTGAGGACACAGGTTACCAGATGGAAGATGGTCTTGTAAAGGATTCATTTGACGTGCTTTTCGCTTAGCACGTTTCTCCCTTTCACCTTGCACTCGAGCTTCTTCAAAGTCCATAGAACCTTTGTGAAAGGCCAACCTCCAGTTAGATCGTTCATGGGCCAGAGCTTCCTAGTTTTTGATGTTTATATTGCATTTTTTTAGATTAGCCTTAAGAACATCTTTAAACCTCTTATATTGACCACCGATATTCCGGTTTCCATCCTTGAGTTGGGAATAAAGTAACTGCTTTGGGAGACGGCAGTCAGGCATTCGAACAACATGACTGGTCCACTGAAGTTGGCGTTGAAGGATCATTTTTTCAATGCTAGTAGTCTTTGCTTCTTCCAGTACACTGACATTTGTTCGCCTATCTTCCCAAGTAATTCACAGGATTTTCCGGAGGCAACGTTGATGAAATCTTTCAAGGAGTTGGAGGTGACGTTTATAGATAGTCCATGTTTTGCAGGCATACAATAAAGTTGGCAATACAATGGCTTCATAAACCAGTGTTTTGATCTTCTTACAAATATCCCGACCCTCGAACACTCTTATGATTCATTCGAGAAAACGCAGCACTTGCGGAGCTCAGACGATGCTGGATTTCACTGTCGATGTTAGCTGTAACAGAAAGATAGCTGCCAAGATAGAGAAAATGATCGACATTTTCCAGTATTGTTCCGCCAAGCTGGATAGATGGCATCACCAAAGGGTTAGCTTGCACTTGCTGATGAAGCACTTTGGGTTTTTTGATGTTAAGTGAGAGACCAAGTTTTCCGTATGCTTCTGCAAAAGCATTTAGGATAGTTTGGAGATCATCCTCTGAATGTGCGGAGACCACATTATCATCAGCATACTGTAGTTCCACAATGGAGGTTGTAATTACCTTACTTTTTGCTTTCAGCCTGCTGAGATTAAAAAGCTTTCCATCTGTTCGATATATAATTCCCACACCAGTGGGAAGTTTCCCCTCGACAAGATGTAAAATCATGGCGATGAAAATAGCAAATAATGTTGGGGCGATAACACATCCCTGTTTAACACCTGATCCCACTTTAAATGGAGCACCATGAGAGCCGTTGTTGTCCAAGACCGTAGCCGTCACGTTGTCCTGGAGAAGTCGCAAGATATTCACAAATTTATTGGGGCATCCAATTTTCATAAGGCCTTAGCAAGTATCAAATAAATGCCATATGACTATTGCAGTGCTCTCTATGTGGGACTACCCAGGGGAGGCTGGTGTCAGTGGGGCTCCTTACCCACTGCAGGTTTTATTCTTTGGAGGAGCTATCCATGGTGCTGAACTCCATCCCCAAAATAGGGTCACCGCCATGAAGCACCATGGATAGCTCCTGTAAAGCTCAGAATAAAACCTGCAATGGATAAGGAGCCCCACTGACATAGGAGTCACCAGCCTCCCCTGGGGCTACTTCTGAAGAATGTCCAGAAGCTTCAATTGGTGCAAAATGTGGCAGCTAGGCTGCTAACCAATGCACAGTATCAATATCATATTATGCCTGTTCTGAAAAACCTGCACTGGTTTCTAATTGCCTTCTGGACACAATTCAAGGTGTTGATCTTAACCTTTAAAGCCCTAAATGGTTTAGAATCTGGCTATCTAAGGGACTGCCTGTCACCCAGCAGTAAAGTGCTGTTTGAAAGAAACAGTACACAATAAGCGCTGCCAATGAGTCATCTCTCTTGCATACTTGACTGTATCAGTAGGTGTGAAGAAATGCCAGTCTATAAAAGTGTTGCTTTGTAATGATTACTTTGTGTGGCCTCTGTGTAGTACTCAGTGTATCTGAGTAGGCTTGAGGCCTTGTTTTGTTGCTGTCAAAAGCCTGTGTAGTAGTTGCTGAGAGACATTCTGAAGGGGGAGAGAGAAACAATTGCTTTGAATATTGTTAGATGGGGCCTAGATCAGGTAAATTCAATTCTGATTGGCTGGGGATTCTAGCTAGGTGGGAAAGAGATGTTGGGAAATGACAGTTAAGGTATGACAGTTGACAGAAATTTAGTCAGAGTTAGTCTGTGGGGAAAGAGGGAGAAGAGCTACTGGTTGGTGTGTGTGGTGTAAAAAGGACTAGGAGAAAGCTGAGGAGAAAGTTAATAGCTATTCTTTCTCTGTGGGATGACCTTAGGTGGGCTGGTGAAAATTAGGAGCAGGTCGCTGTGTTATGCCAAGAGGCTGCCAGAGGAAGGTTATACTACAAGCAGGCAGTAAAAACTATGTTAAACCGTCCAAGTAGCCAGTAATACAATGGGAGGAACTTGGGTATCAGGGGAAGACTGTACCCCAAAGCTGGTTGTAAGGGTATTTGGCTGGGGTGGAGGGTTAGGGAATTTTGCCTGAGGTAAAAGAAGTCCTTAGAGGCTTGTAGCAGCAACAGTGTCTCTTGAGTCCTAAAGAACTGTCATTAAGCAGAGTTTTCAAACCCCCAAAGTAAATATTGGTAATCCGTTATGTACAAAATATCCCTTTAATAAATTACTTGTTTAACTGTTCAACTTGTATCTAGTGTTGGTGCTCATCTCACACCTAAGCCTCTTATATCAGCTACTAGGAGGTTTTAAAGTACTCTGACAGAATTGGTGGCAACAGGAAAGGGACAGCTTGTGTGGAACTCTTGAGTTATAGTGGCAGAGAATTCCTTAGGCTGAGAAATAATAATAAGCATTTGCTATAAACAAGAAACCCCATAGGCGGGACTGCCCAGTAAAGGAGCAGTTTCCCCAGAGGGGGTGGCAGTAGTGGGGAGAGGAAATCCCCCATATTTGGTTACATCATGTTTAGACTATTGCAATGCTCTCTATGCGGGGCTACCTCTGAAGGATGTCTGGAATCTTCAATTGGTGCAAATTTGGCAGCTAGGCTGCTAACTGGTGCACGGTATCAGGATTATATTGTACCTGTCCTGAAAGACCTGAACTGGTTGCCAATTGCTTTCTGGACAGGTGTTGGTCTTAACCTTTAAAACCCTAAATGGGTTAAGAACTGGCTTTCTATGGGACCACCTGTCTTGCTATGAACTTTCTTGAGTACTGCAGGAGACGCCCTTTTGAGAGCATCATTACCCACAGAGGCCTGTCGGGCATGTGTGAAAGGGCTTTCTCCTGTGTTGCCCCCAAGCTATGGAATGCATTCCCTCAAGAATTACAATTGGCTCCCCACTCTCTTGGCCTTTAGAAAGGGTGTGAAGCTGCATCTTTACAGTTTAGCCTTTTAAAATGTGTAGTTTTTAATGTTTTACTGTTTCTAATTTTCTTGTTTTTATTGTTGTAAGGTTTTATTGTTTTAAATTATTGTACACCGCCTTGATGGCTTTTTAGCATATAAGGCAGTATATAAATGCTAATAATAAATAAATATACCAGTGTTTTGTTGGCTAAAGAATGTTGGTTAAAGTGGCTCAAGTTCAAATCCTTGCTCAGTTGCCACGTTTATTGGCGACCCAGGGCCAATCTCTCTCTCTCTCTCTCTCTCTCTCTCTCTCTTGATAGTTTACTTCATAGGTGATGGAAGGGTGCGTTCCTCGATGGAAGGGTGAGAAAGGGTGTGAAACCCTCCCAAGGGATTTTGCTACTCTTATCAAAAGTCCTTTGGCTTCCCTTGACATTCCATGGATGTTTCACATGAGGAGAAACCACCATTTCACTTTGAGTTTTGCTATAGCTAGAATTACAGTGGCAACTTTAGCCCTAATCTGGCGCTATTGCCTGAACTTCAGTAGGGTGGAATGGAGCCATCGACGCTAGCCCCGCCTTCCAGTGTCCCACCATATGCCGACCCCACCCCCAGCCTTCCCATGTTGAATGGGAAGGTCTGAATGGAGATTCTGCACATTTTTGGCTGAATCATGAATCAAATTTTTGATAATGGGGAAGATTCTATGCATGTTCAGCTGAACTTATGAAGAATGCCCCTTCAGACCATCTTATTCAATGCAGGAAGGCCAGAGATGGAGCCAGTAAATGTAGGGATGTTGGGGGAATGGCTAACATATACCACCCCATTCCACCCTGCACAGGTTCAGGCAATAATGCCTGAATTGTGCTTTTATTAAGGACTAGTTTATGTATTATAACCTCACACTAAGGTCGCCAAAAACCATATAGCCAAAGCAGTACTCCACAAGGTGAATGCACCATATAAAAGTTTGTGTCCTGCTCCATTAGGGAATCTGTCACCTGCTCTGGGAGACAACGTGGGTCAGGTGGCTGGGTCACATCTGGGACTTGAGTTAGTTTCAGGACCTTGGACAGCAATCCTGGGGGTAGAACACTGACAAGTTATGCCAGCACTGGCTGTAACTGGCAGAGATTTATAGTCATGCTAGGAGAGACTTTCTGGAAGCTCCACCCCCTCAGGTGCTGTATCTGGCTGTTAAAGGGCCAGCAGCCTTTTCCTGTAGGCATTGACTTCTCCTGGAGAGTTAAGGGTGGAGGAACCAGTTGGGGACTATTCTGGCTATCCATGTTCACTAGAGGAGTCTCAGATCCATTCCTTGGACTTGGGGCAGTGGCACCTCCTGGGGGTTGCTTGGGTAGGACATGAGGTCTCAGGCAGTGGCCCCCAGTTCAGAAGGATCAGGGACTGGTTCTGGCACCTCCTCAGAGTCACTGTCACTGGAGGCTTCAGTCTCTGAGAACTCCCAAGACCTGGGCCATGAGTTTACCCCTCCCTCCTCTGAAATTTGCAGTGGAGGTTCAGCCACCCCATCCCTTTTCATCTGCATTCTCCCAGTGCCACAAAGTTTAAGCCAAAAGTTCCCTGTGATGAATATTCAGCTAAGCATTATTAAAAATATTAATGTTTAAATCAGTGCTAAGTGAACACTGTGATGCTTTACAGTGCTGGAAAGAGGCCCCCGTCTGTTTATCTCCCTGTGGAACCCACAAGTGTATAGCCTTGGTCAAGCATAAATACTGGTGTTTTAAAATGTCACTGGGCAGGTTTTTCCACCCTTCTTAGACTGTTTTCTCACCCTCCTTTTCTAGATAAATTTGTCGCAAGTGCTATTTGGCGCCTGCAATTTGTTAGAGGTCTGTGACAAGTCATTTGGCCCCGTGAGACTCTGTCTGAACGCTGAGGTCAGCTATGTAAAAACATCTGTGTGTGCCACAAATTGTTCTGTGTGTATGTGGCAGGGAGAGAAATATCCATGGAAGCTGGGAAATCTAGCTTGGGATAGCCACCAAATTCTGCACCCTTTTCACAGTAGCTGTTTTGGGCTGGTGACTGGTTGCACAGGGTGACTTGTATGTATTAGATGGCTTTAAAAATAAATAAAACTCAGATGGTTTTATCTTGCTGTGTTGCTAGGAATGAGGTCAGTGAATTCCTTGAGATTTAAAGCTTTGTGATAAAAAATCTATTTCTTCTTGTCAGTTGTGTGAAATGCAAACTCACGCATTTGCAGCCTCAGTTGAAACTTCGACCTCACTGTGCTGAAGGATTACTTAATTTTTTCAAGTTGGGATACTTCCCCCCCCCCCGTTTTCTGTGTAAATGTCACTGCATGTCTGTGTATTTCCATTGCAGTAACCACTGGACCGTTTACTCAATGACAATAGCCCTGTTCGGTTGTTCCCCCATATATGCTCCCAATTGAATGCTGGGGGAGAGCAGGGACTTGCTTGCTAACCCCTCCACCTCTCTTGCATTCTCACTGGCCTGGACTCAACCACCCTCCATGCCTTGGGGCTGAACATCTGAAGCAAGGAGACCGTTGTACTCATTTAGGGTCCCTGCATGATTCAGGACCATGAGCATGCGGGGTTCTGAATCTTGCAAGGAGCCCACATGGGTAGAAAAGGTGTATTTATTTATTTATTTATTTATTTCATTACATTTATGTAATGTAAATGGTTTCCACCCAAAAATAAATAAATAAATAAAAAGCACTCAGGGCAACTAGCAATAAAATCCAAATTAAAGACAATCTTAATTAAAACATAACATAAAAACACAATTAAAAACACACAATAAAATAAATAAATAGCACCCAAACAATTATAAATCTTTCCACAACAGAACAGCCTATATGACAAAGGCCTGCCTGAATAAAAATGCCTTTGCCTGTTGGTGGAAAGACAACAGAGAGGAGGCCAACCTAGCCTCCCTCAGGGTTTCCAGAACCTGGGAGCAGCCACCAAGAAGGCCTCCTCTTGCATCCCCGCTAAACATGCCTCTGATGGCCATGGTGCCAAGAGAAGGGACTCGCTGAAAGAACTTAAAGCCCGAGCAGGCTGATATGAAAGAAGGTGGTCTTGCAGTTACCCTGGTTTCAAGCTTTATAGGGCTTTATAGAGCATAAACATCTCATTGGATTGTGCCCTGAAACAGACTGGTAGCCAGTGAAGCTTTTGTAACAAGGGTGTCATGTACTCCCTTTAACCAGCCCCGGTCAACATTCTGGCCACAGCATTCTAGACCAGGCCAGCTGAAGTTTCTGAACACTTTTCAAAGCCAGACCCACTTAGAGTGCATTACAGAAGATCAAACGGGATGTAACTAAGGCGTGTGTGACTGTGGCCAGGAACAGGTGTAGTTTGCACACTAGCTTTAGACATTCATCCCCAATACATGGAGGGAGGTGGGGCCAGACCATCAGGATTGTGATAGAGGGACAGGACTAGCAAATGTATTTTGTCATCCCCCTCACACACTGAAGAATACACGAAGCCTGAACTCCCGAATAGGGCTATTGTATCATTACCCTGTCACGACGCGTGTGACTTCTGAGGGCTGATTCTGACTTAAGATTTCTTCACACGGGTATGCTTATCTGAGTGCAAAAGTAAGAATCATCCCTTAATCATAAATGTCCAGAAAGTATGCCCCGTACAGAGGCAGCACTACCATGAAGCAAGGTGAAGTGGCTTCTTCAGAAAATGGACTTTGGCTATCATGAAGTGGAAGACCCTAGATTCTGAACCAGGAAGCACAATCCACCAGGAGGTTCCCCTGCACAAGCCCCATTGAAATGAACAGGAACTAGGCACTAACATGGTAATGCTCGTTTGGTGTTCCCATTCATTTCAGTGAGGCTTACACAGGACAACTTCACAATGGATTGTGCCCCATGTTAATTAGCAAGGGAGGAGCCAATTGGATTTTCTGCCACCAGTACCAAAATGTCTTCGTCTGACCTTGACCCCACAACTTAACTAGAACAACCAGTGATTCCAGTCAGGGCCAGCCTTAAGGGTAGGCATGGTTGGGGACCTACCGAGGGCCCACACCCATGCAGGGGCCCACTGACAAGAACCCCCTGGAGTTGCTCCTCCTCTTCACCATTGCAACCTGCTTGTTCACCTGCCCCTCACTCTGGCCCAGACAACAGTGGTAGTGAGAAGAAGGGAGCAGAAGATGCCATGGCCTACTTGCTCACTGGCTTTCTGCCTATCAAGCAATCAAGTGGTAGCAATAATGAGAAAGAGGATGAGGAGTAATAGCAGCTGGTGACAATGGTGGTGAGAAGATAGACTTGCTGAGGGAGGGACCCATTTAAAAACCTTAAGTTTTTAAATGGCACTGATTCCCATTTGTCACAGGAGCATAGGAAGCTGCCTTCTATCAGGTATTAGGTTGTTTGTCCATCTAGGTCAGCTAGAGATGGGTGCAAATGGCCTCTTGAAATTCTCCACCCTATTTGTGGGCAGACAAATTGGGGAGAGGAGCACTTTACCTTGGAGATGCCAGGGATTGAAGCTGAAACCTTCTGCATGCAAAGCAGGTGCTCTACCATTGAGCTAGGGTCTCTTGCCACAAGTCCACTCCCTTCAGAGTCATGTGGAATGTCACAAAGCCAATTCTAATCAAACCTGGCACCAGACTAGGAATTTTCAATGCACCAAATATGAATGCAAATCAAGTACATGCAAACCAGCCAACAGTTTTCTCTTCAGCCTGCTTTAGATGTTATTTCAGCGATACAATTGTCAGTAGGACGCAAAACTGTGTAGATGCTTCTCTGCGCAGTAAGCTGCTTGCAATGATTTGGGCTGTTTCAAAGCACTCCAGGGAATATTCTCCAAAACGTCAGGTGTGTTTACAATCTACTTGAATCAAATGGGTGCTGCTTCACACAAGGGGCTGGTCTCACAGCAGTAGATATGCCTCCAAAGAAGGCCTTTGTCTTTCTGGAAGAGGGAAAAGTCCTCAGCCCCTAGCCCTTTTCCAACCTCAATATACACATTCTCTATAGGATGAGCAGACAGAAGAATGACCATGTGTCCAGTTTTTACAGAGCACCCTATAGCCACGGTGGCCATATGTCCTCATTTACAGAGGACAGGCCTCTTTTTGAAGGGCTGCCAGAGGACTGCCTTCTATTTTGAAGGTGTCCTCTATTTGAACAGCTGTCTGGTCCAAGTCCAGTTTAAAGATAAAGAATCATCAGAAGGAAGCGCTGGGCCTTGAAGTTGTCCATCAATAGCACCTAACAGCTGACTGAGCAGACGCACAGGTCACCTGGTCACAGCCTTCCATAGGAACATAGGAAGCTGCTTTATACCGAGTCATTCCTTTTTTAATTTTTAATTTATTTATTTAGAGTTTCAAATAATATACAACAAAAACCATACCAACATATAAATAACAACTACAGTGCCCCCTTCACCATACAGGACCAAAGAATATTCATCCTCTATATTCCCCTATTACTCAATATTCCACACACAAAAAAATAATCATATCTTGACAAGGCATGCTCCCTTTTCCCTTGACTAGCACAAACTCTAAAAATAGCCCCCAAATATCCTTAAAATTATTTCTCTTTAATTGACCCTTTTTGCATTTAATACAGCAAGTTAACTTATCATTTACAGCAATGTCCCATACCTCCTTGTACCAATCAACAATTGAAAAAACATGTTGGACTTTCCATTTCCTTGCTATTATTAATCTCCCAGCTGTTAACAAGTTTACAATAAGTTCCTTTATATAGTGGGTACAAACCAGTTTCTCAGTTACTGATAACAATGCTAATTTGGGACAGACCTCCAAATTTAAACCAGTTGTTTCCGAAATTTCTACAAAAAAATTATTCCAAAAATCCAAAACGCTTTTGCAGCTCCACCACAGAGTCATTCCATTGGTCCGTCTAGCCCAGTATTGTTGACACTGACTGGCAGCAGCTCTCCAGGGTTTCAGGCAGGATTCTTTCCTGTGTTCATCATTCCATGCACAAGAGGGAGGTATCAGCAGGTTTGGGGAAACACCAAATTTTGCAGAATACAAAAATCTTTCAGAGGAGAAACCCTAAAGGGGGTGGGGCTAATGAGGACTCAGCATGCTCCATGGCCACAGAATGTTGACTGACGGTTGGGGTAGAATGGAAAACTGGGGAAGGAAAGGGTTGGGCAAAGTGCTGGCTCTCAACATGGCTGTGCTGGGTTAGATGTTTTAGAGGAGGGTGTGAAACAGCCCTATGGAAAACATGGGTGGTTGGTTTAGCACTTTCCAGTGAGGTGGCAGAAACCTTCCGCTGTGGAGTCATGGAACTAGCTCTTTCATAGAGAGGTCATGCACAGACTATACCCTTACTGAAAACAGTGAAAATTGCATCTGATTCCATTACAAGGTAGGCAAGTCGGTGGCCACAACCCATCCACTTGCCTATTGGCTATTACTTTTGCTCAAGGCTGTTGTCATTGTAGAGCTACCTTTCTCTTTTTCTCTCTTGCTACTGCATGGGTAATAAGTACTTCCTTTAAAAAAAAAGTATGTCACCTTAAAAGTAGGCATTACATTCTCACAGTAACATCTTTCATGTTTGAACATGAAAGTCTTTGAAGAAGAGAATTCTTATGGGCTGATTTAGCTGTCGCTTGTTACTGAAAGGATTGCAGGGTGGATGAAACTGTCTGTGGCAGAGTTGATTTTAAAATATGAATGCATTGATGGTTTAAGTTCTACTCTAGGATAATAACCTGAGAAATAAGTGTCTTAATAAGTGTCTCTTAGGAATCTCAGAGTTGAGTTTCTGAAGCAATTCTTTCCAGATGCTATCTCTGTGAAATTACCCTTGGCACTGACAGCCTGGATAATCCTTTTGTTCTCTTTACATCTTGAGATGTATCAGCTAGGTTGTTCAACTCAAAGGAGGGTTTGCAAATACACTGTCACTGGACAGCAGCCTTGATATGAGGGAAAGACTCCAACTGGAACAAGGTTTGGAACTCCTATGCCCAAGGGGACAGGGAAGGAAAGAGCAGGAGCTTTCACTGCTCACTCTAGTACCACACAGATGCCTCTTGGCACTTGAGGGTTGGGACTTCCTTCCTCTGGACTAGGGTGGCCATGTGCTCTACTTTACAGAGGACAGACATCTATTGGAAGGGCTGTCAGAGGAGAGTCCTCTGTTTGGAAGCATCCTTTACATGAAGGGCTGTCCAGTCCGAGTCTGGTTTTAAAATAAAGGAATACAGCAGCAGGGGCCTTGAAGTTGCTCATCAATGGTTAGAAACTAGATAGTAGATTGAGCAGCAAGCACACAGGTCACCTGATCATAGTCTTCTACATTATAGTGAGATGTATTGTATTTCTACTTAAACTGTTGTAATTTCTTCTAAATTCTCATCTATATATCTCATTAGCATGTGCAAAATTTGTGCAAATCTTCTGATTCTTTTTTGGTGATGCATTTCCTCTTTTGGAGGGCAGTGCATAAGTGGCCCATCCTACTTTGGACCTCCACAGGCTTAGGTGTGGAGTGTACATGACATCCCACACAGTTCTAACAATCTTCCTCTCAGGCCCTTTGCTTGTGGATTGCCTTAGACAAGACCTCTGCCCAGCTCCCCTGTCCTCCTAAGAGGGATGCATTTTCTTTTAGGGCCACATGAACTGGAAGTTGAGTCACATCCAGATTCTGGCCTTATGCATTAGTCCTTAGTGTCCTCCTGCCTGCCAGCATCATAAACTATGGAGAAAAAAGGCGGGGTATAAATATAATAAATAAATAAATAAATAAATAAATAAAAGTGTCTCTCTGAGGAACTGTAACCAATACAATAACAATCATCTGAAAAATAAACACATTACATGTTGCTGACTGTAGCATGGCAAGATTGAATGTGAGAATTGGGCTTCAGGTACCAGTAATGGAGATTCTACTGTATTTCATTCAGGGATAAGGTAAGTATATCAGAAGATATCAGACCAAAGGCCCATCTAGTCCAGCAATCTGTTCCCACAGAGGCCAACCAGATGCCTATGGGAAACCCACAAGGAGAATGTAAGTGCAACAGTGCCATCCCACTCATGTTCCCCAACAACTGGTATACAGAGGCACACTGCCTCTGATCCTGGAGACTAGTCGCTATTGAAAATTTAAGTAATTTGAGGTGCCCATTTTCTCGCAGAATATTGTTAGCTTGTTGAAGTTACAAATGTACAAAAGCATAAGTATGTATAAAACAGTAGTCTGGAGAGTATAAAACTGACATAATATACACTAGAAGATCCATCAAATGATTGCATTATCTGCTTACAGCCATGCCATACCGGCAGCGTTGTAGTGGAGCCAGAGCTCGCAGGGACAAAGCACTAGGATGATTTGATTAGGGGAAATGATTACATCATCTGCTACTCCCCTCAGAACTTCAGTATGCTGATGATAATGTGGTCTCCGCACATTCAGAGGAGGATCTCCAAACTATCCTAAATGCTTTTGCAGAAGCATACGGAAAACTTGGTCTCTCACTTAACATCAAAAAAACCAAAGTGCTTCATCAGCAAGTGCAAGCTAACCCTTTGGTGATGCCATCTATCCAGCTTGGCGGGACAATACTGGAAAATGTCGATCATTTTCTCTATCTTGGCAGCTATCTTTCTGTTACAGCTAACATCGACAGTGAAATCCAGCATCGTCTGAGCTCCGCAAGTGCCGCGTTTTCTCGAATGAAACACAGAGTGTTCGAGGATCGGGATATTTGTAAGAAGACCAAAACACTGGTTTATGAAGCCATTGTATTACCAACTTTATTGTATGCCTGCGAAACATGGACTATCTATAAACGTCACTTTCACCTCCTTGAAAGATTTCATCAACGTTGCCTCCGGAAAATCCTGCGAATTACTTGGGAAGATAGGCGAACAAATGTCAGTGTACTGGAAGAAGCAAAGACTACTAGCGTTGAAAAAATGATCCTTCAACGCCAACTTCAGTGGACCGGTCATGTTGTTCGAATGCCTGACTGCCTTCTCCCAAAGCAGTTATTTTATTCCCAACTCAAGGATAGAAACCAGAATATTGGTGGTCAATATAAGAGGTTTAAAGATGTTCATAAGGCTAATCTAAAAAAATGCAATATAAACATCGAAAACTGGGAAGCTCTGGCCCATGAACGATCTAACTGGAGGTTGGCCTTTCACAAAGGTTCCATGGACTTTGAAGAAGCCCGAGTGCAAGGTGAAAGGGAGAAACGTGCTAAGCGAAAAGCACGTCAAACGAATTCTTTACAGGACCATCTTCCATCTGGTAACCTGTGTCCTCACTGTGGGAAGCTGTGTGGATCTAGAATTGGCCTCCACAGTCATTTATGGACCCATCGCTAGAGTCTACACAATCTTCTTTAGAATCTCCTCCTTTTATCCTGGAAGACAATCTTACTCGGTCATGGTCACAAGTGATCGCCTGATTATGATGATGACTCCCCCTCAAGTTTCTCTGTTCCCTCCGAGCTTAGCTACAATTCTCATAGTAACTGGGAGATAAAAGGATTTTCCTAGCAATAATATATTCCTGTGAGCAATCCCTGTTGTAATTTGTTTATTAGATTTGTACCCTGTCTTTCTACCAAAAATAGCACTCAAGGTAACGCAAAGTATTTTGGCATGGCTTATGCTTGAATGGGCAATTAAGACTCATTAGCTTTACAAAAGACCTGCTGTGCCTCCTGGTTTCACAATCTTGCCTGCATTTTTAAAATTTATGTCTATAGAGATTGTCATGATGAATGCCTACTGCCTATACTTCAAAATTTGCCACTACACCACTGCATACAGGATTCATTTTTGTTGCTGTCTCCCCCATGAGAATTACATTTTGTTTTGCTGGGCTGCTGCCTCTTTAAAAAAAAAGGGGAAAAAGAGGATGTGCTCACACTGAATTTATTTGTAGAAGAAAGCAAGTCCCAAGCACTTTATGACTGTGAAAAGCTGTGTCCATACATATAAAGTAACTGATTACAACCTTGGGTATTCTTTTTTGCTTCTTGCAGGATTCCCTAAACAAAGGTCATCTGTTCCAAGGAATGGATTTTCTCCAAAGCCAGATGTACAGACTCGAGAGGCTGAGCGGCAGTTCATCCAGCAAATGAAGGAAAAGTGTGACAAACAGGCCAGGAAACTCAGCTGTATCCAGGAGGAACTTAAGAGGACCAGCTGTGGCTTTGATGTCTTTGTTATAACAACACAATATTTCTTTTGGAAGGTAAGGCTTGTTTTGCTATCCATGTTCCCAGTGTTCTTGGTGGTACTTTTTTTTAATCGTCAAATTTTAATTTTATTTCAAAATAAAGTTAACAAAATAAAGGCAACAACAACAAGAAGAACATACATAATAATAAATCAAAGTGTTTTCATCACTTGCTATAAGCATGTCAGGTATTATGGCTCCAAAACTGGACACCATTGAGCATGTGCACATATTAGGATGCTGAACAAGATATTGCACACATTGTCTGTGTGAGAATAGTCTCCAAATGTAGAATACCCAGTTGATAGCTGGACATTTGTATATTCCCTGACATTGTTTGTCTGGGCAGTATGAAAAATTCTTTGTCAGTGCTGTTAATTTGTGTACATTTACTGCACCATCAGGTGAATGTGCACAATGACAGAAACAGGAGGAGATGAGCATCCAGTAGCAACGAAAAAAAGGAGAGAACCAAGCCTGTGGCTTACGCTGGCTCAGCTTGTCTGAGCGTGGAAAGCTAAGCAGGGTCAAGCCTTGTTATTACTTGGATGGGAGACCCCTCTAGTTTCCTGCATTGAGCAGGGGGTTGGACTCGATAGCCTTGTAGGCTCCTTCCAACTTTATGATCTATGAAATTTCTAAGTTCTCAGGATGCAAAACCTTTATTGAATAGAGGAGCCCTCTATTCAATAAAGATTTTGCATCCTGAGAACTTAGTTCTCTCCTTTTTTTCGAATGTGCACAATGGCCAGTTTTTGTGCACATTTCAATTCATCAAATAGTGACTACAATGTCTATTCTCCGAGAGAGAGAGAGAGAGAGAGAGAGAGAGAGGCTTGAAAATGGTACTGAAAAACTCTTTCACTGTAGTCAGCATGAGAATTGATCCAAAAGCCAGATGCGCTTTGAAGTGAATAACCTTCTAGGGCAATCAGTATTAATGATCCTAATATTATCTTCTCTTAGGATGATAATACCTAAAGATCATTCTCTTGAAAGATCCCAAAGGTTTATTTGACCATGCCACACCTAGAATAACAGAACTGGGCCACCATCTTCTGCTCCCCTTGGTAATTTGCACATTTACACTATTGAATATCTTACACTATTCCTACCTGGAACACATTTCCATGACAATGCCTATATGTAAATAGTGGTTTATGACAATTGCCTTTCAATACTTTGTAGTGACCTGTGCTGTGGTTTTGCTGCACATACCTGTGCTGGGAAGGCACATTGTACATGACAACAGGGCTAATGTAAATGTTGCGCTAGCATAAGGGACCTCTAGCACAACACCAATAGTGTTAGCTGACATGACAAGATCCCCCAGAAAACCTGTCGCACCAGCTAATGCTATTGGTATTGCACTAGAGGTCCCTTACACAGTGCAATGAAATTTATGTTAGCACTAATGTTCAATAGGATACTGCCCAGTGAAAAATGACACACACACACACACACACACATATATATATATATAATGTTGGAATTCTGTAACTTGTCAAACATCTCTTAGTTATGGCCTTCCCACTAGATAAACCTAGGGCAGCAGTGCTGATTCAGCAGCAGATGGAAAGAGCTTTCCCTTTCCAGTACTGCTTTGGTTCGTGCTTTTGTGATGCTCAGGAACTGAGAGCAGGAAAAAGATTGTGAATGTCTTGTTACTAGAGGCAGGCAAGAAAGTGCCAGACAACTGTCAAGGAATATATCAGCCAGGTCCAATGAACCTCAGGTAAGAATAGTACCCAGCCTGTTCCACACAGGCACAGGCAATGTTAAATTATTGGGATAAAAGCTAGAACTCTGGATCCTAATTAAGATTATTGTGGGCAGGTGAAGGAGGCCACATCAGCAAGCTGTACAGGACCAGGAAGGATTGGAGAGAAGGAGCCACCACACTTGGCTACCCCAGGATCCACTTGCCAATCTGGAATGGAGATTTAAATATTTTTGCTAAAAAAGACCAGAATGATTAATGCTAGTTCTGTCTATGCATAGTCATCACATTACACATATGGATTCATGGATCCATATGTGGGGCCTATGCATAGTCATCACATGTCTATGCATAGACATGCACATGTCTATGCACATGTCTATGCATAGTCATCACATTACACATATGGATTCATGGATCCATATGTGGGGCCATATGAGTTGGAAGGGGCCTACAAGGCCATTGAATCCAACCCCCTGCTCAATGCAGGAATCTAAAGGAGGGGTCTCACATCTAAGTAATAGCCAGGCCTGACCCTGCTTAGCTTTCCACGCTCAGACAAGCAAATAAAACTTCCGTAGTAGTATAATCACACAAAGAAGCAAGATTCAAATGTGCGTACAGCCTTAATTTGTCTCTTCTTGAGGCATCCATTAGTAACTTTATGTTTGCATTTGATCTATGGTAGTGGTATAAATACTTCAGGAGAGGAAAACAGATAAAACTAAATGAGAGCCAACATTTCAAATCATCTATATTTGCAGATTGCTTGGCCAGCCAAAGCAAGTTAAACAAAAGAGGTTTTTCTAGGGATGTAGCCGAGCAGCCCGTCAGACAGGAGCAAGGCCCGAACTGGGCCTGCTCGTGTCCGATGGGCTGCTCGGCCACCCCTGTGGGCTTTACCTGGGCTCTCTGCTCCGCGGAGAGCCTTCCTTCCCTGTCCGATGGGTCCCGTCGTGGGACCCTGCTCCGTCGCGCTGGACCCCCGCGCTCTGTTTTTGGCGGGGGAAACCAGGGCAACAGGGCTGTTTAAGCCCTGTTGCCCTGGTTCCTCCCGCCAAAACAGAGCGCGGGCGGGGGTCCAGCGTGCCGGAGCAGTGGCTCCAGAGGCGGCAGAGGCAACGCGCAGGAACAGGTAGGCGGCAGGGGGGTCCTGGCGGAGGGGGGAGGGGGGGCGGTGGCGGCAGGGGGTTTTCTTCGGCGGTGGCGCAAGCGTTGCAGAGAACGCTCCGCGCCGCTCTGAAGAGCAAGAGCGGGCTGCTGCCGCTCACGGGGGGCCAAGCCCGGAGCGAGCCTCCAGCCGACTCCAGGCTCAGCCCCACCACTAGTTTTTACTATTATCTCATTCATAAAAACTCAGGAATTGAAGGGAAATGAAAGCCGTGTTTCTGGCATAGACAGCCATTTATAAAGTGAAAGATTGTCATGCTCATAGACAGCTGCCTGTTAATTCATTATTAATTAGAAGACTAATTGGCAAGGGTCAAACTCTAACCTTGGATATGCATGTGCAGCGCCTATTGACATGTAGTGGAAATATCAAACTTGCTGGAAGGGGAAACACTTTGTGCACTGGCCTTGGTGCTGAAGATGCTTGATGTGATGGCAAACTAGGAGAAGTGAATGAGTATCTCTCTAACATTAAAAATACACTGGTCATTTCATGTAGCAAGACACCAGGAAATCTCTAATATCAGTTACTGCCAACTAGGACAAGTTAAATTAGCCAATAATCAATGAAGAAAATTTTCTGGCCCAGTGTCAAGAAACAAAATTAAACATACTGCTGAAATATGAGTGTTAGAAGTGGCAATAGCGACATCTACTGGGGAATGACATAAAACGACATGGTAGGTAAGCAACAGAAGAACCATTCCTGTGTTGGTTCTGAGAGGAGAAGGGCATTGTTTTCAACTGGTCTGTTTTAACTGAATTAGAGTAGACAACAAACTTTCAAGCCTCACAAGGCTTTCCTTTATTACAAAATGAAAAGTAGAAGATCTGGTGGATTGTTAGTTTTGATTCTGATTGTTTTTATTATGATTGCACTTTGCATGTACAGAGTGCTTTACAGTGTTTTAAATCATGCAAATGCCATTGCCATCATCTGTGGGAAGTGTGTACATGCCCAATAATGCTGAGAGTTTCTCTTAATTCTGGAGTTAACCTGGTTTACATAAGAATGTAAGAAAAGCCATGCTGGATCAGACCAAGGATCCATCTAGTCCAGCATTTCCCAGCCAGCTGCCCGGGGGAAACCCACAAGCAGGACGTGAGTGCAACAGCACCCTCCCACCCATGTTTTCCAGCAACTGGGGAACAGTTGTGTCTATCTTGCAGGGAATGGCAGTGCTGATGGTCCCAGAAAGGTATTTCAAAATGTTCAGAAAGTCAGAGATGCGTCAGTGAATAGTGACAATCACCTAAATGTGGTTGTCAGCATTTGCTAGTGTATGCCTAAACAATGTAACTCTATTCTGGGGCATTCATAAAATTTATCTTGGATTGTCAGCTTACACATAGAAATATTAACACTCACCAAAGTTTGGACATTCACTGTAACTTTAACAAACCTTAAGAATACATCTGGCTCAGCACTGTTATTTATTGTTCCAAGCTCAAGCATAGCTGATGCATAAAGCCACAAAATATTCTACTTTTGCTCTGGTTTTCTAACCTTTCATTACAGGCAATTAAGTTCAGCTGTCATGGGTAGCAGTTTTCCAAAACTGGTCTGCGGAGGAGGATGGGGATACAATTTTCTGATAAGACTTTTAGGGCACAACCCTATTAATACAATGATCATAAGCCCCCAAATTCAGAGACTTATGCTCATCCTATGCAAGGCGGGAGGAGCGGTGGAGTCGATCTTCACCCCTGCATCCTCACACCCTTCATTTTTGCTAGATGGGCTTTTTGCCTGTCTAGCAAAAGTGTTTTGGTGGGGGAGGGAAGGAGGCTGGTGAGGCTGCAAGAAAGCTCATGTCCAGTCTCCTCCCTGCCCCGCCTACCGAAATGCCCCCTTTCCCACCTCTCTGAGGTTGTGCCCCAGACCTCAGAGAGGCAGCCAGTGCCATTCTTTCTGTGCCAGCTGCAAGGGGGGAGGGTGGACAGATCACGGTTTCCCCGCTCCACGGTTGGAGCACTGTCTCTGACCTCTGATCTGGGACTCCAGAGTATCCTATGGCTCCTCAGATGCTCTCTAAGGGCCATAGGATTGCTCACTTAAAGCCTTATCAGAAGATTAAACCTTGCAATACCTGTGCAGTTAGACTACACCAGAGACTTTTTACAAGATCTTAGCTCCTTTGCAAAAAAACAACAACAACAAGAACAACAAACCCACCAACAACTTAGATAATTTTGCCTAATCTGAACTGCTGGATAGCTACCAATTTAAAGTTTTGCCATTGCAAGAGCTCAGGATATATAAATATGATCAAATAGGGAAAGGGAGTGTACCCTGTCAAGATATGTTGTATTTTTGGAATAATGAACAATTATAGAGTTATTGTATTATTTGGTCCCATGGTGATGGGAGCACTATATTAGTTATATGTGTGTGTTATTTTCTTTGTTCAAAATTTTAAAATAAAATATTTAAAAAAATAAAAATAAATATGGTCAAATAACAGAGCATTACATGTATGGCTCGGCCTTAGAGCATGACAGCATGAAGCAGTGTTGGCATCAGGGACTCCAGGGCTTGAACTTGGCAGCCCATGAGACTGTTTGGTAAGAAAAGGGGTGTGCCACATCGATTTTTGTGATTGGTAGGTAGGTAGACAAAAACCTTGTGATTGGACAGGTCCAGTGACTAAGACTTGAACGTCCTGCCCTTGTCAGAAGAGCAATATCCCCTGAATGCCAGACCCCTGCTTCTCTCCCTGTTCCCTCCACCTTCCAGACCTAGATTCAGGTATGGCTGGCCACATCCATGGCCAGGTCCTGACACTGGCATATGATCTGAATGAATGGAAATATTGACATTTCAACCCTGGTGTTCTTGACTTTAGTTATTGGCCAAGCAGTATGGGCAGGGTGCAAAGACTTAACGAACAGTGTGAGGACCCAGAGAAAGTAATTCTGTACACACTCCCCGTTGAGTATGTATAGAATTGCTCTCCCCACCCCCACCGTTGTCAGGTCCTCATTCTGTCTGGGTGCTTCCAGAGGAAGCTTTTATTGTGCCATTGCCCTCACTCATGCATAGAATTTTAGAGGAGAGGAGAAATTTGTCTGGTTTTCACTTTAATGTGTACTTACCTAATTTTGCACTTGCAAGCCAATATGCAAACCAAAATTCAGTTATCCTTCAAAATTTGAATTTTACGATGGAGTTCTCCAATCAAAAACTGCATAGATGAATGTGTATATTAGGGAGACATGCACACAAGAATAGATGTGTTAGTGAAAATGTTATAAATGCAGTATATTAGGAAAATTGCTTGCAAAAATATGTATATTAGGCAAAATTGCATACAAAAATGTGTGCATTTGAGGGATAAATGCACTAAAAAATGCATATGAATTTTCATGCAAACTTTTTTTAAAAATCAAAGTGAATTGAACTTAAAATTGAAAAAAATGAGAATGAGAGAAACCAAAATTGACAATTATCCACCCCTAGTCCAGATGACATCGTCTTCTACTTGTAACCCTCCCGTGTTTTCCCACTATTTCTTCTGTCTTTTCTCCTACTGCAAAAAAATTTGTTGAGGAGAAAAAGTTGGAATAGCTTCACAATGCCTTCTCATTGGCAGCGCTAGGAGCCCTCTGTCTGAAAGCACCCTTGGCGTTTAACATCTAAGTAAGCATGCATGTGATCAGGCTGTAAACGTTTCTCCTTGGGATTTTCCAAAGCTGGCATGTATAGATTTGGCCTCTGGTCCTAAGGCCTCCCCCTCCTGTGTACAGACAATTGGGATCACCCTATGCCATATATGATTCCTATGTTTCAACATCCCTTTTCTCTCTACCTCTGAACACCTGGTGGTCAATTTCAAATTGGAGATAATTAGCCTTCAATTAGCACTGATTACGATTTCCCATTTTTACCTTTCTCACTTGCAAGCCCTGGGAACTGCTAACTTGTCCAATTAGGCTGAGCAGAGGCATCCCCCTGCTGGCACAGTGGGGAGAGAGAGAGAGAGAGAGAGAGAGAGAGAGAGAGAGAGAGAGAGAGAGAGACTTCTAAGCAATTAATTCACTGACATCCTGAATCTGAACAGAAGGGGAGACTCTGGCATTTGGTCATTATCTTTATTTCACATCAGGTCTTCTACAACCTGGGCATTGAGGAAAGTTAAATGGCTGCTTCATAGTCTGGGGAAATATTCTTCCATGTGCTAAGTCACTGATAGGGCATATCTACTCAGAAGTAAATCCTATTGAGTTTAAAGGGGCTTACTCCCAGGTAAGTGGCTATAGGATTACAGCCTTAATGTATATTTCTGCTTTGCAAAATAATGGCTTTTCTATCTCCACCCTATAAAAGGTCTGATAATTCTATATTCTTATTCCATCACAGTGTAACCATAGGCTATATAGCCACAACAATTACAGCTGGCTACATCAATCACTGGGGAGTCTATATAGCATAGCCCTATCCACATAACGGTAATACTATATTACACAGCTTAATGCTTTAGTCCTTTTATTTCATACCAGTAAAGATTTTTTTCTCTTGATCATTTCAGCCCAGTTTTATTTATATGACAATTTTAGGATGGCTCCAAATCTCTACAGCAGGGCTCTCCAACCTTGGGTCCCCAGATGTTGCTGGCCTACAGCTCCCAGCATACCCAGCCAGCATGGCTAATGGCAAGGGATTCTGGGAGCTGTAGTCCAGCAACATCTGGGGACCCAAGGTTGTAGAGCCCTGCTCTACAGTGTGCTACTTTCTCACTAAAATGTTAAGTGGTTGCCATTTACGTGGGTGTGGAAAGTATTGTCATGCAGCATCATGTATTACTTGCTAATCAGCTTAGAGATATTAGAGATACCACTTAGAAATATTTTTAAACATGTGCAGCGGTATATGAATCTTTTAAATAAATAAAATAAATATGCCAGCAGTAGGGAAGGGTAAATCTGTCAAGCTCAATTTTGCTCAGATCCTCATTTTTCCACTACTAAATTTGTTCCATCCCATTTCTGCATTGGATTGCAATTTTTTGCACTATGCCAGTGTGACGTAGAGGATAGAGTGTTGGACTGGGACTCGGGAGATCCAGGTTTTAGTCCCCACTTGGCCATGAAGATCATGGGGTGACCTCGGGCTACTCACTGACTCTCAGCCCAACCTACCTCACAGGGTTGTTGTGAGGATAAAATGGAGAGGAGGAGGAGGATTATGTAAGCTACCTTGGGTTCCTTATAGGGAAAAAGGCAGGATATAAATATAAATAAATAAATGTCTAAATGAAAATCTGTACATATTTTTATGCACATTTTTCAAAATATATGCATGTTTTGGGCACATTTTTTTTCAGCTGCACACATTTTTGTGAGCACTTTTTCAAATGTACCCTAGAAGCAGTACATTTTGGAGGCTGGAGATGAAGTAGGAACGCTGGAGGATGAAGAGAGGAGTGCAGAATCAAGTCAAGTTGAGGAAGAAACTATGTAGAAAGGAAGTGAAGGCTCCAGGCTGGTGTACACTCAATATGGTTTCTGGGTTGGTGGAGAAAACATGAAAAATGTGGAGAGTTTAGAAGGAGTGTTTCCTTCTAAAATGTGGAGTGTTTCCTGTGAATGAAGTGTTTTTGTGTCCATTTTTCCAAATATACACATTTTTTGTATACACTGGCTCATGCTGGCTCAGCTTGTCTGAGTGTGGGAAACTAAGCAGGGTCAGGCCTGGTTATTACTTGGATGGGAGACCCCTCCTCTAGTTTCTTGCATTGAGCAGGGGGTTGGACTCGATGGCCTTGTAGGCCCCTTCCAACTGTATGATCTATGAATCTATGTTCCAAATGATCACATCTTTGTGTGCAGTTTTTCAAATGTATGCATTTTTGTATGCATTTGGAGGGGAGACTGAAAACTTTGGAAAAGTACAGATGTCAGCATCTAACTACATTCCGGTTCATGTTCCAGTTTGAGAAGTGTAAATTTAGTAAGTTCACATTGAAATGCAAACCAAATTAATTTCTCTCCCATCGCAGCAAGCAGACAATGCAACATGGAGTTAAATTTGTGCTGGCTGTTGTCCAACCCACAGGTTTTTGAAATGGAACAATTATGTGAACAATTAGGTGGATGCAAACAATTTTGCATTTCTTATTGCAAATAAACAGATCTATGCCAGCCAAGGCACACAGATTCCCAAAATGTTGGTTGTGAGCCCACTGGGTTAACTGAAGGGATGAGTGGATTCAAGAGTTCCAGTCTGTAGGTGATCTAGTTCCCTCAGGCTGGAGATGAAGTAGGAACACTGGAGGATGAAGAGAGGAGTGCAGAATCAAGTCAAGTTGAGGAAGAAACTATGTAGAAAGGAAGTGAAGGCTCCAGGCTGGTGTACACTCAATATGGTTTCTGGGTTGGTGGAGAAAACATGAAAAATGTGGAGAGTTTAGAAGGCAGGGACTTTTATTTCATAGTCTGAGCAAACATTGGTCTAATCCAGAAGTGCAGAACCTCAGGTCTGTTAGCCAAATCCAAGCCTCTGGGTTTTGCCAGAAGGCCATGTTCCCTTCTCCTGACCCATTCCCTTTCCCACAGCTGCTAATCATTTGGTGGTTTCATAACTTTGGTGTGTGTGTTTTCCCCATTCAGAAAGGTTGAAACACCTCTCCTAAGGCTTAGTTACTGGCAGTAAGAGCTTTAACCTAAAATATGCTGGTATTTGGGGGATTTTGGCCCACCCCTTTGCTTTTGGCCCCACTGTGGCCCCGCCTACCACTGGAATGCAGCCTCCGAAGGCTTCTCCAAAATTGAATTCAGCTCTTGGTCTGAAAGAGATTCTACCACCACTGATCTAACATATAGCAATTATATTTGTAGTGCACAGTGATTACTACTCATGTAATATTCAAGGACTTTGCTTGCCCTCTTTGCTTTTCCAGATTAGGGTTTTGAAAAATAATGTATCTGCAGCAAATATCTCTCTTCTTTTTAAGGAGTTTTTTTTTGGGGGGGAGGGCAATAAATAATTGCATGAACAAATAACTATCTGACACCCCCAAACTTCAGGTTTCAACCATTTAAGAAAATATTGCTCTCCAGGTGGCATTCAGAGTGGGTCCTATGAGAAGCTGGATTTTTGTATGTCTCTTGGGTTAGCGATGAAGCACAATGAATAAAAATCTAATTCCGTTATTCACAGAGCCTTTGTTAAAAGATGTTTCTGCAGTCCAGATTGCCCAACTGTCTTTGCAGTTTTTAAGATGTAATAAGCAGCTTTCTGATTTCAGAAAATGCTCTTGGAGTATAAAACAGTCTAACGTTTGTGGCGTAGTGGTTTGTGGCGTAGTGGTTAGAGTGTTGGACTGGGACTCGGGAGATCCCGGTTCTAGTCCCCGCTCAGCCATGAAACTCACTGGGTGACTTTGGGCCAGTCACTGACTCTCAGCCTAACCTACCTCACAGGACTGTTGTGAGGATAAAATGGAGAAGAGGAGGAGGATTATGTAAGCCACCTTGGGTTCCTTGCAGGAAAAAAGGCGGGGTATAAATTTAATAAATAAATAAATAACGTTGTTGAAATGTATTGAATACCATGGGGTAGTATCCAGTGTAAGTCCTATGTAGACTTATTGAAATGAATGGGACTTAGGTTAGTCATGACTAACTTAAGTTTCATTCATTTCAGTGGGGCTACTCTCCATAGGATTAGCATTGGATACTACCCCATGTTTAAATTTTCAAGTTATGCATACCTTTTAAATGTGGATGCATCAGTAATAAACTAACAAAAAAAGCACCAGTGCTGTACATTGAGCTCATAGTCCTTCCACAGAAAAATCCACTCCTGGTTTTTCACTTTCTTCACTTCAGCAGTATAATTTACTGGGGGGGGGGTCATTTTGTTGCTGCAGTTATAAGAAATGTGAAGGATAGTGGGGAGGGCTGGGGAAAGCCCAAAAAATCATGAAAAAATAATTTCCCCTCAAATTTTCCCAAAAACCCTGAAGGGGAGGAAGAGAAACTATCCCCCCCACACACAGATTTTCCCATTCTTTCCCCATTTTTTCAGGGGGGGTTATGGGCCTTCACATCTCTAATCCTGATCTGCCCACCCCTTCTCTAACCCACATTCTGACAACCCATGCCCCACAGGCCACAAATGGCCCTTGGAGGTCTTTGATGTGGGTACCCAAGCCTAATCCCCCCTGCTGCCTCCATCATCCAATTAGCACTTCCACAGGCTCCCTGCTCAGCTGTTAAGGGGCCTTTCCAGCAGTTTCCCCCTAGTATTGAGGAATGCCCTCACATAGATGATGTGTTTGGCCCCATCACTACTTGCCTTTTGTTCTCCAGACCTTTGAGAATAAGTTCACTGCAACTGATGTTCCAAAATTTGAGAACTGATCCTACAGTGGTTTGGTATGTGTGGGTTTACATCTCTGTTTCTGTGCTGTAAATCATTTTGTGAGTTATTGAAAATTCTAGAACAGCAACAACAAGCAAAGGAGAGCAGAGGGGAAAACTCCTTAGAATGTCTATGGGGATTGTCCCTCTCCTGTCCCATGCACAGGGCCTACTTGCATCCAGCTCTACACATGTGGGAGGGTGTTTGTTTACATTTTGAACCACACCCCAATAGACTTAGCAATGCTAAAGTTCTAATTGACTTCAGTCAATTAGACTGAAGTTCCATTCTTTCAACAATAAAGTTATAGTGATACAGGGGATTCTTCATAAAGATAAATAGATAGGATTCAGATTTAGGTGTGTGCAATTTGGCTGGTGGAAGCTGGCTTCACTGCCCCCTGCTTCCCATGACAGCCCTTTCAGCCCCCTGACAATGCTATACAGAGGTTCAGGGGGCCCTGATGAATGGGAGAGCTGTGGTGTGGGTGGGATCCCTGAAAACTGGGGGGAGGAGGCACCTTCTGTGAAGTGGAGCCCTTCCATCAACTGAAGGCAGCATCCTAGATCCAACCCATGTGTGTATAAATAAATTGGGCTACCGTGTCTCTTATATTTGACTCCAACACATGATTATACTCCAATACATTATAGAAAATTTAAAAACACAACTCTGGACCCAAATTGCACACAGAGTTCCTGTATGATCTTCCAGTAATTGCTTCACTGGTGGAAAATGAAAGGCTAAATCCACACAAACCATTTGACTGGTTTCTTTCTTCACTATAGATTAGCCCATTTAGTATTATTTGAAATGTTATTACTTACCATCCTATTTCCCACTGCAGTTTACTCCACTGAAATAACATTAGCATGTTTAATTTAATTACAGAGAGATTGGAATTGGAGGTTGCCTGCCTTGCAATGTGATTATAGTCTGGTATTGTAGATCTGGTCATGTTAGGCATGACAAAGCAGCTATTCTGAAGCTTGTAAATAGATAGCCTGCAGATGGAACACTCCTGATGGAATGAACATACCGTAAGCAAGAGGGATAACCGCTCAGTGGCAGAGCACATGCTTTGCATGCAATGTGTCCCAAGTTCGTTCATTAGCAGCCTCCCACCACCCCTGATTACATAAACTGCAGAGGGGAGAGGTTGCGATGAGGGAGTAGGCAATACCAGCTACACTGTGCCGGTCCTGGCTACCACTGCGGCCCAGCACCATAACAGAAAGGTGTCCTTAAACACCGCTTCCCCATGCTTAGGGCCAGTTGCCTAATCAGGCCACTTACGTGCATGTATGTCATATGTTTGCTATGAGAAATAATTGTATTATATAGGTGACAATTGCCTTTGCCATGGGAAGTGCTCAGCAGCTTCACCGCTTGGCAGAGATTTCAACCATGGTCTCACTGGTTCAAGTCCAGCATTCTATCCACTACTGCACAGTGGCCAAATTGTTATAAGGCACCCGTGGGGTGCAGCTTAGTAACTTTAGACCCTGGAATTAATGGTTGGGGTGGGTGGGTGGGCATGCACATGCCCAGCCAGCTGTCCCCAGATTATAAAATATATTTTTAAAATAAGATGTAAAGATGCTGTGGCAACCAGCATCAGACCCTGTGGGACCTGGCATGCCCATGTCAATCAAAATGCAGACACCAGGCCTGTTTGCCATAATCTGCCACTCTTTGGGTGATCATTTACCACCACCACCACTACCTGCAGGGCCCTGGAATTTTTGTCCCAGGGTCCAGCCCTAGCTGCATTACTGTAAGGCACCACCATTTTTTTCCAGATTTTTTCCCTCCTGATTCTCTTTTTCCTTTATTCTCCTCCTCTTTAGCATTTCATTATTAGGTTATCATCATCAAAATATTACCAAAGATAAAGACCCTAATTAAGGGTCAGGAATCCATTCTACATGGCACTGCAGAAGTTTCTGAAACAACATGCTGGGTTTTTCCATTGCACCACAGTGGTTATGATTGGCATGTGGAATTAAGCCAAATTTATAATTTGATGATCCCATACAGCTGGTGTCACAGATGACACCATTGTTCTTGGGAAGGAAATTGAGGTCACCTGCATTATTCAGATTACATGCCACTTTCAGAATGGCCTTTTATAAATGCCTTTTGCAGTTGGTCAAGCATTTTTTGTCATCTGGGAATCTAAATTGTTGTGTTTTTATATATAATAGTAACAGCATGTGAAGTGGCTGGTGTATTTTCCCCACAGTATCTTTCTGCCATGACTTCATTGTTCCTGGGCATATGATACAGCTTTACATTTATCTCTCCTGGGTCACTAGCAGACTTTGTCACTGCATAAAAAGAGCCTTTTAAAAAAAGAAAAACTGTTAAGAGAAAATCCTGTTAATTAAGCAACTGTTTAATTTGTAAGATTTTGGATTTCAAATGTGGTTGCTTAAATACCTGTTTTGAGATACAATCCACAAAGCATTGTTCCCAGAGTATACACATTTATTTCAATGAAGTATGCTCAGAAAGTTCCTGTTGCGTCATTCATTGACTGGCCAATCCGATGCATATTTACTTGGAAGCAAGTCCCACTGAGTTCAGTGGAGCTTACTTCCAAGGAAGTGTGTGTAGGATTGCAGCCAGAATCTCCTGGATGCTGATTAATGTGTTAGCAAAATATACTGATTCTACCCTCATATGTTTGTAGCTTCTGTTTTCATCTTTCCAAGTAATGCCATAAACCCTGCTTTACATACAGGGGTGCATCCAGAAAAGTTCTCTTGGTGGGGCCCAAGAAATTCTACTGGGGCAGACTTTTTATGGAAATGTGTGTGTGTGCATAATGCAAACTTGTGCATTTTCCTTGTGTACGCATACCCATGTTATGTTGCTTGGAGTAACATCTCATGCCATTTAAAGCCTACACCAAGTGACAGAATATCTTCAGAGCTGGGATTTTGATAGTACTAATGCTAAAGGGTGTTATATGCAAGCTTCAAACAAGAGGTATCACGAACTCCAACCAAACTTTATTTCAGGGATGGGGTCCGTGTGGCCCTCCAGATGTTGTTGCAGCTTGTATCATCCCTCACCTTTGGCTATGCTGGATGGGGCTGATAGGAGTTGTACTCCAAAAACATCTGGAGGACCACACATTCCCCACCCCTGCTTTATTTGGAGTGAGGGTACCAAATAAGGGTCCAGGGCTGGACAAATCTATTTCCCTTTCTACAACTTTTAAATTTTTCGAAGCTATAAGTTTGTTCTGTCCTGTTTCTGTATCAGTTTGCTATTTTTTGCATAAAGGTCCACATGAAAATCCATTTGCATTTTTTTACACATTTCTAATGTATGCATTTTCATATTAAAATGTGAACCAAACAAATTTCTCCCCCATCCATTTACAAGACATTCTTCTTGTTACACAGCACCTAAGCAAGACTTTCAGTAAATGTAGACTTGTCTGAAACAGTTCCTTTCCAATGTATTCCCCTTCCTATGCAGCAGCGGACCTCTGCTTCTGTTCTTCCCATGCACACATCACTATAAGGTGAGATTTAGTGGGAAATCCTTTTTTGCTCTCTAGAGTAGTCTTCCCGTTATAAAAACCCACCAACACAGAAAGATGGTTTCCAGTCTTCCTCCTTTGTATATATTCAGCAAAGGTAGCAGAAAACCTTGTCACTGGAAACCATAACCAACCATTTTCTACACCCATGTGGGGGGGGGGGCATCATGAATGGCCTTCATTCTATGGCAAATCTGGCAGTTGCCAACTGTTAATGTAGACCTTAGACAACACCTCTTCCCAGCAACAGAATAAAATATATCCACTTGATCAGGGGAAGGGAATTCCATTTAGCCTGAGGTCGAAATTCAATTTCAGAGAAATTGGAGACAGCATTCAACATTCCAGGGGTGGGTGGGGCAAACGGGGCAGGAACAAAAATACCAAAAATACCAGCATATTTTAGCTTAAAGCTTGTACTGCCAGTTAGGGATGTACGTATTTTGTTAAATACATTCCATCTGTGTTTTGCAGATTATCAGGTGTCTTTTTTCCATTGTCTGCTCATTGACAGAATAAGATGTACAAGAATTTTGTTCAACTTGCGCAAGTGTGCATTTGTGCTAATGCCCATTAACGCAACTGCGCACTTGCACTGATGCATATTTGTGCAAATTCCCCCTCCCAAAAAAGTTTTTTTAAAAAATGGTCTGCAGTTCTGCATTATCAAAAAGTCATGCTCAGGATCCCTTGTGAAAATTCCCATAACTCTCTGCCAGGTCAATCCTAATTCCATTTGGTGAGTGAGATCTTTACTTTAGCCATCTATGCTTGCTTGAGGGGCACATATGTTGACTTGACATGCTTACAGTTCACCCTGTAAAGGTCTGTGACCTTTTAAAAAATTATTTCTGCCCGTGTCCTAAAACCACTTTTGCAGGGTGAAAAGAGTGACGTTACTTCAGACAGTTAATTTTCAGTATCTGACATTCATTTTGAGCGTATCAGCGGTTTGGTATGTCAGCACAGCCCAGGGGAGTGGGAGTAATGGACAGAGGGCAGGAAAGGAGCTCAAAACAGCTGTATATATTACCTTAGTTCATTACAGTTTGCGGCATGTCAACGGTGTATAACCAAGAAACACGAATACCCAGCCCAAGCAATCTAATCCCCTGGATATTCATATCCTGATCCAATACTTGCTGTACACAGGGCAGAATAATACACTAATAAATATCATTTCCCTGTTCCCTTTTTATTCCGGGAACTGACAAGCCAGTGGCATAAAAATGAAATTGATTCTTATAATAAAAAGAATAACACAGCTACAAAAATAATATTTTCTTGCTAATTATGAATGCTTCCATTCTTTTCATACAAAGGCACCCTTCCGACATTAAGAGATGTACAGTGTCACTGGGTCAAAGAAAAAATATGGTTACATGCTCCCCATTTCCCAGAGTAGTGAGAAGTCTAAGGTCAGTCTTGAAGAGTTTTGTTTCCTTGGACTGAGAAATGGGAAGAGGGAGGGCGAAGTTCATGGGAGATGCATGGTGACTTTGTGTATATATTTTTTTCAGTGAATATTACAAACAGAACCTGCTGGAAGCAAGTACACTCCTATAAACAGGCATCAAAGGCAGTGATTCAGCATCGGATTCTCATTGTTGAAGCCCCCCAAGGCTACAACCCATTTTCAGCTAAATCCACCTAAGCCAGGGCTCTCCAACCTTGGGTCCCCAGATGTTGCTGGCCTACAGCTCCGAGCATACCCAGCCAGCATGGCTAATGGCAAGGGATTCTGGGAGCTGTAGTCCAGCAACATCTGGGGACCCAAGGTTGGAGAGCCCTGAGTCCTAAGCAAACTATTATCCTGCCTGCAGGGCTGCCACAAGAGTCCACTGGGCCCTCAGCATAGTGCTGCCGATGGTCCCCTGCTGCCACCAGTGCCACCCATCCACCCTAGCCCCCTTCCCATCCACCAAACCCCACACTCACAAAAGCTGCCCACCTGCTGCCACCACCAGCCACTGAAGCCCCCTTGCCCACGCTGCTGCCACCACTGCTCGTTACCAAAGCTCCCTGCCGGCCCAAGCCAGCCAACTGCCTGCCCACCCGCTGCCACCCAAGCCTTCCTTCCTCTGGGTTTTTTACCTGATAGGGGGGCTCCTTCTCCTCCTCCTCTTCACCCAGCTGGCACTGTGGGGCCTTCAGGCTTGGCCATAGTAATTCCTTTCTCCAGCACGGCTTGCCAGGAGGGCGAGGAGGTGGATAGTGGCAGCTGGGCAGGCTCCGGGGCAGATGTGCTCTTCTGAGCCTCTGAGCCCTTGGCAGCTGCCCGCCCATGCTTACCAGTGATGCCTGCCCTGTCTGCCTTGCTCTTCCGAAAGTCAAAGTGCAACACTGGGTCTTCACTGTTTCTCTGCCATTCCCTCTAGGTGCAAGGTGTCACCTTCCAAAGGCCGGAGAGAGATTTCAGGATATCAGGGAAGTCTCCCCAGTCATTAAGGAGCATTAAAGCTGCAATCTTATACCCACTTACCTGGAAGTTAGCCCCACTAAGCTCAATGGGAGTTACTTCTGAGTAGGCATGCCTAGCATTGCGCTGTATGGTTCTTTTGTTAAAGCCCCAAGACACATTCACAGCCATCAAGACAGCCAAACTCACAACAGTGAGTTTGTTGTTTTAATAATCCATCTCTATATTCTTTTTCTTATGGTTGTAAAAAGAAATGTTTGCTTCAATATCGCCTATGCTGTGGTCATAAATCTTTTATGAGTCTAAGTTAGAATCTGAGACCCTATTGCATAGCTAAGAAAAGTGTTGTTTCAGTAGTGTCAGTTATGACCTTTAACTGCTTATGATCCTGTAAGAACTCCTGTGTTTGTTCATATGGTCAGGATTTTCATATCACAGTTTTTCATTCTCAGATATAGATATATGTTTAATACAGCCGGATGAGGGGGTTGCAGAGGCGACAAGACACAGTATGAAAACAATGTACTGTATTGAACTCCTGCTGCCTTAGCAGTAGTAACAGTAAAAGCTATTGTCGCCTCAGGGAATATTGCATCAGGATTGTTAGTCATCCATTTCCAGAAATTGAGCAAACTGAATGATGCCTCCAATGTCGATGCATTGCAGGTGGGGAGAGAAAGAAAAAGATTTATTTATTTATTTATTATATTTAGGGTTGCCACTTTCTGGAAAGTCAGGGAAAAAGAAATTGGTCAGGGAAAGTCAGGGAAATTGTGATTTCATTAAATTATATTCAAGCAGTGGATTTTTGACCTGTTGCTGCAAGAAAATGATCTGTTCTTGTGGCAACTGGAATAGAGAAGTAGCAGAATACAAGTAAAACTTAATGATGCCCTTTCCCAGCTCCACCTTTTTATCAGCAACCAGCCTAATGTGTTTGTTGAGCTCAGTCCCTGCATGATTTCCAAGGTCTGCCTGTAGCATTAGCGAAGCAAGGCTAGTTTAAATGTTTAGCAATATACAAACTTTAAACATCTGTTTTCATCCCTACCTGCTAGTCATCATCAGGCGATCACTCGTGACCGAGTAAGATTGTCTTCCGGGATAAAAGGAGGAGATTACCTGCTAGTACTGCATTTAACTTACATATATAGATTAGCATGTTTTTGGGTCATGCTTGTGTATGGAATGGAGTCTAGGGATGTAACCACTGGCCTCGAGCGGGCGTAGTGGGCCGAAATCGGCCCCGCTCACGCCCACCCAAAGCGAGCGGGCCTTACCGGGTCCCGGGCCCCGCTTGCCAGTCTGCGCCACGCCAGCCGCGCCAGTCCTGTCGCGTCACTTCCAGCTGGCCAGAAGTGACGGGACCCTGCACTGGCACGACGGGACCCCGCGCTGCGGCTTTTCCGTAGAAACCAGGGCAACAGGGCCTTACTTTGACAAATATTTTTGCAGTTGAGACTAGTGTAGTTGTAGAGTGGAACATTTCATTAAGCCTTGCATTAATGCAACATGACCTATTCATTTTTTAACTTGTGGTTATATTTGAATGGTGGTCAGGGAAATTGACAAATGATGGTCAGGGAAAGTCAGGGAAATGAAAAATAAAATTTTAGTGGCAACCCTGAGATCATAATGTTATTGAAAGTGCATGGCATACAGGTGTTCGCTAAGACCAATATGGACACTTAGAAGGGGCTGTCAGTGGCTGTCAAAACAGGGATTGTGAAAGCCGAGATCTCAGACTCAAAAAAAAAAAAAGTTTAAAGTGACAAAAAAGCCACACTGAGTTGAAAGGGCTCACAATAGCATTGGGGGACACTCAGCCAGTGCCAGTCACCCCAAAGTGCCACTTGGGCACTTGTGGGCCAGCTGGCAGTGGCAGTGGCCCAGGCGAGCTTGGCAAGACTGGCAAGGGTTGGCTTGCTGGCCAATTTCCATCACCCATGGTGGGGTTGGTCACCCTGGTTCGGACAGTATGACAACACATGGGGTTACAACAATCCCTAAAACAAGCTATGTGTTGTCAGGGTGGCTGGTTGCCCTCAAACAAGACACCCTGAGGGAAATGCCCATTCTTATGACACGACAACCCAGCATGGCTTGTCACCCACAATGAAGGTTGTCATGTTGTGTGAACCCAGTCATTAAGTCCAGCATTGCTGTCTGGAGAGATGCTGGGAGTTGTGGGATTTTTGTCTCTCTAAGCATGCCTAGGATTGCACCCTAAGACAGTCTTCCCCAACCTGGTGCCCTCCAGATGTTTTTTTACTAGAACTCCCAGGATCCCTGACCACTGGCCATACTGGCTGGGGCTGATGGAAGTTGAAATCCAAAACATCTGGAGTGGAGGGCATCAGGTAGGGGAGGATTGATTAAGATGCACTGGTCCCTTTTTAAAGGGCTTGAAGTTAGCTTGTCTATTCTTTTTTAGGCCTTCTTTCCCTTCACTCCAGCTGGGCCATCTTCATCCTTCCTTACTACTACTCCTGGCTACTATGGTGCTTACTAGCCTCGTTTGTGCCCTCAAACCATCCCCTTTTCCTGCTCTTTGCAAAAGCCTGTGTTGCTTGAATGGAAATCCAGCAATGGACGGTGTAGAAGGCCATTTCTCCAGACTGCTGCTAGATCAAGTATCCCTCCTCGTCTTTCGTGGGACCATTCATCATCCACCACAGTCTCTGCTTTTAAAATTCTAGTGATGTGACAGCAACGTTCTTCCTGTCTACCCATGTCACAGTAGAGAATGTAATAATTGCAAAGAGTTAGGAGTCATGCAAAATGTTTCTTAGGGCTCAATCCTGTGCATGTGGAGACAGAAAGAACTCCTGCAACTCCCAGCATTCCCCAGCCAGCCATGCTGACTGGGGAATGCTGGAAGCTGCGGGACTTTTTTCTGTCTCCACACGCACAGGATTGCGCCCTAAAGAGCTTTGGAAGAGTGTGTTTGTGTTGTGTCGTTATGCAAGTGAGAATTAGTAATAACTTTGTTGAAGTAGCTGAGTGTAACAGTGAGCCAGTGTGGCATAGTGGTTAAGAGTGTTGGACTGGGACTCGGGAGATCCAGGTTCTAGTCCCCGCTCGGCCATGAAACTCACTGGGTGACTTTGGGCCAGTCACTGACTCTCAGCCTAACCTACCTCACAGGGTTGTTGTGAGGATACAATGGAGAGGAGCATTATGTAAGCCACCTTGGGTTCCTTTCAGGAAAAAAGGTGGGGTATAAATATAATTAATTAATTAATCTAATAATAATAATAATAATAATAATAATAATAGAATGTATGCGTTGCCTGTTGCCCTATAGCTGAAGCTCTCAGGACAACATACACAATAAATGCAAATACAACAAAACCCATGATAAAACACATCAAAATAATGTTTTAAAAGCAGCAACAATCAATTAAAAGTAATTTAAAAAGTAGAACCTATGAAACCACCTTGTGCTGAGGGACCACTGATCTATCTATTCTGGCATCAGCTCTTCACAGCTGCCCAACCCAAGAACATGATGATGCCGGGGCTTGAACCTGGGAACTTTCATATGTGAAGTATGTGCTCTGCCAGTGAACCAGAGCCTCTCTCCTGGGTACCTCATCTGCACTGCTGTGTTTGTATGCTTTCTCCTTTTACGTTTTGTGTTGCATTCACATCCATCCAGTCATGCAGCCAGCTACATTAGACTAGTGGAGGCAATTATGGATACCATGAACTGGAGGAGGATACTGGGCTCAGCTGGGAGCACAGACTGCAGCAACCATTGAGTTTTGCAGGGAGGAGCATCCTCTGGGGGTCCTCAGAGGGTGACGAAGCTGATCACATATTCCACTGGCTTCTCTCTATCGATCTGCCTCATCCCGAGGAGGCGTCCAGTCAGTGGCAAAATGTCCCTCCCCTCTCTCCCTTTCCTCTGACAGGATTTGGATGTACTGCCATTCTCTGCTTTGCTCCACCTCCTTTTCCTCCTCCTGCATTCCTGAAGTTAATAAGAGGAAAAACCAGGTAGCTGGAGAGGGAATCACACGCACGCACATACAAGTTGTGTCAGTTGTCAGCAGTCCATCTCTTCCTTTTCTTTTTAAAAAGATATTCCTGCTGCTTAGGAATAAAACCCTCCGACATTCTGAATGAAGCCGGCTGCTTTTCCAGCAAGCCTGCCAGAATGGGCCAGTGCTGCTGCAAGCTTTATTTCTGCCTCCAGTGCCTGGACAAGACGGTACTTTTGCCTCTTCCTTTTTCCCCCTTTTCTTTTTCCCCCTGCTTAATTCGAAGATCAGACAGTTAGCTTGTTATCTCTGATTCTTCCTCTCTGGCTAATGTAGGTAATGTTGCATTGGAAGCTGCAGTTGACGAGGAGGGGGGGGAGGGAGTCATGATGTTCATCTTCTTTATAGTATGCTGCTGACTTCTCATTCGCTGGTACCAAACAAAAACCGTCAGATTCACCCTTACACTGCAGTGCCTTGCATCAGTTGCACCCTGCAGTCTAAAAATGTAGCGGTCCTGTTTTTGTGAAGTAATAACAACCTAGTGATATATTAGACATTGAGCTGACTTGATTTGTTTTGTTCACATTTTCATATTCTGTTCATGTTACCTGTGGAATGCAGATTTAAGGGTGATCCTAGCATGCAGCTTTAAACTTAGGAAATCTCTCTCTCTCTCTCTCCTTTTTATTTGCTTGCATGGGAAATATCTGCCTTCTCTTGGGTGTAACCTCTGTTTTTCATGTTTCGTTTTCATGGGCTTATTGTATAATGCTAGACTTCCATAAAGGCTCTGGAGCTACATTCTTTTTTCTTGTGTCTGAGGAATAGGGGGTGTAATTGAATCCTTGTACGTTGAACGGAAATGTGTTCTAGATGTCAGTACAGAGTTTATAACAGTATCTACAGGTAGCTGTAGAATAGCATACGGAAGAAGAATTCCATGTTATTTCTAACACACGTCCTCTTTGCCTCTGGATCTTAGTTTAGCATTGTGAGTTCATTGATGGAGGCAAGTGGGAAATGTGCATCAGCTTTTAATGTCCTTAATAGAAAATACCCTGCAGAATCATTCAGTATATTTTATTACAGACCGGAACGATCTTGGCAATCTACTGAAAAACAAATTGAAGCTTCCTTTTGTTGGTCTTATTATTAGATAAAGTATAGCTTGAGGTATGTTGCCCCATCCAGGTTAAGGAAAATGTATGGCTTAATATAGAACTAATCAAACAGTGCACTCTTGGGGAAACACTGGTGATAAGTTGGGCTTGTAAACTTTAATCTAAAAGGAACTGTGGGGAGGAGAGGGTGCCTGCCATCTACTGAAGTGGCTGCTTTTAAGACATTTTATGGGAAAGACAGATGGCAAATAATTTTGAATCTCAGTTGCAATAAAACTTGGCTATTGCCTTCTGGAAGAATCAGATTAAATATTTATCCAAGGAAGAGAATTAAGAAGGTATATACCTTCCACCAGCAGGCTAACCCCTTACATTCAGAATAGTGCAGCAATGACTAAGCACCACATCCACACCCAGCCAAAACTGAGTAGATTTTGTCCAAGTGACAGAGGCAGAAAATTATATGGGAGCCAAAACAGAGAATGTTATACTTGGGCTAAGGGGTCCTGGGTTCAGCCGTGGGCTCTCTGGGAGACCTCATTATCTGTAACATGTGCATATTTACTACCATAGAGATGTTGTGTGGGGATGAAAGAGATAATTACTGTGGGGCACTGCAAAGTAGTTGTGGCATAGTTAATTGTAATAAATGCAGAGTTCAGAACTGGGAAGAGGGGAGCATTTATATTGCAATTGTATACATATCAATTCAGAAGTAAGTTCCATTGAGTTCAATCAGACTTGTTCACAAGGAAGTGTGTATAGCACTGTAGTCTTAAATGCATAATCCATGTACAGTTATCATTGGGAGCATAGCTAGGGCTGGCTCCAGGTTTGGTGGTCCCTTGGGCAAGACATCCTAAATGGGCCCTTCCCTCAGTGAGTCTTTCTTCTCACCACCATTGTCACCAGCTGTTGTCATTCCTCATCTTCTTTCTCTTCATTGCTGCTACGTGCTTTCTTTCAGGCAGAGAGCCAGTGAACAAGTAGGTGGTAGCATCTACTTCTCCTTTTTCCCACCACCACCATTTTCTGGGCCAGAGCGACATGCAGGTGAACAAGAAGGTTGCAATGGTGAAGAGGAGGAGCAACTCCAGAAAGCTATTGTCAGTGGGCTCCTGCTGGAGTGTGGGCCCTTGGCAGGTGCCTGACCATGCCTTCCTTTAATGCTGGCCCTGAGCATAGCTCTTCACAGGGTAACTTCAGGTAGATTCAGATGACCAGAAGCATGGTTCATTGCAACCTATGGGGCTGTATCCAATGGTGTCATTCTGCTAGTACAAATTATTTTGTGCCAGTGGAAACCAAGTCCCAAACTATTCACAAGGGGGGAATCCAACTGAAGTTCTGCTTGCGCAACCAGTTGCACAACCGCTCACAGATATTAGGTTTACAAAGTGGTCCATTAGCGCTTGCACAATGGGAAAAGACAGCAGAGCTCCACTAGTGCAGCAATTTCTTCCTCTAGCAAATCATTGGATTTAGGCCATAGAGACCACACCCTCTTGCAATTATAGCATCTCATTTATTTAGAAGATTCTAAACCCACTTTTCAGGGTGCACTGTCCTCACATGAAAATAAGAATACAATTGCAGGTTTTTAAAAAAAAAATCAGCTAAAGATATCTTTTTTTCTTCAAGTACAGCACAATTCAGCAAAATGCAGACTGGAATAAATGTGTCTTCAGAGTGATTTAGAAAAATCAGCAGTGTTGAGGCCATATGTATCCCACTGGGGAGGAAATTCCAAAGATGTGGAGCTAAGAAAGCCCTATCCCTAGTACCTGCCAGCCTAATGGCTCTCACCTCCAATACTGATCTTAATGCCTGGACAGGCTCATACAGATGTATGTGTCCTTCAGGTCTCAATCATCTGAATCCACCCTTAGTCAGACCTTGAGGGAAGGAAAATGTGCTTTGTTCCAACCTCATATTGACTTTCTATTTAGCATCTAGGAGACATAGGGATTGCCGTGTTGGGTTAGACAGTGGCCAGCCTTCTGTTTCCAATAGTGGCCAGTGAAATGCATCTGAAGCTCAGAAGAAAGGCACAAAGGTAACAGCCATCTTCAGTGGTTTGTCCCCAACATACTGCCTCTGTACGTTGAGCATTGATCAAATAGCCACCAATGGACATATCCTCTGTGATTTGGCTAACCCCTTTACAAAGCTATTTACGCAAGTTAGTCACCATCACCACAACTTGTGATATCACCCAAGCTGGGAATTCCCCATAACCAGAAATGTGATTGGAAGCAGGGCCAGCATTAGCACTCTGCATCCTCAGGAAGGGCCCGCTGCTGATGCTAAGTGTGGCCCCTCTACACTGGACAGCTGGGAAATTTAATTAGTGTGGGTAATTTAAATGGTGAGTGTCTCACAACCCTCCAGCTTAGATAGCAGTGCTGCTGTATACCACCAGCAGGTAGGTAAGCCCAATTGGCGGAGTGGTACCAGTGTAGAAGGGGCCCACCAGTGGGCACTTTCTTGCAGTATCACTGCAACCTTCTGTTTTTCTGTGCTTATGTTTAATAACATTTCCTAGATTGACAATTTGAATTGCAGTAGCAGGATATCTTCTATTTTACCCCTTTTTGACCATCCTGACTGTGACCATAAGAAGCTAAAGATTTAAAAACTAACTAATCTATATTAAGTGGCCCAGAGCATGTGATCTGCATCAAGAAGCTTTGGGGCAGTGAAAGCTCAGAACTAAAGAAGTTTTTCCTTTGTTCATTGATACATTTTAACGGAAGATTATCTTGTAGGTAGACTTGTGTTTTTTAACACAGTTGCCATAGCAGTCTCAGTCCCTTTCATTTGGGACTTTTGAACTTAAAATGTTGGATATGTGGCCAAAGGTGCATCGATGTTAGATTAATGGAAGTAAATATTCAAGGTCATATGCCTATTTTTAATTAGAAGTAGAATCTCCAGTGTATTGGTTTTGTTCACGGGGATAGAAATCCACAAACAACATCTTTATTATAATGAAGAAGAAGATGGTGTAGACCAGCTTCTACACCAAAGCTACAATAGCTTTGTAGATGGTTTAACCTGGTGCTCTCCAGATGTGTTGGATTGCAACTTCCACCATTCCCAGTTGCAGTCCAACACATCTGTAGGATACCAGGTTGGAGTAAGCTGATGTAGACTCATTATACAGACTCCCCCCCCCCATTTTGTGGCAGTATAACATTTACCTTGGCATCACACACATCTATACTCCATGCTTATAAGATAATAGAACATGTCAGGAATTTATAAATATGGTTCACCTCCAAGATATCCTGAGGTTGATATGAAGATTAGCTGACACCATACATATCCATTTTTATTCAGAGAAAAAGGCCAAGGTCAAACGTCTAATCCTATTATTCATCATCATCAGCCCTTTGTCAAAAAGCATTATAAAGAACTGGAAAACAATGATTTGTGGCAAATAATAATAACAACAACAACAACAACAACAACAACAATAATAGGTGTACCAATAATCGTGAAGGACATTTAAAATGTCGTGTATGGCCAACACTGTTTTTGGCACAGATAGATCCCAAGGGTTGAACGCTGTCTCTGCTTTGTTATTCAGATGGATGTTTCTCCACATTACAACATTACATTACAGCTTTGCCAGCTTTGGGGGGATGAAGTTACCATAATTGCCCCTATATCTGTAGATTAACCTGGATATAGGGTGCAGTGGTACAGCTACGTAACTGTAGACCCTGGACTTAATGACCTTATCAGGAGTTCCCTTTAGACAACCATGTGTAATACTTCCATTGTGGAACACACGAGTAACATTTCTCTTCTTCCCCCCACAACTGCCATCCCATGCTTTACAACTAATATCCCTGATACGTTAGAACAACAGCACTGTTCCCCAACCCAGATTTAAAAATAATACTATAAGCATGTGTGAATTTGTATTTTAAAATCACTTAAGTATAGCACAACCATGACTGTGGGAACAGAATGGAGTTTGCTTCTGCTTTTCTCATCACCTGCCGGCTGCCGCTCTTTGTGTAGTCATTTGTGCCACTCCCCTGGGCTGCGAGGGCCCGGACTTTAGCCCCAAGGTCCAGCCCTAGCTGCACCACTGGTAGAGTGGCCACTTATGCATTGCCCAAAAAAGAGGAATTACATCACTAAAATAGAGGACAAGAGATGATGCCAAGTTGCATGTGCAAATGTATATGTATAGGTGTCAATTTAGAAATAATGACTTAGCCTTCAGAAGAGAAGACTGAGGGGAGATATGATAGCACTCTTCAAGTACTTGAAAGGTTGTCACACAGAGGAGGGCCAGGATCTCTTCTCGTTCATCCCAGATTGCAGGACACGGAATCATGGGCTCAAGTTACAAGAAGCCAGATTCTGCCTGGACATCAGGAAAATTTTCCTGATTGTTAGAGCAATACGCCAATGGAACCAACTACCTAGGGAGGTAGTGGGCTCTCCCACGCTGGAGACATTCAAGGTACAGCTGACAGCCATCTGTCAGGGATGCTTTGACTTGGGTTCTTGCACTGAGCAGGGGGTTGGACTCGATGGCCTTATAGGCCCCTTCCAACTCTACTATTCTATGATTCTATGAAATATAACACATCTCACCATAGTGAAGAAGACTTGTGTGCCTGCTCAGTCTTCTGACCAGGGGCTAAGTGTGGATGGGCACCTTCAAGGCCCCTGATGCTCTCCCTTCTTATAGTTCTTTGACTTTAAACCAGACTTGCACTGGCCAGACCATCAAATAGAGGACACCTTTAAATACAGCACTGTCCCATGCCAGCTCTCCAAAATAGAGGATGGTCCCCTGTAAGGTAGGACACCTGGGCACCCTACCCTCAAAAATATTTTCTTCTGCATCTACCCTTTTTCCTTCCCCCTTTCCACTGAATGTCCTTGTGTCTCTTTCATTTGACCAATGCAATGGCCTTGAGCTCATTGTTTATTGAGGAGAAATACAGTAGGAAATTTAGGAGTGTCGGGGTGCTTTTCTTAAAATTAAAGGACAGTGAAGTATGGACTATATGGTGACCCCGATGCAATGAAACATGATGTGTGTAGTATTGTGTCCAGGAGTCTGGGACTCTTGGAAATAAGAATCTGCATTCATACAAACCTTTGAAGATGTGGAGTTTATTTTATTGTTCCTCCCTTGCATACAGCCACAGGCAGACTGGCCCATGCCTTACAAGACTAGCATACATCCTGAGCTGGACTATTTGTGATTAGCTCAAGGCATTCAGAAATGCTGTCCTGGCTCAAGGAATGGATCTACCACAAACATTGCATGTAGAAGGAGAAATGTGAACAAGTGCAGCTATCATGCAGGGGAGAGAAAACTTACACTGCCCTCTTCTACATAGCTACAAAACCTACACTGCCCTCTTCTACATAGCTACCAGGTCACCCTAGAGCAGTGATCCTTAAACTTCCAGTTTTCAGTAATTGTTCCACCTACGCATTTCATCTGATGAACTCTTGCACATTGCAGAGAATTCTGGTGCATGTTTGGGGTGCGCATTCACACATAGGGCACTTGCCATTCCTTTGGGCCTCAACATCACCACACATGAACTGAGTGTACAACCCAGACCAAGAGTAGGCAGAAAGTAGATCTCCAGATGTTTTGGACTTCAACTCCCAGTATTTCTGATCATTAGCCATGCTGGCAGAGGCTTCTGGGAGTTGACATCAAAAACCTCTGGTGATCTACCTTCTGCCTACCCCTGATCTAGACCACACCCAGTGCTCCCCTGTGACTGAACGTTGCAAAGCGTAGTGGAGAGCAAGATGCCTCCCTGGGAAGTTTGCCCACCACTACTGATCTTTCCATTGAAGAACCTCCAGTAAGCTTCCAAGGAGCTTTGGGGTTCCCCAGGCAGAACACAATTTGAAAATGACTGTTCTATGGGATGTAACAGAAGCAGTGTTGTTAGTGGTGAGGTAATGCAACCATGTAATCACTGCTTTGAAGAAGGTAAGCACAGACTCACCATTACATCAGATGGGTTCTTCAGAGAGAGAAATGTATATTGTCTGTTTGGGGCTTGTTCCATATTTTTGAAGGACTAAGGCTATAATGCTATCTATGCATGCTTACATTGGAGAATAAGCCCCAATGAATATAGTGGGACTTACTTCTGAGTAGACATGTATAGAATTGCACTGTAATGGGGTCAGATGTCACAGAATCCCTCCAGAAGTGTTTCGTATTTAATGGTAGCAGGTAGTCAACTTGGGCTATTTTTGTGATGTCCAAAAGTAAATAAAGAGTCTCTCTAGTTTTCTGTAGGCTGTGACTGTGTTCGCACAGAACACTAAGCCAGAATTCTTCAGAATCCTGGCTTATCATTCACGACAGGAATGCAGAACCTCTTTCAGCCCGAGGGCCAAATTCCGTTTCAGAGAAGCTCTTGGGAGCTTTATTCCAGTGGTGGGCAGGGGCAAAGGCACAGGGGATGGGGGCAAAGGCAAAAGGGATGAGCCTAAAATAGCAGCATATTTAGCTTAAAGCTCTTGCCAGTAACTGCACCTTAGGAGATGCATTTCAACCTTTTAGAATGGAGAAAAACCTGCACAAAAACCAGGAAACCACCAAATAATCAGTGGTTGGGAGGAAAGGGGCAGGACCTTCTGGGGAATCCTGAAGGGCCGGATTTGGACCCCAGGAGGGCCAGATTTGGACCCCAGGAGGGCCAGATTTGGACTCCAGGCCTGAGGATCTGCATCCCTGGTTTACATGTTCCTCCTCAGGAATGGTTCAGAGGTAATGATAAGCTTTTCCACCCTGGTAAGTGCCTGGCTAGTTTAGCCACTCCGACTTGCAGGAGGAGCCAAGTGGGAGCAATCAGGAAGCATCACAAGCATGCTTCTTCATGAATGAAAAGCAAGGATTCTGAAGAATTCTGGCTTAGCATTTCAAATGAATGCAACCTCTTTCTGCAGGGCCAGCCCTCCTGTGAAACAGAGTGAAGCCATTGCTCAGGTGGCAGACCAGGAGGAGCAGAGATTGGGGCCAGAGCCTCCACCCACCACCGCCACCCTCCAGTCAGCCTAATTCTCTCAATCAATCACAGGCGCACACATGTGTGTGTTTTTAATGTCACAGCTCAGTGTCAAAATATCCAGGTTATCCTATGAATACTTGCTTATGCAGACAGTTATACAGAGATGATCATCTCCTTGCCACGTTCCCTTTCTCTGATCATCTCTTTGCCACGTTCCCTTTCTCTGGTTGCTTTAAATAACCAGATTTTAACGTCAGGGTTTAACAAGCAGAAATTGAGGGGGGGAGGAGTCCTGTATAATTAGGGAGTTTTGACTCAAACATAAGTGAGTGCTTTCATAACTATATAAACAATACAATGGTGTGGTTGTTCCTGGGATGCAGAACTAAACAGAAATCGTAATCCACTGTATGCAGTGCAGTGACTTATGGAGGAAGCTGATATAGTGAACAAGGCTAAAGCAGATGAGATTCTTTGACTCTGGTAGTGTTGCTGATTCAAGATTAACATCACTGAACCAGCAATCTCAGGTAAACAAGTGCTGGATCATGTGACTGGCAAGGATGAACTAAGATAACCTTGGTTTTCTTGGCTAAGCTATACTGCTTGGACATTATGATAGTTAATGACTTTGTAAGAGCAAAAGCTGCTTTGTGAATTTTGGCCCATTCAAAATGGATGTCAGCAATTTGATGAGCCTGAAACTGCACATGGGATTAATTATGTGTGGTTCCCCAAGCCCCATATTTCTTTTTTTACCTAAAGCAATTTATAAACTGCAGTGGGAGATGGAGGTAAGGGAAATGAGCATCATAACCCTTTCTTCTCCACCAGTTTTCCAAATTGCTCCCTTCCCCAAGTTGCTTTTGAATTCAGTTTATAGCGGGGGGGGGGCAAAATTTGGGCCAGTGGGCACATTCGGAATTTTTAGAGAGTGCCATGGGTGCTCTCACAAAATGGCTGCCATGGGGGGCTTGCCCATGGATAAAATGGCTGCCATGGGGGGCATGACCAGTCACAAAACACTCATTTCCCAGAAGGCAAACTGGTGAGACTAAAGGGGGGGGGAAGCAGGCCCAAGGACCTAGGTAGAAGGCAGAGGTGGGATCTGAGCTCCAAAGCACAAAACCACTCTTTGGAACCCAAATAAAGATGGTGCTGGAGGGCAACCCTTTGCTTTGTGGCGTGCGAGCATCCCAGTTAAGAAATAATTGATTTTTTTATAATCTTAAGAAATAAAATAAAAACAGGAGGGGCAGGGAGCCTAGCAGGCACCAAGAGAGCACTATGGGCACCATGTTACAGACCCCAGGTTTATACAATCTATTATCTAAAGACCCTAAGGCTGCAATCCTAAATACACCTGCTAGGGAGTAAGTCCATTGAACCAGTGGAACTTACTTCTGAGTAAACATGCACAGGATTGCTCTGCAAATGATATTTTCATTAAGTTAAACTTTTCACTCTCTACTATGGTGGTGGGCTTTCATTCCTCCTTAAGAACCTAGCCATTGTGTAATTCATTGTTGAATCACGATTGGCAATACAGTACACTGCATCTCTTTGGAAAATGGATGCAGCAGCATCCCTGGCCATCTTCATCTCCTGGATGTCCACTTCATGCATGCATTGTATTCCTAGCTCCTAGTCATCCCAGCAGTAATGACTGGCACAGAAGTGACATCTCACTTCCCAGAGATTCCTGCAGCCCCTCCTTATTCACTGGCTGTGATTCTTTTTCACTGATTATTATTTTTTTGCTTCTATTATTGGCATCTTGAAAACACATGGCTGCTTTCCTATCATTTATTTATTATTTAAAAGATTGACATACCACTCTTCCTTACCAAATCACAACGCGGTGTACAAAACTAATTAAAACACAATTAAAATAAAATACAGAGATTAAAAAAACCAAAAACCTCTACTAAGCCAGGTATTAAAATCAACATATGCCTGGGTAAGCAGATGAGTTTTAAACAGGCACTGAAACACTATTAAGGATGGTGGATGTCGCACTGCAGTGGGGAGAGAATTCCAAAGGTGGGGCACCAAAACAGAAAAGTCCCTCCCCCTGGTTGCCTTTGGCTGTACATGTTATTATAGCTTCCTGATCTAGTTTTTCTAATCATTGGTAACGCTGCTAGCATGGCTACTTACGAATCACCACAAAAGAGGAAATGCATCACACAAAAGAAGACACCAATTTGCATAACATTTGTATAGATGCAAATTTAGAAATGATTGTTCTAATTTAAATAGGAATACAGTACACCTCAACATAGAGTGAAAGACTTTGACCAGGTGACCTGTGTGCCTCTCTCGGCCTGCTGTCCAGGTCCTGCTGATGGGCAACTTCAAGGCCCAGCTCTTCCTTCTGATGGTTCTTTATCTTTAAACTGGATGTGAACTGGATGGCCCTTCAGATAGAGGGCGCCTTCAAAATAGAGGATAGTCCTCTTGCAGCCCTTCAAATAGAGGATTGTCCTCTGTAAATGAGGATACATGGCCACCCTAGATCCTGCCCCGCCTGGTATAATTCTTTGTCTCACCCTTCACAAGGCAAGAGATGGTAGCTTAAGGTTCTTTTGTGCTGCTGCTTCTGGTATCTATTATACTAAATCACACTCTGGTGGGTTTTCCATCAGCATCTTCTGATGATTCATACATCTCTTATGAAATATCTCCCACTAAAATATTTTTATGATCTAACAAGGATGTTTCAGTATTGTCAGGATACATATGTTTTATGTCTTATGTGTCCAATCATTTGAAGTTCTCTGTTCTGAGAAATATTAACCTCTTCTTTCCCCTTGCCCACCCCTTCCCCGCAGGGCCTAATAAAAGAGTGCCATAAATTAATTCTCAGTTTAGGAGTTGCGGGTCAACATGTTATAATCAGTAGTGTGCATACCAGATACATAACACTAGAAATCTTGCTTCCCTCCTTTAGAGAATTTTGCTTCAATATTGAGCAGTTCTGAGCTAGTCAAAACACTTTTGTTGCAGATTCTTGTTTAGCAGGATTGTGAAATTTAGTGGGAAAACTGTTAACCAGCAGCATTGTTTATTTATTTGCAAACTTGCCTTTCTATAATCTAAAACTCAGGGGCTTAGAAACACTAGAAAATACATAGATATGAAAAACATGATAAAAATAATGAGAAGGTTCAACCTGTTCCTTCTTTGTTCTTATTACTCCCCATGTTTGTTTATTTAAGCATTCTTCCAAAATACAACTTTTTCAAAATGTACGTATTATTCAAGATTTCCCTAAGTTCTCAGACCTCAAAAAGAAAGAGGTAAAGGGGGAAGGGGAAACTAGGATTCTCACTATGACCGTGTTCTCACACAACAGTAAGCCAGGATTATGGAGAATCCTGGCTTACCCTGAATGTAGCCCATTTGCTTCTGCTTTGCTCCTTCCACTGGTGCTAAGAAATCCAGAAATGGTTTGTTTAGCCTGTTGTTCAAACTGGTGATCCTGGCTTGTTGCTCCCTTTACAAGCCAGGATCGTAAACCAGGGTTTGTTCTTGACCTGTGAATTCTGACTTGTTTGGGAGCAACAAACCAGGATCCCCGGGTTGAATGACACACCGCACAACAATTTCTGGGTTGTGTAGCTGCATTCACCAACAAAATGTTGCAGTGTGGAGTAATGTTCAGGATTCTAGCCACTCCATTCCATTCCCCTAGCCCCAGATTTTCCTTTTCCCCCTCAACAGTCAGTCAAACTTTCATGGTCACTGAGCATACTCAGTCCTCATAGAGCTGTTTATGGGTTCTCCCCCACTCCTTAGGGTTTTTTCTAAAGATTTTTTGGTAATTCTGCAAACTTGGGGTTTCTACAAAGCCTGCTGATACCTCCCCTCTTGTGTATGGGTGATGGCACTCTAAGCCTACACGTCAGAAATAGAGAAAATTATTCTGAAATTGAAAAGCAATTTCATGAAAGACAGGTGAGAAAGCACATCACCATGGATTTATCTAGAGTGATCACCAGGGTATTATTGGCACTTTGAAATATCTATGGGCAACTACGTCAGTGTGGCGTAGTGGTTAGAGTGTTGGATTGGGACTCAGGAGATCCAGGTTCTATTCCCCGCTCGGCCATGAAACTCACTGGGTGACTTTGGGCCAGTCACTGACTCTCAGCCTAACCTACCTCACAGGGTTTTTGTTGTGAGGATAAAATGGAGAGCAGGAGGAGGATTATGTAAGCCGCCTTGGGTTCCTTGCAGGAAAAAAGGCGGGGTATAAATTAAATAAACAAACAAACAAACAAACAAACTTTAATAATATGATAATATCGATTACGTATTTCTTGAAGCACTTAAAACACATACACACAAGGGGCTATACAATAAAACATTTAGCAATGAAATATATAAGCTAATACACAAAGAGCGCAATCCTATGGTCGCTGGAAGAGTGTCCCAGGGACCATAGAATGTTGTGGACCCCTCCCCAAGCTTTAGACATAGCCATGACCTGGGGGGGGGGGCAAGCAGGGATACCCCCCTCAGCTGCCATGGAAGGGACCATGGAGACTACCTTACCTGAGACTACCTTATCCCCCATCAGGGAAGGTAGGAAATGGGAAGGATGGGGTTGTGCCAGAGGGAGGAGAGGGGGAGGTCCCATGGATCCACTGGATCTAATGGCCTCCCTGCCTCTGTCCCCATCTCCAGCAGTGGGACCCAGCTAGATGGGCTCAGAGGCCTCTCTAGCAAGAAATGGCATTTTGGAGGGTGAAGAGGCAAAAATTGCCTCCATCATTCCTCCTGCCTTTATAGGATTCCCTCATTAAAGTGTCAGTCCTTCAGGATTGCACACTAAAAGAGAAGTTACAGCAGTATTTATATATTTGTTATTTTTAGCCCTGAGGAATGCTCAGTGGGGCAGACACGCCATTTTTCCATGTGATCCCCACCACATTTCTATGTATTTCCCATCATTCAGTCTATTCCAGACTAAGGCTGCAATTATTAACACCACTAGGGAGTAAGCCGCACTGAATACAATTGACTTACTTCTGAGTAGACATGCAGAGGATTGTGTTGCCCAGTAGTTGCTGCAGCTATGACAAATGTGGCTTTTTCAAATAATGTTTTTTATGGCAGCATTTTGAGAACAGAACTAAATAACTTTGGCAGCTATTAAGAACAGAACTAAACAAAATACTTGATTGGATTTAGTGCGCAAACACATGCAAGTTCTTAGAAGGAATAAGCCAAGTGACCGTCTGTGTTCTTTGTCTTAACAGAACGAAAGTGCCCTTGTGAAGGAAAAGGAGCTCTCGGCAGAGCTTGCAAGCATCAAAGATGAAGTTGGTAAGTAGGGCACTAAATAAGCAGTGTTAAAAATGTTCTTTTCCACTTACAGATGTTTGTTAAAAAGGTTATTATTTCTTGTATTGTGATGCTAGGCAAACTGCATAGATCTAACAATGCATCATCTAAAGCTCTGTGGCAAGTTTTTATGGCCTGTTGGAGAACAATAATTTTACCTCTTTGTTGTTGTAGAGACAGGTTCATAACCATACACAGTGGAACTAATCATGCATTATCTTTACTGTGCACAGATGGCAACCCGTAAATCTATATTGCCTGCTTTTGAATAGCATTCCATACCTGTTACAGAGGCTGGGTATGAAACTCAGGTCACTCTTAGCTTGAGAGGATGCAACGTTCATAGCTCTTATAAGGCATAATTAGCTAGGAATCTGTAAGATATCTAAAGTCAAGCTGAGGCAAGGCATCAGCACCCAGCATGGCAGGGCAAACCGTGGGGCCCCACCGCGGCTGACACCATCACCCCCCCCTTTTTTAAAATTTTAAAGAATTAAATTTCACCTGGTGCTCTGATTTGAAGCAGCTACAGCAGCCGCTGCCATCTTTAATACCCCAGAATTTATCGTACATTGCAGCCCAGAGGCATTCTGGGGCAATATGGCAGATGCTCCAACCACTTTGCACAGTACTTCTCTGCTTTCCTGAGTGCTGGGCTGCTGAATGCCACTGTATGCCCCTGCTGCTGCAAAGCCTGGTAAGCTTACAGGGATGGCTGCAGCCTGCAGGTGGCAGTGCTGGGGATGGACAGTGGTGCTCAGCCTGGTGCTCAGCAGAGCAACATGAAGTGAGTCCACTGCCATGATCTTCATTTCCTGGGGGAGGGGAATAATGGTGGTGCTCAAAGGCAACTTGCCCAGTACCCCCTCAGACCTGGCCCTGACCTAAGTAATATATGACTCATACTGAAATATGAGATTTAAAGGGGAAACCCTATTCATGTTTAAGGATGATGTATTGCATTGAATAGTATTCTCCACAGTGTCAGTGATAGCTGTCCACATTCCTGACTTGGTGCTCTGGTGCACAACCAGATGTACTGAAAGACTTCCTGAGATGACAGGTGCCTTTCTGTTGAAATTGTAATGGCAGGAGATCACATCCCGCAAAAAAGTGCAAACTAAGGGTTAATTTGTTCTTGGAGTTTTTAAAGAAGTTATTAGGTGCAATGGCAGGCACTGGTCACTCAAGGTACAGAGCAGCCACTTAACAGCTCTGGATGCATCAGAGAACCTTGGGTGCAAACAGGGGTCACAAAGGGCAAGGTAAGGTGGGAATCTTGCCTAGCAGCCAAGTGCAGCCAAATAAGTTTCCTTTTTAGCCTGGGGTTTTCACGTATAAAAGGACTGTTAAGTATCTTTTGTAGTAGTGGTGGTTTCATTCTGTTAGAAGCCTGGCCTGTTTTGCAGTACTGCTTAGCCAGGGGACTTTGCCTGTAAACTTTTATTAATAGCAGTCTTATTGTTACAGTTTTCTTCAGCCTATCTGTTTATGACTCAGTAAAGTTTGCCAAGCCCTTCACTTTCTGGATTCAGTTTGCTTTATTCAACCACTTCTGCTAACACTTTGCCCCTTTCAGATGGGATTGTAGTCCTGCAATCACTCTGATCACCAGTCAGTGAACAAAAGGGGAGCACCAGTGTGGGCTGACGCCTCCAGCATGTATTCTTATTCTTATTCTTATTCTTATTTTATTACCCCACCTTTTTCCCAATACCGGGACTCATGTATGGTCTATGGAGATCCGATATGCTGTATTTGCACATCTGAGACCCAAAATAAGTACCTGGCAAGCATTGCTTGTGTAAGAGAACCAAACATGTGTGAACAATGTGGATCCCCCAACCCCTAGAAGTAGGTTTTCAGGGGCCACCAGGAGTTTCAGAGAGAAGGTGGGGGTGGGGACGCCCCATTCCATACACATCAACTCTGTTCTGTTCATGGAAGAGAAGTCAAATACTCTGCATGTGTGTGTGTCCCCTCGTTGAGTACAGGTGCAAGTCAGTATTCGAACGTGGAACATGGAATTGTGTCCATAGAGTGTGTACACAAATTTTTGTTTGATATCTCACTGTTCACACAAGCCAATTTACAGAAGGGATGCCAACAGAGCTCCTTAAACCTAAGGCTTCGCTTCTGCCAAAAGCTATGTGTGAGATGGCTATGGCGTCGCAGCTGAGCTGATGCTCCTCCTCTCAGGAATAAAGTTCTTGAAATGCAGAAAGCCATGTGCCACTTGGGCTTGACCATCACTGCGTTCCATCCGATAGCAACAGAAGTGACATACCACTTGTGACATTTCGCATTTCTTCCCATTATAAACAGAAATGCATTTTGATTGGCCTTTACTGGCAGGTCAGACACAAAGGGAAACACCGCATCAGCCTGGTGGTGCTAGGAAAACATTGTGACGGCAAGTGCTGTGATTTAACCTGGCCTGCCCGTCACTCCAGTCGATGTCATTCTCTATGGAAGTCACACCCAGCCTGTACACTAGAAGTGGAACATTGAAGGAAATAAAAGAATATCTTGGCACTCTCTTGATAGGACGTTGATTGTGTTTTCTTACCGCGATCGCTGTGCTAGTCACTGGTGGGGTTTCCTGTAGCTGTTGAGATTTTGATACGAGGTTTAGGAGTCATGGACTTGTTCTTGGCCGAGAGTTTTAATATTCTCTGCTTCGTTAAGCTCTTGAGTAGGTCTGCCTCGTAACAGCCTGGCACGGGCAGCTAGCAAATGGCATCTTGTTCAATAATAAAGGCCACACAGAAAGTGTATCATGATCTAAGGGATTGTTTGCCTATTTAATTCCATGTGTACAACAATTTGCATATTATTTTCTTGAATGTGGCAGATGCCAAACTGCAGATGGCAGACATGCTGCATTTACTTTGAAACTAGTGACCTTAAATGTGAAAAATATGTGCCAGCTCTTGGGTAATCATGATGCACACATTTTAAACAGCAGGTGCTGGAAGAGCTGCCTCTTTTTTTCTTTTTCTTTTTTACTTGAGTCTTTGTTTCCATTTCTTTAACTGTTTGGACCATCACATATCTGAATTCATCTCTGCATTCGTGAGGTCTAGAAACATACTTTGTATTTTCAATAAAATGTAGGATTCTGGGAATTTTCACACAAGATCTGGGCCTCCTCAGGAGCATCATGCATGTCAGAGCCCTGTAATGTCCATCCTTTGCAAGCACATAGCAGCAGACCATGAATGTTAAGCAAGTTGCCTGCACTGTAGAAGTCTACAAATCTGTAGGTGGCGTTGAGAGCACATAATGCAGGCCACATGCTGAAGCTAAGCAGGTATGAGCTGGGTCAGTGCTTGGATGGGTGACTGCCTGGGCCGCGCACATCTGTTCTCCTACATTGAGCAGGGGGTTGGACTCGATGGCCTTATATAGTATTTTTCGCACCATAAGACGCACTTTTCTCCCCCCAAAAAGGAGGCGAAAATGTCTGTGCGTCTTATTGAGTGAATGCTGAAAAAAACCCCAAATATTTTCCCCCTACCTTCCTCTGCGTGCCTCCAACCGGTCCAGTGGAAGACAGGAGGAGGGCTCCTGCAGGGAAAAAAACTTGGCAGCGGCAGCGGCACCACCACCCCCCGGCAGCAGGGACTCGAGCGGGCGGGCGGTGGAAGAGAGGCAGGCTCCTGCACGCTCCCAAAAAGTTTGGCGCGGTGGCAGCACACACACCCCCCAGCAGCAGGGACGTGAGCGGGCGGGCGGTGGAAGAGAGGAGGGCTCCTGCACGCTCCCAAAAATTTTGGCGCGGCGGCAGCACCCCCCCCCCCAGCAGCAGGGACGCGAGCGGGCGGGCGGTGGAAGAGAGGAGGGCTCCTGCACGCTCCCAAAAACTTTGGCACGGCGGCGGCACCCCCCCCCGGGCAGCAGGGACGCGAGCGGGTGAGCAGCAGAAGAGAGGAGGGCTCCTGCACGCTCCCAAAAATTTTGGCGCGGCGGCGCGGCGGCGGCACCCCCCCCCCCCGGCAGCAGGGACACGAGCGGGCGGGCAGCGGAAGAGAGGAGAGCAGGACAAGGCTGCCTGCTCCGCAAAAAACTTTGCCGATGCCTCACATATGGCCTGATTCTGTTGGCGGGGGCGGCCCGATTTCGCTCTTCTGAGCGGCACGGAGCGTTCTCCGCGCCGCTCTAGCTGCCGCCGCCGCTGCCACTGGAGTCAATGGAAGGGGCCTACCGTATTTTTCGCTCCATAAGACGCCCCGGGCCATAAGACGCACTTAGTTTTTAGAGGAAGAAAACAAGGAAAAAAAGATTCATGTGCAGATTATTGGAAAACTAATGACAAGAGAACAAAATAATATCTCCATAAATTTATTTATTTATTACGGTAACTGCTTTTTTAACCCTGCATTTCTTAAAAACAATCCAAAACAGGTTATAAAGAAGAATAAAACTCAAATTACAATATCGCCCCTCCCATCCCCGCAGCGATAGTGTGATTTGTGTTTTATTCTTCTTTATAACCTGTTTTGGATTGTTTTTAAGAAATGCAGGGTTAAAAAAGCAGTTAATAAATAAATAAATTTATGGAGATATTATTTTGTTCTCTTGTCATTAGTTTTCCAATAATCTGCACATGAATCTTTTTTTCCTTGTTTTCTTCCTCTAAAAACTAAGTGCGTCTTATGGCCCGGGGTGTCTTATGGAGCGAAAAATACGGTAGGCCCCTTCCAACTCTACTATTCTATGATTCTATAAATGTTCCATACATGCGTTCTCAGCCTAGCATAGGAACTGTGTAGGAAAGCCTGCTTTTTGTATGCAAATCTCCCTTGCTGGATTAAGTGGTTATCTGTTCATTTATCAAGATCTATTCATTGATCAAAAAGTGAATGCATGCCCAATCTGTAGGCATGCCAGAATCCTTCAGTCAGTTTTCTGTTCAACAGTTCCCCTGCACTTAAAAACAAACAAGTCAGACCTGAAACAAAATATTGTAACCTGGAGTTGTGAAGGACTGCCAACCGGTCCTTTTCTCAAGACCAGAGATCAAAGGTGCAAAACTGCCAGCCTTAGCTCTGCCGTCTTGACTTGATTCTCTAAAGGGCCTTGCCCTTGTCTATACACTGGATTTAGCACTGAACCACAGCGGAACCACACACCCCGTGTGGGGTAAAACCAGGAAAGTTTATTTAAGGTAAACAGATTACAATAAAAGGTGGGGAATGAGGGAAGAGGGAGAAAGGTGGGGAGACACTTTGGTATACACAAGTAGAGCTACAAAACAACAAAACTAGTTCTTTACTATATAATTACCCAGGCACTCCCTTTGTCTGGGGGTTGGTCCTCTTGAGAGCCTGCCTCAGCCAAAAGCCCTACTCCCGCGAAAGCGTGCGGACAACACCGAAACCCAAAGCCATGGCAAGCAGTATATATCCCCCCCCACCTTTCTGTAGCTTGGCTGTCTTTGGCCAATCAGGATGAACTTCATCTGGGCTAGGTGGAGGAGAGGTGACTCTTTGATCTTGAATAGAGTGCTTGGGCCCCATTTGCATGGGAGACTCTGAGGCGTCTAGAGTCTTCAGAAGAAGCTACATTTGCATAGGATTCCTCATCTCCAGCTGGGATTATCTTGTTTACACGTGTGGAGGAGGTGTGTGTGTGTGTGTGGTGCAGGAAACTCTGACAGTTTTTTCTTCACAGGAGTGCTGCCATTCAGGGTTCCAGTCAGCCAGCCTTGCCCCCTTCCGGAATACTCCATTCCATACACACACACACACACACACACACACGTTCTTCTGGTTCCCCCTCCCCTCTCAATAGTGAGTCAGCATTCCTTGGCTACTAAGTATGCTCAGTCTTGGTTGGGATTTGGGGGGGGGGGGTCCCACCCTGGGTGGGGAGGTTCCTAAAGTATTTTTGTCCTTTTACAGCTTCACCAAAAGCCTAGGGTGACCATGTGTCCTCATTTACAGAGGACAATCCTCTATTTGAAGGGCTGCCAGAGGACTGTCCTCTCTTTTGAAAGTGCCCTTTATTTGAAGGGCTGTCCAGTTCATGTCCAGTTTAAAAATCAAAACCACCAGGAGGGAGAGCTGGGCCTTGAAGTTGCCCATTGACAGCACCTGGACATCAGACTGAGCAAGGCACACAGGGCACCTGCTCACAGTCTTCCACGCTATAGTGAGATCGATGTGCAGCATTTCTATTGAAATTCTAATAATTAATTCTAAATTTGCATCTATACATATAAGTCAGCATATGCAGATTGGTGGCCTCTTTTGTCCTCTTTGGTGATGCATGTCCTCTTTTGGGGGGTGATTCATGAATAGCCACCCTACCGAAGCCTGCTGATACCTCCCTCTGCTGCATGGATGATGCTGTTTTGGCTACATAAGGATCCACATTTGGAGAATGAATTTGCGCTTGGTGTATATAGGATGACTTGGGGTTGGGCATGGGAAACACTGTTTAAGAAAACTGACATAAAACCTCTGATGTATGTGCAATAAACCTTGTGTGTGCCCATATGCACATCTGGTAAAACCTCATCCTGACCGCAGCAGTAATGCCTTCTATTCTAGCGGCTCTCTATCAAAAATCTACATCTATTCTTTCTACATGCTTCACGTGTGTTGGGTTTTGGCGTGCATACCCCAGCACTTCAAAAAGTATCTTCACATAATTTCAAACTATGCTGGGCCCAATCTCATTAGAAAGATGGATGAAAGACAGCTTTCATTACAGGATCAATTTAAAGCCTGAGTAGGTTTCAATTAGAATGAATCCCCGGGTCCAGGGTTGAGATCATTTTTGCCGGGCTTCTGAGAATACTACACCAACCACAATGGAAGCTGATACAGAATGGAACTCTAAGTGGTCACACAGCCAAATTACAGACTTACTTTAAATTGTTATGGAAACCAAAACAGAAACCAAAATGACCAGTTGGAACAGGCAATGTTAGTTCCCATTGAGGGACAAGGCTTGTGTCATGTAATGGTTAGAGCTGCCCTCCCCAACCAAGTGCCCTCCGGATGTGTTGGACTACAACTCCCATGACCCTGATGGCTGCGGATGGTGAGAGCTGTAGTCCAACACATCTGGAGGGCGCCAGATTGGGGAAGGGTGGGTTAGAGTGTCAGGCTAAGGCTGGGGAGACGCAGATTCAGATCCCCACCCAACTATGAGGCTCACACTGGTCTAGTTAAAATGTAACTCTAAACCATCCATTAGCATTATGTGCACAAGCCACTGTGAGCTTCAGGTCCTATGCCCCCCTCTCCTCCCCTGGTGCATTCAGTGTTGTTCACTATGGTTTGTGAACATGCCATGATCATAAACCATGGTTTGATCCTGACTTGTTTGAACTAACCAAAGTTCCCCAAGTTCAGATGCAATAGGGAACTCTGGTAAGTTGAAAATCAAAAGCAGAAGCACATGCCAGTGCAGGAGAAAGGAAGGGCGAGCGTCCAAGCCCAAGGCTTGGGCATATAATGTTAAACCATGCTTAGTGTTATGCTCCAACTGGCTCCCTATCTCTCAGCCTAGCCTACTTCACAGGATTATTGTGAGGATAAAAGTTGGGAGGGGGGCATGTAAGCTGCCTTGAGCTCCTTGAAGGAAAGGCAGGATATAAATATAATAAATAAATAAAAGATTTGCAGTGGAGCAGTATGCCATTGTTGAAAGGCTGCTTATGGTGGGCACAACTAGGATGTGCCAAACACTGATCTCAGCATGCAGGTCCTGGCAGCCTCTAAAGTGAGTGCGTGGAGGCTTTGGCAGGGAGAGGGACAGACAGCCACCCACCATATCAAACTCCTCTATCCTGCTACTATGCAAAAGAAAGATGTAACCTTACATTGCGGACTGTATCTGTTTCTTACCATTTGATGTCAGTGCTTGGATGGGTGACTGCCTGGGCTGCCCACATCTGTTCTCCTGCACTGAGCAGGGGGTTGGACTCGATGGCCTTATAGACCCCTTCCAACTCTATGATTCTATGAATATGGGTTGTTGTTTTCCCTTTTGAGTGAAGGAACTGGGTCTCTGACAGTTCCTTGAGTATGTCACATGCTGGCACTAGGCCTCTGTAGTGTGTGTGCATGTGTGTGTGTGCGTGTGTGTGTGGGAAATAGAACACAAGTAAACCAGATGCTTGGGGTCTGAGAGTTGTGGAACCGTGATGCTTACAAAATAGAGCAAGAAGTACGTAGGGAGACATCTATTGCCCCGGTTGACATCACAGCACAAGTCAGTAACCCTGAGAGTGACTGCTCCAAATTGAAAATGATGCCAAAGTAGTGCAGCCAATCTTTATAACCTCATTCCAAGAAAACTGGTCACTTTGGGGTTGTGAACTGTGTGCTTTAAGCGTATACACAATCAAACAGCATGTTCAGATGGCTGGAAACAAACAATACATGGGGAGGGGGAGGGTGGTTATGGTGGCATACCAGTCCCATCCTCTACACATAGATCATGCCTTATGCACAGAATCTATGTATGGGCAGACATGATAGAGGTGTACAAAATTAGGCATGGTGTGGAGAAAGTGGATGGGGAGACATTTTTCTCCCTCCTGCTTTATATTAGAACCCAGGGTCATTCCAGGAAGCTTATTAGTGGGAGATTCAGGACAGATAAAAGGAAGCGCTTCTTCATACAAAGCATACTTAAACTATGGAATTCACTTCCACAAGATGAAGTGATGGCCACCAAGTTGGATGGCTTTAAAAGGAATTTGGGCAAATTCATGGAAGAGAAGGCTATCAATGACTACTAGTCCTGATGGCTATATGCTGCCTCCAATATCAGAGGCAGTACGTCTCTTTATACCAGTCGCTGTGGAGGGTGTTACTGTGCTCATGTTCTGCTTGTGGACTTCCCATGGGCATCTGGTTTGCCAATGTGGGGACAGAATGCTGGAGTAGATAGGCCTTTGGTCTGATCCAGCATGGCTCTTCTTATGTTCTTACGTATGCAAGGCACAATCAATGCAGGGAGGGGTGGGGGTACAGCCTGCCAACATGATTCCTCCCTCCCCAATATGCTCAGCACTCCCTGTGTCCAGAGTTCTGCAGCAAGAGAAAGAAGATAAGATTATTTTAAAATCATTTTGCCTTTGTGATTATGCTACTACTATATTTGGGGAGGGGAAAGGAATATGCTGGGCACTGAAGCTCATCCACCTTCTGACCATTAGGCCACCATCCCAATGGCTTCTGGGACTGTCACCACATACTTCCATGACTCCCTTCCATCTCACCAACACCTTCCCTAAGCACTGAACCCAGTCCTGGAAGCTGACCCACAGAGATCCTCAGGATGCTGAATTCTGCCCTCTGCAAAACTCTCTGCCAGCCTCCCCAATCTGGTGCCCTCCAGGTGTGTTGGACTTCCACTCCCATCATTCCCAGCCAGCATGGCCAGTGGCAGCTCCCTATGGCCATGCTGGCTGGGGGTGATGGGGAATGTAGTCCAACTCAATCAGAGGGTACCAGGTTGGGAAAGACTGCTCTATGCTTGTCCATAACACACAACACTGTCTTGTACTTGGGATTGCCACTGGTCTCCTAGTTCCCATAGCCAGATGACGGAAGAGATGCTTCTACAAGAATTTTCATGCATCCTGATAGTATCCACCATTGCTTCACTTTCTGGCGTGTCAAAGACTTCCTTCCCTTTGAAAGATAAAGAGGGATGGGAGCATTCCTAATACAGTTGAAACACATCTGTTTCCTCCCTACCTTATTATTCCTAACTTGCAATTTCCTGTTGACTTGAAGCATTTTCAACCGGAGGGTTTGGGTTTTTTTTTTTTTTTAAGGAGGAGAAGGAAGCTTTAATTTTCTATCTGGCTTTTACCACCTGTGTTCTACTTTTGTCCCAGATGTGAATTCACCTACAAGCTGAAACAAAATATCTTTGGTAGCTGTATCTGATATATGCAGACCCCAGGATTGTGGGGTTTGGAGACCATGAGCCACCCTGGGCCTTTATTTTGCCATGTGACCAAATTAGCCAAATGCTAGCAAAACTGACTGACCACGGTCTAGCAAGTAAGGTGAAAGCAGAATTCCCAGTGTATAAATTTAAAGATACCAAGTGAAGAAGCAGAGACAGGGATGGGTCAAGGGAGCAATGTATGGTTGGTTTAGGCCAGGGGTGGATAAATGGTAGGTTGGGATCTACCAGTAGATCTCTGAGTGATTTGTAGTAGTAGTAGTAGGCGATCACTCGTGACTGAGTAAGATTGTCTTCCAGGATAAAATTACAAAAAGAAAATTATAAAAGGAGGAAATTCTAAAGAAGATTGTGTAGACTCTAGCCATGGGTCCGTAAGTGACTGTGGAGGCCAATTCTAGATCCACACAGCTTCCCACAGTGAGGACACAGGTTGCCAGATGGAAGATGATCCTGTAAAGGATTCGTTTGACGTGCTTTTCGCTTAGCACGTTTCTCCCTTTCACCTTGCACTCGGGCTTCTTCAAAGTGCATGGAACCTTTGTGAAAGGCCAACCTCCATTTAGGTCGTTCATGGGCCAGAGCTTTCCAGTTTTCGATGTTTATATTGCATTTTTTTAGATTAGCCTTAAGAACATCTTTAAACCTCTTATGCTGACCACCGATATTCCGCTTTCCATCCTTGAGTTGGGAATAAAGTAACTGCTTTGGGAGACAGCAGTCAGACATTTGAACAACATGACCGGTCCATTGAAGTTGGCGTTGAAGGATCATTTTTTCAACGCTAGTAGTCTTTGCTTCTTCCAGTCAGGACCGGTGCAGGGCAGTTTGGTGCCCTAGGCTAAATTATATTTAGCGCCCCCCCCCCTCGTGCCGTGGGAGGGCTCCGGAAAGCCGCCCTGCTCTGCAACCTCCCGCCCCCCCGCCGCCACCGGACCCCGCACGCTGCCGCTGCCGCCCCCCACCTACCTTCCCACGCCTCCTCCGAAAAGGGACCCCCGCGCTCTGTTTTTGGCCGGGGAAACCAGAGCAACAGGGCTGTTTAAGCCCTGTTGCCCTGGTTCTTCCCGCCAAAACAGAGCGCGGGCGGGGCTCCGGAAACAGCGCGGAGAAGGTAGGTGTCAGGGGGGAGGCGGCGCGGAGGAGAGGCGAAGCGAGGCGAGGTGGGGGGAGGCGGCGAGGTGGGGGGGAGGCGGCGCAGAGGCGAGGCGAGGTGGGAGGCGGCACGGAGGCGAGGCAAGGTGGGGGGGAGGCGCCCGGGCTCAGCCCCACCACTACTCCGGGCGCAATCCCCCGCACTGACCTAACTTTCTCGGAGAGGCGGGCGGGCGGGCAGGGCAGGAGCGCGCTGGCAGCAAAGAGGAGCGCAGCGTTCTGCGCCCTCTTCTGCTATGCACCCTAGGCAACAGCCTAGTTGGCCTAGCGGTAGCGCCGGCCCTGCTTCCAGTACACTGACATTTGTTCGCCTATCTTCCCAAGTAATGCCATAATTATCACCCTCTTTAAGAAGGGTGATAGAACAGACTGTGGAAACTATCAGGCCATTTCTCTCTTAGCTACCGCAGGTAAAATATTTGCTAGGATTCTCGCAAACCGTCTTCTATCTATTTCAGAAGAGATCCTCCCTGAATCTCAATATGGTTTCTGCCCCTCTAGAGGGACAGTAGACATGATTTTTACTGCACGTCAGCTCCAAGAAAAATGCCGGGAGCAAAATCAACCCCTTTATATGGCATTTATTGATTTGGCTAAGGCCTTTGATAATGTAGACTGAACAGCAATCTGGACTATCCGTATGAAAATTGGATGCCCCAATAAATTTGTGAATATCTTGCGACTTCTCCATGACAACATGACGGCAACCGTTTTGGACAACAACGGCTCTCATGGTGCTCCAGGACTTTTCACTTTCAAAAGTTTCACAATAGAAAGCCTTCCGGGGGGCGCTCCACAGTTTGAGAACTACGATGCTAGTGTGATCCGTGAGTCAGCTCCCAGGACTGGGTTCAGTGCCAGGCCCGGTGCAAGGCAATTTGGTGCCCTAGGCAAGATCAGATATTTAGTGCCCCCCCTTCCCACTTGAGCCCTCCCTCCCTCCAGCCCTATGCCCATTATGAAATAAATTTCCCTCCCTGGGAACTGCCGAGCCCCATAGAAAAACTTTGTGGACTTTGAGACTTTTCCTTTGTGTTCACGAGGAAAGCAAAGAGGCAACATCAGCCCAGCTATGCCAGGAACTCCCAAGGGCCTTCTCCTACTCCATATATATGTAAAAGCCTGTCTCCTCCTGCAGGCAGCACAAGGGATATGAAAAAAGGATGTGAGAGAGGTGTGGTGGCACTACCTGTGAGGAATAGAGACAAAAGGGCGTCTTGCAGCCTGTCCTACCTCGCAGGGTGGAGGTGCAGAGACACCGGTTTGACTCGTACACCTTCTGGGTTGCAGGGGGGGGGATGCATGTAGTAGAAACATAGCAAAGAGAGAGCCCGTGGATCATCTGGTTCAAATTTAGGAGGGGATTTACGAAACTTGCTACTTCCCCTCCTCTATCACTTTGTTGCAATATTTCTTTATCAGAATAATGTATATTATCCTGTCTCTCCCTTTACCAGCCTAGTGCTCAAGGCAGACAACAATATTCAAAGTACAGTAAAGAAAACATCAACAGCTCAGGGCACAATCCTAAACACGTTGAGGCAGAAAAAAGCCCCGCAACTCCCAGCATTCACCAGCCAGCATGGCTGGCTGTTGGAACGCTGGGAGTTGTGGGGCTTTTTTCTACCTCAACGTGCATAGGATTGCGCATGGCTGGCTGGGGAATGCTGGGAGTTGTAGGATTCCCCCCCCTCCAAACACGCATAGGATTGCATCCTAAAACCATTTAAAACCAAAACACAGAAAAGCATGGTAAATAATTAAAACATTGGAGCCCCAGCTAGCTTAAAATACCTTTCCCTCCCTCCCTGGTTGCTGGAAATAACTGCTTTCAGGGGACCTTGAGCTGAGGAACCTGAGGCTCACGCGAGGGAGGGAAGGCGAAGGAGGTGTTTGCAGGTGCATCCTTGAGAGGGAAGGCGAAGGAGGTGCATCCTTCCAGCCGCCCACCAGCCTCCCATCATTGGCCCCTGCCCGCCTCCCCTCCTCCAGTCTGTAGCCTTCTCTGCCTCTTTTGATGCTGGTTGTGAGGAGGAGCCTGCCTGCTGCTGTTCCTGGTAACGAGCTGGAGGAGAGAGAGGGAGGGGTGCGCTTCTTTCGCCTTCCCTTCCCCGCCACAGGACATGATTGGTAAAACAAACTTGGTAAAACACGTGATGTATTTTTTTCCCCCCCAAGGCATTTCTGGCGCCTCCTTTAGCCCAGCGCCCTAGGCAGCCGCCTAGTTGGCCTAATGGTAGCACCGGCCCTGTTCAGTGCTTAAGGCAGGTGTGGGCGATATGTGGCCCATGGACCACATGCACCCCTCTTTGCTGTTTTTTCAGGGGCCCTGCCACTGCTGAATTTGCCACAGCAGTGGCAAACAAGTGGTGATTTCACAAGAAAACAAGGGACTCAGGGAGAGCATTCCCCGTTTGGAAGCAGAATTGTGCTCCCAGGAGCCTTCTGCAGGTGCAATTCTGCTTATAAACAAGGTACATGCTCCTCGTATGCCTCATTTCCTTCCCAAATCACTGGGGGGAGGGTTGCTGCGACAGCTATTTCAGTGGCAATGTCCATGGTGGGAGTGGGACATGCCCCCCCCAAACCCTGTAAGTTACCCACCCCTGGTCCAGGGGTTATTCTCTCTCTAAATTCTGCCTTAAGCCCCCACTCAGGAACCTGGGAGCCTAATTAGGATGTCTGGATAGCAGTCTTCCCTGCCCCCTCACACACACACCCCTGAGATATGGGCAAACAACATGCTGAGGCTGAACCCCGACAAGACCAAGGTACTTCTGGTGGGAGACAAAGGGAGGTTAGGGGATGTTGACCTGGTGCTGAATGGGGTAATCTACCCCTGAAAGACCAGGTCCGCAGGTTGGGAGTCATTCTAGACTCCCAGCTGTTCATGGAGGCTCAGGTGTCAGCTGTGAGCTGGGCAGCGCTGTATCAACTCCATCTGATATGGCAGCTGCGCCCCTACCTTCCTAATCATCTGGTCCCATTGGTGGTTCATGCCTTGGTCTCCTCTCGCCTAGACTACTGTAATGCGCTCTGCGTGGGGTTACCCTGGAAGACGGTTCGGAAGCTACAGCTGGTACAGAACGCGGCGGCTCGCCTAGATAAAGGCAGCCACCGGCGAGATCACATCACACTAGTGCTGAAGGAGTTGCACTGGCTACCAGTTGCTTGCCGGGCCGAATTCAAGTTGTTGGTTTTGACCTTTAAAACTGTATACGGCTCTGGTCCAGCTTATCTCAAGGAGCGCCTCCAGCAACATCAAGTAGGCCGCTCAGCAAGGTCTGCCACGGACAGCCTTCTCCTTGTCCCATCAGCCAGAGCAGCCAGGCTGGTGGGGACTAGGAAGAGGGCCTTCTCTGTGGTGGTCCCCAAGTTATGGAACTCCCTCCCCAGTGACCTTCATCATACCCCCTCCTTGATGAACTTCCGCTGGACTTTAAAAACATGGCTTTTCAGACGGGAGTATGGGGTGGGTTAGGGTTTTTTTAAAAAGGTTTTTTGTATTGTTTTAATTGTGTTTTATTGTATTTACTCTGATTGTACATTGCCCAGGGTGGCCGGGTAGCTGGCCAGGTGGACGATTTAAAAATATAATAAATAAATAAATAAATAAATAAATTATTCAAGTTAACGAACAACAGTACATCAATACCAGAGTAGCAATAAAACCACAAAATTATCCCAATGTGCAAACTTCCCACCTCCTCCCAAGGACTAAATGTGCCAATGGACATCTAGGTCCTTCAACCTTGCAGTTAATTCAAAGAGGCCATCAATGTGTAGGGGTTCCCTTGTGTGATCTATGAAGATGCAGAAATTTGAGAGCATTGCAATACATCCTGCCCCAGCAAGGGGCAGCAGCAAATTGGCCGTGTTGCAAGACATCCTGTTTCTCGCAGCTCCACCTAACATGCCAGTAGGCTCCTTCACAGCGATGAATCCTGGATTTTCCAACAATAATCATGCACTACCTGCTTCCACCACTTGGTGGCTTATGTTGTTTTCTCTACAGCTTCGCAAGACTTGGTAATATTAATTCATGCAAGCATGTCCTTTCTTTCAGGCCTGCGTAACTTGTGATCCACCAAGCCTGATACAGCCCACCAGCCTCTGTTTTTGCTGTCCCAGGCAGACGGCAGAAACAGAAGATTGATCAAGATCCTAGGGCAGGGATAGGGAACATTTTAGTTTTTCAGTTTCTCTTTTAAATCCTGTATTATATTTTAAATCTTTCCACTGTAGCTAGGTTCTATTTGGTTATTATTTTTATTTTTTATACTTTAGTTTTAAACTTTTAAATTTTTATATTGTATTTTATGGTTTTAATTGATGTGAACTGCCCAGAGAGCTTTGGCTATCGGGCAGTATAGAAATGTAATAAATAAATAAACCTCTGGCTCATGGTCCTCCATCTGTTGAAGGAATTCCTGCTGTTATCTCTGATCACAGATTGGAGATAACAGCAGGGGATGCAGGTGGCAGGGGATTCAGCCAGCACTGCGAGGCTGTTCATGTGCTGCCCCCATGGGGTTGACATGCAGTACGCAAAACCCCAAGGACTCAGTGCCTAGTGGGTCACCGTACATGGCTGATGGCTCAGTGCTCATCATGGTGGGTCACACATTTTCTGCTGGTCAGCTCTACTTATACCTAGTGGGCATATACCTGGTGGAGGGTTTGGGGTGGAGGTAAAGGAAACTCGTTCAGTTCTGACTTCTCTGTGGAGCCTTAATGAGCGGTTCTTCTCTCTGCCAGCCCTCAATGCAGCGAGATATGAGAAATTACAAAAAGAGAAGGAGGAGCTGGAAAAAAACTTTGAGGGTAAGCTGAGAAAGCTTGGTTGGCAACAGCAGGAAGAGCTCCAAGCACTCGAAGAGCGGCTGCAGTCACAGTATAGTGCCGAAATTGAGCACTTGCAAGAAGATCACAGCATGCAACTTGTCAGGATCAAGAGCCAACACCAAGAACAGGTCAGTCGAGTTATCTTATTTTTTTTCTTTTTTCTTTTTTAAATTAAATTATTTATTTAAACTTTTTCAGACAATATATAAAACAGCTAAAAAATAACATACATACAACTTATATAGTGCTCCCATCACCATGGGACCAAAGGATACTTTCTATCTCTATAATCCATAAAGTCGAGTTATCTTAATTGTAAACCCAATAGGCAGCAACCATGACCATAAATTTAGGGGTGTGCATAAGCCAATCCATGCACGTGCCTGGCTTGCTAGTTTCCCTTTGAATAGCTTCCCATTCCACACACCCCAATACGCATAGTTTAAGCTCCCTGCAATTTAATAACAACAACAGCAAAAACAACATAGGATTTGTAGCAAGATCCACTACTGAAATTGAGAGGATGACTCAAACACACATTATCATCTCCCTGTTCACTCTCAAGTTACAACTGAAACACAAACCTGCCCCGCTTTTGCTATCTGACATTCATTCAGCAGGTGGTGACTGGTGACCAGAGAGTTGGCCTTGGTCATGGCACCCCGTCTGTGGAATGCCTTCCCCAGGGAGACTCTCCTGGTGCCAACCCTCATGTCATTTAAGTGCCAGGCTTTTTGTTTGCATGAGCTTTTTTTTTTTTATCTGTAAGCTGGTTATGTTTTTAAAAATCCATTCCACTGAATTTTACAGTTTGTTTTTCACTGCTGCTTTCTGCTGTTTTGTATCTGTTTGATTGTTTGGGAGATCTGGTAGCAATGGTGGTGGTGGTGGTGTGTGTATGTGTGTGTGTGCGCGCGCGCACGCGCGCGTGTGCTGTTAACTCTGTTTGTGAGCTACCCTGGAAGTTTTACTGAGGAGCAGCATAAAAATGTTTTAAGTACAATGCAATAAATAAAAACTCCAGAGCTCAGTGGCAGAGCTCAGCACATGAGTGGCATGCCAAAGGTCCCAGGTTCAATCCCTGACATCTTCTGATGTGGGCTGGGAAAGACCCTTACCTGAAACCAGGGGTGGGAAACACATGGACCACATGTGGGCCCCCAAGCAGTTTTGCAGCCCCCACCTCCACTCCCAGTGCTGAATTTGCAGCAGCGGCAAAATAGCGAAGATTTTCCTTTAAAACAAGGTGCCTTGGGAGAGAAGTAGAATCACACTCCCAGAAGCCTTCTGGCAGCAAAATCTGCAGTGCAGTGGCAATTTCAGTGCAGGCAGGGGGAGGGGGGGCGGAATTACCCCTGCTCCTGCGGAAGTTGCCTACCCCTGGTGTAGACATTACTGAGCTAGATGGGCCTGTGGTCTGACTTGGCAGAAGGCATCCTCCACAGAGGAAGTGGAAGGGTCCACAGATATCCTTCATGCAATTAAGATGAAGATGCCCTTCTTGTACAAGCTAGACATGTGTACATAAAAAGTAGGTTAGAGGAAATTGGGTTGGTGAGATTTTCTGGCTGTTCAAGCCATTGACTGGGTTCAGACAACACGATAACCCACACTTGGGTTGAGTATGAGTTTCATAGATTTCATAGATTTCATAGATCATAGAGTTGGAAGGAGCCTACAAGGCTATCGAGTCCAACCCCCTGCTCAATGCAGAAAACTAGAGGAGGGGTCTCCCATCCAAGTAATAACCAGGCGTGACCCTGCTTAGCTTTCCACGCTCAGACAAGCTGAGCCAGCGTAAGCCACAGGCCTGTTGAGTGTGGGTTGTTGTGGAACTGTGGGTTGTTGTTGAAACATGGGTTATCGTGTTGTCTGAACCCAGCTGTCTTAACAAGCCATGGCTTGTTAACCACGAACAACCCATGAAGAGAACCTGTGGTTTGTTGTTGGGCTGTGAACTGTGGGTTGTTCACCATGGTTTGTTATTTCAGCTGGGTTCAGACAACACAATAACCCACAGTTCAACAACAACCCACAGTTCAACAACAACCCATACTCAACCCATACTCAACCCTTGAGTGTGGGTTATCGTGTTGTCTGAGATTGTCTTCTAGGCAATTGGGAGAACTCATTGAAAATTGGGATTCAAGAAGATAAGAAGATCCCTGATGGATCAGGCCTGTCTATTCCAGCATTGTGTTTGCCACAGTCGCCAATCAGATGCCCCTGAGAAGCCCATAACCATGGCATGAAGGCAGTAGCCCACTCCTGCTGCTGCTCCCCAGCAGATGAAGGTCACTGGCATGCTGCCTCTGAAATTATTGGTAGCATGTAGCCAGCTGTAGTCACTGGTAGCCTTATCCTCCATGAATTTGTCTCATCCCCTTTTAAAGCCATCTAAGGTAGTTTTATCTTATCTAACTGTACTACTTTGTTATTTGAACAGGTAGAAGACATTGCAGCAACTCAGGAAGCAGCGGTGTTGGAGATGGAAAATAGCCACACCGTTGCTATTGCAGTGCTTCAGGATGAATATGAGCGCAAAGTTCAAGGTAATTTTATAGCACTGGCAAATGTGGGATTGGTGGTGGCTGATGTCCACTGGGGTAATGGGACAGAGGGCAGCGTCACCAGAGGCAAAGCACTCTTTTGAATTTTCAGCAGGCCATACCACAGTAAGTGAAACTGAGGCACATGAACTTTAAGATAGTGAGTGCAAAGCAGGGAGGGATAATAATGATGGTGGTGATAATATCATCAGAGCCATAAAGAGGAGCACTCAGCGGCAAGCTCTGAGAATATCCACAATCCACTCCTTTACATGTCTACCACAAAACATCCCCCAAAACATCCCTCTGCATGTTACTACTTAGAAGTAACAGTGAGAAGCAGCACAGTACAAAAATCCATCCTTTGCATGTCTACTCAGAAATAAGGAGGACTAGATTACTCAGAAGTAACCAAGGGCAGCAAGTTCTGAGAGCATCCAAAATCCAATCCTTTGCATTTAGAAGTAGTAGGAGTAAATAATAATAATAAATAATAATAATAAATAATCCGAACAGCCACATTTGGAGTCACATTTTTCTGTTCCAAAAGCAACCAATATTGAATAGAGAAGGAAACGGAACTGAGTGATTTTAAGCTCATAAATGTTCAAGTTCGTACTCATGTCATCACCAGTGTTTATTTCCTTTTGAACAGGGATTTTTTTAAATTTTATGTTGTATTTTCTTGCTGTTTTATTCTTTTATTATTGTGCCTATGATTATTTCTTTATTCAGTGCATTTTAAGGCCTTCTTTCAGGGCCATGCTCTCACAAAGCAAAGTACATTAAAGGAAGATTCGTTGTTCCATCAGACACATTAAGATACATAAGACACATGAGACAGCACGTTAGCATCATAGTTCTAAGCAATGCCATAAGGATTCCAATAAATAAAATAAACAGCTCAGAATCACAAAAAGCCAGCTACTTACTTCTATGCTTTAATTCTTTCTTTGAGAATTACTTTGGGTTATCTTTGATATCTAAAGAAGCGCTTCTCCTGGTATTATCCTGCCCATGAATTGAAATCCTCCGGGGGGGAGGGGCTTTTGGTTATATACCATCACCTAAGTTCAGACTTCTGTAACTTGTAATAGGGCCTTCTTCCGTGTTGGCACCCCAGCTGAGGAATGCTCTCCCCCTTGAAGTTAGACTGGTGCCAACATTGTTCAGTTTTTGACACCAAGTGAAAACAACCCTTTTTTGACAGGGCTATTGGTTAGATGTTTGGACCTATGTATTAGAGCAAGATACTTGACAGGTGGTATATGTGGAATTTCTGATACTAGGGTGGCCATGTCCTCTTTTAGAGGGACAGTCCACTATTTGAAGGGCTGCCAGAGGACTGCCCTCTGTTAGAAGGCATCCTCTATTTGGAGGGCTGTCCTGTCCAATTCTGGTTGAAAGATAAAGAACCATAAGAACAGATTCCCATCACTAGTTAGTACCAGGACTGCAGACTGAGCAGACAGGCACACAGGTCACCTGGTCATAGTCTCCCACACTATGGCAATATGTACTGTATTTCTCTTTAAATTAGAATAATTATGTGTCTAAATTTCCATCTGTACATATATACATTAGCATATGCAAATTGCTTTCCTTTTCTGTTCTCTTTTTGGGTGATTCATAAGTGACCACCCAGTAGAATATATAATAGAGAGAGAGAGAGATAGGAGAAAGCCAGATTCAAGTTATTAAAGTAAATAAACAAATATGCCTTATCCTGAGTCAGACCATTGGTCTATCTTACTCAGTACTCTCTAGTATGACTGACAGTGCTGCCCTGGGGTCTCCAGCGGGGTTCTTTCTTGGCCCTGCTGCCTCAGATCCTTCTGAAAGGGTGATGCCAAGGATTGAACCTGTGGGGCCAGCCCATCCATTAAGCAGGGTGAGGCGCCCACATCAGGCGGCAGAGCGGGAGGAGCAGTGAATTGTGCTGCTCCCCCACCCGCCAGGAGGGCCCCCGCTGCCCCTGCATCCCCGCCTCCTCCAGTGGGTGTTCTAGAGAACCTTGCCAGCCGCTCACCTGCCATAGCATTTGCCGCAGCGAGCGAGCAGCTGGCGAGTTCTCCAGTGCAGCCACCCACCCTCTGCTTTCTCTGTTGAGAGCCACTTTCTCTGTTGAGAGCCGCACAGCCAGAAGATGTGGCTGCGGGGCTCTCGCGAGAGCTCGCCCAGGTCTTGCGAGACTCAGATGGCTGCTTCTTCTGGCCACTTAGCTATCCATAGAGCCGGCTTTGCAGCAAAGGTAAGGGGTGTGTGGGATGGAGGGGGGGGCAGGATGCGGTGGGAAGGGGCGTGATGCTTCAGGCAGCAAGGGAGCTTGTGCTGTGAACCTGTGGCCTCATGCATGCAAAGCTCATGCTCTGCGACTGAGCTGCGGCCTCTCCCCTCGCTGGCTAGGGCAGACATAAAAGTCGCTATGGCACCTTGGTGAGCAGCTGGATTGTTGTGGCATGAGTTGCCATGAGCAACGGCCTCCTTCCCTGCCTAGAGGACTTATCATCTACCCAAGGTGGGCACGACAGAGTTAAAGGCAACAAAGATGACCCACTAAAGGAGAACCAAAGAACAGAGAAGGGAAGATTAATCTATCACAACTGGTGCACTGATGCTGAAATGGCTTTGCAGCAATACTTTTAAGGTGGGAATTAATGTTGGAAGCTCTACTGACATTCACAAGTAATATGCATATCTGTGTATGGAAACTATTGATTAAGTATCTGTTAAACATCCCAATAATCAGGCATCATAGCCATCAATATATTAATATTCTTACAAAGATGCTCAGAACTGTCCACTTTTATCTATAATTATACAAATTTTACTGTCAATCTCTGTCATGAATTTGTCTTATCACTATTTTTATAAACAAAATCCTCACCCACACGCACACACACACACACACACCTCATCTAAGATATTTTGATGTTCGAGTTTCAATGATTAAACTCCCCTATTGCGTCCTCTCAGATCATATGAGAGTTCTCTGCAGGACTAGAGTGCCCTCTTGTGGATGAACATAGCACTGAAACAGCTGGTCTGGAAATAGGCTTTATTTATGGAGTTGCTGTTTGTAGCAATTAGGCAGGTTATTAATTTTTAACACACTCTGCTTAAAAATTATGTGGGTTATTAAAACACAGATTATTTCAGGGTCAGCACAATTTTCATATCAATAATAAAAAATGACTGAGAAACAGCCTCATTTAGTGCACATCATATAGCCTTTGGACTGAGCAAACAATGGGAATTTCTCCTAAATTCAGAGTACATCAACACTTACTCAGTCAATAGCTATAGATAAAAGAATAATCACCATAACTATTACAGTTTTCATTAAAAGTACATTAAGGTTGCAACCTGATGATCCCCAGGAGGGGGGGGGCCTGTGCCCCATTGGGGTTTGTTTGCTTGCTTGCTTGCTTTTTGGATCTCTGCCTCTAAGAGTGGAGAGGGAAACCCGACCTCACTAGCCTGCTTCATAAGGCAGCAGAAAGGACCATGGCTGGTGCTTCTCCAGCATTGGAACTCTGACGTCGGAGATCACAAAAGGGATGCCTTCTAGGAATGTTCCCTGGGCATGCTAGGAGATCCCATGCCCCTGTCAGGATCCAAAGCTGTCCCATGCCCCTGATGCTCCTTTAGAATAGGGGAGGAACTATGCCAGCCCTGAAGTTCATGTACTTCATTTCCCTCCCATGGAATCAGCGGGAGGGAAACTTTTAAAGAAAGAAAGAAATACAGAAAGGGAAGGAATCCTTCCACCCTGCTGACACGTGTCTGGCAAGGTTTTGGATAAGGCAGTTCCTCCACCTTTGGATCTCCCCGCCTCCAGTGGCAGGATTGCTATGTAAAATTGCAATGCTGAGAAGAGGCCAAAAAAATTATCCTCTATTGGCTGATATGATTTTGGGCAGTATCCAATGGGGCTGCTCTACTTCTGCTGGTACCGTTGCACTCGTGGGAGTAACAACTTGCACAACGGGGCTTTCATGCTTCTAAAAAGATCCCTGTAAAAAAGCAGAAATACTTGTTTCTGGATCGGGACAGTTCATCAGTGCTCCCTTCTGCAAGCTCCACTGACCTGCCCCATTCCAGAAATGAGCTTTCAGGTTATTTTTAGAAGTGTGAAAGCCCCATTGTGTGAACAGTCACTCCCGCGAGTGCATGGGCACAAGAGGATACTAGCCTGTGACATCATTGGTCTGTTTCTCCAGCTATCAGTCTATAGCAAAGGTGGGGAACTGTTTTTGGATGGGGGAATGGCCTCCACCCCCACACAGTTCTTTGCAGGTTGAATGATGTCGGGATGCAGGGCCACGGTTCCTGACATCATTCGGTCCCCATTCAACACACCTGGTAGAGTTTCTACAGCCGGTGCTTCAGCCACGGAGTCAGTTTTGTTGTGCGTGGGGTTCCCTCAGCCAGGAGGATGTGGGTGATGAGAGGAATCCCCACTCTTATCTCTGATAAGTGATTGGAGATAAGAGCGGAGATTCCCCTTACCACACCACTCACTCTCCCATTTGGGCCGGCCTGGCAGACCAAGTTGGGCCTGCACAACAGAGTTTTCTCTATAGCACAATAGCTATAGACTAGGGGTTTCACTCTCTTCTGCCTTTATTGATAGCTCTGCGGTCACATAGCAGGGCTGAAGGGTCAGGTGAGGAATGTGTGTAACTTTGTGTGTGTGTTTCTTTGCCATGTGTTTCTTTTGATGTCCCTAGCCTCAAAAATATGATGATCTTGTTTTTGCTGGTCTCTTTGGGAGATAGAAACATATTCCACTTTTCCCCTGAGCATTTAAATCCATAAGCCTGCCTTCCTCAACCTGGTGTCATTGGCCATGCTGGCTGGGAATTATGGGAGGTGCAGTCCAACACATCTAGAGAGCATCAGGTTAAGGAAGGCTGCCATAAGCTCATATGTACCCTTAATATTAATTAAATTTGAGCTCATACAAAGAGTTAGGACTTTGGTCATAATTTGCAGAAGTACTGGCTACTCCTCGGCCATCAATGGCTGGGTGCCTCCCTATCATACTGAATCCCTAGGGTATGGGGGGGGGAGGTGTTTACTGTATATTTCATAGACCAACCTTATTTGCATAGGCAGGCTCATGCTAATGATACAAGTTTCTGTAGTATCTAGCCCAGGACCCAGATGTTTTCTGTGTAGATACTGAAGGTCAATGGCTTGCAAAATAAACTTCAGGTCAGCAGCACTGAGCAGCACTGTGTTGACAGCCCCCTAAGGAAGAAAGTTTTGTTTGCGGAGGACTCTGTGCACAGAGTGAATCATAATGCTACAATTGGGGTGTGACCAGCATTCAGCGGTGGGGCCACCTGCTTTGCATGCAGAAGATACCAGGTTCAATCTCTGAAACGCTTCAGAGATAACTGGTAGTGTGGAAAAGACCTTTGCCTGAATCCCTAGAGAGACAAGGCTAGTCAGAGTAGATAGTGCTGGATTAGCCTGACAAGGAGTCTGACCTGCCAAAAGGCAGCTTCTTACATTCTTTCTTTATTTCTTTATTTTATTTTTGAATCGCCCATCTGGCCAGTCATCCAGCCACTCTGAGCAATGCACAGTCCAATAAAATACAAGGAGGGGGAAAACAGAGTGTAAAAGACAATTAAAAACAGTACAAAACTTAAAAATCCTAACCCACCCCATATTCCCGCCTGAAAAGCCATGTTTTTAATGCTCGGCGGAAGCTAATCAAGGAAGGGGCATGGCGGAGGTCACTGGGGAGAGAGTTCCATAAATTGGGGGCTGCCACAGAAAAGGGCCTCCTCCTAGTCCCCACCAGCCTGGTTTCTCTGGCTGATGAGACAGGGAGAAGACCGTCCATGGCAGATCTTGTTGAGCGGCCTACTTGATGTTGCTGGAGGTGCTCCTTGAGATAAACTGGACTGGAGCCGTACAGGGTTTTAAAGGTCAACGCCAACACCTTGAATTCGGCTCGGCAAACAACTGGTAGCCAGTGCAACTCTTTGAGCACTGGAGTGATGTGATCACGCCCGCGGAAGCCTTTAACCAGGCGAGCTGCTGCATTCTGTACCAGCTGTAACTTCCGAACCGTCTTCCAGGGTAACCACACGTAGAGCGCATTACAGTAGTCTAGGCGAGAGGAGTTTATGGCTCTTTAGAGGGTTCAACCTGTTTCACATACATAAGGTGACTATATGTACTGGTTTTACCAGTACAGTACTGGTTTGGGGGACATTGTCCTGGTTAGTCGTGAGATGTAACCAGTACAGTTTAGGACTACAAAATCAAAAATTATTAATTTATCAAAAGATTGAGTACATCAAATCAATCCTTGATAAACCAGCCTAAATCAATTTTATTAATTTATCCTAGTTTTAGTTTTAGTTTACACGACGGTTCTCGTAGTTGGATCTCAGGCAATACTCGGCATTCAGCACATGCACTCTCACTATATTGTGGCCGCGGCGACTCTTCGATAATACTCCCGCGCAGTACATACAGCCCGACCGTGGGAACTTGATGATGACGTCATCACACAGAGCCCACCAAAATGGACCAATTCGGTGTTAGCTTCGGACTATAAAAGGCCCTCCACAGCACAAGACAGGCACCAGTGATCTGGCATCTTCGGACCGTGACACTGGCCGTCAGAGCTCCACGCTCTCTCGGTTACTTGAGCTTTTCGCTCCGCTGTTTTCATGGCACACCTCGCTGCTTCGCCAGGACTAGGCTGACCATACGTACCGTTTTTAAAAGGACAATCCCATTTTTTTCATATTTCCTGACTGTCCCTTCTTTTTAATATAAATGTCAATGTTGTCCTGTTTTTAGTAAACTATATATAGTTTTTAATTTTTTGTAAAAAACTGAACCAAAACTGAACTTGTTTATTTCTCATAAGACTCTCTGAGTTAAGAAACCTCGGGGGGGGGAGGGTGAGCCAAGCCCCATGCGGAGCTGCTCCTGTGCTCTCCTTAGCCCTTAGACAGGGCGACTACTGACGTAGTCTAGAGCGCCGAGTGAGCCACGCCGAAGAAAGGGAACTTCACGGCGATGGGCCAGAGCCCGGAGCAGTTGTCGTCTTGCTGCGGGGTAGCTGCATCCCCCTGCGCAAGCCTGAAGGGGTAGAAATCAGGCAGGGGCACAGTGCCCTTCGCCTGCAGCCAGAGCCAGTTGCCGAGCACCATCCAGCCAGATAGGCCCTGCATTTCATAGATTTCATAGATCATAGAGTTGGAAGGGGCCTACAAGGCCATCGAGTTCAACCCCCTGCTCAATGCAGGAAACTAGAGGAGGGGTCTCCCATCCAAGTAATAACCAGGCTCTGGCGGGCGCCGAACCCCGGGCAAGTAGGCGAGATGGCGGAGCTGACACACGGGTGGGCAGCAAGAGGCAGCGCGGAGACGGGACAGGCAGCAGCGTGTCAGGTGGGAGCATGAAGACCCAGGCAGGCACCAAAGGGACACAGCCCCCCCCGTACGCTCTGCGGCAGGACCACGCCGGGACGCAAGATGGGGGGTCTGCCGGTGGTGGCGACGGCAGAGGCAGCTGAGAGGAGACCCACATGCACACTGAGCCTCTCTGCATGGCGGCGAGGGAGGGGACAGCGGCTCATTCACACAGGTCAGGGCATACATATTCATGCCAGGGTCAGCCAATTAGGACGGGACCTGACGGAGGCGGGCCGTGGAGGTTAGGGGCAGGCTTAGGAGGATCAGCCTTTTCTTAAAGCGCTAAGAAGACTGGACGGGGAGAGCGAAGCCGTGCAGCTCGCACTAATGAGGAGGCGCAGTGTGTGGCAAGTGGCCGGACGAGCAGGCAAGCTCTGGGCACATCGGACTGCAGGCAAAGCTAAGACACGCTTGTCACTAGTGCAGCCGTTCTCAACCTCTGGATGTGTCGGACTACAACTCCCAGCATCCCCAACCAGCCAGATGGCTGGGGATGCTGGGAGTTGTAGTCCCACATATCAGGAGGGCGCTAGGTTGGAGAAGGCTGTAGTAAGGAGTTAGTTAGCCCTATTGAAGCCAGTGGGAGTCACTTTCCAGTACAAACCCCTATCAGATCCCTCTGCAAGCCACTGAGTGCTCTTTCCTTCTGGATTAATACATTGACTAGGTTCAGACAACATGATAACCCACACTCAGGGCTGAGTAAGGGTTGTCGTTGAACCGTGGGTTGTCGTTGAACCGTGGGTTGTCGTCTGAACCCAGCTGAGATAAGAAACCATGGTGAACAACCCACAGTTCACAGCCCAATAACAACCATGGGTTCTCTTCGTGGGTTGGTTGTGGTTAAGAAGCCATGGCTTGTTAGTGCAGGTGGGTTCAGACAACACGATAACCCACGTTTCAGCAACAACCCACACTCAACCCATAGTCAACCCCTGAGTGTGGGTTATCATGTTGCCTGAACCCAGTCATTGTGGATAACCATCAGTCCCCACCATGGTCCTGAGGCCATTGTCCCCATGATCCACTCTGTGCAGGCCTAGCTGTGGGGTTACAGAGTGGCAAGAGAAAGGCGCTGTGTGTGTAGCCAGTGATAACTTCCTCCTTATTAGTACAGTACTACTTAATGGTAGTTCAGTACTAAATTTTGAAGTGCAGGCGCTCATCATTACAGCCCCAATGACCATACCCCAAGGGCAACCCAAAATGCAGGCAGCTGTGTTGATCCATTATAGATAGATACCCACGAAGAAAATCAGTCCATAGCATACTAGCTAATTTATTAGGATCAGCTGAAAAAAGTGCCAGAGCTCTGGGACCCAGTGTTCCCACTCCACTACACCATGGCTTCTTTATCAGAGGAAGATAAACTGCATTGCTCAATGGCAGAGCACCCATCTTGCGTGCAAAAGGTCCTGAGTTTCATCCCTGGTATCTCCAGGTGAGACTGGGAAAGACTCCTGTGTAAACCCCTGGAGAGCCACTGCCTACACACACAGTGTGTAGGCAACAATGAGCTAGATCAAGTGTGGGGAACCTATGACCCTCCAGATCTTGTTGGACTACTGTGAAGGATTGAGGCCTACCCAGGCTTGAGTTAGGTTGAAGCCTGAAGGCCCAAGTATCTCCTGATGGGAGGGGGCATTTGTGACTTTGGGGGTGCCACAAGGGCAAGGGCCACCCCCCTAACACTGCTACTTGTTGCTAGGTGCCCTTGGTGGGGGGGATTGTTTTCCCCTGTCTAGGGCCTGAACATGTGCCTTGGAGGGGAGTCATGGGGCCAAGTGGGAGGGGGTTTCTGTGGGGGCCCCAATTAGTGTAGTGATGGGTAGAGGGAGATATGTCATTGGGAGGAGGACTAGCCAGGTAAGGGGAACACAGCCCAGACACTTAATGGCTGTGCCTTGTTCCGGTCCTCCTCGCACCTGCAGGTTTGGTGGTTGCCCTATCAGCCTGCCCTCAGGTCTCTGGATGCTGCTTCTAAATGCCAGATTGGTGCAAAATAAAACCTCCCTCATCCACGATTTAATAGTGGATGAGGCAGCCGATCTGGCATGCATTATCAAGACCTGGGTGGGAGAACAGGGAGGAGTTAGTCTCTCCCAGCTTTGCCCACCGGGGTACTTGGTGCAGCATCAGGATAGACCTGAGGGCCGGGGAGGGGGGGTTGCCATGGTCTATCAGGGGTCCTAAAACTTTTTAAACGGGGCCAGCATTGTCCCTCAGACTGTTGGGGGGCCAGACTATAGTTTGAAAAAAATATGAACAAATGGATCAAGTAAAAAAAAGGACCAGGGTCCTTTTATTTTACTTGATTAAATGGAAAGTTATTATGAATTAATAAATTAATAATGAATTATTAATAATGAATTAATTTGCCGTCGGTTCAGCCACCCCTCCTCCCCTTCCCCCCCCTGCAGGAGACGCAGGGCAGCAGACGGGCAAGCGGCCCATGCCCCGCCACCAGTTCAGCCGCCCATCCTCCCCTGACCGATGCAGGGAGCCTTTAGATCGGCCGCTGGGCCGGATGAAATGACCCGGCGGGCCGGATGTGTCCCGCGGGCCTTAGTTTGAGGACCCCTGGTCTATAGGAATTCTATCTCTCTCTCCAGGCTCCCTGTCCGTCTGACTACTGGTCTGGAGTGTTTGCACCTTGTGTTGGGCCAGCGGGACAGATTAGGGATTCTGTTGGTGTACCGCCCACCCCACTGCTCAACAGACTCCCTGGCTGAGCTGACGGAGGTGGTCTCGCTGGCGATACTGAGGTCCCCCAGGCTGTTGGTCCTGGGGGATGTTAACATCCATGCTGAGGGCACCTTGTCTGGTGTGGCTCAGGAATTCATGGACTCCATGACAACCATGGGACTGTCCCAACATGTCATCGGCCCAACACATGTAGCAGGGCACACTCTAGACCTGTTTTTTTCAGCCGAGCATGGAGATGGTGATCTGAAGGTGGGGGACTTTGAATCGGTCCCCTTGTCATGGTCAGATCACTACCTGCTGAGATTTAGGCTAACGGCAGCTTTCCCCCTCTGCAAGGGTGGGGGACCTATCAAGATGGTCCGCCCCCGGAGGCTGATGGATCCAGATGGTTTCCAGAGGGCCCTTGGGGGGTTTCCGGTTGATATGGCTGGCGGTCCTGTCGAATCCCTGGTTGATCTCTGGAATAGAGAGATGACCCGGGCGGTTGACACGATCGCTCCTGAGCTCCCACTCTGTAGTAGAGCTCGTACGACTCCGTGGTATACCCCAGAGCTGAGAGTGATGAAGCAAAACAGGAGACGGCTTGAGTGCAGGTGGAAGAAAACTCCTAGTGGATGCAATCGAGCCCTGGTACATGCCTATAGCCAGGTATTCCTAGAGGCAGTGAGGGTGGCGAAGAGACAACACCTCACTGCCTCTATCCAATCATCTCTTTGCCACCCAGCAGAGCTCTTTAGGGTTGCCCGGGGCCTGTTATACGCTGGCCCCAGGGACATCATTGACCCATCTGATGCCCGCTGCAATATATTTGCTAGGCACTTCCAGGAAAAAAATCTCTTGCATCCGCAGGGACTTCGACTCCAATGTTATAGCAGTAGAATCAGGAGAGGTACCCAGAGCACAGCCTGGACTAGTTATTTTGGATGAGTTTCAGTTGGTACAGCTCGAGGATGTTGACAAGGTGCTTGGACGGGTTCGTGCAACCACGTCTGTTCTGGATCCTTGCCCCTCTTGACTTATAAAAACTAGCAGGGAGGGAATGGCCGGCTGGGCGAGAGAGGTGATCAATGCCTCCTTGCGAGAGGGAATGGTCCCATGCCACCTGGAGCAGGCGGTGGTGAGACCACTCCTGAAGAAACCCTCTCTGGACCCGGAAGATCTCAACAACTTTAGGCTGGTGGCGAATGTTCCTTTCCTGGGCAAGGTCCTTGAGCGGGTGGTGGCCAACCAGCTCCAGGCGCTCTTGGATGAGGCTGATTATCTGGATCCATTTCAGTCGGGGTTCAGGCCTGGTTTTGGCACAGAAACAGCTTTGGTCGCCCTGTATGGTGACCTATGTTGGGAGACGGACAGGGGGAGTACGACCCTGTTGATACTGCTGGATCTCTCAGCGGCTTTCAATACCATCGACCATGGTATCCTTCTGGAGCGGCTGTCTGAGTTGGGGGTGGGGGGCACTGCATTGCAGTGGTTCCGCTCCTACTTGGATGGCCGGCTCCAGAGGGTGGTGCTTGGGGAATGTTGCTCGGCCCCATGGACTCTCCAGTACGGGGTTCCTCAGGGGTCGGTTTTATCCCCCATGCTATTTAACATCTACATGAAACCACTGAGTGGGGTCATCCAGAGTTTTGGAGTGCGTTGCCATCAGTACGCTGATGACACACAGCTCTATTTCTCCTTTTCATCTTCAGCAGGTGAGGCTGTGGATGTGCTGAACCGGTGCCTGATTGCGACAATGGACTGGATGAGGGCTAACAAACTGAGGCTCAATCCAGACAAGACTGAGATGCTGTTAGTGGGTGGTTCCTTTGACTGGATGGAGGGTGTTCAACCTGTTCTGGATGGGGTTGCACTCCCCTTGAAGGAGAAGGTTCGTAGCTTGGTGGTGCTCCTGGAGCCATCTTTGTCACTTGAGGCTCAAGTGGCCTCAGTGGCAAGGAGTGCCTTCTACCAGCTCTGGCTGGTGGCCCAGCTATGCCCCTATCTGGACAGGGATAGCCTGGTCTCAGTAATCTACACTCTGGTGATCTCTAAACTAGACTACTGCAATGCACTCTACATGGGGCTGCCTTTGAAGACTGTTCGAGAGCTGCAGCTTGTGCAAAATGCAGCAGCCAGGCTTATTGCGGGGACTGGAAGGTCCGAGCACATTACACCGGTTCTGGCCCGTTTGCACTGGTTCGCAATATGCTTCCGAGCCGAATTCAAGGTGCTGGTTCTAACCTATAAAGCCCTACACGGCTTAGGACCACAATACCTGACAGAACGTCTCGTCTCTCCCAACCGCAATCTACCCGGTACACTACACTCAACATCTGGGGCCCTCCTCCAACTGCCACCTCCAAGAGAGGCTCGGTTGGTAGCAACAAGGAGGAGGGCCTTCTCAGTGGTAGCCCCCCAATTGTGGAATAAGCTCCCCACTGAGACCCGCCTGGCGACAACCTTACTATCTTTTCGGCGCCAGGTTAAAACTTCCCTCTATGCCAAGGCATTCAATAGTTAAGAACTCAAAATAGCACGGGGGGGGGGAGAGGGAATTGTCACCTGTAGACTTAGTTTTATTAACTTTTGGATTGTATTTTAAACTGTGCTTTTTAATTTGGTTTTTAATCTTTTTAACTATTTTGTATGTTTTTATTGTTGTTTTATGTACCGCCCAGAGAGCTTAGCTGTGGGGCAGCATAGAAAATAAATAAATAATAAATGTCCTGGTTTTAAATTTGAGAAAAATGGTCACCTTACATATACAACATCTCAGCCATCCTTACAACAACTTGGCAAGGTAGGCCAATAGTAGGATTATCCCCATACTGCAAATTGAGGCAGGGGGAACTGAGGCTGAGAAAACACTGGCTTGCCTAATTAGGTTCATGGCCACAGTCAGATTTCAAACAGGGATTTTACATCTTACAACCAGCCTTCCCAAACAATGTGAGTGTGTCACATACCCGTTTTCAAGCCACCGTGCAATTTTTTAAAAAATATTATTATTCCCTCTAGAACTGAAGTCTGTTCATGAGTTGGAAAAGAGAGAACTTGAAGAGAGTTTTGAGAAGTTGCGTCTGTCGCTCCAGGTTTGTACTTTCATGACATACAAACCCTAGCGTTTGTCACAAAGTTCTGCTTGTTATGATGCGCCTCTAGGAAACAGCATGTGCTCAGATGGACCCTGTTCCTTATTTCAAATTGTGAGAAGCCCCCACTGCTGAGCCACTACTGTGCACCTGGCTCCAGTCGGTGGACTTTGGGGTTCTATTTAAAAAACAAAGTAGATCCCAGAAGCCTGAAATCTGCTCACCTCCAACCTAGTGATTTCATGGCAGAAGCAAGATTTGAATCAGGGACTTCCTGAGTCACAGCTCCATCTCTTAGCCGTTCTGCTACACCAGCTCTCATGCACATTGACCCAGTTCGCATACAACAAACAACCCATGTTTTGGAAGCGCATAGGAGCGGGTGAGCAGGCTGGCTCCCAACTGCTTGCCCACTTCTGGTGCACTAAGCGACGCAGGGGTGCCCCCTGGGTTGTTCTTTGTAACGTGTGAACCCATAACTTTGGGCTGTTGAGAGAGAAACAACCCTGAGTTAAAACCCATGGTTTGTTGTTGAGTTACATAAAACTCTGGGCTGTTTCTCCCTCAACAGCCCAGAGTTCCGGGTTCACATGTCACAGACATCATCCCAGGGATGGGGTATCCCTGGGTTGTGTAGCAAAGTGGAAGTGGGTGAGCCGTCGTGAGACCACACGCTGGCTCAGCTCCCACATGCTCCCAAATAACCCATTGTTAACAAACTTTGGGCTGTTCATTGCATGTTATCATGTTCAAGAATACATGAGCAAATAATAGGTCAACATCATTTAACTACACAAAAGTACAGAGGAATGCTGCTGACATCTGCACTGAGTTCTGGGTCATAATCGTGGCCCCTTCACATCCAGATGATACTTTGTCTCAAGGAGTTGAAGGTGCCACATTAGAGGTATCCTTGTCTGTATTGTGTTACACTCATCCCACCTTCCTATCTGTTCACAGTATAGCTGAAGCACTTCAAAAACCAGTTTGAGCAAAGACAACAATGGGAGGAAAAGAAATGATGAACAGCCTAAGGCCATAGGAAATGATGCCTCCATCACACATGCTATATTCTTTCTAAAAACAATTGCTGGTCCCCAACCTTAGGGCCAAAATAGACATTACTTTAGTAGCTAGCAGCTTTACGGATCACAATCTTGCAACAGAAATTGCAGGGGGGCAGGCTATCTGGATTGGGCCCCTAGTGGGGGGGGAGATTAAATCCCTCCTACCCCCCCCCTGCTAGGGTCCCAATCCAGATCAAGGGCACTGTACCTACTCTAGAGTAAAAATGGGGGGATGTAGCTGCTAGCTACAAGTTGTATCCAATGTTAGTCTAGCTTAAGTCCCATTCATTGCAACAGATCTACTCTAAATAGGACTAACATTAACCCTACGATCTCTAAAGTAATGTCTGGCTCTTAGTGATGATGAATTTTCTTCCGTTGACTCAGTAGGACTTAAGGCTGTCCGACTTTCTCTGCATCAGGGCCACTGCCTGACATATTTCTCTTGTGTCAAGTGAAAGCATCCTAGGCAACTTGTGTTTGTGCTTGATGTTAATTACAGGACCAGGTAGATACTCTCACTTTCCAGAGCCAGTCTCTAAAGGACAAGGCAAAGCGATTTGAAGAGGCATTAAAGAAAAACACTGAAGAACAACTAGAGGTAATTGAGATATCCGCCGTAGGGATGGGAGAACCAGGAACGCTCAAGCTCGCTGAAATTCTCCAAACTTTACTTCAAATCTCGGTTTGGCTCCCTCCCATTCTCATTGCTAACCTTTTTCTGTTCATTCGAATGGGAAAGTGCACATTTTTCATAAGTTGTGCATTTTTCAAAACTTGTGCATTTTCAAACTTGTGCATTTTGCAAAAGTTGTGTATTTTTCAAAAGTCATGCATTTTTCTAAAGTTGTACATTTTTTTAAAGTGCTGTACGGCTCCGGTCCAGTTTATCTCAAGGAGCACCTCCAGCAACATCAAGTAGGCCGCTCAACAAGATCTGCCACGGACGGCCTTCTCCCTGTCCCATCAGCCAGAGAAACCAGGCTGGTGGGGACTAGGAGGAGGGCCTTTTCTGTGGCAACCCCCAATTTATGGAACTCTCTCCCCAGTGACCTCCGCCATGCCCCTTCCTTGATTAGCTTCCACCGTGCATTAAAAACGTGGCTTTTCAGGCGGGAATATGGGGTGGGTTAGGATTTTTAAGTTTTGTACTGTTTTTAATTGTGTTTTACACTCTGTTTCCCTCCCTCTTGTATTTTATTGGACCGTGCATCGCTCAGAGTGGCCGGATGACTGGCCAGATGGGTGATTCAAAAATATAATAAATAAATAAATAAAATAAAAATAAGTGCACATTTTATGAATGCGAACACAAGTTTGAGAATTTGAAAACATTTTGGGGGAACGAACGTGCATTCCTGTTTGCGTTCACGTTTGGGGTTGCAAATGGAGCATTTTTGAGTGATTTGCGAAGTGAAACAAAATCCTCATACATCCCTATAAGTAATTTAATTAAACATGCAAAAACAACAATTTTGTGTTAGACTGCAACTTCTGTTTCTCATCGTCCTTCTTCCTCCTCCTAGGTTGCACTGGCTCCATACCAGCATTTAGAGGAAGACATGAGTAGCCTACAGCAGGTTTTGGAGATGAAGAATCAGCTCATTCATCAGCAGGAAAAGAGGATCATGGAGCTAGAAAGACTGGTGAGCTCTCTTGTGTGTGCTGTTTGGTTTTGTTCCTGTTTCTTTGGGAAGCAGCATGGGAGGTGGAGGCACAAGCTATGATATACAGCAGCCTTCCCCAAGGTGGTGCTCTCCATGTGTGTTGGACTACAGTTCCCATCATCCCCATAATTGGTTCCGTTGCCAAACTGCTCTTACCCTTAAGAGAGGGATGGAGAATGTGTGGCCGTCTGGATGTCATTGAATTGCACCTCCCTTCGTCCCTGACAGTTGACTATACTGGCTAGATCTGATGGGAGTTATAGTCCAACAAGATCTGGAGGTCCACACGTTCCCCACCCCACCTTAAGAAATCTCTCCTAATATTCAAACAAAGTCTACCCTCCTGTAACTTACACCCATTAGGTCTGGCCGCCCAGCCCCCTGGGACAGCACAGAACGAGTCTTTGCCCAGTTCTGTCTGAGAGCCAGTTCTGTCTGAGGTATCTGAAGAGTGCTTTCATGTCCTGCCCCATCTCTCTTCTCCTGGCTAAACATACCCAGTTCCTTCAAATGACAAAATCTGATCTGGAACTAGTAGAGGAAGGATAGCAGCTAGACCCCTGGAAAACCAGACCCGTCCATGAAACATCTCATTCTCTCCACCCTGGCACTCTTAATTAAAACAGGGGTTGCCCCTTATGCTAAGGCAAAGCAACCCTAATCGTCCTCAGTTATTAGACCAGGGGTCCTACAGGTGAGCTCTTGTGTGTTTACCCCCAGTCAACACCATCAGATCTGGGTGGTCACTTCTACTGGGATGAATTGGTGGAATGCTCCTTTTGGGGAATTCTCCTGTACTGAATGTTCATGCTGCGGCTGTCCCTTCTGTCACTGCAGGCTGAAAAAAACTTAATATTGGAAGAAAAAATTCAGGTGCTTCAACAGCAAAATGAAGACCTCAGAGTCAGGATCGACCAGAACACCGTGGTGACCAGGTCTGTCTAAGTATTTGCTCTGGAGCTTAAAATTGCAAACATAAATGCAGCTGTCAGTGCGTTTTAAGTCATGTCTTTTGTCATGTTCACATTAGTGATATCTCTTTATCAAATCAGAGCATTGGAAGGAACACGATGATCATTCAGCTTATTGAGAATTCATGTCCCGTAGTGGCTACAGGTGCAATCCTATGCACACATACTTGGGAGTAGGATATGGGTGAGGATTTCAGTTCAGCACGTTTTAAATAAGAATTGACCAACATTTGAAAATTTCTTCATATTCGGGATGAAAGGAACTTGATATTTAAAAAATGAAATGTGGGAGAAAGCGAGATGGACACAGTCATCCATCCTCGATCAGGCTTACTTTCAAGTAGGGATGGACATATCAGTCCGTGTCACTTTCATGCATTTTCAATCATGAGTCCATTCTGTCCTATTTTCTGTGTTGCTGTTTTATAAAAGGGCTGACAATTCACATTTAAATTGTACAGAATTTCCCCTAAATATGCTTTGTGTATGCATAAAATACACATCTTTGTACACATTTTTTGAGCTGAGCACTACATCACAAAATTTGGAGAAGTGCACAATCCAAGGGGGTAACTGTGTTCTTATCAATGTATTAGTCCAGGAAGTATGAATTTGCTTAAAAATGCAGACTGAATGAAATTCCTTCAGCATCCCAAGTAAATGTGCACAGGAGCGCACTGCAGCAGACTGAGCTGGGTGCCAGGAAATGTCTTATTCAGACCACAATTGCCATGCGCTCATTTAGTTCATACTTGGCTTCAGTTAAACCACTGTTTCTCATTTTCCACATTATTATTAAAGACTACGGGCACAATCCTATGCCTGTTTAGACAGAAAAAAGTCCTACAACTCACAGCATTCCCCAACCAGCAATGCTGGGAGTTGTAGGACTTTTTTCTGTCTAAATATGCATAGACATAAGCTTTTGTCAACACTGTCCATTTCATCAGATGCAAGTGGGCAGTGTCACAAAAGCTTATACCAGAATGAATTGGTTTGTCTTTAAGGTGCCACAAGACTCTCTCTTTCTCAGACTCAGCCCCCATTGGTAACATGACTAGTCTCCCTTACAGAGTTGTTAGAATTCCTAAGGAAATGTAGGTGAAGTGCTTCGAACAGGCTAAAGATGCAATCCTGTGCACATTTTCCTGGGAGTGAACTTCACTGAACACAGTGGGACTTACTTCTGAGTAAATATGCATAGGGTAGTGCTGTAAAGCATCATGTATTATTATTAACCTTCTGCTCCATTAACACAGAGTCCTCCATAAACAAAGCTTTCCTCCTCAGGAGTTGCCAACAGTACGCTTTTACTGTGGATCAGTGCTGACTTGAAGTTTATTCCGCAAGCAGTTGATCTTCAACGTCTGTGCTGAAAACATCTGGGTATTGGGGTAGACACTGCTGGAACCTGTATTTGTATGTTTCAAATTATACCACTTTGCAGAGGGATGGATTTCCCTGCAAAACATGAGCACAATACACCATATATGAGCACAAGAATGCCTTATTTAAGACCACTGTGGGTACCATGTCAGTATGGGGGCTGAAGTTGGCTTACCGTATGTTGTAGGCTCGCCACAGGCAGCTGGTTGGCCACTGAGTGAACAGAATAATGCTGGACTAGATAGGCCTTTGGTCTGATCCAGCATGGCTCTTCTTCTGTTCTTAAGTTTTAACCTTGGTATTCTTGCTTGTATTTAGCTCTGCTGCATTAATTTTACGGGTGCTTTTGCCAATTTCTGTTTTTCCTTGTGCAAACCTGCAGCATGTTAATGCAGAATTGTTATTTTATTATAGCATACAGCATGAGAAGTTGCACCGCTCTTTGTAAGATTAAAAAAAATAGCAGAGTGTTATCCTAAGGGACTGCCTCTCGATAGACAGAGGGCTCAGAGATCCGAGCCCCCTGTCTGTCCAGTGCCCCAAGGGCAGGAGCCAGGCAGGGTGGGAGGAGGACAAAGGTGACAAGGCCTCCCTGTTCCTCCTATTCTTTACAGTTTTGGCCTCTCAGCTCACCTGGCTGACTTACCTTGTTATGGGACTGGTGGACAGGGACGAGAGGACCAGGGGTGCTCGAGCTGGCTGAAATTCTTCAGACATGACTGGAAAGCTCGGTTTGGTTGCCTCCTGTTCTCGTTTACCACCTGCTGTTTGGTTTGTTCGAATGGGGAAAGCTGTGCATTTTTTAAAAGTTGTGCATTTTCAAGTACACATTTTGTGGACACAAATACAAGTTTGGGAATATGCAAATATTTCTGGAGAACAGGCGCCCCTGCTCATGTTTAGGGTTCCAAATGGAGCATTTTTGAGTGTCTTGCGAACTGAAATGAATTTCTGATACGTCCCTACAGTGGTGATGGAGAGGCTTTAGGATCCAGTGGATCCTGGCCTCTCCTCCCTCCCCCACCACCATCCTACCTCCTTTGCCCTCTCCCCAAGTTCTTCTGAGGTTGCTGTGGCAAACTCGGAAGAGCAGTCAGCGTGCTGCTTTCCATGGCGGCCGTGAGGGGGTGGGGTGGGGGGAACGGTCCGATCTCAGATTCCTCCTCCTGAGGTCATTGCAGTAGCTACAGCCTTGGGGGGGGGGGATCTGTCATATCCTATGGTTCTTAGGATGCTCTCCCAGGAACCATAGGATTGCTCTGCCCATGATCTTAATTAGACAAAAAATGCAGAAATGTAGTCTGCTGTAGCAAACACAACAACAACAACAACAACAACAGAGTCCTGCGTTACTTAAAGAGTCACACATTTATTGAGTCATGAGCTTTCATAGCCTAAACTAATGCCCACTTTATTAGATGCTCCGATTAGAAAACATAATAATCTGGGAGGGAGGCAAACAAGACAGACGTCTCCCAGGAATAGCACGGTAACTTGACCATGCAATTGTGCAAATGCATATATCAGGCAGAGCTGAATGCATGTCCTCAAAGATGCAAACCCTCCAACAGGAAGCACCACTTTGGTGCAGTATTATTTCCTGTTGTGCTTTCCTCTGTCACACCGCAGTTGCTGAATTCAGTGATATTTGGGGATCCTTGAGGATCTGCGTACATTTAATCTCCTGTCTGTCTCAGCAGGAACTGCACTCCTAAGAGTCAGTTCTGGCTGAGTCAACGGAGCATCTTCTGGCTCCTTTCCAATGTGAGGGCAGTGTTCCATGCCTTGTTCTTTTCCATGTTTTAAAAACTGTCCCCACTGTAACCTGACCGTTCACTTCTTTTGCTGGCATCAGCATCAGATGAGCAAGGCAAAAAGACAACCCTGAAACTGTATGCAAGAGAGAAGCATCGTTGCAGTTGGAGGGCTATTATTTTCTTTCTGCTCACCAAAGCAAATTGTCTTTGGTCACATGCTGGTAATATTGTAAAACAAAAAATGCACACTTGTCAGCGAAGACACGTCCTTTCTTGAAAGGCCTCCTGGGATACCCTGCAGCTTCACCATCCTCATCCTCCAGCAAACTGGTCATTTGATTGATTGTCTTAGCAGAGTGGATGCCGCCTGAGGCTTCTGTAACATTCAGCATCAACCCGTGTCACTTGCATATTGTAATGCAGGGGAGGAACCAGCTCCTGCAACCCCCGCCCCATCCCATGTCACTTGCAGCCCGATTGGGAGGTGAACAACGCAGGAAGGAGCAGTCTGACTTGGCCAGTGCATACAGCAGCCAGCAGAGTTGCTTCCTGTGAAGAGAGAGGCATGGAGCCCTGTGCAGCTCTCTGCACAGAAAAAGAAGAAAATGGGGCACCCCGGCACCAATGATGTCACAGGAAGGGGTGGGGCTTTGGGTGGGCCCCGCCCCCTTCATGTCATCCAGCCCACCAGGCTTAGTCCCGGAGACAATCTAGCCCCAAACCAAAAGAGTTGCCCCTCCCCTAATTATTATTATTGGATGTAAAAGAGCTAGAGCCTATCCTGGGGTGGTAGATCAGGATCTACTGGTTGATCTCTGGGAGATTTATGGCAGATTGGCAAAGATTTATGACTCCACTTAATAATAGCAGCAACAAAATGACCCTGCCCCCATTATACTGTGAAATGAAGAACGTTTGGGATAACCAGGAGTGGACTTTTGTTTGGCAGGACTGTGAGTTCAGTTCTGGTACTGAAGACAAATTCCTGAGCGTAGACTTCTTCCATTCTAAGTCAGGGGTTCAGAACATCCAGCCTGTGGGACTAATCCAGCCCAAGGGCATCCCAGTCTGACCCGCACAGCCTCTTGGGGTTCCTCCAGGGGTTGGGACTTAGGTGCCAAGCCCCTCCCCCTAGAGGAATCCCCTTGGAGGGCATCCCTCTGCTTCTGTCTTCAGGTCAGAGAGTGCAGCTGGGACAAAGGGTGGCAGGCAATGGGACTCACCCGCATTGGGGCCACGATCTCTGGCATGGGGGAGTCCCAGTGAGTGCCCCTCATCTCCTCTGCTATCTCCAATCTGGGCAGCAGGAATGCGGGCCAGCCTGGGTCCCTTTCTCCATGCTGGGAGGAGGCACAGTTCTCTGCCTCCTTCCAGCATGAAGAAAAAAGGGGGGAAGGAAAAGGGGTGATGTCAGTGGGTGGGGTCATGCCTCCTGACATCATGCAGCCCATGGCGGGGGGCTATCTGGGCCTCCACTCAGAAACAGTTCTGTGCCCCTGACTTTTCTGGCTTTTAAGAGTTACAAGCATATGATGTTGCCTTCTACAGTCAGACCATTAATTGACCTAGTCTAGAAGTGGGAGCATTAATTACTGAACCTAGGACCATTAATTGACTTAGCCAGTCTACTCTGACTGGCCATGGCTGTCCAGGGCCTTTCCCAGCCTTCCTTCAAGAAAACCTTTTAAATTGAGGTAGAAGGGATCGAACCTGTGACCTTTTGCATGCGAAGCACATGCTCTGCCACTGAGCTATGGCACCCCCATTAAGCCAAGTCAAGTGATCCTGTTGTCCTGCACATTTGCTTCTGAACTCACATTCTATAATGGCTCGGGGCTCGTTCACCCATGCATGCCTGTCGCTCAGACTGAGTTCCTCTACACTTACAGTTGATGACTGGAAGCTGAATGTATGAAGTAACTCTACTGAAAAAATAATAATCTTGTGCTCGAAGTGATGTTGGGGTGATGACAATGTTGCTTGTAGTGGTATGTTTGTGATGGCTCATTTACACATGCAAGCCACCACTTGATGCTGGAGTGCTCAAGCGATGAGCATGCATGGGTGAACCAGCCCAAAGGTGAACGGCAGATGATGGTTTCATTGCAGAAGGTCTGGGGTTGGAGCCAGGTTTAGGCACCTGCAACTGGGCTGGCAGAGGTGGATTTCTCTCCCCCTCTTCCATGTGGCAGCCCCTCCAGTCCCCTGAAAATGCTGCACAGAAAGTCAGGAGACCCTGCTGAACAGGGTGGGCTGTGGTGTGGTGGGGGAAAGAGGATTCCCAAAAATTGGGTAAAGGCACCTTCTATGAGCATAGGTTTTCTGCCAAGGGAAGACAGATCCTGAATCCAACCCCTAGTTCACATCAGGCCATGAAAGCAATATATTATGAACAGAAGTCATTTTGATATAGCGTGGAGAGCTATCTTTGCCTTGTCTTTGATGAAGGCAGTGGCGGGTGGGCTGGGGGTGGAGAGGGCAGAGCCAGTATCAAGGGTAGACATGGTGGGGCACCTGCCAAGGGCCCACACCCCAGCAGTGGCCCACTCACAAGGGCTGCCCTGGAGTTGTTCTTCCTCTTCACCATTGCAAGCTGCTTGTTCACCTGCCTCTCACTCTGGCCCAGACAGCTGGTGGTGTGAAGGAAGATGCCACTGCCTGCTTGCTCCCTGGCTCTCTGCCTGTCAAGCCTGCAAGTGGTAGCAATGAAGAGAAAGAGGATGAGGAGCAATAGCAGCTGGTGACAGTGGCGGTGAGAAGGTAGACTTATCGAGGGAGGGGCCCCATTGAGGGTGTCTTGTCCAAAGGGCTCTCAGAAACCTGGATCCAGCACTGGGGAAAGGAACAGACTGGTCAGACACCAAAACATGCAGGTAAAACAGGTTCTCAGAAAGCCATGAGAACTGTTTACGAAACAGATGCAATGACCCAGCGCTCCAGATGGGGCATGCAATAGTGATGAAAGTCAGGCGTAGTTAAGAGCTGACATTGCCTTGTTTCCCTCTCCAGACAGTTGTCAGAAGAAAATGCCAATCTCCAGGAATACGTTGAGAAAGAAAGCAAGGAGAAAAAGAGGCTGAGCAGGACTAACGAAGAGCTGCTGTGGAAACTTCAGACATCAGAGCCCATGAGCCCCGTTAAACTGTCTCCGACGTCTCCTACACACATCTATCGCTCTTCCTCAGGACCTCCAACCCCCGCAAAAGTCAGCATCGTGCCAAGATGACAGGCCAAGCCTGGCTGGTTAAGATGACTTGTCCCTGACAGCATCCCAATCTACTGAATGTTATTGTCCAAGAGTATTGCCCACAGTAAAGGTAGATACTTGGGATCTGATACAATACCAACGTGTTCTCTAGCCGCTTTTGACTAGGCAGTGCTCTCTTGTGGTTCCAGCATCAGAAGCCCCTAGGACTGGCACACCGATGCCATAAAATAGCATAATCCAGTGTAGTCTGATGTGTGGAAAAACAATTCTGGGGTGAGAGCCAAAAGCAAGGGAAAACTCTCATGACTACTTAGCGTTCACCCCAGATGAACTTTTTTTCACTGCAGTATTTCACATTTGTTGCAAGTTCAAGTTTTGAATAACTCGTGTGCGTGTGTGTGTGTGTGTGTGTGGCTCTGATAGGTATGGATGGATGGTACTGGAGTCCATGCACATGGTGTGGGGCACATGTAAGGCACACAGACACACTTCGGTCTATGTAACTGAAGCTCTTCTGAACTGCATTTTTATATGAATTGATTCTACAAAAAGTGCTGATATATTTTCATGACAGTCAGCAATTTTCTAACATGTGCCTAAGAGTTATACTGAAATGAAATTCCTTTTTTGTTTTGGTCAAAGCTTCCCAGGAATATTTCTACCCAAACTAGAAGGAAAATACACAAAAGTAGAAGCACCTTCCAAATGACCACCGAGTGGTACATTTTCTAAAGCAAAACACCAGCGACTTTAAAATTCTTAAATAGTTACTGCCTTCAAAAACAATTGCTTTTCTAATCAATGCCAGACATGGTCACCCATCTTCGAGGTCAAAATTAGAACTCTTTTTACCGTTGTCAGGACAGACTAGGCAAGGAGGCCTGAAAATGTTACAGTCTCGTGTTTTATTTTTCAAGATGACTCCATTTTAACCCACATGTAGTTGTTTTTAAGTGACATTTTTTAAGCTCTCTGGATTAATAGCAAGGCAATATGTGTGTAAATGTAAACTTGTAAGACAAAGTCCCCCTGCCAGAAGATACTCTTTTAATGCAGTGACCATGAAACACAGGCTAAAAGGGTGAACCTACACTTAGCATACTCCTATATTTGCCTCAAAATATAAGGCATTTGGGGTGTTCTTCACCCACGTTCTGTCCTCCTTCACATATAACAAAGCCCAGTTCTAGTGATGACAGAGTTCTTCTCAAACACAGGGACAGCCCAACTGTACAATGAACCCAAGCAGTCACTTGAGGCAGCAGTATTGTAAGAGGCATCAACGAAGCATTTGCCAACTGAAAGGTGTGCCCTAGAATACACTGTAGTGTTGCCAACGGTGCTGAGGTTGCATGCGCTACCAGCACCCTCTGCAACATTGCCTAGGACCCCGCGCTCGGATCAGGAACTAAAATGGACCTGGGCTGACCATGCTCATAGAATACCAATCAACAACATTGCACACTTACCGTAAATTTAATCAGCACTCACACATCTTTTTTGAGGATTTTCAGTACCAGTAGATGTAATATCTCTGCCTTCTTTAGAACGATCTCAGTACTGCTACCCAATTTATATTTAGTAGCAGCAGCAGCAGCAGCACCTAGGACGTCAAGGCTGCTAGAATGTAGGCTGGTTCCCTAGAGAGTAGTGTAGCAGTCAGTATAGCGTTAGAGCTTGAGAAGGTGCTTAAACATGAGCTAGACAGATAAAGGGGGTACAGGAAACATCCCTTATTGTCCTTGATGTGATAGAAGGTGGGTTCCAGCGTATGTGTCAGATAGGTTAGACTTAGACTGTGAAAGCATTGAACGTAGCATTGGACAGTTGTGGAGCATGAATAATCAAAATCAGCCTTCCCCATCCCAGATGTTTTAGACTACAACTTCCATCAGCCCCAGCCAGCATGACCAATGGCTGGAGCTGGTGGGACCTGTAATCCAAAATATCTGGAGGGTGCCAGGTTGGGGAAGGCAGATCTAAGCAAATGAAAAACTGTTTTTAGATATCAATCTGATACTTTTGTTCTGAGTTGGTGGCCTGGGCTCGACCCATTTGTGAAGTATAGCCTTGCACATCCAAAGTGCCAAAAACACACTGAGGAGAAGAGAGGGACTTGGTGTAGGCCTCAGTAAGATGTGTGCATTGGCAAATACTTTTCTGAAGTCCACACAAGCACCTAGTCCAGTGAGTCTGCTTAAGTGTTTGTGTCTGAGACTTGGCTGTGATGTAGGCCCTGAGGCACAAGCTGCGATTGAAGAGACATCCGGCATCGCTTGATCGCCACAGATTTGTGGCCCAGAATCCATGATGTACAAAATAACAAGGTTAATTTTTTCTTTTTCTTTTTAGGAAAATTTAGTTTTGTAGCTGCCTTGCATGAAACTGTGCTACTGAGTACATCTTCTTAGATTAGCTCATGCCATGTTCGTAACTATCACAAACTACAGCACTAGATTTTGCATAAGAGCAAGTACAGACGGAGAGTAGGATAGTTGTGACAATGACTCACTGGTATAATTTTAGCCACTTTCCATAGTGCAATTGCAAGAGGCACAGATGACACCACAATATACGTTTTTGTTGTTATGTTACAGTCTTGTACAATGTTGGCTCATGTAAGCGATGTTACCACAAAGTTACATCTGAATTATCTTATGTTGCTCTGTAAGTCAAGTATCACGCTCCACTTACAGGCTAGTGGACCCAGTCGGTGGGCAGGTGGGTGGGACTGGGGTGTCCATCAGCTTCTGTGTTTATGCTACTTCCCTCATCTGTTCATCTACCACCTCTATGCAATGAATGCTTCCAAACTGTGAATGGGGCTTTGGGGGGGTAGGGAACTGCTTACAAGATCTCTATCCTCTCCTGCAGCCTCCCCCAAACTGGTGACTTCCAGATGTGTCGGACTGTGATTCCCATAATTCCCAGCAGGCATGACCATGCTGGTGAAGAATTATGGGAGTTGCACTCCAACACATCTATAAGACATCAGGTTGGGGAAAGCTGATCTACTGTCATTTCTGTGCTAATAGCAGACGACCGGGGACCCCATGCCATTTATTTAGCACTGACTATTCATCCTTGCTTCCAAAAGGGCAGCCGAGAGGCCACTTTTCCCTTTTGCTTAACATTCCATTGTTCTGAACAGCACAGTATGGAAGCCGACCACTTATTCAACCCCTATAACCACAAGTAATCTATACTGGGGGGAACCCTTTGTGTGACTTTATATCACATCCCATTAAACTGACTATAGCCGATATCCCAAAAAACAACTAGATTTATGGCTTGGTCTTATACTTCTCAGGCAGCAGCCCCCGCCCCCCACCCCACCCCCATATCTCATGACAAGCCACTTTTGAAACTAAGGCAATCTTTTTTAAGCTGTTTCTGATATGGCATGGAGGTCTGCTGTTCAAGAAAAAGAAAAAAGCAACTACAGTATCTCAATGGGCATTCCCAAGCCCTTTTGGCTCACCTAAAGTAGCACTTTGTATCTCTGTCCGTGTGATCAGCTCCCCTTTAACCTCAACAAAATAGTGAAGGTACACACAAGGTATGGGAAGAGCACAACCAACCAAGAGTTCTAGCGTTGCGAGCAAGCATGTGGGAATTGGGGTTTTGTGCACAGCTAGAATAGCATCTCTCTCACTTTTCCTGTTTACAAAAGCTCCAGTGTGGGGAAAGATTGGACTGTGTGGGTGCCGAGGGAACTGTAACATGTTCCCAGGCCCTAGCCCAAGTAGCCATTACCACCTTCCTAAGACTTCTCTCCCTAAAGGCCCACTGCATTTGTATGGGAATAAAAAACAGAAGGGAGGCATCAAAAAGAGACAATGCTAAAAGAGAATATGTTCTCAAGGATGCCAATGAAGAAATAAACCCAACGCCTTCTTCAGGGGCAATCCTTTCTAAATTCTATGAACTGGCTAAGCCACTGTCCAAAGACAGTGGCTCTCTTATACCATCACTGAGCACCATCACCCTGATGGGAGGAAGAGAGAGACCTGGCTTAGCCTTTTCCAAGAACATGAATCTGAAGAAGGAGCTCTTTGTTCCAAAATGTGTTAGGTTTGTTTTTTGTTTTTTATTGCTTTTCCGTGGGAAGCCATAAAGTTTATTCCCCAAAGAGGAGAACTGTATGAGTGTGGAATTGTGAGAAACTACATTTACAGAAGTTTACTATACGCAGGGCCGGCGCTACCGCTAGGCAGACCCAGGCGGCTGCCTAGGGCGCGTGGCGGAAGAGGGCGCAGAGTTTCTGCGCCCCTTCCTCGCCTCCGGCGCGCTCCTGCCCTGCCTGCCAGCCTCCGCCGCGCCTCCCCGCCTGCTTGCCGGCCGCTGCCGCCGCTGCACCTCCCCCCCGCGCGCGCCCGCGCACCCGCCCGCCAACCACCTACCTACCTTCCCATCGTAAAGCGCGGGGGTCCCATCACGTCGGAGGAGGAGGAGGCGGCAGCAGCAGCAGCAGCAGCCAGCAGCGGGGGCAGGGGGAAGGTAGGTGGTGGTGGCGGCGGCAGCGGCGGCGGCGGTGCGGGGGGGGGTTGCAGAGCAGGGCTGCTTTGCTCCGGAGCCCCCCCCCCCCACGGCACGAGGGGGGGCGCTAAATATAATTTGGCCCAGGGCGCCAAACAGCCCTGCACCGTTCCTGACTATACGATAATACAAAGCAGCCAATCAACCAGGCAGATCTGGCTTAAGTGACAAGGGAAAACAACCTGAGAATCTATTGGTAATTTCATGTATCCTAACTCACATTATTAAAATCTAACCTTCCTAATAGCAGACAAGTAAACTATGCCTGCCAAGAGTAATTCCTGTTCTGGGTATTCAAGCCCTCAACTCTGGTAGGAATCTTACTGATCACCCAAATTTCAGGTGTACATCCTGTTTTGCCTATTACAGCCTAAGATTTCCTGCAGCCCGGGCACAAAGAGCAGGAAGAAAGCCAGCTCAGGGAAATAGTGTAATTCTGCTCCTACATTTCCTCTAAACTAGTAGTGGTGGCTGCAAGACATTATTTTGGCATCTTATCCTCTGTCAGAATTGCAGTGTTAGCCAAGAGAGAGGAGAGAACACCTCCCACCAAAATGATTTTTTAAAAATGCAATATCAATCTGTCCAGTAAGATTTGCTGCTCTGCATCCAAGTTTAGAGGAAGATTCAGGAAGGATTCAGTGATAGGATTCAGGAAGGGGGGGGGGGCTCTCAGAAACAACAGAAGCTTGGCACCTTCAAGTCCAGGAATGGTTTGTGTTAAGATTCCACCCTGGTATCATCACATGGGAGTTATGAGGCACCACTCTGTAGGACAGGGCATAGCTTTTGTATCTTTATCCAGCTTTTCATTCCTTCAATGGATCAGTTAAATACACCCAACAGCTTCAGATTTTACACATAAGCAGGAGAGGAATTGAGAGCACCTTGTGCTGTTTATGTTTGCACTTCCCGTTTATTGTGCAACGTAGATGTACATGCTCCAGATAAGTGTACAACCCACAGCTCTCTCCCTATGGGGGAAAGGTGTGTGTATTCCTTTCTCTACTTCTCTGGCATTTCCAAACAACAAAATCAGCCCTTACCCTGTATCTGATAAGTAAATGGATGGTAATACCAATTAATTGAAGATCCAAATGGGTCAGGTCCAAAATCTGTGCTTCCAGGCACCCCTGCTACATTCTCACACACCAGAGTAATATGACATTCAGATTAAAAACTACCCAGAGTCGCACTCTTTGTCCAAAAGAGCTGTTGATCTAGAAAATCCCTTGAAATGAAAGACATTTCTGAGGATGGCTTAGGGTGGACACAGTGTTCGAAGCACAAGTCACTTGCAGTTCTTCGCACCATGCTTTCATGTCTTGTCTGAAGACCAATGATGAATTCTTACTCCTCATCCTTTCACTTCAGGATGGATCTGGTGTGTGTGAGAAATACCATGCATCTCTGGGCCTCAGATGCGCAAGATGTACAAAATAATGAGTGGATTGGACTTCTACTCTGTGACCTCCAAAAGTGACCCAGTATTTGTCGTTCCCAGACGTCTTCAAAATTATTCGTAGCCATCAAGTGTCTTCCTGAGAAATCCATTAGCAAGGCCCTGCTGCCTTAGGAATCTCAGGGGACCTGCAAAATCACTCTCTAGAGAAGCGAGTGGAGGAAAAGTTAGTGATCATCATACTTGCAACATTTGAAGCATTATTCAGAACTCTGAAGAGATGTTTGCATAAACCACATTTCTCACCAATTAATCAGCAGGTACTTAATGGCAAAGATCTCTTTTGGATTAAATATGAATAACCCAAATCAGGTATTTTATGTCTCTGCACTGATTGCATTTGTGTCCCATGGACACATGTTGGATCCTTATATAAAGTTTCTTCCCCCCATGCAGTAGGAGTTTGTGGTCTGACTTAATACATGGCTATTTGAATTACAGGAAAAAAAGTTTGTATTATTTCTGTTACGGTGTACAGCTGTGTGTAATATATATTCATGATAATAAATACATGCTCCAGCATTAGTCTCTACCCTGCACCATTGTTCTCTTTATGATTCTACAGGTAGTTTGATTCTAGCAAGAGAGCGTAGGGGTGTGTGGGGGGGGAGAGAGGTTGCTTTTATATTAAACAAACATAACAACTGAACACTTATGAATAATAAAATAATCTCTTCATAAACCTTATGAATTTTATTCAATATCTTCCATTTGAAGACAGCGGTCCCAATCAAAGTGTGCACATGCATAGCCATAATCACACCAATGAATTCCCTCTTGCTTGGCACAACGGAATCTTACTGGGCATAGGAATTGTGTGTGTAGTACCCATTTGCACACATAATTTCCCCATCCAGTAGAGATACACTCATGAAAGCCTACTGTATCCATATGGCTCCTAGTTGAACTGGGCAAGGGGAGTATATTTTGCATACTGTTCATTTGAGTGTAATGTCCTTGCACGCCCACCAGTCCCAATCCAAGTGGTCACCTTCTGCACCAGTGAGAAATACTATATATTTGCATTGCAGTAAGTGTGGGTTTGACAGTTCAAAACCAGATGTGGAATTCAGTTTCCTAGCTCATGATGCACCAAACTAGCCAGGGTGAGGGCAGAATTTTGGCGGGCTGTTCGAGCTTTCTTCTCCCCCCGAAGTCAAAGGGAGTAGAGCCCGGCCACAGGAAAGGTCTACCGGGGGGGGGGGCAGAATTTTGGTGGCCCGTTCCATCTTCCTCCCACCCACCCCCACTCCCGAGAAGCACCGAGGTCTCGAGATTGATGCAGGACCTTCCCAGGCACACAGTCCAGTTCTCATGCTCATTTTTGATACTGTGAAGTGTGACTTTTTCCTATAATATGCACATGGCAAAACCTCCTTTGAAATATGTTGCCATGCAGTGAGCTTTGGAATTTAACATGCTGAGACACTGACATTACCTTCAGCAGCACGTGGCTGCCACCGGATGTGGCAGCTGCATCTCAGTTTCCTTCATCCATTCCCCTCCCTGATGCCTATTACAACTTACCCATGTTGTGAACATGCCACATTTTGCTGTGCCCATTTGCCATTGTTGGCTGCTGCTCTTTTATGGCCGGGCAAATGTGGAACTTCATGCTTCAACGAAAAGAGGTAAGTTACACTAAACCCAGAGGAACATTTTTCTGTTAAGGGTTATATTTCCTATCTCAGGGGTATTAAACCTCTGGCCTGTGGGCCAAACCTGGCCCTCCAGGGTTCCCTAAATGGCCCCCCACCCTTTCCCCCAACCGCCAATCATTTGGTTTCCCCCAGGTTTTAAGCAGTTTTCCCTGCATCTTAAAACAAAATGCCTGTCCTATGGCTTAGTAATTACTGGCAGTAAGAGCTTTAAGCTAAAAAAGTGCTGGCATTTTGGCCTCGCCCCTTTTGCCTTCAGCCCCGCCCACCTCTGGAATGTGGCCCGCAAGAGCTTCTCTGAAATTGAAATTGGCCCTTGGACTGAGATTCAAAACTCCTACACTAGGTGGTAGGTGCTAATCTGCTGGACAGTGTGGGGATGGAGGAAGACCCCTTTCCCTCCCTCTCTACCACCCCATTCTCTCTCCCCACTTCCACCCTTCTCATCAGGCTGCTGGGGGAGTCACAGCTTGCTTGAAGAGGGCTTTTGAAATTAGGCCAAAGGCTGCCTGTGGTCCTGCAGCCACAGGTTGCCCAGCCCTGCACTAGGCACTGGGGAGGGGAGAGGGGAAGTTGAGAAACTAGACATGGCTGTCCTTTTCTGGCAGCAGTCGTGTTCATGATAACCTCTAGTTCCACCCGAAAGGGCTCATATATGACTGACCACCCAGAACTGAGTACCACAGGAAATTGAGATACGTAACTGCTTAGATTCTACAAATAAGAGAAAATATTTAGTGTTACCCAGGAACACAATTGCACTGAAAAGCAAAAGCTGTCAGAAGCTGGATTCTTTCTCACAAGAGCAATTACATGCAACCAGTCAGCTAGAGTGAAGAGAAGTGTTGCTGTTGCTTTTTAAAAAAACAAGAACAAAGAAGGGTGAAACTAACATAATTTATTTGAATTTCAGAGAACCATTTTAATGCTTTATCACATTTACACATTGATCTTTGAAGTCAAGAAAAACACACTTTCAAGAGGGAAACATATTTACAGTGTCATTCAACAGAAATTCCTCTATGAAGTAGAGGCTCTAGGTAAATTTCACATTTAAAAAAAACGAAAATGAAAACAAGGTTTTATAGTTTAAAGCAGGAAGTATCCAAAAAGAATGAGAAACTCCACTGAAATGGGAGAAGGAAAACACAACCAGGAATCGCTGTCAGCATCAGAAGCTGAACACAACAGTAAGAAATTCTGAGGAAATCATTAGAAAAATAGAACGGTCAACAAAAAAGTATATACATTTTACTCAATAAAAATATGCACAGGTTCTTTCATGGCTTCTTAGTTAGTTAGAGATGTATTCCTGAAGAAACCGCACATGTTCCAATAAATTTGTAACATACAACTCCAAATGGCGGGACATCCATTCTTTGTGCTCCTGAGACCAGATAGACGTACATCAAAAGGCACAACGTAATGACAGGAAACTCTCTATTTCATCAAACACACACATTACAACTCTTCCATCATTGGGGGACGGGGACGACAGACATGACTGCTTTTGATTTGGGTAAGAAGATCCCTCACTGTTTAGGACTTTCATCACCTTGGCATAGCCTTTTTTTCTTGGGACAAGAAGTGGAGTGTCCAAGAAAGCTTACGCCAGTCTTTAAGGTCCCACAAGGCTCTTTGTTGTTTAAGATCGAGGAAATAAACCCTGAGAAAATATAGGTTTGCATTTAAAAACTGAGACAGGCATTGTTCCCATAACATTTCGCCTTTGCTTTAAAAGTACAACATTCCAAGTAATAGCATCGGAAGGTGAGTATGACAGGATGCACATATGTTGGTACTATGTAATAAATGCCTGACCATTTTTGCAACGGAGAACGTCGGAGATGCATTCATTAAAGACAAAAGGTATTTCGACAAATAGCTAAAGGACTGGTGCAAAAGTCCCATTGGAGGAGGGGGAAGCAGCAACATGTGCCTACACCATCTTCTCATATTTGATACATGACCAAATACATTCTAACTGTGATGGGGGGGGGGGGTCCATTGCAGCACCAGCGTTGCCTCACAAATGCCATGTCACAAAATCAGGATGTTAAATCAGCACTGCAGGTGCATAAAAGGGGGCTAGATTCCAGATTTGTCCCACTGAACACATATGATTAACAAACTGCAGCCTGATAAAAATCAGAATTACTCATAGTGCAATCCTATTTATACCTACTCAAATGTAAGTCCTATTATGTTCAATGGGACCTACTTCCAGGTAGTAAGTGTGCATAGGATTACAACCTCATTGTCCCACCCTTATCAAGAAAATTTCATTACAATTAGGGCCACATAAAAGCTCTTGTTTCTTAATCCGTGTGTGTGCACGCACATGCAATTTTAATTGATGGAGTTTGACAGTTAAGGGCAGACTAGTTAATTATTTTAGGCCATTTTGGATCTGGTACGTCATACAACAGGAGATGGAAAGGAAGTTTTACTTACAGTTTTTCAATTTAATAAGTGAGAAAGTTTTTATTCAGCTATACATTCCCACACTTCCTTCAATATCTCAAAAAGGCACTTACATTCAAGTTTCGGTAGTGTGCAAATTTATTTAAATTTACAGTGCAAACCTACGTATGTTTACTCAGAAGTAAGGCCCACTGTCTTCAACAGGACTTACGCCCTAGAAATTGTATTTAGGATTGCAGCCATAATTGCTTAAAAGGCAGGCGATTACTCAACTAAAATTTCCTTAATTGTCTCATTACCCTAGTTACAATGAAGATGAAATAATAGATCATTACAACATTCCTTTCCTCCCAGGGAATCCTGCACAACATCCACATTTAACTCGACAATAGTCAAAGCCACATGCATGAAAACTTTCAAAGGAGCTTACATGCAAAGGAGAGCGCCTGCACAACAGTTCTTTCATTATCAAGAGCTTTTCTTCCAGGTGAAAGGTAGATGAAAGGCGGGGAATCCAGAATCCATGATTTCATCTTCCCAAAGGGGGAGTTTTGGTTAATGCAGCAAGTTGTACAGCCTGAATAGGAATATTTCCCTGCAAGAATATGTTCCTTGTTGTAATGCAAAGTTTTTTGCCGTGGCCTGGTCTTGAATGGGCAATTAAAGGCGTAATCCTATGCAAGTTTAGACAGAAAAAAAAGGCCTACAACTCCCAGCATGCCCCAGCTTCTGTCTAAACTTGCCTAGGATTGCACCCTAAGACTCTTGATTAGCTTTACAAAAGACCCAGTCCTGGTGGAGTGGGAATGTGTTAAAATCAGTTTTTTGATCTGGATCCACACAGCTGCCTGCACGTTTGGACTCTCCTTGGGGGTGTGGCTATAGGGATGGTCATGAGGAGCGCCTGCACTTCAAAAATTTGCCACCAACATGTTAGAAAATTGAAATGGTCAATAATGATGATCCGCTGTTTGACAGGGAAGTCAGGGAGAGAAGTCAGCCTCTCCTCCTGACATTTTTGCCTTCTAATACGATCATTTATTTATTTATTATATTTATACCCCGCCTTTTTTCCTGAAAGGAACCCAAGGCGGCTTACATAATCCTCCTCCTCTCCATTTTATCCTAACAACCCTGTGAGGTAGGTTAGGCTGACAGTCTGTGACTGGCCCAAAGTCACCCAGTGAGTTTCATGGCCGAGTGGGGACTAGAACCCAGATCTCAGTCCAACACTCTAACCACTACGCCACACTGGATCATGGACACGACTGCTGTTTATTTAACAGAGCTACATGCACGTACATTCAGATTTGGTACTTTCACTCAGTCTGAACTACAGTAACACATCCTGCGATATATAAAGGAGCTGAAATGGAATCTAAACCTACTGAAGTGATAATTATTATGAATGGACATTAATTGCTTAACTGGTTTGAGGCTCATATAAACCTCTGGGGAAAACATCTATTGCACATTTATGACAAGCCTCCTATAAGCTTTGGCTTCCAAGCCCATCCTAGCCACCATTATCCATTCACGAACTGCCAGGGACTGAGGTGGCAGCTGTGGGTTCTCTAATGAGATGTGGCCAGTACATTGAATGAGTTAAGGGAATTTGTTTATTTTTAGCACTTTGCAGTAAATACACATTTGGGTAAAGAGAGGGAATTAAAGTTGCATGCAATTTCCCTGTAAACTTAAACTCAGCGATGCAACGATGCTGAATCTGTTTATGGTGTATGTGTTTTCATTGACTGGACTAGAAGAAGGTAATTGCTAGTCAAGTACCAGTGAAAATAATGCTTTTGTCAATGTATTAAATAAAAATGGATCGGGGTAGGGGATCAGCTAAGCATAAAGGGCAGAGCTAAGTCTTACCAACATTTGCAAATTAAAAACATAAGCTTTTGGACCAAACCTATGGTGTAGTCCAACCGCCACTGAAGAAAAAGGTAAAATCTTTACCAATTTAATGAAACGGATTGCACCTTATTTCAAAATGCCATTGCTTCACATGTGTAAGAATGATATGTACATAAACACCATTGGCTTCAATAGAAACAATTCAATTGTACATGCAATTGTGTGTGGCTTGTTGCACTCGGAAAGCACATGCACGCATGCACACGCACACATACACTGTGATAACCAGAATTCATTTTGGAACCTAGCCAAAGTTACACATTAAGGTTAATTAGTAAAATATACTCCTGGGGCTAAGGTTTGATCAAACAGAAATTAACAGCCTTCTCATGCTTTGTTGTGCATATTTCCCCTTGTTGGATAAGGAACCACAAATGCAAAAGGGTGTTTCGTGCAGCACAGAGGGTTCACTGGGTTTGCACACACACACACTTTCCATACCGGACTCATGCACTTCACTGAGCATTTACACAAGGAGAAAAAAGAACCTAATGAGAATGAAAAGGATGCCAATTCCTGCAGGAAGAGGCAGCTGCTTCTGGAAGGCCTCTCTGTTATGGAGAAAGAGACCTGTTCTGTCTTTTTTGTTTCTGTCTTAAGCATTACAAACAAGGCAACACTTCAGAAGACAGCTTTATATACAGCAAAGTGTCCCAGCAGCTATACAAAACAATCTTCTTATTAAAACATCGTCATAATAGTTACCCACCTATTTACAAACACGAGCTCCAATAAATGCTGGCCTATTCCTCACAATAGCAAACTTAGAGCAGCATCTTTCAGGTTTTCACCAATAGACGCAAAGCTTTGTATATTATATACTGTACATTTAGGTTTCAGAGGTGTGGGCACAGAGGCTATCTGATCTTTGATGCAAGGTTTCACTGCTAGGGAGGGAGGACAGAGTTTGCACTCTACCTCCTGATTTCCACCAATGCAAGGAGGTTGCCAGCTGTAACAGGACAGGTAACTATAGCACAGAGAGGTAGGAATCATAGGATATTATAGAGTTGGAAGGGGCCTACAAGGCTATCAAGTCCAACCCCCTGCTCAATGCAAGAAACTAGAAGAGGGGTCTCCCATCCAAGTAATAACCAGGTCTGACCCTGCTTAGCTTTCCACTCAGACAAGCTGAGCCAGCATGAGCCTGCACAGGCCTGTAATCCCTGTGCAGACAGCAGCTGTTGGTACTTCACACATCTCCAACAACAAGGCTCCGTGAAATTCTTCTCCCCAAGGGGTCCTTCCCAGGCACTGCCTCTCTTTTCCACTTTGCAGGACACCAATGGTGGCAGAGGGTAGTAAGTTCACCTTCCGCGAACACCAGTGTCTATGCAAGTCCCGCATATCTGACTCCAGCATCAGCACTGCTTAGAACTTTCCCAAACCCAGCGCCCTCCAGATGTGTTGGACTACAACTCCCATCACCCACAGCTAGCATGGACAATGACCATGCTGGCTGGGGATGATGGGAGCTGTAACCCAACACATCAGGAGGGCACCGGGTTGTGGAAGGCTGGTTTAGAAAGCACCCCTGCACTTGCACGGAAGGCACAGTATCCGAGAAGATGTTTATTCCAATGTGAGGAAGCATGTGAACAGTCATTCTCAGGGCTACCTCACACAGGCCCAAAAATGCCTACTTAAGAGTCACTTCCATGGAGAAAGCTGCATGAATCCCACATTTGAAGAGAAATAGCAGTGTCTTATAGAGAGAGCAAATTGTACGCCAGCAAATTGCTGGCATGCAGGGCCAAACATTATGCTCTTATTTGTAAGATTTTTACACCGCTTTTCCCTCCTAGTTGGAAAAATACATAAAATCAGTTCTAAAATAAGAAACCATATCGAATGTCACAACTATAACCACACTGGATCAGAAGAGTTTACTCTTAAATGCTTGCTTGAATAGAATTGTTATCAGCATGTGAACCTGAGCCATTCTCTGAAGGGAATGGAACCCCATGTGTAATGTGGAGCAAGGCCTGGCCTGCTTAACGGGAATGGACGTTCATAAGGGAGAAGACACTTCCAAAGGTAAATTGGGCCCACTCCGTGTAGGCCTTTAGAGATACTGACCAGTTCCTTAATTTGAATTGGAAACATAACAGGCAGCAAGGCCAGCTGACAGAGCAGTCGCCCAATAACCCAGTCTTGTGAGGAGAACATTTTGTGCAAGCAGCAGTTTGAGCTGCTTTCAGTGACAGCTCTATATCAGGACACATTCTAATAATAAACCCAAGCAGTTGTAGGAGCGTGGGTGACATGGAATTCTACACAAAGGAATCATGCAAGTTTCTATCTGGAAGTGATTTTGGTATAGGAATTTGTTCATGAGCCTGAATGGCCCAGCTGATAGGGGAGACATTGGCTCTAACTCCAACTCAACCATGGACTCCGTAAAATGGGACCATGTGTGTCCCACTTAGATGAAATGGAAATGAGGTGCAGTATAGTCAAGTCAGTTTATTATGGTTGCAGACCAGCAGGGTATAAGAAGTATTAATAAAATGGCACAGGGAAGAACTGATTGATCCATAAACACAGCTAATGCGTTTCAAGCCACAGCTAAACCTTCCTGTCAGAGTTATTTTATTTTATTTTTTTAAACATGGCCTACATATCGACCATATATGACACTTGACTTATCCACCATGTACCTATGATGAAGGGCTTGTTGTAGCTCAAAACAAGTTAGGCTTTGGTTTATTGACCAGCTCATTCTTCTCTGTGCCCTTTTACTGATCACTCTCACACTGCAAGATTGTTGCGAGAGCAGTGCTTTAATATAGTGCCAGCTAAAGGTAGGAACACAGGAAACTGCCTTATACTGAGTCAGACCACTGGTTCATCTAGCACAGGAGTGCTTATGCTGGCGGTGGCTCTCTCGAGTTTCAAGCAGGTGTCTTTCCCAGCTCAACCTGGCTGGAAATGCCAGAGAAAGAACCTAGGATCACCTTCTGCACCCAAAGCATGTGGTCTACCACTGAGCGGCCAGCCCTTCTCCAACACCGCTTGGGGTTGCCACGAAGAAACATTGTTCCCCTCTGAATTTCCTCACATAAAGAATCACCCTCCTACAAAATAAAGATTTCCCTTTCTTCTAAGTGCCACTATTTTCCACGCAATTTGCCTCAAATGCAATATGTAAAGCGGCTAGATATAAATATCAAATAATAATAATAACAACAACAACAACAACAACAATAATAAAAAAATCCAGTCTCCAAGGAGACTGACAATGCAAGAGAAAAAAAATAATAATAAAAAGCTACAATATTTATCAGAAATTTTGTTTTTACAGCAAGCATCTGTATGAATTTGATATTTTTCTTTTGTTAACCCAAATTTTTACAAAAAGGTGGCCCTATGCACAGATACATGTAAAATCTTTGATTCCCACCCCACACCCGACAGGAAGGTTAACAGATCGCTTTAGGATCACAAGCATCTACTTAGTCAGCCTCTGCTGCTTATGAGGACTCATCACTTCCATTCGAGTACGTGCATGAACCAGGAGTGTCTACAAACAGCACAAAATCCTATTTGGAGTTCAGTATGGCTCAGCACGGCTCAAGTGTTTACCAGACGAGAACAGGGCTTTTCTAACAGTGGAAAACTGCTATACCTACGCATTCACAGGCACTCATCTACTGTGCATGGCAAATTCTCACGCTCATGCCTGGCTGCAGATGTGAACTCCTTTTGCTTCTAGTATTTGCACATCTCCTACTCTTACCCAAGGAGTCAGCCATCGCAGGAGAGGCAATAAGCCGCAACAAATTTACTTCACAGACCATGCACTTCACCCAAAACTTCTAGCTGGACACAACTTAATAGTGCAATCCTATGCATGTCTACTCAGAAGTAAGTCTTGTTGAAATCAATGAGACTTACTCCCAGGTGTGTACAGGATTGCAGCCTAAGACTGGACTGCAAAGACCAAGCTCAGCACAATCTTCCTATCCTGCAGATTATGAACTTTAAATAAATTACTTAAAAACATAATTATAATAGACAGTGTTGGGAGTGGGACCCAGCAGATCTGGGTTAACATCCTTACAATGAATTCATTAGAAGTTTGACTACAGTTGCTTTCTTCCAGCTTCAAGGAATACCAGTGAGCTATTTTGTAAGGTTATGGTGAAAATGAGCAACACAAGGATTGGAAAGCACTTATTCTGACCAGTATTACCCCATCTGGGATGTAACCAATATCCCAAATCATGCAGTCAAATCGCATTGCTCTCAACTTCGCAGATTTGACCTGATAGGAGATGAACAAGGAACCATGTTTTCTACACAGTGTTATACAGTAAGCCAGAAGCTTCTCTCATAAGCAGCAGGATCTGCTGTTTGCCTAAACAAGAGCAAGAATTCAGCCGGCAAGCCACCACACCCTATAGAAGACCACTGCAAAGTTGCATTTCAAAGCACAGGAATTCCCTGCACAAAATACATCAAATACAACGATTAAACAATGCCGCCCGGTTCTTTTCTTAGAACAGATCAATCCTGGTGCTTTTTAATACCACCCAGGAGAGCTCTTGGTTTGTATTGCAGGCAAGGGCCCTTTGCTTTTGGTGGTACAATAGGGATGACTTTGCAGATAGACAATGCAGAGTTTGTTCCATTTAAATCCAAGTACAGTACCCAGAGAGTTAATTTGCAGGCCGTCTGAAAGGCTTGGTCTCATAGTAGCATCAGAAGCGAACTGGCACGCAAAGAAGCCGCTTTCTTTCCATATACTTATGATGGGGGGGGGGGAGAGCTTCCAGCATCAGGTAACAGTATTGTTGAGGGTGTGCCAGAAGCCTGGCTTGTTCCTTGTGATCTTTTATAGCTGCACCACCAAGGTAAAAGCAAGCTGCAAGGGGCAGTGGTGGGACATGGGAGTCCATCGGATGTTCCACAGAATAAAATACTTCGGGGTCCCAGAGAGAAAAGCATCCTTCTCTGCAGTGAAAAGCTCAGCTGTCCTTTGGCGTAACAAGGCTATCTATCATTTGCACCTGTCCACATTGTTGTCCATACTTCTTTCTGCATCCGTCGGTGCCGAATAAGACGCCTCCACGCTGTGCCACATGCCGTAGGCAAAATAAATAACCATACCTGGTGGGATGGAGGAAGAGGATGAAGGGAGCATGAAGTCACACGACGGCACATAAGCCATACACCCAAGTACCTCAAGAATAAGAATTAGTAACTGCTGCAAATACAAAAATTGTAACAAGCTGAACAATATGGGAGTGACATTAGTAGTGAATACCCATGGTCTGGAAGGGATTAGCTTGCCTGTGATTGATGGGAGACGTTGGGAATGCTCCTAGACCCAATGGCCAATGGCCATGCTGGCTGGGAATTATGGGAGGTGCAGTCCAATATATCTGAGAGGGCAGCAGGTTGGGGAAGACTGCTACATGTCGTTCAGAACCAGGGACAGCCTAAAGAAACCGGCTTCAGGCAGCACCATTATTGGGGGGGGGGGGGCGCAGGGAGGGTAGATGAAGGCAGGAATTGGTGTTTCAGTGTTTCCAGGCAGCAAAAAATATCTTGTGACAGCACTGTTCAGAACTCCCACCCACCCCTCACCGCCAATGTATTTAAAATAAGTAAGGGTTCCGCCATTTCACGAGGTCAAAAACCCAGTAGCTAGCTCACCTATGACCATCCAGATGGCAAAACGTATCCAGGTGCCAACATCCAGCTGCATCATGAGATAAACATTCACAAAGATGCTCAGGATTGGAAGGACAGGGAGAAAGGGGACCTGAAAGAGCCAAGAAGACATTGTCCCTCTGGATCACGTGTGGGGCAGCAGGCATACAGCTAATTCGCGCCACTGGCTTCTCGTGTGATCACGCAAATATCAATGGATAGTGATTCCCTTTGTGATAACCAGTGCACTGCCAAAACCCCACCTGCCCTTTCTCAACCTCTTCATTTCCCTGCGAAAGAGGCAGTCGTTTTGCTGCCTCTTTCGTTGGGATGTTGAGAATTTCGGAGAGATTTCTCCGGGCGCAGGGCTTCAGTGCTGACCTTACTGTAAGGAGGTGGCTGAGGGGGTTGTGTGCGCTTTCTTTTACCATTTCTCCCCTGTGCCGCCCTTCCAGCCTCTCCGGCTGCTTGAGCTTCTTGGAAAGCCCCCTTAGAGGACTTAGGCCAGGGCTTCCTCCCTTGGAGCTTTTCAGCGCTGCTACCTGGTGAGAGCCTGAAAGCTGAGAGAGGCATTTCTTGGTTCTACTCCGTTGTTATTAAAAGTCCGTTCAACAAGAAGAAGTAGGGGAAGGGGAACAACTCCTTGCTCAGCCTTCAGGCACTCAACAGGCAGCAGCGCCAGAAAGGCCCAAGGGAGGAAGCCCTGGGTTAAGTCTTTTAGGGGGCTTTTCAGAAAGCTCCAGCAGCCGGAGAGGCTGCAAGGACAGAACAGGATAAAAATGTTTTTTTAAAAAGAGAGCGCGCACACCCCCACCCTCAGCCACCTCCTTACAGTGAGGTAAGCACTGAAGCCCTGCACCCTGGGAAATGTCTCCAAAATGCTCACTCCTTCTCCCACAATTTCTGGGTGCAATTTCTTTTCGCCCCTCCCCCACAATGAATGGTTGAAAAAAACTCGGCATATTGCTAGAGATAACAATCTTCTCACATCACATTACCTGTGGAAGGACAAGTGGGCATATTATGGGTAGTATCATACCCTGCCCACACGACAGCTGGATCCACTGCTAGCAAAATGGGGAGCTGGCAGTCTAAATAAAGGTAAGATACTGGAAGCATACAGTGCCTCTTTTTTCCAGACAACTGAGTCTTGTGGATCTTTTCAATACCTTTTCCGCTTTTCCATCTGCTTTCTCTGCTCTCCGTGTGTGTGTGTGTGTGTGTGTGTGTGTGTGTGTGTGTGTGTCTCCTTCCCCCCTCCTCGCATCGCTCTTTCTATCTCTATCTATTTCTGTTTATAGGATACTTAACGCGCAATCCTAGACATGTCTACACAGAAGTCCTACTGAGTTCAATGGGACTTATTTCCAGATAAGTGGGTGCAGGACTGCAGCCTAAATTATTATTTTCATTCTATGATTTTACCATTTTATTTTATGCCACTCTGGGTATTATTATTATTACATTATTTTTTTTTAAACAGAAAAGTGATCTATACATTTTTAAATAAAGAGGTCATGTTTGGGCTTTCCGGTTACCCTTTGCTTCTTCTTTTTTTAAAAACCACAGGATACTAGACTTGCTTCAGTGTTAAAAAGCTAATGTAGATCTGATGTGGCTTTTTTTTTTGTGGCTGATCCATGAGAGGAAATAATAAAAACTCCTTTCTAGGAGTTACATCTCAATGTGATGTGTTGGTGCTTTTTGGAGATTTTGTTGAGAGTGCCAAAAGAGAAAGTCAGCCTTGCATACCCTCTGCCTGGCCCCTATTAAACGGACAGATTGCCAGAGGAGAGGCAAAATAGAAGTATCAGGAGCACTGAAGGTTAGGCTCGAGGTGCACTTAGCCAATCTGCGTGGGAAAGTTTGTTCCGTATCTCTCCCTCTCCCCACCAGCTAATTCCTGCCCTTCCGGCAAAAGCGGGCTAACCTCTCATTAATCTCTCCTTCCATGCAAGGAGCCAGCAAAGACTTAGATTGCCTCCTCCTCCCACCCCTAAACCACCCTGCCCCAAACCTGTAGCTCCCCTGTAGACCACTTGCCTTAAATGAGAGCTTGGTATTGCTTTCAGGTTGTCTCCAAATAACCACCGTGCAAACCAAGCACAGCAGGGTGACTATGACAAGCAGGGTAATGACCCACATGGACCCATTTATCAGACTGTCTTTGCCAAGGACAGCCAAGCTGCAGAAGGCGACGATAAGAACACCTGAGAACAAGATAAATAAAATGTTTGTCGTGCTGATACGATGGGGGAGAAATATACACACACAAGAAAACCTGCTGTAATTTTGAAGCCGGGTCAACAAAAATCTGTGTCACACGCAGCTGTATAATTTAGGATTCCATAGCTTCCAAGGCCCATTTTTTGTATTGATAAGAGCAAGCAGCTGTTTTGTCAATGGCTCGTGGAAACTGCAGAGGAGAAAGCCCATCCATTAAGAGTTCCCATGCCCCTGCCACTAACTGGGCTCTTTTGCCTTTAACAACTGCATAGAACAGGCAAAAATTCAGCAGGTGAAGGTTTTCTCATCATGTGTCCTCACTTGATCTCCACACTGGCTTTAAAAGCAACTATACCAAAGCGATCGTTTGTTTGTTTGTTTATAAATAAATAAATAAAAATACAACATAAATGTTATGTGCCCCGAGATAACCAGGATACAAGAATGACTCACTCTCTCTCCCTCTCCCTCCCTCTCTCTCTCTCTCTCTCTCTCTCTCTCTCACACACACACACACACACCTGTTATCAAATGCACCAGGAAAGCTCATGTGAACAGCCAGCACAGCCTCCAGCTCCCTGGAATCAGCTGGCTAGGCTGCAACTCTTACCTATGATGCAGGTGGTGACATTCACTATAAACCCAGAATGTTTGGACGGATCAGTATTTGAGGGGAAGACAATATGTTTTATGGAGTACTTGTCCTCTTCCCCACGTAGAAACCCAGTCTGGGAGTCACTGGTGCTCACTGATTCATTGTTGTCCAGCTCATCGGTTGTACTAGCCATCTGGTATGCCAGGTTAGGCTGCTTGGGCTGGTACCTAAGAGAAAAGGAAGTGGAATATGTTAAGTGCCATCATAACACCTGCAACTCCTCATGGGCAGGTTGGCCTAATTTCCCCCTCCCTCAAACCGGGCATCAGCAACAATGAATCCCAAGAAAAGGGATGGCTAAGCAGTACCTAAATGTTCTGGGCCAGCAGCTATCCAGAATGTCATTCGGCATTGACAAATGGGGGAGAAACTGCAATTCTATTCACGTCAATTCAACTTACACAAATTTTAATTTTATTTCAAGTATTCCTACTAAAAGTCCACACAAGGAGATCCAAATCATAACGCAACCAAAACCGCACACAAACAAAAATTACATTACATGCAATCTGCTCTTCTCTATAGCTTCAAACCTTTGGTATATGTCCCCACCTGCACCTGGTTCAACATCCGAAGCTGTTCTCTGCGTGCCACCAAATGAAGTTGGGCCTTTTCCATAGTGGCACCAACTTTGTAGAATACTCCTTCCAGAGAGGCCTGCCAGGCTCCAGCACTGTATTCTTTTGGGTGTCAGACCAAAACCTGGCTCTATTTTACCCAGTCTGACATATGTGTCACTATAGCACATAACACCAGCAGCCCAAATAACAAAGAATCAATCTAGATCTTATCAATATTTTACCCAGTCTGACATAGTTATAGTTGTAACTTAGTTATAGTTATCAATATTTTACCCAGTCTGCACATTAAAATGTACAACACCACCAGCTATGGTTCTGTTCCTGCTGAGAAGGGTTTCTTTATTTAAAAATTAATGATGATGATGGATGACGTTCTACTTTCTTGTTGCTGTTGTGTATTTGGTGGTTATTGTTTGTATTGTGTTTGTGATGTGCCTGATTTTTTTCAAATTTTGTAAGGGTGCAATCCAATGGGGATGCCCGTAGCCCTCTGAACTTGGGGGGGGGGGGTTTATGGGCATCCTATGCAGGGCGGGAGGAATGAGGAGGCGAAGGTTGCCTCTGTGCTCCTCCCACCCTGCAAAACCCTTAAATAGCCAGTAAGTGTTGCGCCTCGGAGCGCGAGGGAAGGAGGCTGAGGTGCCACCAGAATATCTGATACTGTGGTGGTGCCTGTCTCCTCCCCACCTCCCCTCCGCCCAGAATGCCCACAAAACCTTCTCCGAGGTTGCGTTTGCATTCGGAGAAACAGCCGGTGCGGTTCTTTCTGCACCAGCTGCAGCGGTGGGTGAGGCACTCCAAGCTCAGAGACCCAACTACAAGGTCAGAGCAATTTTATAATCTGATATCTGCATATAATCTGATACCTAATTATTTTGGTTGCACAATTTTGGTTGGACCTAATAAAGGTATTGGCAAACTGCAGATTTTGGATGTTTTTCCTGTGTTGTAATGCAGAGATGTTGTTCCATACCTTAGTACCAACACACAGGCAGCCACCAAGGAGTAAGCCAGGAGTGTCCCAATGGACATAAGATCTACAAGATCTTTTAGGTCCAAGAGAAAGGCCATGACAGCTAGTGGGAGAGAGAAAGAAGACACAGATAAAGTGACAGGCTATTTCATTTCATATACAAGACCGCTCAACCATGACAGTTCAGTCCTTATTCACAGCTCTGTTCCAGTCAGCCCTAGAAAAAGCCAAGGCTCTCGTCCCTTGTGGGAGAAGTGAGATGCAACACCCAAGAGAAAGGAGTATGAAGACCAACGCCAGGATTTAAAAAAGGAGGATGTGTGTTCACAGGAGAGAACTGCCCAGATGAACAGAGTTTCTCTTGCTGTTTTCACTGCAATAGTCTCCTGAAGACTGCTTTTCAAACTGAGCAACCACTCATCTTTTTAACAATGGAAGCAGTGAAAAAACTGTAAAAGAAACTTCTGGCTACATGAGCGTATCTTTGTTTTAATCCTGGCCCGATTTGTTTGTACTTTGTACATCTTCTAGACAAAAGACTTGCATTAAATAACGCCAAAATTATATGCAATCACAAAACACCTTATTTATGTATTTGATGATTTTTCAATTACAAAAGAGCAGTACATTATACATTTTATTAAGCAACATTACATTAAACACTATGTCAAGGTTCCACCTGTACCAGGATACCTTGATCAGCTCCTTAAAGATATTTTGCCTCTTTAAGAGCCCCTCCTGTATCAGGATGTCAATTCTCTGCCTTTTACCTTCTCTTCCCAGTAACGGGGGATTCGGCCTTAGGCATGGTGCTAAAGACACTCCAAACAACTTGATGTTAACAATAACTGTTTACTTTAGTAAATATTGGTATAGTAGATTCACAATAACTTAAGGTAATTACACAAATAGAGCTGTATACTTTCAAAAAGCAGGTATAATAGAAATAAAAGAAATAATAATGCAGTTCTCTCTAACCTAGCTACTCTTTCACCTGTAACCTTAATCGAGATTCCTTCCCAGCCTAGCCCTGGCTGTTCTGCATTCTTCAGTGATATTCAGACTCTGCTTCTCTGTCTGTCTCTGCTTCTTGGTGCCTGCAGCTCCTCTCCTCCACACTCTTCTCTCTCTCCCCTCTGCTGCTTCTGCCTCCCCTTTTTATACACTCCCACAACTTTAGAAGGCTACAATCAGGTGACCTCAAACTAGAGAAACGAAACTTCACTCTATTAGGGGGAAAAGAAGACTTCTCTCAATGAGGGGGGAAAGGAAACTTTAACCCCCTGAGGGGAAAATGAAACTCACGAATGCCCCCCTCCCATGAGATGTTTGGGCCTACAGGCTTCAACCTAACTCAAGCCTGTATAGGGCTCAATCCTTCACACACTCATTTCAAACATAGCCACCAATTTTCACTTCTATATTCTCTTTTCAGAGGTTTGCATAGATAATTTGTCCATTTATAATCAAGGACTCCACTGGAGTTCCATTGCATGGAGGTGAGCATACGAAACATAGAGAGAAGAGCTGCAGAGTCATACGTGCCTCTGATTGCAGATTTTAGCTGCATTCAACTTGTCTATCATTTCAACTTCCAGAGGATAGCAATGTTAATTCTGTTGCAGCAAAAACAACAAAAACTCTCATACCACTTTAAAGACTAACACATCCTTATGGCATAATCTTCTGTGGAGTAGAGTTCCACTTCTGGGCTCAGACCAAGGGTCCACCTAGTCCAGCATTCTGTGCACACAGTGGCCAACCAGCTGCCCACAGGAAACCCGCAAGCAGAACATGAGTGCAATAGGACCTTCCTGCCTACAGTTCCCTAGCAACTGGCATTCAGAGGCATACTGGCTCTGATACTGGAGGAGTGGAGGTAATATACGGTATATATCCATCATGACTAGTAGCAATTCTAACCTCCTTTTCAACCCATCCAGGTTCATCAGATGCTTGAAGAAGAGTCTACTTCATCAGATGCTTCTTATTCTCTGTTGGCAGGGATATATACACACACACACACACACACACACACACACAGATGTAGAGGGTGGGGAGTATAAATGCAGGTTGAAAGTTAATGAAATGCAAAAAGTACAGCATGTGCCAGTTCAATTGAAGCTTAAATGTACTCAAAAGAAGCACAGTGACAATTCACAACCCCAGTAATTGGTGATAACAACAGATGATTGTGTTATCACCAGCACCTCGGTTGCCAACCGTCACTGTGTTCCCGTATTTTTGATAATATACTGTAACATCTAGCAGTTAGTTGTCTCTTAGGGAATCAGAGGGTCTCACCTGCAACAGCTCCTGATACCATTGTAGCGATCATCGGAGTCTTTGTCTTCTCATTAACACGGGCCAAACACTTGAACAGGAGCCCATCTTCTGCCATAGCATAAATAACTCGAGGCATCGGAAACATGGATCCAAGCAGACTAGAAACAGACAAGAGCATAACCTATTCTTAAACATACATCTTGCGCGCCAAAACTCATGCATGTTGACAAAAACAAGGTTGAAACCTTTCAGCAATACAGTCCTGATGTTACTTTAAGGACTGTACTTTCTTTAGGGCAGCTGTCCTCAACCTAGTACCCTCCAAATGTTCTGACTTCAAGTCCCATCAGCCTAATCAATACGGCCAATGGCCAGGAATCCTGGGAGCTGTAGTTCAAAACATCTAGAGGGCTCCAGGTTGGGGAAGGCTGCTTTACGGAATGAACATACTTGCCAATATCAGCACGCAGCGCTGGGGGAGAGAAAATGGAGGAGGTTTGACATCTTACAGCTGGGAGACCTAGAAGCTTCTCCTTCTCTCCAATTAAAGCTGGCTGCCAAACCCCCACGGGCAGCACAAAACAGTTTTAGAAACCCTCAAGTATCCCATCTCAAATATCCCTCAAGTATCCCATCACCAGTGTGGCTCAGTGGTAAGACTGTTGGGACTGGGGCTTGGGAGATCGGAGACATAGTCCCCACTCGGCCGTGAAGCTCACTGGGTGACTTTGGGCCAGTCACCGACTCTCAGGCTAACCTACCTCACAGGGTTGTTGTGAGGATAAAATGGAGAGGGGGAGGACCATGTGAGTCACCCAGAGAGCTTTAGCTACTGGACGATATAGAAATAAAATTAATAATAATAATAACAACAACAACAACAACAATCGCCTTGGCTTCCTTCAAGGAAAAAAGGCGGGATATAAATATAATAAATAAATGCATTTTTTTATGTCAACCTGAACATCTGTACATATTTATATAAATAAATAAATCTCATTCTAAAGGTACATGGCCAACCATCTAAGCTGGACATTTAAGCTCCAGAATATAAATTGATCATTTTCCACAAGAGTCAGCTTAATACACGGTGTGGATGGCCAGCCTCTGTCTGCCATAGCCCATCAGGCAGCAGCCTTATGCCAGGTCGTACTGGCTCCCTAGCTTGGTATTGTGTATGCCAAGGACGCAGAACCTCCTTCAGAGGGGAGGGGGCTGGACTGCCCTCACTGGACCCTCCACAGACTGGATGACCAGTACGTGTGTTGATGGCTACAGTCGCCTGGCCGTGACCGTTTCAGTTTTTCTCCATGCTGAGAGAGGCATGGAGAAAGCGACTCTGCCAACACGGGGGAAGGGCAGCTGCTCTTCCCCGCGCTGGCAGAGTCGCAGGCTTCGCACGGCACCCGACGTTCCGACGGGTGCCACACGCCATGGCTCGGCCAGTGCCATGAAGTGCAGCCGCTCTTTCCCACACTAGCAGAGTTCTGGGTTTCATACAGCACCTTGACACTGCTTGGAGGCCAAGCTCTACCCCTGGAGGAAGCCCTAGAGCAGTGTTCTCCAACCTTGGGTCCCCAGATGTTTTTGGCCTACAACTCCCAGCATGCCCCAGCTATGCTGGCTGGGGCATGCTGGAAGTTGTAGGCCAAAAACATCTGGGGACCCAAGGTTGGAGAACACTGCCCTAGAGGGTCTGTGGGCCGGATCGGGGAGCCCGGCGGTTCTAATTCCCAGGTCGATGATGACGGGCAGCCGGTCTCCAGGGTTTCAGCCAGGGACAGGGGTCTTTCCCAGCCCTACTACAAAATAGCAGGGATTAAACCTGGGATCTCTTCCATGAAAAGCATGTACTCTACCACTGAGCCACAGGCCTTCCCTTAATGTGGAAAGAATTTTTTTTAAGCCACCCTCTACGTTTCCCCACCCTACATGTGAATGATGGCAGTGTGAAACCTGGTAAAGGCAAAGAGAAGCAAACGCGTAAGGCGCTCCTTTGCCTTCTGAGCAGTCCATACTTTTAACACAGGGCAGGTAAGGTACAACCTCTCACTGAGCCAATGCAGAGGAAGCCAACGCTCCTTACCTTGTAGAAAGGGCACAAAGTGAACCAACAGCCACTGCATAGTTTGCGCCTTCCCATCCCACATGCGTAAAAGCAACCGGCAGTGGGCTGTTTTTATCTAACAGGTAATAAGGCATCATTAGGGTAAGAGCAGCTGACACACCGAAGTATGCAACGAAGCATATCAGGAGCGACGCTACAATCCCAATTGGAATTGCTTTCTGCGGGTTTTTTACTTCCTCGCCTACAAAAAAGCCACAAACATAGAAAACGTTGTTACAAAAATCAAACACTGAATGGGTTCATTCCTTCCTTTTAACAGAAAAATGCCAATAGGAGATTATTCCCCCCACCCCCACCCCGTGAAATATAATCCTATCTCCTTCATCGAATCAAAAGTTGCCAAGAGGATCCAACTATATTGAGTTTAAAAAGTGGGCATCTATTTGCCAAAAGGCCATTTTTATCTCTCAATCGTGTTTTTTAAAAGAAATTATTTCACAGAGGGCTCAAATCCAATCAAGATGATAATCAGTCACAGGACTTGGAGGCTGACGATTATCCAATGCAGTGTTCTCCAACCTTGGGTCCCCAGATGTTTTTGGCCTACAACTCCCAGCATGCCCCAGCCCCAACTGCTGGGAGCTGTAGGCCAAGAACATCTGGGGACCCAAGGTTGGAGAACACTGATCCAATGCAAGGCAGGAGGAGCAGCAGCTCGTCCCACTCTGCATTTTCATGAGACAGCCATCTAGCTGGGATGTTTTGGAGAACCTACTGAACCTTGCAATCATCATCATCATCACCACCACCACCACCACCACCACCACCATTATCACTTCTATATGGCCCAATAGCTGAAGTTCTCTGGGCAGTTCATAACAATTCATAAAATTACAAACGACAAATACAGATAATAAAATACCACATAAGATTTCAATATACAAAATTTAAAACAATTTAAACAGCTAACACAATTTCAATTAAAAAAAAATACTAGACGTGTTAAAAAGACAGCTGACATACATGCCCCCATCATATGCCATTAAATCCTGGGAGTACAGGGTAGTCTTAACCTGGCACTGAAAAGATGACAGCGTTGGCGCCAGGCGGGCCTCAGTGGGGAGATCATTCCATAATCGAGGGGGCCGCCGCTGAGAAGGCCCTCTCCCTTGTTGCCACCCTCTGAGTCTCCCTTGGAGGTAGCACTCGGAGGAAGACCTCTGATATAGATCATACTGTCTGGGTATTCAGGTCGGGAGACGCACTCAGGTATTGCGGTCCCAAACCATGCAAGGCTTTATAGGTTAAAACCAGCACCTTGAATCAGACTCGGATGGTGGCAACAAGGAATTCTGGAATGGCCTCCCCACTGAGGCCCACCTGGCACCAACTCTGTTATCCTTTTAGTGCCAGGTTAAGCTTTCCCTCTATGCCGAGGCATTTAATGGCATCTAATGGCTCTTAATGTTATATGGGGGGTTATGTCAGCTGTTTTTTCTCTGAACAGGTCCAGTTATATTGAATTTGTTTTAGTTGTTCAAATTGTTTTAAACTTGGTTGTAAAAATTTTTATTGAAATGTTTATGTTGTTTTATTGTATTTTGTATGGTATTGTATGAATTGTTGTAAACCGCTCAGAGAGTTTCGGCCATTGGGCAGTATAGAAATGAAATGAAATGAAATGAGGAGGAGGAGGAGGATACCAAGTAAGACTATTTCCATCTAGCTTAGTATTGAATACATTGACTGGAAGCAGGTCTTCAGGGTTTTAGACAGGTGTCTTTCCCAGCCCTACCTGCAGATGCCAGGGACTGGACCTGGGTCCTTTTGCATGCAAAGCATACGCTCTACCACTGAGATGCGCCCACATGCAAAAACATGGGTTGTTATTAGAGCTGCATAATGTAATTAGTATGATTAAATTGACTGAAACTGTACTCAGATTAGAAAAGTATGCCTATTATAATCAAGCAATTCACTGGCTTTGGGGGAAGGGATTCCTTGCACATACCAAACAGCACCATTTCTTGAGCAAAACCTTTATTATCTTGGCCACATCCATGCTTTGAGAAATGGTTTCAGCACTGCAGATATCATGAACAAGATATGCTCATCTTTTGATCCTATTAACTAGCCAGTGCAACTATTTCAAACCATGGCTGGAGAAAGCCAGTCGACCAGGAAAACAGAACCAAGACACAGTTTGCTTTCATCAAAGCACTGCCTGCTCTACAAATTTAATGAAAACAATAGAGGTGGTTTTTCTTTCCCAAAACAGGGTGTGGTTGAACAAGGAGTGGCTGTTCCTTTAAATAAATAGTCTCATTAAGAGATGCTGTCATTTTCATTCAGGATTCTTAAAAGGGCTCCTTTATTAAGTTGCTGCAGTGTGTAAATATACATATGTTTAGTCAAATCATAGAAATCATAGAAAAGTAGAGTTGGAAGGGGCCTACAAGGCCATCGAGTCCAACCCCCTGCTCAATGCAGGAATCTAGGTCAAAGCATCTCTGACAGATGTCTGTCCAGCTGCACCTTGAATGCCTCCAGAGTGGGAGAGTCCACGACCTCCCTAGGTAGTTGATTCCATTGTCTTATTGCTCTGACAGTCAGGAAATTTTTCCTGATGTTTAGGTGGAATCTAGGTTCCTGTAACTTGAGCCCATTATTCCGTGTCCTACAAACTGGGATGAACAAGAAGAGATCTTTGCCCTCCTCTGTGTGACATCCCTTCAAATACTGGAAGAGTGCGATCATATCTCCCCTCAGTCTCCTCTTCTGAAGGCTAAACATGCCCAGTTCTTTCAGTCTCTCCTCATAGGGCCTTGTTTCCAGTCCCTTTATCATCCTTGTTGCCCTCCTCTGAACCCTCTCCAGTTTGTCTATGTCCTTCTTAAAGTGAGGTGCCCAGAACTGGACGCAGTACTCAAGATGAGGCCTAACCAGTGCCGAGTAAAGGGGAATTATCACTTCCCGCGATTTGGAAGCTATACTTCTATTAATACAGCCCAAAATTGCATTTGCCTTCTTTGCAGCCACATCGCATTGCTGGCTCATATTCAGTTTGTGATCTACCACAATTCCAAGATCCTTCTCACTTGTAGTATTGTTGAGCCAAGTGTCCCCCATTCTGTAACTCTGCATTTGGTTTCCTCTCCCTAGGTGCAGCACTTGGCATTTATCCCTATTAAATTTCATTCTGTTGTTTTCAGCCCAGCGCTCCAGCCTATCGAGGTCACTTTGAATTTTGTTTCTGTCTTCCAGAGTATTAGCTGTTCCACCCAACTTTGTGCCATCTGCAAATTTGATAAGCATTCCCTGTACCTCCTGATCCAAGTCATTAATAAAAATGTTGAAGAGCACCGGGCCCAGGACCGAGCCCTGTGGTACCCCGCTCGTTACCTCTCCCCAGTTTGAGAAGGAACCATTGATAAGCACTCTTTGAGTCCGATTCTGTAGCCAATTGTGGATCCACCTGATAGTTGTTCCATCTAGCCCACTCTTAGCTAGCTTACTAATCAGGATATCATGAGGCACTTTGTCGAAAGCTTTGCTGAAGTCCAGATATATAATGTCCACAGCATTCCCACAGTCCACAAGGGAGGTTACCCGATCAAAAAATGAGATCAGATTAGTCTGACAGGATTTGTTCTTGACAAATCCATGCTGGCTTCTAGTAATCACTGCATTGTTTTCAAGGTGCTTGCAGACTGACTTCTTTATAATCTGCTCAAAAATCTTCCCGGGGATTGATGTCAGACTGACTGGCCTATAGTTCCCAGGTTCCTCCTTCTTGCCCTTTTTGAAGATGGGAACAACATTTGCCCTCCTCCAGTCGTCTGGCACTTCACCTGTCCTCCATGATTTCTCAAAGATAATAGACAGTGGTTCTGAGAGTTCTTCTGCCAGTTCCTTTATTACTCTAGGATGCAGCTCATCAGGCCCCGGAGATTTAAACTCGTTCAGAGTAATCAGGTGCTCCTTGACCATTTGCCTATCAATCTCAAGCTGCAATTCTGCCCCTTCAGTCTGCACTTCAGGTTTGCCAGGGGGGTCATAGACCCTCTTTTGGGAGAAGACCGAGCCGAAGTAGGAATTGAACACTTCTGCCTTTTCTTTGTCTTCTGTTATCAATTTGCCATCCTCATTGCGTAGTTGAATCACCAGTTCTTTCTTCTGTCTTTTACTGTACATGTATCTGAAGAAAGCTTTTTTGTTGCTTTTAGCATTCCTCGCTAACCTTAGCTCATTCTCAGCTTTAGCCTTCCTGACACTATTCCTGCAGTTCTGTGCTACCTGCCTGTACTCTTCCCTTGTAGCCTGTCCTTCCTTCCACTTCCTATACGTGTCCTTTTTTGTTTTCAGGTCATCTTTGAGTTTATTGTGAAGCCACATTGGCTTCTTCTGTTGCCCTCTGCCTTTTTTCCTTGTGGGAATTGTTTGCAATTGTGCCTTTAAAATTTCCTTTTTTAAAAACTCCCACCCCTCCTGGGCTCCCTTTCTCGTGAGAGTCACTTGCCATGGGATCTTACTAATCATTGTTCTGAGTTTGTTAAAATTGGCTTTCCTAAAATCCAGGGTACGTTTTTGGCTACACTCAGCTTTTGCTTCTGTTAGAATCAAGAACTCAAGTATAACATGGTCACTTTCCCCCAGAGTTCCCGAAACTGCCACTTTATCCACTAACTCGTCTCTGTTGGTTAGAATCAGGTCAAGGATAGCCGATCCTCTAGTTCCTTCCTCCACTTTCTGTAGGAGGAAGTTATCAGCAGCACAGCTCAGGAATTTCTTGGAGGGGCCATGTTTGGCTGAATAAGTCTCCCAACAGATATCAGGGAAATTGAAGTCTCCCATTACTACCACATCGTGCCTCCTTGAAACAATGGCAATTTGCTTTTCAAAAGTTCCATCCTCGTCTTCTCCTTGATTGGGTGGTCGGTAGTAGACTCCAACCGCCATGTTCGTTTTATTCTTTGCCCCCTTTATTTTAACCCAGATGCTCTCAATGGGGCTGCCAAGCTCCTCTTCCTGTATCTCTGTGCAGAGATACGTATTTTTAACATACAGTGCAACTCCACCTCCCTTTCTGTTGCTTCTGTTCCTTTTGAACAAGTTATACCCTTCAATTGCTGTATTCCAGTCATGGGAGTCATCCCACCAGGTTTCAGTTATCCCTATCAAGTCGTACTTGCCCTCATGTATCAAGAGTTCAAGTTCATCTTGTTTATTGCCCATACTCTGGGCATTAGTATAGAGACATTGAAGACTATGTGCTTTATAGTCCGACTTTCCCCCTACATTTTGTGGTAGACTATCAATGGGCACCGCTGGAGCTGTTCTCTCCATTGTGGCATAGAGGCCTTCTTCCATTGGTACCCCCGAGTTTATGTCTCCCTCCCCTGTTGGATTCAGTTTAAAGCCCTCCTGATTAAGTTCCTCATGCTGTGTCCAAACACATTCTTCCCAGTCCTTGTGAGGTGCAACCCATCCTTTGCCAGCAGTCCATCTTCCAGGAAGTGTAGCCCGTGGTCCCAGAATCCAAATCCCTCACGTCGGCTCCACCTTCGTAGCCAGTCATTCACTCGGAGTATTTTTCTTTCCCTTTCTATGCCTCTTCCAAGTACTGGAAGGATGGATGAGAAAACTATCTGGGCCCCGAAGTTCTTGAGTTCCCTTCCCAGCTCTTCAAAGTCTGCCGTGATTTCTTTGTAACTCCGCTTGGCAGTATCATTTGTACCCACGTGGAAGAGAAGAAAGGGGTATGTGTCGGTGGGCTGCATGAGCCTCGGCAGCTGCTCTGACACATCCTTAATCCGTGCCCCAGGGAGACAGCACACCTGGCGAGTCCATGGGTCTTCACGACATACTTTGGCTTCGATCCCCCGCAGGAGGGAGTCTCCCACTACGAGTACTCTTCTCTTCCTCTTGCTGTAGGCCTTGGTTAGATTGCCTCCACTTGACTGACCCTCAGCATCTTGCTCGCTGTCACGTTGGGTGCCCGGTAATCCGTCCTCTGCAGGCTGTCCTCTGCCCTTGTCCTCAAGTACATGGAAGCGGTTCCATAGCTCCACTGCTTCCACAGGCGCAGAGTGTCTTGTAGTTCTTCTGCTCCTAACAGTCACCCTTTTCCAGGGAGTTCCCCCTGCGTTATTTTCCCTTGCCTCTGCAGTCTCCGACTCCGCCTCATCCTGCAGTTGCCCTTCTGGTTCCTGTACTGTGCTTTGGTGCTGTAGATCCACCGTTCTGTCTAAGAACTCCTCGCTTTCTCTTATGCTCCTGAGGGTTGACACTTGCTGCTCCAGTCCTCTGACCTTTTCTTCCAAGGAGAGCAATTAGTCAGAAGTCAGACAATCAACTGAAAGGCCTTTCCTTCTTACCTTCATTCCTTTATGCAGGACTGTCATCACTTACTGGTGGGCATACACTGCAGTGTTAATAGGGGAGAGTAGCAGGATTTTCCTTTAGACCCCATTCCCCAATCTTATTTTCCCATGCTCTCCTGACCAGTAGCATGCAAAGAGGGCCCAAATGTGGGCAGAATTCATAATCAAAGAACAGTGCCTGCTCACTGTGACCTTACCTGTGGTGGCAATGCAGTCAAATCCTACAAAAGCATAAAAGCAGGTCGCTGCCCCAGAGAGAACTCCAGAGAAACCAAAGGGCATAAATCCACCATCACCAAGTTTCACGTCTGTGTAACTAAAAACAGCAAGAAGAGATCAGAGGTTAACAAGACCAGCCAATTCAGAGGATATCTTGCAACACAGAGAGAACTCCATCCACCAAAACACATGCCTGACATAGCCAAGACGTATCTATATGAGAAACGTATAATGATTTCATGCCAGTTTGACTGTTATGGCATCCCTCAGAGAATCCTGAGAACTGCAGTTTGGTGAGGATGTTGAGATCCCTAGCCCCCGCACCAAATTACAGTTCCCAGAATTCCCTGGGCTAAGGGACTGTCTGTTAAACAAGTCTAAGGGTGCAATCCTATGCATGTTCAGACAGAAAAATGTCCTGCAACTCCCAGCATGTTCCAGCCAGCCATGTTGGGAGTTGTAGGACATGCTGGGAGATGCAAGGGTTTTTTCTGCCTAAACACGCACAAGATTGCACCTCAAGTCATTTAGGTGTGCCCAAACGTTTGGAGTTCCACCACTGTACTATATACAAAATATTTCAGATCACAAACCACAACAATTTAAGGCTGTAATATTCCAAGTGTGCATAGGAAATCTGATTGAAACCAGTGGAATGTACTACTGAGTAGACATGGACCTGGTTGGGCAACACAGTTTATTCTTTTCTGAACAAGTTTGAATTGCCTTCAAAGACCTGTCAAAAACCTGTCAAGGAGGAGTTGGAAGTTTGTATTGATCTTCCATTATTAAATGTTGCATGGCTTTTTAAACCAGAAAGAAAGTTCTATGCCTCTTAAGTAGTTCCTGCATATGGCCACTGCACTACGTGCAAATATACAAATAAATACACCACATTTAAAAATCCTGTGGATGATAGAACATATGATCTAAGGCAATTCTCTACTTGTAATAGTTCCTTTGTGGTATACGTGATACAGTGTCCATGCAAGAACATATATGTAGGTAAAACCATCAGACCTAAAAGAAAGCAAATAGGTGAACATCTAAGTAATATTCAAAATATTTTAAAATGGGGGCTCCATTAGTGAGTCATTATATACAGCAGGGTAATTTTATTTCAGATTTGTTCTTTTTGTTGTTGTTGTTTGGATCAGGTATAGGCTTTCCAATGAACATCTATTACTAAAAAGAGAAGTCTTCTGGATTTTAAAATTGAGTACATTAATGCCCAGGGGACTGAATGAGGAACTTGGAGTAGCTGCTTTGTTATAATAAAACAGATTATAAAAAACACCTTTTTTTCCTGTGATAGAGGTGCTCTGGCAATGGTAGATGGCACTAGAACATAACAACTGTTAATTGAATGGGTAAGGTGGTGAAAAGTATAGGGGTGGCCAAACAGGCATGGCTGCTGGGCTATGTGTGAACATTGAGCAGGTATTACTTTAAAACTAAATGAGATAGATATTGCTTTAAGGATAATAGACTAGTTCACACAGCTCCATTTTCTTAGAAAACAGCAACATAAGAAGCCTAATTTCAATCAGACCCCTTAGAGTTGACAGAACAGACCAAATCTTCAGAGATAGAGGAGTAAGCTTGATGAAAAGGTAAACTATGATTTATTATATAAGATACTGTAATGTAATATGAGAATACCGGTAGTTTAAGATATGCTTGCTTGTTAGGAATAAATGGTTTGCTGCATAGTTAGTTTAACACATAATATAGGACAGGAAAGCTACCAGCTATATTTTATGTGAAGCAGTAGGAGTTCTTTAAAAGAGAGTTTTACCACACACAAAAAAAAAACCTTAACCTTAACTACATTTTCCCCAATTGATACTAAAGACAAGTGTTTTAACCAGAGAAGATAGTTTGACTAAAGCCATTCAAATAAGCTTATTTTATAGTTGATGTTAATATAGTATAAATATGGTATTATAAGTTTGTTTGAAACAAAATCTAGACAAATTGGTAAATAGTCAAAAATATAGTACAAGACAGACGCTACACGTTAAAACTTGTGTAAAGTAGTCAATAAAATAAGGTTTTAGTCTATGTTTGAGAACAAGGTTTTATTATATGTCTAGGGTAATGATTACGGTAAGTGCTAACATCAACTTCACAAGTATTTGATACAATGGAGAGAATATTATTTTAAACTCTGCCCCACCCTCTACAACTACATTGTATGGTTTTCATTAAGTCTATGTGTTGTAAGCAAATATAGCTTTAAATAGTAAGTTCAGGGGGAAAATATATGCAGTTTTAATAAATGTAATGGTACTTTTATTGTATAACAAAGAAATGTAAATTTTTATATATTTTAAACAGATTAATTGCTCCTGATGAACAGACCATTAGTCTCAAAATGCATAGAGCATTTTTAGAGCTTTTTACAATAAATAAATAATCAACATTATTGTATTTTATTGGATTGTACATCGCCCAGGGTGGCCGGCCAGATGGGAGATTCAAAAATGTAATAAATAAATAAACATAGACCATACTCAGCAGCACTTCATATGTGAAACAGCCCATACCCAATATGCATCTCAGGCGCACCTGCACAAATCAGCCTACACAAACACATGCACACACACAATTCGTTTAGGTAAGATAAAGCTGGCACATACTTGCCAAATGTTTGGTTTCCTGAGATCTGCCAGTTTTTTACTGTTCCCTTCACAAAACCCGACACCATCACAAAGCCCAAGACAAGAACGTTGACGCAGGTGAACACTTTGTTAACCATTGCAGATTCTTTCACACCAAAAGTTAGAAGTCCTAGAAAATATACAGCAGATAATTAATGTTTTCTAACATCAACAAGAACAAATAGAAAGGTATTTTGTTTCTGGAAAGAGCAACATCAACACTTTTTCACTGGTGCGATTTGCTATGCTGCTAGACCAGTGTTCTCCCACCTTGGGTCCCCAGATGTTTTTGGCCTACAACTCCCAGCATGCCCCAGCCAGCATTAGAACCCCAAGATCCACCAACCAGAGCCAGGTGGAAAAGACATACACTTAGCTTTCACGAACAGGCAGAAACCCTTGCCCATCTACAGCAAATCACCCAGAGATCTACCAGTAGATCCTGCTCTACCTTCTGCCCGCCCATTTTAAAGAATATCCAGCATGCCCGGATGACCTGTGCTTTGGGCCTGGTACTTGCAAATGTTTGCAGCTGCCTGGTTAAAACTGCTGAAATCACACAGGGTGCTGCTTCACACCAAGAGCTTGCTAGATGGAGCAGCCCCAGCCCACTCCCCCAACCCCAGTTTGTATTTCAAGTTTCAACCACCAGTAACTGCTTGTGTGAACTGGACCTTCATTTACCGTTAAATACTGACTTGTATGTGGCTCGGGCAATTACAAGAAAAAAGTGTTTGCTTTATTTTCAAACTAACGAACGGATCTGGCTTCACACAGGTTGGAATAGCCCTTCATTTGGTACAGCAAAGCCTTCCAAGTTACACAGCTGTCAGAATTGGACACATTTTGCCCACGCTGTCCGAGTGAAGCCACACCTGCTGGCACCCCTAGGCATGGCCCCTGCCATGTGCACCCCTATACCCCAACCCCCATGAAGGAGGGGTCTGTCCACTCCATTCTCCTGAGGGGGAGCTGCCCCAAAGCAGCGGGTAAGGGGCAGCCGTACAACTCCATCCCTCCGACTAATCTCCCCTGACATCAAACTGTATCTTGCCCCAAAGCAGCGGGTAAGGGGCAGCCGTACAACTCCATCCCTCCGACTAATCTCCCCTGACATCAAACTGTATCAGATGCAAAGCTAGGTAAAGGTTAGGAAAGTCTGCCACCTAGTGACTGGAGATGTGACTGCAAGCTTCAAACACATGGACATGTTTTAATTAAAATTAATTAATGTGTTTTTAAAAAATAAAGAACCCTGAGGTGCACACTCCTAGGGTCCCCTTAGTACATATGCCAAGTTTCAGGTGCCTAGGTTTCATGGTCTTGGAGCTATAGTGCTGATGGGAAGACAGACAGACACATATCCTCTTTTATTATGATAGAAAATAGCAACACATTCATAAGCTCGACAGACTACTTCTGAAACTTGGGGGTGTTTTTGTGGAACTCCACAGTTTTCAAAAGCAATTCCCAATGAAAATGGAAGATTTGCTATTATGGGTGCAGAAGTGTGGAGAAGCTCTTAGGCCGTTCTAAAGGGGCTTTTCCTATACCTAGGAAAATTTGACTTGAGCAGAGCTGAGATTTTGTCATGTCTTGGGACCATTCACAAGACCAGTCCACCCAATGCCAAAATACACCAGGAAAAAAATAGTTTATGTAAACTTCATATTGTTAAAAAAAAACGACTTGGTTTCAAATTCAGCACATTTTACGTGCAACTTCAGGGTTGGGTGTTTTTCTCATTTAAGAATAAACTCTACCCTCACTGAAGTCCACACATTTTTTGTAATGTTTTGGCTCTTCTAAAATAAACAGCCATTCAGCAGCATGATGGCAGTTCTATCCTTTCTCCTAGCCCCAACATCTTCCTGGCTGGAGCACTATATAAATTGGCAGGTTATGAAGGCAGGAGTTTAAAGTAACAAATCCAAATTATTCTGCAATGCTCAAAGATTTCCAGCCTGCACCACCCCCCCTGCCCCGGTCAAAAAAAGTTTGGTACTCTATGTATGGTACAAAGCAGTATCGTGGCACACTACCCATTTTTACTTAAGCAGCTAGAATGCCTTCTTTATCAAAGCCATTTCAAAGAAGAGGTGGCGAAGAGCAGTTCGACCTCTTCTACTGCTTCAACAGGTCAATCCAACACTTGTAGCAAACAAAATTGCATTAAAAACAAAGCCAAAATAAACAATGGTGTTTGCTCTTCCTGCAAAAGTCAACAACAAGAGTGCAGAAGGGCAACAAACTCCTAGCCCAGAAAAACTTCCCAATCTCTCGCATTCTCTCACCTGTTAAGATTAGGATAATGACAACAGCAAAGACATCCGGGTATTCCCCTAGCACGCCAGGAGCATTCATGGACATGTACTCTTGAAAGAACTTCCCAATGTGCCTGCCTATAAGTTCGTCAAACGTTGCGCTCCATGCTCTGGCCACACTTGACGTTCCTGTCAAGAGAATAAACATTGGGAATGATTTATTCATTTTATTTATGTATATACCACCCTTTATCAATTGATTTCTGGGTGATTCATAGTACCACATAAAATGAGAGGCTTTGGGGTAGAGACCTTGCCCAAGAAATACTCTTCTCAGGCGGCCCAGAAGCAGGATGGTATACAGAGGCTGGTGGCAGCTAATGAAACTCTAGATGTGTGGTCCAGAGGAGTACTTACCGGTAAATAAGAAGTGCAAGACCTGGTGTAAAAGGGTAGTGTAAGTCCTCCAGTGAGCAGATTCCACAACACCACATCCCCATTTAAAAAGTTATAGGAACATGGTGAGAGCTGACCACACAGAAGCATCAACTTCTAATGGGGAAAGTCTACCTTTAGTTGTAGTCAGCACTGAGACGTATCTTTCCACCACCATAGCAGCCCTGGAAAACTAATTTCTCCAAAACTGCAGCCCCAATCCGCACAATGACCCAGAGGGAGAGCCCAAGGCAAGTGCAGGACACTTGTTTCATCACCTCATTCTTGTCACTATTTGCATGCTCAGAGAAGGCAGGCGAACAGGCAGCAACAACAAGGAGAAGCAGCAGGAGGCTCCGTGATGCCAACCCGCAACGCCGCCTCTGATCAGGGGTGCGATGGCGTTCGATTGAACTCATAGTTGGGTTCAGAAGAAAGCAAGTTATTTCCTGATTTGGAGGGAAAATAGTTTTGTTTGTCAAGTCCAGCTACAAATCAAATGTGGGCTCCTGGGTTCTACAGCCCAGAATTCAGATGAGCACTCTGGCCTAGGACTAAGATACTCTGTAGTGCAATGCCCTAAATTCATATACTGCACCCTTCAACCTATGTGAATAGTCCCCAAGCACGTGCAGAATGTATATATTACAAATTCAGTGTTTAAACCTTGTACTTCAAGGAACCAGCCTGACGAAGAAGGGCGAAAAAACCGTAAAACATAAAATGACTTGCAGGGGGCCATTCTCTGATCAACAGGAGTTGTGTTTTTAACATCCATAAATGCCTACAAAGCAAGGAAATTCCAAAAAATGATGTGCACAAACACCAAGAAGATGTAAATAAATAAGGAGCCTTTGAAGTACAACGTACATTACCTCCACACCCTTCCTACACCACCACTCCTATTTCTTTTTGTGAACAAATTCTCCTCTTAAATGAATTCATGCTGTGCTTCACTAAGTTTTTTTTTTAAACCACCAAAATTACATTCCTCCCCACCTCCCCATTATTATTTTTTTATTAACGAGCTAAATGACCAGCCTTTGCTACAAGAACTTCCCACAGAAGACTGTACTAAATAGTTCAGATATCATGACAGACCAACTGTTGTTCAGCTGCATTCCAGTAACTGCCAAGGAAAAACCTGCTTTAGGCAGATTGTAATCCACAGTTGCTATAATGATGTAGAATTCCCTAAAGGTGTTCCTGTGTAGGTGATGCAATGTTAACATATTAAATTAGGCTTCCTGTCTGGGCATTACAAAAAAAAAACCAAAAACCAACTACATTAATACAAGCTAACATACATTTTTCTAGAGCAGGGCTCTCCAACCTTGGGTCCCCAGATGTTGCTTGGACTACAGCTCCCAGAATCCCTTGCCATTACCCATGCTGGCTGGGTATGCTGGGAGCTGTAGGCCAGCGACATCTGGGGACCTAAGGTTGGAGAGCCCTGCTCTAGAGGGACACTAATTTACTATAAGAGAAGCTAATTTCTCAACATTTAACAAAATAAAATGTAGTAAATTGCATGAACTGCAGATATTTGGTTTAATAAAATCAACCTAGTTTCATGGGTGTATTAGATCCAGTCTATACATAATTATATGATACTGTCTTGTGGAGATCATGCCATTTCAGAATGTAGGTTGCAGAATCTCATACTTAAAATATTCCCACCCCTCAATGTTAAAAACTCTTGTGTTTAAACACCCCTGCCACATCAAGGGAAAAGGTTCTACCACAGCCCTCGAGTGAACTTGTTCTTTCTCCACGTAGAGGAATTTTTTATGTGAAAGCGCACTCAAACATACCATGTCCCAATTAATTTCCATTAATCTTATTAATTCTATGTACTATTAACTTTCTACAGAATGTTGCCTTTAACCCGCTAATATCAATATTTAAATCTATGAGCCACTTCAGACAATCAATCATCACTCATCTCGTTGTCAAGATATACATGAGCTTTTTCCTCAGGCAGAGAACCTCTTTGCTCAAGCTGTGATTAATCCGGAAAGCCTCTAATAAGTACCCGAGTCTACTTTACCATAGTTTTCCGTTTCATCTGAGCCAGGAAACTATGGTTATCATAAGCCAGGATCTTATGATCATCTAAACGTAGTGTATAATTTATAGATCTATATTATGCATCTACATCATGTTATATTCTCTTTTGTAAGTTACTTCTTTAATTAAAAAAATAAGAAACACACACACACAACATGCCATGCCCCCCTGCAGTCTTCTTGTCAGGCCCTGCTTTGCATTCCACCAGTACATGAAGTGAATACTGTACCTGCCAGAAGTAGTCTTTAAAGAGATTTTGCCAAGGCTTTGGAACCATTTCCCCATTAAGTTCAAAACTCCACTTCTTTACTTGACCTAAGAAATGGCTGCAAGGTACACCTTCCCCACTTACCTTTTGGGGAACGTTGCAGACAACTAGATGTTATCAATTCATTTGTTTTGTTGATTGATTTTTTGCTTTTATTATTTTAAATTAGTACTAGTATTATACTAGGGGGGGTTGAGTTTCAGAAAAACAAACAAAAATATTTCAAATAAATAAGTGGTACAGATATATGCGGATTATTTCCACATGCCTTATCCGCCAAACTGAGGGTCATTATGTTGATTCTGTCGACTATGATTACCTATTTAAGAGGAAAAGAGGAGGTGGTCTGGATTCAGTCCTGCCTCCTCAAACAGGTGTTTGGTGGATAAAAGGGGACCTTGCTGTTCATCAGGGTATATGGATCCGATCCAACAGAGTATGCGTGCGTGCACAGGGTCACATTCCTATGGCTCACGCTGGCTCAACTTGTCTGAGCGTGGAAAGCTAAGCAGGGTCAGGCCTGGTTATTACTTGGATGGGAGACCCCTCCTCTAGTTTCCTGCATTGAGCAGGGGGTTGGACTCGATGACCTTGTAGGCCCCTTCCAACTGTATGATCCTGATCCTGAAACACAGCAAAAATAGTCCACACGCAGATTTGGACAACTGCTTTTCCCTTTTCAAGCTTGTCCTACAGCCAAGAAAGAAACTTGGGCCACAAATCTAGCACAGAGTCAGGGACCCTTAAACCTATTGATTTCAGTGGCACTAAGCACCATTTTGAATTGAAGCCTTGTTCTTGTTCTAGTCACAGCGCTCCCTCATTCGCTATCCAAGTCTGAGTCTGATAACCAGTCTTCCTTATCTAAATATATTGCACATTTCCTATGCCTATGACAACATAATAACAATGGACTTTGAACTATCAAAAGGAAACTGCTGTTAAAAAAAACAGGGCATAATACAGATGTTCCACAGATCCATATGCACATTTTGGAATAAATGGAGTAGAGGCATGAAAAAATACCCACCGATCACATAGGAAAGAATTAGATTCCAGCCAGTGATGAAGGCCAACAGTTCACCGACAGTCACATAACTGTAGAGATAAGCAGATCCAGTCTTTGGAACTCTAGCACCGAATTCCCCATAGCAAAGTCCAGCCAGCACAGAAGCAAGAGCAGCTATCAGGAAAGAGATCACAATGGCAGGTCCTGCGTTGTCTCGGGCCACAGCCCCAGCAAGAACATAAACTCCTGCCCCTAGTGTGCTGCCTACACCGAGAGCAACCAAGTCAAATGTGTTGAGGCACCGCGAGAGCCGGCTGTCTTCTCTTGTGCAGTCTACCACTTTCCGACGTAACAGCTGCTGTCCAATATTGGCAAGTCCCTTGCAAGCCATCTTCTCGATGAAACCTGTAAAACAGATAATGTAACTGAATCAGTAGACTATCAATGGCTACTAGTCCTAATAGTTATGTGCTACCTCTAGTATCAGAGGTACTGTATACCAGTTGCTGGGGAACATGGGTAGGGAGGGTGCTGTTGCACTCATGTCCTGCTTGTGGGATCCCGTGGGCAGCTGGTTGGCCACTGTGTGAACAGAATGGTGGACTAGATGGGCCCTTGCTCTGATCCAGCATGGCTCCTCTTATATTCTTATGAACCTTCAAGTAGTATATGTGGAAATAGTTCAGATTGGTTAGAGGTTTTTTTTAAAGTACGCCACAATTTGTTTAAAGCAGGGGTTCCCGAAATCTGGCAATCAGTGATGTGGGGAGGAAATTTTTCCAAAACAGAAATTTTTCCAATGCTATATTTTTCCATGGAAATTTTTCCACACCATATATGTCTGCGTTTATCCATAGTTGTCTGGGCTGTTGTACTGCAATCAACCATGTTAGATGGACTAAATAAAAGATATGAATTTCTATAAGGTATTCATCTAAGGCAAGCATTGACAAACCCTAGTGCTCAGTTGCCCATTCATCCTTTAGTGAAATAGAAAGTTCAACTAGTTGTTCTGAATCAGATTTTTCTCAACTTGAAATGGAACCGATAAGTAGTGCAGAGAGTGAATGCAGCTGAAGGTGCTACAGTTACCTCAGCAAAAGAAAGCTAAACCGCTGATATACGATATGTATACGTATTGGGTATGTATCCTAAAAATAGTGTGTTCTTTCAGGTGTAGTCATTTTTTGCTAAATATAAACAAACATCATAAGGGAAGTATACACTATTGTCTTTACATTTTTACAAATATTCCAATAAAATAATTTCCACATAAAGTTGTGAATGTGTTTGAATATAACATTTAAACCAGTGTTCTCCAACCTTGGGTCCCCAGGTGTTTTTGGCCTACAACTCCCAGCATGCCCCAGCCAGCTACATTGACTGGGGCATGCTGGGAGTTGTAGGCCAAAAACATCTGGGGACCCAAGGTTGGAGAACACTGATTTAAACTATATTGTGTGGTTAATTTAATTTCCCCCCTAAGCAAAAATTTCAGTTCAAATATTTTGTGCCTATTTTTGATATATTTATACCGCACATAAAATTGATATGGATTACATTTTTAGTTCTGTTTCTAAATGAGAGATATTTTGGGTTCTTATTCAGGGAGAATGTGTGTTGGGAAGTAATAATGAGTCAAACAAACATGCTAAATCAGATAACATTATATAGAGCACTGGAAAATTTTCCAGTTCTACTTTTTCTGGAAAACCCACACCACTGCTGGCAATGAAGCTCCATAATTCAAAACAGTTTGCATCCCTTCATACGTAAATCACACACACACACACACACACACACACACACTCAAAGCAGTACAACTGGTTGGTGACAAGTTTGATCCAAATCAGTGCAATGCATTTTTTTTTAAGGGGAGGGTAGAGAATCAAGATGCAAAACTTCAAGGTCTCCTAAGGAGAAACTCTACAGAAACAAATGGCCTATTCTTCCCCAATAATAGGTCAACTTCTCAAGCCTCCAGCTCTGTCTGTTAGCAGAAATAGCACAAAGCCATTCAAGCTACACTGAGTGACACAGTGGAAATAAGATGAATTTTTAACAACTGGATTATTATTTTTTTAAAGGAGGGGGGGCACAATTCTAAGGTCCCTGGGACATCTCCCAGGGACCTTAGGATAGTGCGGGCTTCCCTCTCTATCGCTGAAACATACAGTAACACAGGAAGCTGCCTTATATAGAGTCTGAGCATGGGTCCATCTAACCCAGTATTGTCAACATTGATTCAGCAGTGATTCTCCAGGATTTCTTGCAGGATTGTTTCCTTGCCCTACCTGGAGATGGCAGGTATTGAACCTGGGGCCTTTTGCATGCAAAGCAGGTGCTAGAGTTGCTAGCAGGACCTATGGCCCCTTCCACATAAAGGAGGGTTGAAGAAGGAAGTTTGAGGGTGAAGGACGACCCACCACCATACCTCTTCTGCCATCTGTGCTCCAACACTGGCAAGGTAGTGGGGGGAGATGGACGGATTGTGAGAGGCCTTGGGTCCACTGGATCCAAAGCCCTTCCATTCCCCCAACAAGGGAGAAACAGTACACCATCTTTGAAGATGCAGATTGATTTTCCCTCCCATTGAAACCCACTGACATTTTGAAAAGGGCAGCCAAGATCCCCCAAAAAATCAGCTGAAAAGAGGGAAAGTAGCCGCCCCCACACACCCCTTCTCTCCTGGCCGGCACATGCCCAGCTGGGCTTTGGAATTGGTGGTGGTGGTGCCTTGAATCCCGCCCTGCTCCACCCACTGAATTTTTTTAAAAAGTTACGGTATATTTAAGTGTTGCTTTAAAAAAATAACCTGGTTACAAATGGAATCTGAATGTAATACAAATATAGTAAATTATACACCAGCCTCCCCAAACCTGGAGCCCTCCAGGTATGTTGGAACATGGCTGGGGGATGCTGGGAGTTGTAGTCCAACACATCTGGAGGGCACCAGGTTGGGGCAAGCGGTTATACACCAACTGCTTAAAACAGAATTCACAATTCGTTTACAAACACACTGAACTTTACAGGGCAATCCTACGCATTTCTATTCAGAAGCCAGCCCCACCAAATTCAATTGGACTTTCTCCCAGATAAATGTGCATATCATTTCAGCCTAAGCTTACTTTTCTGTGTAAGGGAGGTTGGAAACTGGGGGAAATATCTGACTTCTTAACTTCTCAAGCATTATAAATATGGAACAATACGCCATGCTTTTAATATTACAGGAAATTATGAATATTTATGACGATCAACAAAACAGCACTGATGTTTTTTTAACTTTCCATTACATGGAGAAACATGCTTTTTGCCAAGTAATTACCAGCCTTACTTCTGGAAAGTTCTGGGCACCTTGCCTACAATGGGGCACACCTAATTCTGTGAAGAATGGTGATCCTTGTCTTCAAGTAAGTGATCTAAGTAAGTGATCTACGTTAGGGTGAAACAACTTGTGATGCTTAGTAACCAACACGCACCCTGCAAAGAAGCTACAACCTGGGGCAGATGATTGTGCAGGGAGGATCAGTGGACACATCACCCTAACCCAATTAAAAGCATGGCTGTGTGCATGCTGCAATCAGACTGCACTGCACATGCTTTAATGTTTTATTTTTGGTGCACAATTCAGAATCCTCAGAACCTCAGTTTTCTTTCTTTTTTAAAAGCAACGGTTATTATTTATTTTACTTTTATTATTCATTATTACATTTATATCCTGCCTTTTTTCCTCTTGCAAGGAACTCAAGGTGGCTTACATAGCCCTCCTCCTCTCCATTTAAAAAAAAATATTATAGGTTTCAACAAAACAAAACCATAAAAAAGAAGAAATGATCTTCTTGGAAATTAACGCATGGTCAACATACCGTAAATGGATTTTCCGCACCCTTTTGACAGCTAAAAGACTAATATTACAACATCAGAAGGATAAATGCTCACCTCCTATAATGCAATGGGATTGAGGACCTAAGGCGGCTTTCAGCATTTGAACAGATGGTATATAGATGCTGCTCTCGAATGGTTATGTATATGGATGTTTGGTCTGCCTTTGTTGAAGCTTATGTATAATTGTTACATTCAAATCTGTGTGTTTTGTGTGTGTATATATACCTCCTCTCCACTTTACCCTCACAACAACCCTGTGAGGTAGGTTAGGCTGAGAGCCAGTGACTAGCCCAAAGTCACCCAGTGAGTCTCACAGCCGAGCGGAGACTTGAACCCAGGTGCCCCGAGTCCCAGTACAATACCGTAACCACTACACCACGTTGGCTTTTATTTATGATAAAATAATAATAAGATTCAAACATTTCTAAATTGCCTTTCTAACCTATACACTTCAGGGCATACTTAGTTAAATCTCAGAAGCTGGGGCGGGGAACAGGGTTTATAGCGGGTAAGGTGATGCTTCAGTGCCCTACGTAGCCTTTTGACCCTCCCCATGCCTAGCAAAAGGATGCTAAATAGGTAAGTATGTGTGAATTTAATAATTCAGTTTTTCATCTTGCAGAATTTAAATGACATTACTGCCTTTTTCTTTTTTTAAGTACAGACAGACATCAAACGGTGATATCGGGAAGGGCAAGGAGAGACTTCCGGTTCCGAGTCTGGATGCTTCCTTAGGAAACACACTTTGAGGACTGTGGATTAAAACTACACAGTATTGCTACACCCAAATCAATGAACACAAACCCCAACCTTTTCAGCTTCTACTCCAGCAACAGCAGACGGGGTGGAGAAGGAATCCAACCTTCACAGAAGCTAAATACTTTTCCTTTGATGCAAGATCCCTCAGCTAGGGATGAAAGAGTAGGCTGCTATCCTTTCTCCTCCTTAGCTTCCTGCATTCTCAAGTGTTAGAAGCAAGTAGCAAGTGAGGGCAAAGACGTGACAGCTTCTCTAAGTCAAGATGGTTTCTTTGAATTGTGATTATTTTAAACAAGCTGTTTCTGTATATGGAGAGGTCAGATATTCCAACCACAGATGATGGACCAATTCTCTCTCTCTCTCTCTCTCTCTCTTTAAATATTGCATGCCCATTAGTTGAATCCTGAAGGCATAACTGCTTGACTGTTTCACATGCTCCCAAGACCATGACTGTCAGCTCAACCTGTTCTAACAAACTCAATACAGCTTGAGGCCAATTATTTAAAGGACTGTCCTTAACCCCATACGTTAATATCAGCCTCAGGGCCCCTGCTTGCCTGCCCACCAGGAAGATCAATTAGGTTGGCAAGCACTAGGAATAGGGCCTTCTCAGTAGTAGCTCCACACTTATGGAATCCCCCCCCCCCCCCGGAACTATGCATGGCCCCTGCAGTTCAGGCCTTATCTATTCCAGGCTGCTTTCCCTTAATTGGTGTTTTGGTGCTGTTGGTTCTTTGAGATTCAGGAAGAACAATCCTAACCCCCAACTGGCTGGGAGGGGTTAGGACTTGGTGGTGGTACCCCCTGCTGGTGGAGAAGAGCTCCACAAATGGGAGTGGGGCGGTGGTAGAAATCTACCACTGGCAGTATTTCCAGGGGGCTTACCCCTGGAAATGGCTCCTTTGTTCGCCATACATGCCTCAGGATTACACACACCAGCCTGGAGCAGGTGTAACTAATTCCCCCCCCCCCGGGAACCAATAGCAGGGAGAAACTGGAAAATACCTAACCCCCGCGCGTGCACGCATGCACACACACACACACACACTCTCCTCCTGCCTGGTATGATCTGTCCTGGCTTTGGAAGTGGCAGATAATGCATCACTTTACAACACCACCATGCACCCCACCTAGGATTGTACCTGTGAGCTGTCTTCAATGTATCCTGCAGACATTTTAATGGTATGGTTGAGGCCTGTGTTTCTAAGCAGCTGCCTTATAATTTTTGTATTATGACTAGATAATGAATGTATCTCAGTGTTTCCTATTTTTGTTGCGCATGCTGCCTTGTGAATGCCATGCCCTAAGAAGTTCACCTTCAAATATCTTAAACAGATTTTAAAAATCTGTAATAATTTAAATAAATAAATACATACATCTCAGGAGGCTGGCCATGTGAACTGAATAACTTCAACCAGTCCATGTCAGCCAGATATAGATGCTGATGTTACACAGTGGATGAGCGAGCATGCCTGTGTTTGGATATCATGCTAAACTATAGTTTAGCATGATGTGAATGAGCCTGGTCTGGACACTTCCTCCTTGCTTAACTGCAGTTTGTCATCATCCAAACCAACACACTTTGGTTCACATTAGCTATGATTGGTTTGCAACAAGCCAATTTGAAACCATGTTTTCGAGTTGGCATGTTTCAAACAAACCATAGTTAGCATTACCCACAGCTTGTCTGTTCAGATGAAATGACAAGCCACAGTTTAGCAAAGCAGAAGCTCCCAAACTCCTCCCAGCCACACAGGAGGAGGAGAGTGGAAGGATGACATGAAAGCCTGAACCTCAAACAGGCCCATTCACATCTTGCTACCAAATGCACCTATGTGAACTGCCACAATCCTTGTTCACATTTAGTAAATGACTAGATGGCCTTAGGCAAATCACCATCTTTCAGCTGCAGACCCACTCCTAAATCAGCAAAAAGAGGATGATAGCATTAGTCTTCTGGAGGATTGCAACATAGCCAGTAAAAAACCATTACAGTAATACCTTGGATTGCAAGTAACTTGGTTTGAGAGCATTTTGCAAGACAAGCAAATTTTTAAATATTTATTTAATTTTTTTGACTTGATATACAAGCGACGTCTTGCAATACAAGTACTGTAGTACGGCTTAAATTACCGTAAAAATCTCTGTACAAATTTTTTTGGGGGGATTTCGTTTTGATATAAGAGTGTTTTGGATTACAAGCATGTTTCCGGAACGAATTATGCTCTCAATCCAAGGCGTGGCTGTATTTTTAAAAGGGAGACAATGGAAATAACTCCTGCCTCAGGTAAATTGGTAGAAAGCATGATTAAAGGCATCATTCCGACACAGAAGAACAGCCCTTTCAAGTAAGAAACAGCATGTCTTCTGCAAAGGGAAGTTCTGCTTCCCACATTTTAAGAATGTTTGCAAACAATAGGTATTTGGAATTTCAGCAGGGGGTGCAAATAATCAGAGAGAGCTGGACAAAATCAGTCTTCAGGCCTTATGTTGCACAGGCCTGAATAAGAAGGCTACAGAAAGGAGGTGTCACAATTAGATTAGCAGGCTATGTATGGATGCAGCAAAAAATAAATACATATTGCGTGAGGATGCAATCCTGCACCCAATTACCTGAGAGTAAGCCCCACTGAACTCAATAGGGTTTTCTTCTGAGTAGACATGGCCAGGGTTGTACAGCAATTCACTGGTCTAATTCAGTTCTTAGGCCAATAAACCAAGATGCATGCATTTTAAAATCTTGCTAACTATTCTATTTTTTAACTGCTGGTTGTTGTTTTCTTTTGTTATTATTTAAAATATTGAGAATCTTGTAAACTGCCCTGGAGCCAAATTTAGTGAAGGGTGATATATAAATATTTTAAATAAATAAAAATAATAAAATAGCTGGTTCATTGGCCCGAGAACAAGCTGAGTGCACCCACCCACCCCACACACACACACACACTTCGTCCTTCCCTCTCTTGCCCACCTGGCTTTGGCACTTCTATCCTGGCTTGTTAAACTGCAGTTTCCAGTGACATGCACACTGAAAAACTGTGACTTATACTACAATACTGTACATGTCCACTCAGAAATAAGCCCCATTTATTTTAATGAGACTTGCTCCCAGGTAACTGTGTATAGGATTGCAGCCTTAATTGCCATTTACAAACCAGGATTAGACCATACTCTGCATTACTGTGTACTTTTTAAAGTTTAAAGTTCTTTCCATTCTCCTTGCTGTTCCATTGCTGCTTTTATAGATTTTGTTTAAATTATTTTAATTTAGCCTTCGTATGTCGCTTTGTGCACACCAACTCATGAGTTGGAAAAGTGATTTTAAGAAACCTATAAGCCAACAGAAGTGAGATCCCTCTTCAAAGTGTTGCTTGCTTAAATGCACTTGCAGATGTGTTTCCTGTAGTGTCAATGTTTGAAGACATCATACACTCGATGCTATTGTTGTGTTCTAAAACTATGGACATATTTTGGCTCTGCCACTCTCTCCAGCCAGAATGCCCAGCATTCATTCCCCCCCCCCCCCCTCTGGAATTAAGCCTACAATTTTCAGCTATTCTTCTGACCACATTCTTCTGTAGACACCTCCCATTTCTGCAGAGCTTGCAACAAAACCACTCCAATTGCATCATCACTTTCATGCAGCGCTGGCAGAGAAGGTGTGTGTGTGTGTGTGTGTGTGCGCGCGCGCGCGCACACGTGCGCATGTTTTCAGTACCTTGCCTTTTAATAGTATTCCAGTAAGTAAGAATATCAACACCTTGTCAACAGAAAGCCATGCTAGCATCACCCACACACTTTACCTGCAAATCACTAATAAATATCAGCAGCTTTCTTTCAAGGTGGGTATTGAGCTCCTTCAGCTACCACCCATTTAAATAAGAACTCTGACCTCTGCAAAATGCCTGCACCTGCTAATGAAATTGCAATGCACCTTCCACCACTTGCCTAATAGCTACTTTCCAGCAAAATGGTTAAACAGGGCAGGGCGGGGCAGGCGGGGCGGGGCCGGGCAACAATAACTGAGCGATAATAATAACACTTTCATAAATTTTCATGGCAGAAGCACATTTACCATTCTTTTCTGCAAAGGATCACAATTGTCATGACCTTACAGCTACATACACAATATTTACGGTATGTACTACAACAATGGGCTTGAATCTCTTGAAGTTACTGAATATCAGTAACCAAGTTACTGAATATCCTGGCTTCAAAGGGCCTTGCAGAGGATTGCATACACTCCTTAAATAAAATCCCATTTCCAATTCCTATACAAAAAGGATTAAAATGCTGGGCTCAGAAAAGAACATTATCCTCTTATCAAAAAGAAGTGAAGGCAAGTTTTAATTCTCATATAAACAGGAAATGTACTGGTAACTATCATCATTATTGTAGAAGACTGAGCGTATATGTTCACCTTTTAGCTAGTTACCATTATTCTGCATGAAGTAGAACAGCTACAAATGCTGCAACTGAAGAACAGCGATTGAAAAAAAATGTCCCCACTGCCTGCCCTGGCCACAGCAAACTGGCAGGGTTTAGGAAGTGACAGTAGACACAGAATCTCCATCACAGGACTGCTTTGCCACTTGGACTTCCCCAACCTAGTGAACAGTCACCAGGAAGCTGCAGCCAACCACAGCTCTCAGAAGCATTCCTACATAATATACAATGTTTTCAAGCACCGGTTTGTCACATTTCACACGTTACATATTTTTAGGTGTAAAAATGTACCATGTGAAGAGGCCCTCAGAAAAGCATGTACAAAATAAACTAATTCATATGCAACAGAGACTATTATCTTCACACTACATATTCTGAAGTTATACACTGATGCCTGTGTGACTTACTAGTGCAGTAAAAAATAAGGTTGAACTTTAAAATAATTGCGAAAGGAATTATCTGTTGAGAGAATAATCAGACCAGCATTAAAAAAAAAAAAAGACATACTGAAAGCTGTAGTGTCCAGCTTGATGTAAAATTGTTTTTTTCCCATCCCCAATTGTTATTGGAAACGGCTGGAAAGTAACTGTCACTTGACACTGTAATATCTCTGCTTCTACGGCAGGGGTCCTCAAACTACGGCCCGGGGGCCGGATCCGGCCCGGCGTGCCCTTCCATCCGGCCCGGTGGCCACCAGCCCATGTCCGCGCGGGCTCTCCACCGCCTGCGTGGGCTTACCAATTAATCTTTGTTCTCCGCGGAGAGCCACCTGCGCCGCCTGCGCTGGTCCCGTCCCGTCGCTTCACTTCCGGCGCAGGCGGAAGTGACGCGACGGGACCCTGCTCCATCGCGCTGGACCCCCGCGCTCTGTTTTTGGCGGGGGGGAAACCAGGGCAACAGGGCTGTTTAAGTGGCTCCGGCAGCGGCAGCACACAGAACCAGGGAGGCGGCGCGCAGGACCAGGTAGGCGGGTGGGGTAGCGGGGTGGGTCCTGGGGGGGCGGGGGGCTTTGGCAGCGGCGGGGCGGCTTTGGCGGCGGCTGCAGGTACAGGGGCGTCCGGCGGGGGGGTCCTGGGGGGCGGGGCTTCGGCGGCAGTGAGGCTTTGGCAGCAGCGGCGGCAGCGGGTGCAGGTACGGCGGCGGTGGCGGGTCCAGCGGTGGTGGGTCCGGCGGGGGGTCGGTCCCCCCAACAGTCCGGCCCCCCAACAGTCCGAGGGACAATGAACTGGCCCCCCGTTTAAAAAGTGTGAGGACCCCTGTTCTACGGGGTCAAATGAGTGTTCCCCGTTTTTTGTAAATTAGCCTTTCCTTTATTATCAGCACAATAATCATGAGGAAATTTTTTTTATCATTCTAAAGCTAATTTTGTACATTTCCTTTTGCTATATCAGCATTAAGATCTGTTGATGTTAACCACTGTGGTCATCATCTTCCTGCATAGAGTCGCATCTGGCCCAACCTACAGTGGGTTGTCACGTTGTGCGAACAGCCCCAACGTTTCTTATGCTAGTCCGAGTGTTGTCTCAAAAAATAAATTCTTTTGCAGTTATTTTAAGATTTACATGTATTTTTCATTTTCTTTACTAGATTATGCCCTGGAGTAGATATAATCTGAGGCTGCTAATTTGTAACATTTCTGCGGGGAAACCCCCAAACAAGAGCCCAGAGCTAAGATTGGCTATATAACTCCCCTGTGACCCTTGTATAGAATGAGTTCTTTAAATTTACACCATCACAACAAAGTATACTTTCAATAAGGTCCCTGCCACATGCAGTGCACAGAGCAGGTCGTGCTTAGCCAAATAAGCCAAAATTGTGCGGTTGAATAAGGCTGTTGTCTATAAAACCTGGGGGTGGTTTCACTTTCTTTGTGGACTCCATTTAAAAAGGAAAGACGCAATCTGTGTGGTTGATTCAAAGAGCTCGGTAGAAGTGGAAAGAATGCTCAGTCAAAATGGAATGCTCAGATTTCTAGCAACCAGGCCTCCCGTACAGCCTGTTTCCTTGATACAATGAGAATATATATCTGCGTGCGTGACAGAAAGAGACTCAAAATACAAAGATCCCACACCCCACCAATTTTCGTATTCTTTCTGAAAACCTTGGTGATGCAAGATTTCTCTCTCCCCTACCCACTCCACCTTTTTTTTTTACTACCTACATTTATATTTATACAGTACTGTCAATATATATGGCACTTGGCAGGTTCATAACAACCCCCCAAAAAACTCCAGAGGTCTGCGAAGAGCTTACACTGTAAATTCAAAACTAAGGATAACAAATAATGCAGGCAAAAAAGGATACACGCATGTTTATCATGGGTACGCTTCAGTTCCTATCTGAAGAGAAGTGAAGAATTATAACTTTTGTAAAGTGGGGGAGAAAAATTAAATTGAAGCAGGATACATATTCAACCTTGCTGGTTAAAAGCTGATACTGAACAGGGGTCAACGAATTTTGGCCAGCCTCGGTGGCTAGCCAAAATAGATTTATGGTCATCGGGACTCTGATCCCCCCCCCGCAAGGAACAGGGTCTTGCTCCTGAACTTGCACTGTGTGCTCCCAAAATGCAATGCAAGGTCAGGGGCAATCCTACTCCCTGCTCCATCTGGAAACACAGACCTGAGGAGGAAGAGGATCCATTGTTCCTAGCCCTCCTCTCTTGCTCCAAGCTGAAGAGAGGGAGGGGGATCACCCCTCAGAAGCCTAGCTCAATGGCGGGGCTGATCCTTGCCCTCACTCCAGTTGGAGGCTGAAGAAGGCTGAGATTGGAAGCACGGAGGCTAAACAAGCTTCTACTGCCCCCTCTCTAGCTTCAGAGAGAAAGGCTGGGACTCGATTTGGCCCCAGGCATTGGAGGTACTCCGGGTGTCTCAAGAGGCACAGGCCAAACTAACAGGCCCCAGGCTTCTTCACCAGACCTGGAAAAGGCAGAAATGTGACAGCGTGTGGGGGCGGCAGGGAACAGAACGCTTCCGTGGGGGTTCATTCCCCACACTTCTAACTTTCTCCCCCATTTTATCAACAGAAAAACTGGGAATTCTGGAGACCACTGGGGGGGGATCCTATGAAATGTTTTATTTTCTGTATTGAGTGAATTGCTTTTCAGGACAAAGGTTTTATTTACTCAAAATGTGTAGTACGAAGATTTTTATGCAAGAATCCAAAGCTATTCATCTTTCAGAATGGCTCTGATTAGAAACTTGTGATGCTAGGATGTTCAAGGATATGTTTGTTTAAAAGTGACTAATTTTGTCCATAATTTATATGCTATGATGTATGTATAATGATAATACACTATTAAAGAGTTCAATGTTGTTATAAAGTTTTAACTTGATATCCAAATATGCTATTAATCCTTAATTAAACTATATGAGACTGATTCTGTTCAAATAATGTCCTTTCTTTTGTTTACGACAAAATTTGTAATTTCTATTTTCAACTGTTATTTATTTTTCCTGCTTCGCCGATGACAAAAAACAAGATAGATGCACTTAGGTAGTAAATAGAGTGGGTCTGTCTGAGTACACATGCATATGATCACTCTGTAAATTTCATAAAGATCCCAAATAGCATTTGAAATGTACTAAGTTATCAATGATGCATTTCATATTATGGGCAGTGCCATCCTATGTGGCTGCCCATAACCCTCTGAATCCGGATTACGGGCATCCTATTGAGGGAGGGAGGAGCATGGTGGATAGGATTGCCGCCACACTCCCCTCACCTTCAAAAACATCTAGATGGATGATTTCGGCCCTCTAAATGCTTTACACCTCCTCCCAAGGAGGAGAGGCTGAGACACCGCCTGGATTCTGCGGAAGCCAGCAGTGCCTCGATCCTCCCCTTCCCCCCGGGAACCAAAGACAGTCTTCCATCTTTGGTTCCCAGCTGGTGTGGAAAGAACCGCCCCAGCTATGAGGTGGGATTGGGCACTCTGCGGCGCTGAACCCTCAGAAGGGATTTCCAAGGTCGCAGCGGTGACTATGCCCCATCCTGTGGCCCCCCAGACAAGGTTGGATGGCCATAGGATTGCACCCCAAAGCAGTAATAAGTTTGTTTGATAAGATACATACTGCATATAGCTCATCCCCCCCCCCGTGTTTTTTTTTTTTAACCAGAAACATGCCATGGTGGGGACAGGGTGCAGATTGTCCGCAGTTCATCTGGGCTTTCAAGGCCCTCTGAAGTGCCACGTAACTGTGGGGATCATCCATTCCCCCCACATACACACACATCTCCAACGTCAGAAGGACAGATGGGGCTCATCACACTTGTCAGAGGGCAACAGCACACTAGCCACAGTGATCAAAATGGTGGAACCCTGTCAGTGACCCACACAGAAAATTCTATGTAAATTTAGAATTGGGGCCACAATCAACACTTAATTGTGGCAATACAGCAATATCCAGAAGATGCTGTGACTGAGGCCTCGTCCCCACTGTGGAGGTAAACCTGAGTCTGACTTGTACCATTTCACACTGCAGGCAGTGTTCAAATGTCTGAATGTTCAAGCATACAAAAAGTTTCCTGCACATAAAATAAAAATAAAAATAGCATGTCAGGAAGAAGCCTAAGGTAGCTAAAACCGTTCTACAACATAATTTTCTATGTGGAGGGGTTTTGCATGGGGTTGCATTCAATCATGAGCCCTGCCTGCCATCTGAAAAGGCAGAGCTTCCGCAGAGACAGATTTACCACCTCATTGAAGACTATGCCTGAGTTTTAGCAGGGGGCCAGTCAGCCTGAAATATCAGATCATGCTGTAACATCGCCATGGAAACCAAGAATGCAAGTTCCACAAGCATCTCTTACAAGGTGACTTAACAGGCAGGGCTCGGACAATGTGATTACAAAGAGAAGGAGTGTGCTACACTTAATAGATGGAGGGAGAATTTAGCCTGGCTAATAATCCTCTAAAAAAAATTAAAAAGAGGCTAAATACCAGGGAGATGTTTTTAAAAAGGAGCTTACAAAACTCTCTTTGAAAGGTAGTAGAATAGGCCGGTCACACAAACACTCTGACCAAGCCAACAGAAGGGCATTTATTCTCAAACCACAGACCAATCCCCCCCAAAGTGCTATATTTTAAATATTTTTTATTAAAACAGGGTTCAGTAATCTCACTTGCCATGGTGAGCTGGTAACCAGCTCTGATGAGCAAGATAAGGCTGAGGCTTCCTCTGAACGTGGAACTAAAGAGAAGGGGTGAACCACACCCCTCCCCAAAGTTCAGCTGAAGCCTGGGAATGGTTGGGCTCTGCACAGAGCCATAACAAAGCACTGACTGGGTTCAGACAACACTATAACCCACACTCAAGGGTTGAGTGTGGGTTGTGGTTGAAGCATGGGTTGCAGTGTTGTCTGAACCCAGCTGCGCTACCAAACCATAGTTTATTAACCACGGACAACCCATGAAGAGAACCCTTGGTTTGTTGTTGGGTTGTTCGTGTGGTTAACAAACCATTGTTTTCAGTGCGGCTGGGTTCAGGCAACACGACAACCCACATTTCAACAACCCATACTCAACCCTTGTGTGGGTTATTGTGTTGTCTGAACCCAGTCACTGCCTCCTGTCTCCATCTCGGAGCTGGAGGGGGAAGGCTAAGGCATGTGGGCTTGCCTCCGCACCCAATTGATTCTGAGCTTGGGAGCACCCTTCAGGAACACAGTCAAAGTCAGCACTATGCCATTACCTCTCTCTTCCAGCTCTGAGCTGGAGGGGGAAGAGACGGGAGGTAGGTATTTAATTACTCTTGTGTGTCTGATATGTGTGTGTTATGCTGGCTATGATGTTCTTCATACGGATGCCTGTTGTTAGCATGCAGTTCTTAGGAACAGGTTCTTTAATACTGGGGTCCACCAAGTCTGGCTGGCCTTACTGGCCAACGAAAAATTTGCTATCACCAAGGCAAATTTCGGATGAACATCAGGGAAAACTTCCTAATGGTCAGAGCAGTCAGACAATGGAACCAACTGCCTCAGCTCCTTCCCCTGCTCCCACACCCATTCCCCCACCTGCTGATCTTTTGGATTTCTCCTGAGTTTTGCACATTTTTCCCATTATAAAAGGTTGAAATGCCTCTCCTAAGGATTAGTTGCTAGCAGGAAGACCATTAAGCTAAAATATGCTGGTGTGTTTGTGTGTGTTTCTGGTATTTTTGGCCCCAACCCCTTTTGCCTTTGGTCCCATCCACCACCAGAAAGCAGCCCCCAAGGGTTTCTCTGAAACTGAATCTGGCCCTTGGGCTGAAAGAGGTTCAATCCCCCCCCCCCCCACAGCCCTACAGAACGGCCAGATTTGTTAAAGCTTGCAAAACTTGCTACGAAACGTGCACAGTGAACATTCTTCACACATACCAATATTTGTAACAAGTTAAATGGACCATTGGTCCATATAGTATTGTCCACAAAGACCTGCAACGGCTCTCCAGGGTCTCAGATAAGGATCTTTCTCAGTCCTACATGGGGACATCAGGGATTGACCCTGCAACCTTCTTCATCCAAAGCAGGTGATCTACCACAGAGCTACAGCCCCTTCCCAAGTCAAAAATGTCCTTGTGTAAGTGGCAGCCTCTCTTTTTTTATTGCAGCCTGGTGTCATTCAATAACAATGGCAGGACTGAAGTTGCCAGACTTGGAAGGACTTAAGGTTATACATTAATACATCCCCCACTGGAACAGGATCTTCCTTCCCTGCAACACTGGGGAGCGTCTGCCCTTCTCATACCACAAAACTCTTTTGGTATTACACTATGAATGCAGACATCTCTGAACAGGGTTCAGGAAGGAAGTGTGAAGCAAACACACCCAACCAATTTTCAGGGAGGACTGGCAGCAAACCAGAACTGGGAGATGCCAAGCCAGAAACAAGTTGCACCAAGTAGGTTTTTGTGCAAGCTGGCTGGGGATGAAGGAAGATGTAGTCCAACACATCTTGGGGTGGGATGTGGATGAGGTTGGGGAAGGGTGCGCTAAAGCATCACGTAACATAGTACACTGTGCATGCTGGAGACTGTGCTGTTCCATATACTTGTGCCTCTTAATAAATGACAGAGGAGGCTAGCAGCATTTTGCACAGTGCACTTGGAGAATATGTGTGTGTGTGTGTGTGTGTGTGTGTGTCCCTGATGCATAAGAGAGGGACCATAGCTCAGTGACAGAGCACATGCTTTGCATCTCGGGCATCTCCAGGTAGGGCTAGGAAATCATCCTGCCTGAAACTCTGGAGAGCCGCTGCCAATATTGGGCTAGCTGGACCAATGGTCTGACTCAGTACAAGGCAGCTTCCTATGTTCCTAAAATGGAACTTCCTCAAAGTAGAGTCCAGACCTCTTCCTGTCATCTCACTCCAGGTCACCTCTCAGAATAGTGAAGCATTGGTGCAGTTGTCATCCCAGGCTGGCTGGGTACAAAGCACAGGATGCCAAAATGGTAGCATTACTCTGGAGTCTTCTAGAGTTTCTACGATCAGCATAATTCTCTATATTCTTTGCGATGGTTCTGTCATATACTTGGCCACTCAATAAATAACTTGACTAATGAAATGGACCATTTTGGACCAGTTAGTGCCCACCCTAAAATTCACCCCATTTAACCTTTTCAGCAATAGCTCCAATTAGCACCCTGTCTGTGCTTAGTTGAGCACCAATCTTAGGCTTATTCCAGAGTTTGAGACCATGGATAGAAATGGATTTCGAACTCTGCTTTAAAGCTAACCATGGTTAGTGTTCAATTCAATGAATGAGTAATGGCAATCACAGCCAATGCTGAAAGGTGGAATCTGAGTGGGGGGGGGGAGTACACAAGCCTGAAGGGTGCTCCTCCTGATCGCTTATGAGAAAGTTGGAACATAGGAAGCTTCTTTATATTGAGTCCATCTAACCTAGTATCGTCTGACTAGCAACAGAACTCCAGCATTTCAGACAGGATTCTTTCCCAGCCCTTCCTAGATTATGTCAGGGATTGAGCCTGGACCTTTTGCATGCAAAGCAGGTGCTCTACCACTGAGCTAGAGTCTTCACCTGACTTGTAAAGCTGCATGGCTGGTTTGCATATTTTATTCCTTTCTGGGTAATTGTACCCTTAGTATTTCCCTCCATGTACTTTTTGGGGGGTGGCCAAGGCAAGTTCACTCCCTATTGAAATCACCAGTGTAGCTTGAATGGAGCTGTTGATGCTGGCCAAAATAGTCAGCTAAACACCTGCTATAAATGAGACTTTGAAAGCCATAGGTTGAAATATAGAGAGCTACAACCCCTCCAAAATGGGCTAAGAGATCCAAAAATGTAGCGTCTACACCAAACCAGTGACCAATTGCTCTTGCTGCAGCAATACAGAACATTGGCACACCCTCTATAGCAGTGTTCTCCAACCTTGGGTCCCCAGATGTTTCTGGCCTACAACTCCCAGCATGCCCCAGCCAGCTATGCTGGCTGGGCCATGCTGGGAGTTGTAGGCCAAAAACATCTGGGGACCCAAGGTTGGAGAACACTGCTCTATAGCTTAGTTCTGTTTTGGTCAGAGCCATCCTATGTAGACTGCATTTGCTGTCTTTTTCACTTCTAATGCTAAAAAAGTGGTGCTCCTCGAACTGTAGACAAGCTACAGTCTCCATAATGGTGCTAGGGTGGTATTCCTCATCTTCTAGCATTAGAAGGGCTACTGCCCATTGTTACCAGAAGAGAGAGCTGCCCCTGCAGCTTCCAGAGTCAAAATATATTAGCTGCTGTTTTAAATGCTGTTGGCTTTTGTTGCTTGCTTGGTTTTCATTTTAGGTTGTACTTTTATTTTGGACTGTGTTGATGTTATGTAAGCCACTTTGTGGTATTCATTCATTAATAAATGCATAATATGATAGACTACCACTTGTAGCAGCATGACAATTGTGGCAGCCAGGTCAGCACAAGGTGGGTGCAGTTTTCTACTCATCAGCGTAAAGGTCCAAAATACAAGAGCAACTGCCATGTGCAGAAGTTTAAACCAGGTTCAATGAGTACAAAGGTGCTCTTCATATATATTAGTAGAGTAGTAAGTGGCAGAAAGGGGTAGCCTCTCTTTAATGCTTTATTTATCACCAGCTGGGCATAAGAGTTGTTTCCATCAGTTGAAATGCTATTATGGGAAGAAAAACAAAAGCATTAAAGGAAATACAATCAAAGACTGAACGGACAATAAGAGCCTTGCCTGCTCCCTTTGACAACTGAAACAGACAAGGAAATTGACCAGGCAAGATTACACATACTGGATAGCCATGAGTGCACACTTGGGCACTTGCCAAGGATGGACAAAAAATAATAATGTTTTAAGAATTGCGCAATTTTCTGGGGCTGGGGATAAAAATACGACCCCAACTGTGCTTTTTTAAGGCTCCAAAAAATAAAGTTCAGATGAAAAGGGGTAGCAATCAGAGCAGGGAGGGGGAGACAAGAAGGGTTCTACCACAAAGGACACTGGGATACGTGATGGAGTGGAGCCGGCTGGAAAGAAGAGAACAAACCACTGTAAGCCCAATTGTCTGTCAGGCGCACCGTGGGTTGTTCAGCAAACAAACAACCCACTGTGGCTTATTTGCAGGGTGGCTTAGCATGATGTGCTCGCCCGCTCATTATACATGATGCTGGGATCTCCATATCCTACAGGTTCATCTGCTATGATATTCATGAAAATCTGCTCACATGAGCAAGAAAAAGCAACAGGAATTAGTCCTAAGAATGTGACCACAGGCAAACGGCCTCAACAGGCATGTGTAAACAAAACAGAGAACTTGTCAGATAATTACACCATAATTATGAATCATAAAAATCATATAATTACAAAAGTAATATAGCAGAGTAAAAGCCTCCATTAATTTGATCTGGTTCACACATTTATCATAGTTTCACTGCTCTTATTATATCCTCATCATTGCCTGATTTTTCCTTCTTCCTGTCTTAGCACTGACACTACCCAAGGCATTACAAAATTTTGATGCCAGTTCATATCATTGGCAACTGAAGATATAACAAGCCACCACGGTTTGTTGTTACATGCCACAGGCTTGGACATGATGGGTTGTTAACAAGCCAGGATATCAAACTGTGCTTTGACCAATCATTTGCAGAGTTTGGGTGCAGGGGGTAAAAAACACACCATTCACTGCTAATCAGGAACCAAGTTTTAAATCTTATACCCTGCACTTCATAGGGAGCAGAGAGCTCACATGCTCAAATAGCCCAACTATGGTTTCTTCTTGCATTTGAACCGGGTCATTGTCTCTATAAGACGTTGACTGCATCTTTTCATCACTCTAATCTAGCATGACAAGAACAAGCTGCAGCAACCCTTAGGCCAGGGGCAGGGCACAAATTTTTTTTGGGGGGGGGGAGAGTTGCCCCCCACCAGGCCCTCTGAGGGCCAGATGCTGTCAGTGGGTGTGGCACCCACTGATGTCATCATTCCACCCCTCCCATTTTGCCTTTCTCTGTGCTGAGAGAGACATGGAGTTCCGTACCTCTCTCAGCAAGGCGAAAGGGAGGTCTGCACTGGGAAGAGCAGCTGCTCCTCCCACACCAGCCTAGTCCTCAGCCTTGTGTGGCATGTGCTGCCCCTATGGGGGCACCGGTCTGCACTGGGAAGAGCAGCTGCTCCTCCCACACCAGCCTAGTCCTCAGCCTTGTGTGGCATGTGCTGCCCCTATGGGGGCACCGTACACTGCATGAATGGACTTGGCCAGCACTGGGAATCGGGTATCAGGACTAGGCAAGACCTTTGCCCAAAGAGCCACAACTACTCAGTGTACACAGAGCCAGTGTGGCGTAATGGTGAGAATGTCGGACTGGGACTCGGGAGATCCGGGTTCTATTCCCCGCTCGGCCATGAAACTCACTGGGTGACTTTGGGCCAGTCACTGACTCTCAGCCTAACCTACCTCACAGGCCTGTTGTGAGGATAAAATGGAGAGGAGGATTATGTAAGCCACCTTGGGTTCCTTGCAGGAAAAAAGGCGGGGTATAAAATATAATTAATACCTAAATAAATCCTGGGCCAGATGGACCACTAGTCTGACTTAGAATAAAGCCGCTGCTTATACCCTTATGACCCAGTTCTCACAAGCCAGGAGCATCATCCAGCAGGAAGTGGTTGCTGTGCTTAGATGTCACTTCGATGCACTGTTTAGCTGTTGCTCCTATATAGCAGCTGGTCTGGGCAGCCTTTGGCCTGGCAGCAAGTGGCAAGACTTCAGAATTCCAAGCGCTAAACTACATTAGCATTGTGTATCAACCACTGGCTTCCAAATAACACCTCATTCATGCAGACCAGCCACTTTTTTAAAAAAAGAGGAAATCAACATATAAAACTCTGTTGCTTATATTTTGTGGAATATTTCTCCTATCATTCATTTCCAGGACCGCCATTGTTGAAGGTGCAGTATATAACTTCCTTAACGAAAGAATGTGGTATCTTTTCTTATGATAACTGCAGGTGGGCCTGTTGACAACTGCTAGTTAAAAAGCAATCAGACAATCAGGGGTGATTAACAATCTCTTGATACCATCCTAATGTAACTTCCTATCCAAAACATGAACAGTTTCCCTTTCAAACTTAAGCAAACAAGTCGGATTCATGCATTCCATTCACACTCAAAATTCCCACTGCACTTTAGAGGCAGGAGGTGGGGGAAAGTCACCGAAACCCACTTTAGGCCTTTAAATACTGGGCAAACACAAGCAATCTTCCTCTGCTTGGGTCTCATAGCAACTGCGCGTGTTCAGTTCTTCATATTATAAGGGGGGGGGGGATGAAGGAGGTAGCAAAAAACAACAACACCCTTATGTAGTTACACCATTAAAAAAAACTAATGAAAAGAATCTGACACCTATAAACAGAAAACTCAGCACGTGTGTCTGCCCCCGATTCCCTAACACAACCTCCCTTCCCCCTTGCTACAGGCAAGCAAGGCCACCAGGACTAGTTTCTTTACCATAAATAGCTAGCTCATCGCTTCTGATTTAATCCGTAGTAGGTCAATTACATCAGGCGGATACCCCGAGCCAGCGCCTCCTCCGTAGCGAAAGCACCAATTGTGAAAAGGGACACTAATGGTCGTGGGGCAACCCCTGCTAAAGCAAATGAAGACCGGAGACGAGAACGAAGCATAGGCTGATGACTTCCTATATAGAACCAGCCCGCCGAGTGAACTGAAAAAGCACCATTTAAGGCACTTCGTTCATCCCTAATCTGCCGAATTAGACCAGTGCCAATGGTCTGCAGTTGGGAGAGTTCGCTTGCCGGAGAAAGGAGGGGGGGGGTCAGCCCGCGTGTTCCCCGAGTCGATCTACCTAGGTAGGGCGTGTGCTTCCGTTCGTCTCCACGTCGCGCTAACCACTATAAATATTGCATCATGCAGCACGCTGGCTTGCAAGATGGATGCCTCGCTTCGGCATGTGGCCCAGCGCCTGAGCACATGTCTACCGGCATCCCCGCTTCGAAAAATCGGGCGGGCCGAACCCCCCCCCCCAAAAGAACCCCACTCGCTTATGGGGAAAAGGGGAAAGAGATCGGCGAGCCGGGCCCGCGTGCCTCCCTCACCATCTTCATCGCATGCCCCTCGCCAAAGCAGAAGAAGCCTTTCACTCTCCGGGCTCAGGGCACCCTAGCAAGGTTATACCAGCCAAACTCCGCGGAAGGCCAGAGGAGAAAGAAAGGACAGAGCAGGGAAGCGCTGGGCTCTGCCTGCCTGTTCCCCATCGGCTACTTACCCCTGCCCGAAGCCGGAGTTCCCAATAAAGCGGTGATCGTGGCGGCAGCGCCGGTGTCAAAAGGTCTGGGCGCCGGTGATGGTGTAAGCGATGGAGAATCCTCCGCGGCTGGTGTGAGTTCCTCAGAAGGCGAGGATGTGGCAACCGCTGCTGGCTGAAAGTGGCCGCGTAGGAAATACAAGCAGCGAGCGAGCGAGCTCGTTCCCGGGCGCTGCGCGTGGGGCTCCGCCTCCTGTCCGAAGTGAATGAAAGCAGCCCCGGGGGCGCGAGCAGGGCGGGGGGAACGCGGGCGGAATGGCTGCCTGTAACAGTCACTCAAACAGCCGCCCGACCTCCTGCTCGTACTCCGCCTCCGGCAGCCTTTGAGCAAGAAGGTAGGAGGGCGAGGACGCGTAGCTGAAAGTCACAGAGAAGGGAGAGAAGCGCTCGGGAGCGCGGCGGCTCAGCTCAGGGCCCCGCCGGTGCTCGTGTGACACCCTTGAGCTGTTCCCGCCGCCTCCTGGGTTTGCACGTTAGAAAGCCCGGGCTTCTCCTGACACGCGCGTAAAGTAATATGTTTTTTTAAAAAACAAAAGCCCACCCTCGCGCTTCTCTGCAGTCAACATTCCCGCCGAAAGGTGTTCGGCAGGGCAGGGCTGCAGCCGTGCCCAGCCGCGCCCCTCGGCATCCGCCATCCCTTTTCACGCGCCCCAGTTGTGGACGAGGTGAAGGCGAGTCTAAAGCCTCGGCGCTTTGCTGCGCTCGAGCGTCGCTGCTGCGGAGAGCCTCTGATAAGGGAAAGAGAGGGTGCGAGAGGGAGCAGCTGCGGAGCAGATACGGCGCAGTCGCGCCAGGGGAGGGAAGGATCCTGGTGGCGGCAGAAGCCTGGATGGCTTTGCCACTCGTTGTCAGGAGGCAGTTCCTTGAAAAGTACACACATTGCGTCCTAGCCCTTCCCCTTCTTAGCCGCTGACAAATTGGGACTTGTGTATTTGGGATGCTTAGCCTGCCTTATTCCCCAAAACGGGGCGGGGGACTGGGAATTATATAACATATATAATGACTTAAGGCGCAATCCTATGCATGTTTAGACAGAAAAGAAATCCTACAACTCCCTGCATTCTCCAGCCAGCGCCCTAAGTGTTCAGGGTAGTGTATATCATATGGAAATCAAAATACAATAAAATAAAATAATAACCTGAGCATCTTTTACAAAGAAAAGATGGCAACTATTAATGGTGCAATCCTATACTCATAAGTAAGCCTCGTTGAGTTCAGTGGGACTTACCGTACTCCCTGGTAAGTGTGCATAGGATTGATGCCTAAGGCATTATATACAGTTTTAAATGCCTGGTTAAATAACCATGCCTTACCCTGGCATTTAAAAGCTTGTAAAGTAGCTTGTAAATTATAACTAGAGCTTGAGAATGCTAAGCACTTTTGAAGACTGGTTATTTCAACACAAGAGCTTTGAACACATGCTTAATTTTCCCATTGACTTTATGGGCTTTAAACTTAAGCTTTTGGTGAATCCATCCCCCTTTATTTTTAAATTGAATCCACCCCCCTTTATTTTTAAATCTTTTTAAAAATTGCTATACTTATGGCAAAGTGGTTATAGTGTTGAACTGGGGCTCAGGAGATCCAGGTTTGAATCCCCACTCTGCCATGAAGCTCACTGGGTGACTTTGGGCCAGTCAGTCACTGACTTCCAGGCTCCAGCCTTTTCACAGGGTGGTTGTTTGAATAAATGGAGAGGAGGAGGATCATGTTTGCCATCTTGAGCTCCTTTGAGGAAAAGGCAGGATATCAATGTAACAAATAAATAAATGAATACTTCCACCCCAGTCTTAAATGGGGCTGCAGTGCTTTCCTATGCAGATTATTGATTGTGTTAACACTCACTTAACTTCACTAATGCTGTAGCTAATGCTCCAGGCTCCTTGCCTGCATATTTCTAAACACCATTTAAAGGACAAGATAAACAAAAGAAGAAAAATGCACTCGGTTGGAGCCAGACTTAGTCATACTTGGAGTGGGCCCATTGAAATCAGAGGGACTTAAGTTAGGCTTGATTGTGGCATGTGGCAAAAGATGTCAACTTGCATGGATACATTGGGACAGAGAACAGTTTTGTTGCTTTAAATCTACTACCCACTTATTGGGCAATAATATGCTAGAAACTCAAGAACATCTCTCATGCTTGGCATGAATCCATAGAGGCATCCCTTTCCTTCCTAAACCGTATGTTGGTTTGCTTTTACTCAAAAATGTAGCAAGTATACCGTAATTAGATCACTATTATCTTCCAATGTTGTGCTACTAGTATTTAGCGGATGAAAGAAAATTCAATTCAGTTTTGATATATCAAATAGAGATGGATAGACAAGAGATTAAGTTCTTGGGCCTAACTGACAAAGATTGACAAGACACCATGTCCAGGTGCATCCACCTGAGACGTCTTGAAGAATTCAAGTGTGAATATGTCAACCCTCTAATTAAAATATGTAATGTCTCTGTACCAGAGGACTGGTACTGTCACTTCCTTGGGACTGCAGACTCTGGCCTCATCTATTGGTTAGAGAACCAAGAGCCCACCCCTTGTCTCCCAGGAGGAACATCATGGCAAGGGGGAGACCAAGCTGGCCTCATACATCTGCCAGAGAGGGAGCAGCTGCAGGGAGCTCACTTCACCCCTCCCTGCCAGAAGAAACACATAACTCCCAACTCTCAATTCCCTGGGAGTGCAGACTCTGGTCTTATCCATTGGCCAGAAAACCAAGGGCTGCTGAGAGACTGCCTCCCAGGATAAACAGCACCGCAAGGAAAAGACCAGCCTTGCCCCATACATTAGCCAGAGAAGAAACAGCTGCAGAAAGCTCAAACTAAAAACGTGCCTGAGTTTCACTCTCATTTCCCCCCTCCTTCTCAATCCCTTTTCCTTTTGGGTCATGTCTTAGATTGTAAACCTGAGGGCAGGAACTGTTTTATTAATCTATGTAAGCCATTCTGGGAGCCATTTTTGACTGAGGAACAGAGTAAAAACACTGAAAATAAAGTAATCAATATAAAAGCAATTTTTAAAAAAAGGATCCAGGAAATTACAGGTCACTTAACATCTATCTGCTCTGGGTAAATTGGTGGAAAGCATTGTTAAAAATAAAATTATTAAATAAAAAGTATTGCAGAGGAAGAATCAGCATGACTTCTGCAAAAGTGAGCCCTGGTTCACCAGGATAGGGTGATCCAATAGATGCGATAGATTTGGATTTCTAAAACCTTTTGACAGTCCCTCACCAAGTTTCTTGAGCAAACAAAGCAGTCATGCCATAACAGAATATGTCTTCCTATGCATTAGGAACTGGAAGCAGAGAGTAGAAGTACATAATTCTCACAATAGAGGGGAGTAAGAAGTCACAAAGATCTGCATTGGGGCAGGTATTTAACTTGTTAATAAATGATCTTGTGTTAAGGGGTGAACACCAAAGTGGCCCAGTTTGTAGATGACGCCAAATTATTCAGCATGGTGAAAACTTGAGCGGATTGTGAAGGGCTCCAAAAGCTTATTTCCAGACTCAACAAACTGCAGGTATGCATAGAATTTTAGACTTGGCCTCCCAATGCATTGTTTCTGAATATTTTAATGCAAGATAGAAAGCAAAAGGGAGACATGTTAAATTGCATGTGCTCCTGCGTTTGATTGATGTGGCTCTTGTGTTTGGTTTACACAGACACAGGAAATTAAAAGAAAGTTCTTTGCATCGCTTTGAATGAGAGAGAAAAAACCCCCCAAAAATAAACAAGTTAAAACGGAGCTACCTAGCCTGAATCATCCAGCATCACCTGACATTGGCAGCTGGGCTGTGCAAGCGATCGTGCAGCACAATCCTATAATGTTATCTCTGAAATAAGTCCCCCTGTTTTCAGTGGGGCTAACTCCGAGGAAAGTGCATAGGATTCCTGCCTTGGACCACTTGCAGCACCTATGAAGTACTAATTCCTGAATGCAAGGGTAGTTCGGGATCTCACTTTCTGCAGAGATTTGCAATTTATTTATTTATTACATTTATACCCCGCCTTTTTTCCTGAAAGAAACCCAAGGCGGCTTACATAATCCTTCTCTCAATTTTATCCTCACAACAACCCTGTGAGGGAGGGTAGGCTGAGAGTCAGTGACTGGCCCAAAGTCACCCAGTGAGTTTCATGGCTGAGTGGGGACTAGAACCCGGATCTCCCGAGTCCCAGTCCAACACTCTCACCACTACGCCACACTGGCTCTACAAAGGATGGGCCTGGTCATTTTCCAGGAATATTGTATGGACAGGTTCAAACACTGCACCCCCAATTGAGAGGACACACAGACCATGCTTACATATGCTGGCACTCTGTTCCACAGCCTTCCCTATCCTGGTGCCTTCCAGCAGTGTTGGGACTATAGCTCCCATCATCCCCAGGCAGCACAATGAAATATTTTTAATTATTATATGACTATGAATACTACATTCTGCTGCTTTCATTATAGTTTTATTTTCCTGTTTGATTTCTGACACTTATAGTATTTTTAATATGCTGTAAACTGCCCTAGAATCAATTGATGATGGGGATATATGCATCTCATAAACATGTACATGTATCCATACAGATACCCTCCTGGTGGTACCTAAACTTTGGGCATCTGGTCTGTGATGGCTCAGAATAAGGCTTTAAGGGCACAATCCAATGCAAGTTTAGACAGAAAGAAAGGCCTACAACTGCCCATATGCACCACCCAGCATAGTTGGGTGCTGGGAGTTGTAGGCCCTTTTACTGTCTAAATTTGTAAGCCTTTTTACTGTCTAAATTTGTAGGCATTTTTACTGTCTAAATTTGCATAAGATTGCACCTTATGTATTGTTAGTGCCCACCCTCCGGAACTCCATACCACTCTAGGGATGTCTGAGAATTTTGTTTTCGGTTGCAAAACATGATAGCATGCCTTGTTTGAAGCCCCAAACATGATCACGTGTCTACCGAAAATGCTCACAAATTGCTGAACATGTGCTCACGTTCAATTTGTGCAACTTTTCCAGTCTGATTTTGTGCAAATTTCCCTGTTGACTGAATGAGCCCTGCTTTAGTTTATAGAGGAAAGCTGTGCACATTTCAGATTAGATTGCTGCTTGATTTGCGCAATTTTCACATTCGCACAGAGCAATCAGCGATTGTAAATGCAAGGAGGAATCAGCCATAAGATGAGCAGCGAGATGGCGTTCAGAGAATCCTAGTGATCTCAAACATTGCTCGTTCAAATCACCCATCCCTACGCGGGGGAAACATTCTTTTTCCAGCAAACAACATCGACAGTGAAATCCAGCATCGTCTGAGCTCCGCAAGTGCCGCGTTTTCTCGAATGAAACATAGTGTTCGAGGATCGGGATATTTGTAAGAAGACCAAAACACTGGTTTATGAAGCCATTGTATTACCAACTTTATTGTATGCCTGCGAAACATGGACTATCTATAAACGTCACCTCCTCGAAAGATTTAATCAACGTTGCCTCTGGAAAATCCTGCGAATTACTTGGGAAGATAGGCGAACAAATGTCAGTGTACTGGAAGAAGCAAAGACTACTAGCGTTGAAAAAACACTGCACCCCCATTACAGTAAATGTACTGAATGTATATATGACTTGAGTATATTGTGGATTTTTCTGTAGCAAAATGTAAAATGCTGAATAATAAGTAGGTATGTTTATATGGCAAAGCTAAGAGATGGATTATTTCTTTTATATTGTAATGATGTAATAAAGAAATGGAAAGTTGTACTGATGCAACTATAAAAAGGTTAAATGCTTATATGTATGACATGTACATGCATGCATATCACATGATGTTTGATCATTTAGATTCACAGGCTTGTGAAAGAAAATACAAACTGTGTTGTGGGGAAAGCATTGGGAAATTGTAATTTTCACATGAAAGGTAATTTTGTGCACATAAACAAGGGATGCTAGCTTCAACAGGTAAACTGGAAGGCAAGCTGAAAAACCAGTTCATTTCTTTCAATTTGTTCTTGGTGATCTTGTGGATACTCTGATGGTTTTAGAGGAAAAGCACGTTATTTCATGATGTCAATTGATCAATACACGAGGTACAGGTTGTGTACATGTTAGATAAAAAGCTGGAGTATTGAACAAAGTCAAGGTGTTTTGTGCTTGGATGGGAAACAAGCATATTACCCATGTTACCTATTTCTTTTGAGATATGGGGAAGTTCAATTCAGTGCATATTTTTGATGACTTTCTAACAGGATGTGATATTGAACACATGGATTGTGTGGAAGAGTAAAGAAACACTCAGAAGAGGTGATAATAATTTGGTTAATGAGGTTTGGGTAGAAGCTCTTAAATGATTTGATTATGTACATGATAGAAGTTTTAGTTCTGTGATTGAACTGTACACCTTATAGAAAGTAGTGTAGATAGAAGGAGGAATCTTCTGGAGAAACATTTCAGGATCTTGGATCTGATATGTAGGTACATACACCTCAAAGTTAGAAGAAATCTGTAAGGGAGCTTACATGAGATTTTTCTAGAAATGAGAATATTGTGTTTTACATGAACAACACTTGGATAGTGAGATTATCTAGAAGTGTTTAGTATAATGCTGAATGAAAATGTGAGATCATTTTTCAAAATTAATTCTGTTAATGCAGGGGATGCATCAAGCTCAGAGTCAGAATAGAAAAGCATTTGCTGAAAGACAGTCAGGTAAATTTGACAAACTCTGATACACATTTGGTTTGGTGGAGACTAAACAAATGATTGTTCATCATTGATGCAAATTTATTGGAACAAGAACCTGATCACTGATGAGGTAAGGAACAGGTGAGTCAAACAACCTGTGAGATATCAGGATGAATTTGCAGGAAAAGCCATTTGAAAACTTCAAAATTTCAAAGAGGTGAAAAATTATCTGTTAAGGAAGCTGAACCATAGCTTCAGGCTATGCAAGCTGAGTTGAATTCTTTGGATAAAGAACAAAACATGGAAGCTGGTGAAACAAACAGCAGTCCATGGAACTCATTGTTACCAGATAGATTTTTTAAATGAAAACTAACCAGATTGGAAAAGGTTATATGACAAATAGCAAGATTGGTTGCTTGTGATTTTTGCTCAGTAAAAAGGAGCTGGATAATCATGAGATGAGTGCAACAACAATTTGCTTTGGAAACAGTTAGACTGATGTTTAAGAATGTGAAGATGTATGAATATTTCACAGTGGAAATATTGGAACATAAACATTTTAAATGAGAGGAAGTCTTTAAATGGAAAACTCTGAGAATTTTCTGTAGGAAAAGCTAGAAATCAGCTGGAGGCTGGAATTCTGTTTTGAACTCAAACATTGTTGATTTGAGATTTGCACAGAGAGGCAGATCAATGTTTGTTTGTTGAACAGGAGGAACAGGGACATAGACTGTATGTACTTTGTTTAAATGGATGATCTATTGTTTTTTCTGGACAGATAAAAGCAATATGATATAATTGATCCAGGGTTTGGAATTTCATTGAATTGAAACTGCTTGGTGGTGGATCAACTGTTTATTTGTAAATAGAAGTTGAGGGAGAACCAAGAGGGCAGTACTTACTGCAACAAACCAGAGAATATCATGGATGTGATTGAGAATTTTGGAGATAGTTAACTCAGTGCAAGACTCCAAATAATTGGGGATTTTCAAGCACATGCTGATGGAAAAGCAGTTTGAATGCTACACAGGGGCATTGGGCTGTTGAGCTTTACTGTACAAGCAACAAGGCCAGATATTGCTGTCAGTGTAATGGGCCGACTGTTAGACCAACAGGACATGCTTGGAGAGCTCTGAAAAGGAGTTGAGTGTTATCTGGAGGGAACATCACACTTCAGACTAAGTCAGAGCACAGGTGGCTTACAGATTCACAGAAATGCCAGTTGTGGTTGTGATAGTAAGAACAACAAGAACACACCTGAAGTTTGTTATTTTATAACCATACTTTGTTTGATTGATTTTGTAGAAACAATCATCTAAAAGTTAGAGTTCAACTGAAGTTGAACTGAATGCATTGTATTATGTATTGTGCTATTATGCTATTGTAAAGCTTGAATAGTTAATGCATGTGTTTAAATAGTTTAAATTGTTAAAAATGTTTAAATGATGCTGGGATTGATGTGAAAAACCTATTACAGTTTTTTCAGGGAACCAAGACAGGATTGCTATGCTGCAGGCAGATAGCAATACACAACGTTTTGGGTTTGCAAATAAAACTGTGTCATAAGGAGGGATACATCAGAAGTGATTTGATAGTGGTTCAAATTTCTGGCAGGTAAAGTTATTCCTGCAAAAGTTTTTTATCAAAGTTCATAGATGAAGGAACAGCATCAGATGTCAACAAAGCTGTTGCTGTTGTATGAGGTAAATAACCACATTCTGCGCAAATGCAAAAGCAGGGGGATGTTGAGTTTTGCATAGGCAGAACGAGATTACCACCTGACATCGGGATTATCACCTGACCTGGTGGGTGTTACTTGAGTTCAAGTACAGAAGGTCTTTGGTCATAAGACATGGTCTCGAGGTGATGTGACTCAGCAGCCTTGAACAGGTTTTAGCAGATCAACATGTTGATGAATTGGTTCTACAACTGGGTGAGTAATGTCCTATTTATAAGTGCAGGGTCTGTGGTATAAAAGCTAACACAGTTGCTGATAGCTTCACTTGCTTGCTTGCTCTCTTCCTTGCTGTCTCTCGTCTCGACACGACATGTGTATTGTTCTTGGACTTCACTTCATCTAGCCTTACCACTGGGGTATAGGATTTGAGTCTGCAATGATGTAGTGAGTAGAGATGCATTGATTGCCTTAATCCCATGTAATTGGGTCTTACAAATAAACTCTTTAATCTTTATTAACTGCTGTTATCTCCTCCTTCCGCCTGCGTGACTGGGACTGAGGGTCATTGGCTAGGGGAGCTTTTGAACCCGGGTCAGTCCAACTCTCACAAGAAGTACTTCTTTACAAAGCACATAGTTAAACTATGGAATTCACTTCCACAAGATGTAGTGATGGCCACCAATTTGGATGGCTTTCAAAGTGGATTGGACAAATTCAGTGGCTACTCATCCTGATGGCTATATGCTACCTCACATATCAGAGGCGGTATGCCTATGTGTACCAGTTGCAGGGGAACATGGACAGGCGGGTGCTGTTGCACTCCTGTCCTGCTTGTGGGTTTCCCGTGGGTAGCTGATTGGCCATGGCATGAACAGAGTGCTGGACTAGATGGACCCTTGGTCTGATCCAGCATGGCTCTTCTTATGTTCATAAACACTAAAAGTCTCCCAGTCACAGCACTCTGATCCAGCATTCTGCTATGCGAGAAAGTTTCTCCGGTGCACATGAAGCTGCTCCCTTGATTGAATTTTGTGGGACAGCCTATATATAGAAGAGCTTCACATGTACGGTATATTAGAGCCACTCCACCTTCTGGATCAGAGGATGGAAGTACAAGCACTTCAAACTCTTAACTGTCATTGCTCCACAGCTGGCAGATCTGTTTTGCAGCTCTACAAAAACAACTATCTTTCGGGGGGGGGGGGAGAAAGAGAATGTGTGAGAGAGAGGGTGTTTAAAATATGTTTATGTTTTAAATGATTTTTAAAAGCATGCAAAACTCTGCCACTATTTTCCAGCAAAACTCACCAGCTTCCATAATCTAATGTAAAATAGACAAATGTCAATAAAAAGCCAAATATATTCTAAATGGAGGAAACATCTCTCAGTTACAATGAGAAGAGAGATAAAAACAAAACAAACGCTATAGAAATCATGAAAGCACCTAAGGGTGCTTTCAGGTGAGAAATGAATTGCTTTTCAAATAAAGTTAATTACAGCAGGTTGTGTGTGTGTGTGTGTGTGTTTCTACTTTGAGCTATTCTCCTAAAAGGTTACAGATTACAGAAAGGGTGTGTTTGTTATGTGTTGTACTCAAAAGAAATTAAAGTTATGTTAATATGAAAAGGGACATATTAAACAGTTGTCCTAGCCTGCCTTGGACATTTTGGAATATATTAACTTTTGAGTTAACAATAATATTTAAATACAGTCATGCCTTGGATTGAGAGCATAATTCGTTCCGGAAATGTGCTTGTAATCCAAAACACTTGTATCAAAACGAAATCCCCCCAAAAAAATTTGTACAGAGATTTTTAATTTAAGCTGTACTACAGTACTTGTATTGCAAGACGTTGCTTGTATATCAAGTCAAATTTTTTAGAATAAATATTTAAAAATGTGCTTGTCTTGCAAAACGCTCTCAAACCAAGTTACTTGCAATCCAAGGTATTGCTGTACAACAGGCCTGAGTCTGTCTTAGGCAAAACTGCCAACGGTTTTTATTTACAATGCTGGAAATGGAAGCAGAATTTATAAGACTCCAAAGATGCCTTCTGTTCCATATCTGGTAAAAGCATGTAAAGTTGTTGCAAACCAGAAATACAAGTGACTTTGTACTCTTATTAAGCAAGAAATAATTTTCTACAATAAATTTTCAGACCAAGAGCCCGATTCTATGGATGGTCACTTAGAAGTAAGTCCCATTGATTTCAGCGTGGCTTCCTAGTAGGTGTGCATAGGTTTGCAATTTTTGCTGCAATCCCAAGCATACTTACTAGATAGCAAGCCATTTTAAACTCAGTGGATTTTACTTTCTAGTAAACGTGCATAAGATCAGGCTGCAAGGAAAACTACTGTCTGTTTACTAGATTTCCATTTGCTTGTAATTTCAACTTCGTAAGATATTTTTTTTAAGCTTCTATGGAGTTCAGATCAAGGGAATAATACTTAGTTGGCTAAAGAACGGGTTACTATAGAATATGACTTTATAGATAATCGCAATAAGTACATCACAAAATAGACATAATGTGCCATAATGCAGGGATGGGGAACCTTTTTCGGCCGAGGGCCAGATTCCATTCTGGGGCCACTTGCCAGAGGTGGTGGGGCCAGAACAAAAAGTGGACACGGTCAAAGGAAAATCTGGGTGGCGTGGAAGTAAAACATGGGTGAGTTCATCCCACATACTCACTTGTTCATATCCATGCACAAGACATCCACACCTCCACTCACTCATTATACATTTATTGTGTTCATTGTGTTTACACAAGTAAACACATTTATTTACTTACATACACACACATTCTCACATGTAACACATTCATATGTGCATGTGCGCGCGCACACACACACACACACACACACACACACTGAAGCATTTAGGCTTGGAAATAGGGCTAAGCCTGTGCACTTCACACACACACCCCAAATCTCCCACACCCACACCCGTCGCCTGCAGTAATTAGGCCTGGGAAAAGCCAATGGAAGGCTTTTTCAAAGTCTTAACTTGCAGGTGGGGTGGGTGATTTAGAGTTGCACTGCATGGGGAGGGTAGAGTTAACTCTGCCCTCCCTAGCTGCAAGCCCCTGCCCTTTCAATTGCCCATTGTACTGCAATTAGGCTGGGGGGGGGGGGAGAAGCCATCCCTTGGCTGCACAGGGGGTGGGGCAAGTAGAAGAGTCTGTGCGCTAGTTGGAAAGAACCTGCCAGCTGGAGGTTTCCCACCCCTGACATAAAGGGCCCTTCTAGATAGCCAGTTTTCCAAGTGGTAGAATCACTGCACCTGATCCTCAAGCTACATAGGGGGCTATGTGACTCCAAATCACACACAATGTGTGTCTGATGCAGTCCCAATCAGCAGCTAAACAAAGCTTAAGGGCACAATCCTAGGCAAGTTTAGACAGAAAAAGAGGCCTACAATTCCCAGCATGCCCCAGCCAGCATAGCTGGCTAGGGCACGCTGGGAGTTGTAGGCCTCTTTCTCTGTCTAAACTTGCCTAGGATTGGACCTTAAAGGTTTTTTGGAAAGTTTAGCTTTTGTCGATTGTTTCCAAGGGACTATTTCTGTTGAATCAGGCATATAGCAAAATTTGAATGCGGCAAGGATGTGGAATAAAGCAACACCTACACCACCACATCAAAAAAGTCTTCCCACTCCTCAAAAATAGAACCATTCTCTCCATGACAGTCATTATCTTTCAGAAGTGAAGTGTTAAAGCAAGGAAAGAGATTGAGAGCTGTCAAGTTTTGGTTTCATATTTGATTCCTTTTTCTTTCTCTTTTGGTCTCTTTATCAAGTAAAGTTGAACTTGCACAACTCACGATCGTGTCCTTCAGTAAAAAAAAAAACCCACTTCAACAAGCTGTTCCCAGGCCACCATTTTAATGCAGTCTTTGTTGTTGCTTTAAAGGTCAGTTTAACTTTCCCTCTTGCAACCAGATTTCATCACTTTTAGATCTATAGTAAACGGAAGCAGATCCAAATATTTTGTATTAAATGCTGTTTCACTTCACTGCTTTAGATAAAAAGCCTCTGTTGCACACAATGCCTTTTTTCTAACTACAACAGCTGTGTCACAGCACAGCAAGTATACAATTGTAACCCGTAACATTGTATGTGTTTTCCCTTCTCAAACATACTCCTATATGCGTCAGTAGTGACCTTGGCCCTGGTCCGTAACAAGCAGAAGCAGCCAGCCTGCCACTGTCAGAATGTTTGGAGTGATCAACCAATTGGGAAGGACTTCACTGAGTTATACCTCTGGATCCCCAGTTGGCATTACTACCCATGTTTTCCATCTAGATTAGACAATATTCATTGCAAGGACCTTATCAGACTATTGCTAGGAGCCGCCAGGATGGAAATTGCAAAGAGCTGGAAAACAACGGCAGGATACACATTCAACGGATGGCTTTCAAGGATTAAGCAAATTGCATTGGCTGATAACTTGACTCAACAAGTAGAGTCCTTTGGATATGATTTTCTATCTCCTAGTAGATATGGATAAATATGTGACCTGGCGTGTAGCTCTCTTTGCAATTGCTGCCAAGTGGATTAGAAAGAAATGTATAGCAGAGATAGCCATCAATTGCAAAGGAGATGACCATATTTGACTGTATTTGATCTATATTATATTACTTATGGACCAATGACTGATTATTTTTAAATTTTGTATATTATCTGTTATATGTACTATATATGTTTAATTTTGGTGTCTGTGTGTTTTAGGTGTGTGTATTTATTTTATGCAAAAGCCATTGGCCAAAAGCAATAAAATTTTATTGGATTGGATTGGATTCAACAAGACAGATTATCCGGAGGTGTAATTAAAAAAAGATTTATTTCTAGAAAATGGGTTCCCATTGTTATCATATGTTAACAGCAGGGCAACAATTCAGAGACCACCCACAACTCAGCATTCTTTCCGGAAAGGCATCCTCACCTAAAAGAGTAAAGAAAACATCACATTGCTAAGGGAAAAGACGGCGAAAACCCTCCAGGCAAAGTGCTTAAATAAATAAATGTACCTCATTATACGAGCTATGAAAATCCTATGCATGAAATCAGTCTGTGAATTTTTTAAAAATCAATGTGAATGTTACACTATCTATATAGTATAGTAATACTTAAGAAGGTAGAACAGGCAGGCAATTAGGTATGTGCTTTTCCAGTTGGTAAAACAACAGGGCCAGCACCAGCTACCATCCTGTGGCAGCTGCCAGGGCCCACAACTGATGCCTGCCCTGAGTCCCACCCCCTTTAAAAAGATCCTGAGCTGGCACTTACAGCAGCACCAGGTGGTGGTATCTAACCACCCTTCTAATTTTTCCACAGTGCCTAACCTCATTCTGAGGCATTGCGGGAAATTAAAAGGGTGGCTAGATTACAGTGCCAGCTCCAGGTTTTTGAGGGCCCTTGGCCAAGACAACCTCAGTGGGGGCCCTCCCTCAGTAAGTCTACCTTCTCACCACTATTATCATTCATTTATTCCCTTTCATTCATTACATTTTTATACCACCCAGTAGCCAAATCTCTCTGGGCAGTTTACAAATATTAAAACCATGGCAAGTAGGCACTAGGCAGTAAACATTTTTAACAACTCTGTGATACTCCCCAAGTGGTTAAAACCTTATAGGTAAGGGCAGGGCCGGTGCTACCATTAGGCCAACTAGGCGGCTGCCTAGGGCGCTGGGCTAAAGGAGGCACCAGAAATGCCTTGGGGGGGGGGGAAATACATCACGTATTTTACCAAGTTTGTTTTACCAATCATGTCCTGTGGCGGGGAAGGGAAGGCGAAAGAAGCGCACCCCTCCCTCTCTCTCCTCCAGCTCGTTACCAGGAATAGCAGCAGGCAGGCAGGCTCCTCCTCACAACCAGCATCAAAAGAGGCAGAGAAGGCTACAGACTGGAGGAGGGGAGGCGGGCAGGGGCCAATGATGGGAGGCTGGTGGGCGGCTGGAAGGATGCACCTGCAAACACCTCATTCGCCTTCCCTCTCAAGGATGCACCTGCAAACACCTCCTTCGCCTTCCCTCTCAAGGATGCACCTGCAAACACCTCCTTCGCCTTCCCTCCCTCGCTTGAGCCTCAGGTTCCTCAGCTCAAGGTCCCCTGAAAGCAGTTATTTCCAGCAACCAGGGAGGGAGGGAAAGGTATTTTAAGCTAGCTGGGGCTCCAATGTTTTAATTATTTACCATGCTGTTTCTGTGTTTTGGTTTTAAATGGTTTTAGGATGCAATCCTATGCGTGTTTGGAGGGGGGGGAATCCTACAACTCCCAGCATTCCCCAGCCAGCCATGCGCAATCCTATGCACGTTGAGGTAGAAAAAAGCCCCACAACTCCCAGCGTTCCAACAGCCAGCCATGCTGGTTGGTGAATGCTGGGAGTTGCGGGGCTTTTTTCTGCCTCAACGTGTTTAGGATTGTGCCCTGAGCTGTTGATGTTTTCTTTACTGTACTTTGAATATTGTTGTCTGCCTTGAGCACTAGGCTGGTAAAGGGAAAGACAGGATAATATTCATTATTCTGATAAAGAAATATTGCAACAAAGTGATAGAGGAGGGGAAGCAGCAAGTTTCGTAAATCCCCTCCTAAATTTGAACCAGATGATGCACGGGCTCTCTCTTTGCTATGTTTCTACTACATGCATCCCCCCCCCCACAACCCAGAAGGTGTACGAGTCAAACCGGTGTCTCTGCACCTCCACCCTGCGAGGTAGGACAGGCTGCAAGACGCCCTTTTGTCTCTATTCCTCACAGGTAGCGCCACCACACCTCTCTCACATCCTTTTTTCATATCCCTTGTGCTGCCTGCAGGAGGAGACAGGCTTTTACATATATATGGAGTAGGAGAAGGCCCTTGGGAGTTCCTGGCATAGCTGGGCTGATGTTGCCTCTTTGCTTTCCTCGTGAACACAAAGGAAAAGTCTCAAAGTCCACAAAGTTTTTCTATGGGGCTCGGCAGTTCCCAGGGAGGGAAATTTATTTCATAATGGGCATAGGGCTGGAGGGAGGGAGGGCTCAAGTGGGAAGGGGGGGCACTAAATATCTGATCTTGCCTAGGGCACCAAATTGCCTTGCACCGGGCCTGGGTAAGGGGGAAATGGGGGTGGATGTATTCTGGTTTATACCTTGAGTGTGGCAACAGGAGTCATATTATTTCTCTATCACAGGGGTGCAGAATCTGAGGCCCAGGAACTAAATCCAGCCCTCTGTGTTTCCCAGACAGCCGTGCCACCTTGCCCTGAGCCCACCCCTTTTCCCCCAACCATTGATCATTTGGTGGTTTTCCAGCTTTTGAGCAGTTTTTTTCCCCCATTCTAAAAGGTTGGAATGCCTCACCTAAGGTGTAGTTACTGGCAGTAAAAAACTTCAAGCCAAACTGTGCTGGAGATTTTGGTATTTTGGGCCTGTCTGCTACTGGAATGAGGCCCCCCAGGAGCTTCTCTGAAATGGAATTCAACCCTCAGGCTGAAAGAGGTTCATCACCCCTGCTCTATAAACATGTATGGATATAATATATATATTCAGACAACACAAAGAACCCACACTCAAGGGTTGAGTGTGGGTTGTTGTTGAGCCGTGGGTTACTGAAATGTGGGCTATCATGTTGTCTGAACCCAGCCGGGATAATGAACCATGGGGAACAACCCACAGTTCACAACCCAGCAACAAACCATGGGTTCTTTTCATGGGTTGTTCGTAATTAACAAGCCATGGCTTGTTAACGCAGCTGGGTTCAGATATGGCAGGAAAGGGGCTGGCAGTGCTCTCTGGAGCATCCACTGGAGGTGGTGGTTGTGGGGCCTCCTGGCGGGGGCAAGGGGAGTGGCACAATTCAACACTCCTCCCACTCCACTGCCTGATGCAGGGGCTTCACTCTGTTTCATGGGAGGACCAACCCTGGCAACCAGATGCCTATGGGAAGTGCCCACAATCAGGACATGGGTGCAATAGCAACCTCCCAGTCATGTTCCCTATCAACTGGCATCAACAGATATGCTGCTTCTGATCCTGGGGGTAGCATATAGCCATCATGACTAGTAGCCATTGGCAGCCTTATCCTCCATGAATTTGTCACATCCCTTTCTAAAGCTGTCCAAGTTGTTGGCCATCACTAGGTTTAATGATAGCAAATTGCACAATTAAACTATGCGCTGTGTGAAGAAGTACTGTACTCCCTTTTATCTGTCCTGAAGCTCCCACTGTTCAGATTCATTGACCAGTTCTAGTACTATGAGAAGCGGGGGGGGGGGGGGGTTCCTATCCACTTTCGCCACAGCATGCATACTTTCATACACCTCTTATCATGTCAGCAGCTGGCTGTCATTCCAGTGGGGTCAGAGGCAAGCAATGTGGCCCAGGAACAGGCAGATCATGTTCCAGAAGCACAGCCAAAGGGTGGAAGGGCCGGCAGTGGGAGCCAAGCAGCACAAGGATCCAGGTTCCATAAGCAGCAGTGTGCTGGAAGGGAGCAGGAGGTTCGTTTGGCAGATTCCTCTCACAGCAAGACAGTCTGAAGGGCAAACTGGGAGGCTGTATTGGGTTCTTGGCATCAGCCAACTGAGTACTAAGTCAATAACAACAACAACAACCAGCGATTAAAAGCAGCAGTTAAAACAAATGTAGAGTTAGGACTTAAAAAAAAAAAAAAAAACCTGGGAGAATAAAAGGTTTTCTCCTGGTGCCAAAAGGGTAACAAAGCAGATGCCAGATGAACTTCCCTGGGGAGGGAGTTCTTTACACCGTGTGTGTGTGTGTGTGTGTGTGTCTTGAACCGAGGCGCCCAACAACTCTGCTGCAGAGCCTCACCTCGCCATCAGGGCTGTGTTTCTGCCACAGGCCTGGCAATTTCAGTGGGGGTACCCCATGTAAGGAAGGGGTCGTAGCTCAGTGGTAGAGCACATGTTTCACGTGCAGAAGGTCCCAGGTTTGATCCCCCACATCTCCAGCTAGGACAGGAGTTTTTCCTGCCTGAAACCCTGGAGAGCCATTACCAGTTGGTGTCAACAATACTGGGCTAGATGGACCAATGGTCTGACTCAGTATATGTTCCCATGTTAAGAAGATAAGAAGAACCATGCTGGATCAGACCAAGGGTCCATCTAGTCCAGCATTCTGTTCACACAGTGGCTAACCAGCTGCCCATGGGATCCCAGAAGCAGGACATGAGTGCAACAGCACCTTCCCACCCATGTTCCCCAGCAACTGGGGTACATAGGCATACTGCCTCTGATACAGGAGGAAGCATATAGCCAGTCAGGACTAGTAGCCATTGATAGCCTTCTCCTCCATGAATTTGTCCTATCGCCTTTTAAAGCTGTCCCAATTGGTGGCCATCACTACATCTTGTGGAAGTGAATTCCAAAGTTTAACCATGCACTGTGTGAAGAAGTACTTCCTTTGATCTGTCCCGAATCACTCACCAATCAGCTTCATGGGATGACCCCATTGGGTTCTAGTATTATGAGAGAGGGAGAAAAATGTCTCCCTGTCCACTTTCTCCACACCAAGCATAATTGCATATCTCCCCTTACCTTTTTTCTAAGCTAAACAATCCCAGTTGCTGTAACCTTTCCTCATAGGGGAGTTTCTCCAGCCCCCTTGATCATTTTAGTTGCCCTTTTCTGCACTTTTTCCAATTCTACAATGTCCTCTTTTAGGAACAGTGACCAAAACTGTACACAGAATTCTAAGCGTGGTCACACAATAGATTTGTATAAGGGCAATATGATCTTGGCAGTTTGATCTTCAATTCCTTTCCTAATTATGCCTAACCTGGAGTTTGCCTTTTTCACAGCAGCTGCACACTGGGTTGACGTTTTCACTGAGCTGTCCACCACAGCCCCAAGATCTCTTTCTTGTTCAGTAACTGCTAGCTCAGATCTCATCAGCTTATACTTGAAGTTGGGGTTTTTTGCCCCAACATGCATTACTTTACACTTGCTTACATCGAACCACATTTGCCATTTTGATGCCCATTCTCCAAGTTTGGCGAGATCCTTTTGGAGCTCCTCACAATCCCTAACTCCTTCCTTAGGGAGGCTTACCTGGCACCTGCTTTGTTATCCTTTGGGCAACATTATTGTGATTATTGTCTTTTTTATTGTACTGATTTTACCATTTGTATCTATTGTTTGTTAAACTGCCCTGGGAACCATTTCAGCGGAAGGGCGGTACGCATAGAAAATGTTCCAATCTATCAATTCATAAGGACATGACACAAGCCCTGTCACCTGACTTAGCATGCAGCCCACTGACACCAAGGACCAATTAACCTCACAGTTTGCCCTTCATTTGGGAGCTTACATCCAAATACCGTAAGCACACAAAAAGTTAAAGCAGAACAAAATAGGGAAATACACATATAATATAGAACATGTATGTCTTGCTGTAAATTTACCCTGCCAGACTATGACTGTGATGTGGAAAACATGTATCATAGAAGAAGCACCTGCACCTGGGATTGGCTGTTACCAGAGGGCACCAGCTCACCTCCATTTTGTCCCCACACTTTCACCTTGGCTCAGAGTTTCCATTTTCCCTGCAGTGTTAGCTGGCAATTGACACACTAGGACAGGGTGAGTTTGCAGGACTAGTTGATGCCCTCTATTTACATGGGCAAGAGAGTGCCCTAATCCTTTGGACAACAGAATTCTTGGAAGTCCTAAGCCAGGGGCAGGCAGCGTGGTGCCCATGAGCACCCATGTGCACCCGGACATCTCTCATGGTGTCCACCAAGACACGGAACCCCTTCCACTTAAAAAAAATCAATACATTTTCTTACTGGCAGCTAAGATCACTTAAAAGTAAAGCGAGGGCCTCCAGCTGCCAGTCTTCATTTCCCATGAATGCCTCTGGGCTACATAATAGGGTTCAAAGACATTCCTAGGAAATGAGGCGGGTGGCTGCAGACTGATGCCTTCCTCTGCAGCGCATCCAGCCACCAAGAAAAAGAAGGCCAAAAACATGAAAAAGGTGCACAAAACTCTGGGCTCAAAGGAGTCGTTTAGTGTGTTGTGGCTCAGACCTCACCTCTGCCTTGCCTTGTACAGATTTGTTTGGGCAAGTTACTTGTCCTTTTTGACTAGCCATGCCTCCCAGGGCAGCCATTTTGTGGTGGTGCCCATGACAGTTTCTCAAATTGCCAAATGTGCCCACAGGCCCAAAAAAGTTGCCAACCCCATGCTAAGCCGAAGCTCTGTATCCTAATTCAATCAAGATAACACCTGCCACTCCTTAATTGGCCATTGAGAGCCTTTGGGCTCTTCCACTTAGTACCAAAACACACCCACCTAGCATCGAACACCTACTATTCAGAAAAGTGCAGGCAATCTCTCTCTCTCTCTCTCTCTCTCTCTCTCTCTCTCTCTCTCTCTCACACACACACACACACACACACACACTTCTGTTCTCCTGGAAATTCAAGTGCCACCCTAGTTTTTGCAAGCATGGTAGCTTGACTGTGATTCCCTGCCACAGGGACCCACACAGTGGCAAACAGATCTTTGCCTCCATGTAAGATGTGAGATGCAGATCCAGACCAGTCCTCGTTCTTGCAATCTGCACATTGAGGGCTTGGTGTTTCTTGTCTTCAGAGCACTCTTTGATGCTGAAAGTGCTCTCCGCATCTGGATATCCTGCAGGAACTGCATCCACAGTGAAATAATAAATTCTACATAAAGAGGAAACATTCCAACAGAAGCATTCCAATATTTTGGCTCAGCTGGCAGGCAATTAAGACACTGTGGAAATCAGATTGAGCGCCTGGTGCAGGAGGATGGATCCCACTGCTAACAGAAACAGCTTGGTGGGAGACAATGATGCATACCATGCATTGTGAGGCAACAAAGAACAATTAGATTGGAGCTGGGGATCATTCCTCTCTTATGTTAATAAATAAAGTCTTGGTTACCCTCACATCTTTCATGCCTTGCTACTTTTGTCCTTTGTGTTCTCCTGCCTTAATTGTTCTCTTCCCTTTGCAATTCTCTGCAGTTTAGTTCAGTAGTTTAGATTGTATTTGCTGAGATTAAACCTCATCATCATCAGAGGATCACTCGTGACCGAGTAAGATTGTCTTCCAGGATAAAAATTTACAAAAAGGAGATTATAAAAATTTACAAAAAGGAGATTTTAAAAGGAGGAAATGCTAAAGAAAATTGTGTAGACTCTAGCGATGGGTCCGTAAGTGACTGTGGAGGTCAATTCTAGATCCACACAGCTTCCCACAGTGAGGACACAGGTTACCAGATAGAAGATGGTCCTGTAAAGGATTCATTTGACGTGCTTTTCGCTTAGCACGTTTCTCCCTTTCACCTTGCACTTGGGCTTCTTCAAAGTCCATAGAACCTTTGTGAAAGGCCAACCTCCAGTTAAATCGTTCATGGGCCAGAGCTTCCCAGTTTTCGATGTTTATATTGCATTTTTTTAGATTAGCCTTAAGAACATCTTTAAGCCTCTTATATTGACCACCGATATTCCGCTTTCCATCCTTGAGTTGGGAATAAAGTAACTGCTTTGGGAGATGGCAGTCAGGCATTCGAACAACATGACCGGTCCACTGAAGTTGGCGTTGAAGGATCATTTTTTCAATGCTAGTAGTCTTTGCTTCTTCCAGTACACTGACATTTGTTCGCCTATCTTCCCAAGTAATTCGCAGGATTTTCCAGAGGCAACGTTGATTAAATCTTTCGAGGAGGTGACGTTTATAGATAGTCCATGTTTCGCAGGCATACAATAAAGTTGGTAATACAATGGCTTCATAAACCAGTGTTTTGGTCGTCTTCTTACAAATATCCCGATCCTCGAACACTCTAGGTTTCATTCGAGAAAAAGCGGCACTTACGGAGCTCAAACGATGCTGGATTTCACTGTTGATGTTAGCTGTAACAGAAAGATAGCTGCCAAGATAGAGAAAATGATCCACATTTTCCAGTATTGTCCCGCCAAGCTGGATAGATGGCATCACCAAAGGGTTAGCTTGCACTTGCTGATGAACCACTTTGGTTTTTTTGATGTTAAGTGAGAGACCAAGTTTTCCATATGCTTCTGCAAAAGCATTTAGGATAGTTTGGAGATCATCCTCTGAATGTGCGGAGACCACATTATCATCAGCATACTGAAGATTAAACCATACTGAGATCTAAATCAGTGTGATTTATTTATTATTTTTATGTTTAAGTCTCTTATTATTCAAATGGTGAAGTACTAGTTTAGCAGATCAATTTAAAACAAGTCCCAAAGATAAAAATAAAAATGTACTCATGTGTCCCTTGTCCTTTTAAGAGGAAATGTACACATTCAGTTAGTTCATCTGCTTGAACATCCTAATCATTCAGGTAGGCAGCACTGTCACATAACATTTTGATGTGCAAAATCAGTATTTCTCCATGCTTTCCCCACCTCCTCCTCCTCCTGCAAAGGTTGTTAAGATCCCCATTTTAAAGATGAGCAACTGAGGGTGAGATTGATCGAGATACCTAAAGCCACTTGACACAGGAGTGGGCAGAAGGTAGATTGGGATCTTTTGGTAGTTTTCTGGATGATTTGCAGTACATCAGCAATGGTTTCCGTCTCCCAATAGTTTAACAAAAACAAGTGAAGTTGAAAGTAAAAATAATAATAATTGCCATGCGTGGACTTGTTCTAATCACTTATTGTGGAGGAAGTGGGGGCTGGCTGACCCGCCACACCCCCACCCTTTCCTACCCAAAGGACTCAAGACCCCTAGAGATCTCAAGGTACCAGATTGCCAGCCTCAGCTGTCTGCAATCCTACTTGAATCTCTGTTTAGAGACTTGCCTTTCTGACTGTAACCTGGATTTAGTTGCTGGAACCACAGAGCAATCTACAAACACTATGTGGGGTAAAAAACCAAAAGAAGGTTTATTTAGGTAGCATTTTACAACAAGAATAGGGAAATGAGAGAAGCACACGAAATTAGAGAGAGAGACTTTGGTACACAGAGTAAAGCTACAAAATAACAAAACCTGATTCTTTATATCTCTCAGGCACACAACTAGTTACCTGGGGGTCAGTTTTCTTTTAGGGTTGGATCCAGCACAGCCTTGCTGCCTGGGAAGACTACTTCACCTACTCGAAGGTCCGAGATGGGTAGCCCTCCACAAGGCCTGCCTTTACCAAAGCCCTCATTCAGCTAATTTCACCAGGAGCTACCTGGGGTCGGATCCCGAGGCCGCCCAAAGGCTTGGGCCTCTGCTTGGCTTGCTGCCATTACTCCACAGCCAGCAACCACACGACGAACAAAGACAAAGACAAAACCCACACGTTGGGAAATATACCATTTTTCCCCCTCCCCTCTTTTCTGTAGCTTTGCTGCTTCTTAGCCAATCAGGATGAACTTCACCTGGCCAGGCAGGGAGGGGAACTCATGACTCATGGCATTTGCATCTGAAAAGCCGTAGATCAGACTTTCAGGACTTCCAGGCGCCACCCAGAGGAACTATGCACACTTCGCCCCCCCCCCCAGCCTTTAGCCGGTTCACACATGAGGGTGTGTGTGTGTGCATGTAAGAACCCCCAAAGGCTCTTTTCTTCACACTTATCTTTTAGCATCAGTGTCCATCAACTGTAAAATATATTGCTTACCTTTGGCCAGGTCTCTGTGCAGCTCTACTGACCATTTTGAGAGTTTGTCCAATCCCCTTTTAAAGCCATCCAAATTGGTGGCTGTCACTACATCTTGTGGAAGTGAGTTCCATAGTTTCACTATGTGCTGCATGGAAAAAGTACTTCCTTTTATCTGTCCTGAATCTCCCACCACTCAGGTTTGTGGGATGACCCCATAGGGTTCACTTTCTCCACACCATGCATAATTTTGTACACCTCTATGTTTCCCCTTACCTGATTTCTAAGCTAAACAATCCCAGATGTTGTAACCTTTCCTCGTAGGGGAGTTTCTCCAGCCCCTCAATCATTTTACTTGCCCTTTTCTGCACTTTTTCCAACTCTACAATGTCCCTTTTAGGTGCAGTTACCAGAACTGTAAACAGTATTCTAAGTGTGGTCCCACAGATTTGTATAAGGGGAATATGATCTTGGCAGTTTTATTTTCAGTTCCTTTCCTAATCATGCCCAACATGGAATTTCCCTTTTTCACTGCCAGCACACACTGGGATGACAGTTTCATCCAGCTGTCCACCACAAGCCCAAGATCTCTTTCTTGGTCAGTTACCACACATGCCATGGAAGGTTCCGAATGGGAAATGCCACCAGAAAAGCTAAGGGTGGTGCATGCTGGAGCTGTGTGTGTGAAGAAAACGACCACGGCAACCACTGTTAACAGTAACATCTTGCTACACTGCAGGATCTGGGTGTAAAGAAATAACCTAGGCAAAGCAAGAAAAGGTACCGGTAACTTCAAAATCTGCTTTTGCTTTTGTGCGTAGTACCTACCACTTGATTGTGTCTCTTCACTGGGAGCTTTCATATTGCTGAGGGCAAAAATAATTTTAATAAAAATGCACAAACGCAGACACTCCAACCTGGCACCAAACCAACACTTCAGGCTTCACATACCGTACTTACAGTAAGCTCCAGGCACTGTTACTCATAGCATTCCAGGGGTTGCTCTGACCTGCAGTGTGATGTCAGCACAGGGCGGGGCAGGGGGGAGGAGGATTGCTGTGAACCCTGTAAATCAGTGTTCTCCAACCTTGGGTCCCCAGATGTTTTTGGCCTACAACCAGCCCGTGTTCCCAGGTGGCTTGCTGGACTGGGCTAGGCAATAGTTTCAGAACCAGACCCTAACTCCCCAACCAGCCTTAATCTACTTCCCCCAAAGCATGCCATTTACAGCAGTGTTCTCCAACCTTGGGTCCCCAGATGTTTTTGGCCTACAACTCCCAGCATGCCCCAGCCAGCATAGCTGGCTGGGGCATGCTGGGAGTTGGAGGCCAAAAACATCTGGGGACCCAAGGTTGGAGAACACTGATTTACAGGGTTCACAGCAATTCTCCCAAACCTGTGCTGACATCACACTGCAGGTCAGAGCAACCCCTGGAATGCTTTGAGCAACATGCCTGGAGCTTACTGTAAGTATGTAAAGCCTGAAGCGCTGGTTTGGTGCCACGTTGGAGTGTCTGCGTTTGTGCATTTTTATTATATATAAAGCTCAGAATAAAACCTGCAATGGATAAGGAGCCCCACTGACACAAGAGTCACCAGCCTCCCCTGGCAATTCCTACTCTAGCTGGCTGTGCCAAGTAAAACAACAAACCACCACCACCACCACCACAATCTCATACCTGCATCCATGCCTGGGCAACAGCAACATTACTCGGGATTGTTACTTCCAAAGCATCTTCTGCTCCTTGGAGGAAAGGGCTGTAGCTCAGCGGTAGAGAACAAGATTCGTGTGCAGAAGGTCCCCGGTTCAATCCCCGGCATCTCCAAGTGGGGCTGGGAATGATTCCTGTCTTAAACCCAGGTGTTGCAGCCAGGGAGTGAGTGTACAGCACGGGTAGGCAACCCAGTGCCTTCCACAGGGTTTTGGGCTACAACTCCCATTGGCCATGCTGGCTGGGGCTGATGGGATTTGTAGTGCAAAACATCTAGATAGCACCGGGTTGCCTACTCCTGGGTACAGTATCTAATACTTAGTTAGACGGGCCAGTGGTTTGACTTGGTAGTGTCATGACCCAGGAGTCCAGTGAGGCTCAGAGGCTGAAGAACAGAGGAGGCTGGGGGCCCAAGCACCGCTGCGGAACCAGAGACCCCCAAAGCTGAGAAGCTGAGACTCCCAAGCCCAAGATGACCCCCTGAGCTTGAGATCCCTGAGCTTTTTAGAACATGGCAGGTAGTAAGGTGGCCACGTGTCCTCTTTTATAGAGGACTGTCCTCTATTTTGAAGGCATCCTCTATTTGAAGGGCTCTCCAGTCCAAGTCCAGTTTAAATTAAAGATAATGAACCATCAGAAAGAAGAGCTGGGCCACGAAGTTGCCCACCGACAGCAGACTGAGCAAGGCACACAGGTCACCTGGCCACAGTCTTCCCCACTATGGGGAGATGTGCTGTATTTCTACTTCAATTACAATAATCATTTATTTACTTATTTATTATATTTATACCCCGCCTTTTTTCTTGCAAGGAACCCAAGGCGGCTTACATAATCCTCCTCCTCCTCCTCTTCTCCATCTTATCCTCACAACAACCCTGTGAGGTAGGTTAGGCTGAGAGTCAGTCCTAATTTCTAAAATTTCTAAAATTGCCTCTATACATATACATTAGGATCTGCAACGTTTATGCAAATCAGTGTCCTCTTTTTGTCCTTATTGTTGGTGATGCATGTCCTCTTTTTTGGCAAGTGGCCACCCTAGGCAGAAGGCAGCTTCCTGTATTCTGTTCTTTCTGCCCTATTTAAGTCCTGCCCTTCTGATGGGCCTCCTGTTTCCTGTGTTCTTGACAGGAGTCAGGGATATGACAAAAGAATCTGAATGTTTCTTTAATGGCTATGGGTGTTTCCCTGAATAGGCAATTCACTTGCAAAGGTGGGGAGGTCTGTGATTAGTGCTCAGCAAGTATGTGTGTGTGTGCGTGTGCACGCGTGTGCGTGCCTGCATGTGTGAAAGAGAGGCAGACAGACAGACAGAAGCCCAATTGTCATGACATGTCTAGGGTGAGTAAATACAAGTAGAAGGGGAACCTACATACATTCCATGGAATGTCTGCCTGGATATATAAATTGGACATTACACTTTTCAGGGATCCCAACAATGCAGAGAGAGAGAGAGAGAGAGAGAGAGAGAGAGAGAGAGAGAGAGAACCCTCCGTGTGTACTGTTAGATAGAGATAGACTCTGTGTAGAAATCGAAGTGGACGTGCATTTATTTGCTCAGACATTTTGAATCCCACTATTGACATATAAGAGCATTGCTGTTTTATCTGCCATTCTATTCTGTTGTCTTAAAGTAGTGTGTTTTATTCTTGTGTTTTAACTTCTTGTGAATCACACTGGAATTGTGAGATGAAGGACAGTATATAAATACAGAGGTAATATTTTAGATCAGTTGATCAGCGGGTAGTTCCTGCCACCATGATCCTGCTCCCTCCTCTATGCACATTAAATCACCCTGATAAGAGCCCTGGCACAGGGGAGGCTGGTGACGCCTGGGTCAATGGGGCTCCTCATCCATTGCAGCTTTTATTCTGAGCTTTAGAGGGGCTGTCCATGCTGCTGTACTCCACCCCCAAAATAGGTTCACCACCATGGAGCACCTTGGATAGCTCCTATAAAGCTCAGAATAAAAGCTGTAATGGATAAGGAGTCCCACTGACATAGGAGTCACCAGCCCCCCTGGCCCCCATCAGGGTCGGCATCAAGGGTAGGCATGGTCGGGCATCTGCGAAGGGCCCACACACCAGCAGGAGTCTGCGGACAAAAGCCCCCTGGACTTGCTCCTCCTCTTCATCTGCTGCTAGTTCTCCTACCCACACACAGTGGTGGTGGCAAGAAGGAGGAGCAGTAGATGCCACGGCCTACCTCATTGAGGGTATCTTGCCCAAGGGGCCTGAAAACACTGAAGCTGGAACTGTCCCCATATTAGGTGACTGAGTCTGGGAGCTCCTATTTCAGTTTCTCTCAATGCCCCCCGTATAGCATCACTCTGGTGCATTGTGGGGATTTTAAACGGTGGCTCCAAGGCATCCGTCAGGGACCACAGCACTGCTGCTGCCCTTTGCTGCTGCCTCTGCTAGTTAAGCCCTCAAGTGGGCCCAAGGAGATCAGAAGGGAGCCACCAAATGGCCCTTGGCCCCCTCAGGCACAGAGCCGCCGCCCCTGCCAGAAGCACCGGTATAACACTGGTGCCACTCAAAGTTTGAAGGATAGGAAGGCTGAATGTAAACAGCCAGCTTCAGTCATCAGGGCTCAGATCCTCACAGTGTGATAATCAGCAGTGTTGTGGTAAGAAGGGTGATAGAACAGACTGTGGAAACTATCGGGGCATTTCTCTCTTAGCAACCGCAGGTAAAATATTTGCTAGGATTCTCGCAAACCGTCTTCTATCTATTTCAGAAGAGATCCTCCCTGAAACTCAATATGGTTTCCGCCCCTCTAGAGGGATAGTAGACATGATTTTTACTGCACGTCAGCTCCAAGAAAAATGCCGGGAGCAAAATCAACCCCTTTATATGGCATTTATCGATTTGGCTAAGGCCTTTGATACTGTAGACCGTACAGCTCTCTGGACTATCCTTATGAAAATTGGATGCCCCAATAAATTTGTGAATATCTTGCGACTTCTCCATGACAACATGAAGGCAACGGTTTTGGACAACAACGGCTCTCATGGTGCTCCATTTAAAGTGGGATCAGGTGTTAAACAGGGATGTGTTATCGCCCCAACATTATTTGCCATTTTCATCGCCATGGTTTTACATCTTGTCAAGGGGAAACTTCCCACCGGTGTGGGAATTATATATCGAACAGATGGAAAGCTTTTTAATCTCAGCAGGCTGAAAGCAAAAAGTAAGGTAATTACAACCTCCGTTGTGGAACTTCAGTATGCTGATGATAATGTGGTCTCCGCACATTCAGAGGATGATCTCCAAACTATCCTAAATGCTTTTGCAGAAGCATACGGAAAACTTGGTCTCTCACTTAACATCAAAAAAACCAAAGTGCTTCATCAGCAAGTGCAAGCCAATCCTTTGGTGATGCCATCTATCCAGCTTGGCGGGACAATACTGGAAAATGTCGATCATTTTCTCTATCTTGGCAGCTATCTTTCTGTTACAGCTAACATCGACAGTGAAATCCAGCATCGTCTGAGCTCCGCAAGTGCCGCATTTTCTCGAATGAAACATAGAGTGTTCGAGGATCGGGATATTTGTAAGAAGACCAAAACACTGGTTTATGAAGCCATTGTATTACCAACTTTATTGTATGCCTGCGAAACATGGACTATCTATAAACGTCACTTCCACCTCCTTGAAAGGTTTCATCAACGTTGCCTCCGGAAAATCCTGCAAATTACTTGGGAAGATAGGCGAACAAATGTCAGTGTACTGGAAGAAGCAAAGACTACTAGCATTGAAAAAATGATCCTTCAATGCCAACTTCAGTGGACCGGTCATGTTGTTCGAATGCCTGACTGCCGTCTCCCAAAGCAGTTACTTTATTCCCAACTCAAGGATGGAAAGCGGAAAAATCGGTGGTCAATATAAGAGGTTTAAAGATGTTCATAAGGCTAATCTAAAAAAATGCAATATAAACATCGAAAACTGGGAAGCTCTGGCCCATGAACGATCTAAATGGAGGTTGGCCTTTCACAAAGGTTCCATGGACTTTGAAGAAGCCCGAGTGCAAGGTGAAAGGGAGAAACGTGCTAAGCGAAAAGCACGTCAAATGAATCCTTTACAGGATCATCTTCTATCTGGTAACCTGTGTCCTCACTGTGGGAAGCTGTGTGGATCTAGAATTGGCCTCCACAGTCACTTTTACGGACCCATCGCTAGAGTCTACACAATCTTCTTTAGAATTTCCTCATTTTATCCCGGAAGACAATCTTACTCGGTCACGAGTGATTGCCTGATGATGATGATGGTAAACGTTGACGTGCAGGTGCTTTTCATGTTGGTCCCCATCGCCATGGCCCTAAGTAGAGTCTAAAATGGCAGGCAGCTGTGTTGATCCACATCAACAAAGCAGTTCTAGGAGTTTCCATCTCCACCAGGAGCAGCTCTTTTTGTAAAAAATAATGGGTCTCAATGGCCCATTCAGGACCAAGCCACCCCAAAATAATTGGCAGTACAACAGTGAACAATATATTGTTGCCAGGGGAGGCTGGGCACTCCTATTCCGGTGGGCTCCTTTTCCATTACAGGTTTTATTTGGAGCTTCCTAGGAGCTATCCATGGTGCTCCATGGTGGCGGGCCTATTTTGGGGATGGAGTTCGGCGGCACCATGGAGAGCTCCCATGAAGCTCCAAGTAAAGCCTGTAATGGAAAAGGAGCCCCACCAAAATAGGAGTCACCAGCCTCCCCTGAGTCCCCCTGCTACTGTGAGTGTTGGGACTAGAATAAGATGCCAGGAGAGGATATATTGTTGAATATTATCCTTCCTATCTCACGTTAGTGAGGTCAGCAGAGTGGAGTCCCTTTGTCAGCTTAAAAGGAAGCTTAGATTAGGCTAGTGTTAGCCAGTTAGCATTTGGTAATCCAGGATGCTTTAAGGCAGACTGGATTTCCCTGGTTTTGCCCCCTTTTCTCTCCCACAAAACAATAATCAGATAAACAGTCTTGTAAAGGTTAAAAATAACATTTACTCACTCAGATCAGTAGTTTCTTTTCAGGCAGACTTAAAAGCGTTTCTTACAGTTGAAAAAGAGGTTCATTTGGTATCACTTGGGGTCTGAACTTATGGAGTTCAGACCAGCAACTCTTGTTACATCGTGTTGTTGGAATTACAGCTCTCTGTGTATGCAAGCAAACAACTGCTCGTGTCCAAGCAGGAAGAGGAGAGCATTGAGCTACGTCCACTTCCTGCTAGGGCACACAAAGGAAGATACCTCACTGAGTCTCTTCTAGGAAATTCACCTGAGAAGAGACCAGCGTGGTTTTAACCCTTTCATGCGCCTAACTGGTAAAACATGAATCATTGGTTTTCACTGCCTTTTAAATATCCCACAGTAAGGATTGCAGTGCAGCTAAACTCAGAGGGAACAGGGAATTTTGAGGGGGGTGGCCGATGAAGGCATCATCCCTGCTAATGAAAAGGTATTCGCACTTAGACCCTGCAAGCTGTGGCTCCACCACACTGCTGGTGATCATTTTTAAAGACTCTCAAAACTTCAGCTGGTAAGACTTGTGCTAATCCCATCTGAATTGTCTTTATCTTCCATCCCCCTTATTAAAAACTTTTGTTTCAGAATGTGCTGTTTCTGATGAGAATCTGTGGTATAATTATAGAATCCTTCAATATGGGCTTGATTCGATACGAACCTTTTAGAACGCCACATCTTTGAAAATATATCGGTTATGTAACTGGCAATGTTCTTAAGTGAGTCAGCCTGTGAATCATGGGAAATTAAACTAGAAGCCAAGCCACATTATTCTGTGCACTTTGACAATACAGACCTTCTCTCCCCACCCCCACCTCCTCCTCACAATGAGTGGATTTATGCAGCTATGTGATTTTTCTCCCCACTCCTTTCCCCCCTAGCAATCTATTTTTCCAATATGCTGAGAGGCACCGTGTTCCATGTCTGAGTACAGAGTGAAGCCCTCGCAATCTGTAGTGTGTGTTGATGTAAGAAATTATAAACTGTGTGTGTGGGGGGGAAATGTACAGACAGGGCCGGCATCAAGGGTAGGCATGATCAGGCACCTGCCGGGGGCCCAAACCCCAGCAGGGGCCCACTGATATGAGCCCCCTGGAGCTGCTCCTCCTACACACCATTGCAACCTGTTTATTTAGCTGCCTCTCTTTCTAGCCCAGACAACAGAGGTGGTGAGGAGGAGGACCAGTAGATGCCATGGCCTACTTGCTCGCTGGCTCTCTGCCTGTCAGGCAAGCAACTGGTAGCAATGATGAGAAAGCGGATGAGGAGCAAAGACAGCTGGTGAGAATGGCAGTGAGAAGGTAGACTTATTGAGGGAGGGGGCCCATTGAAGGTGCCTTGCCCGAGGATCCTCAAAAACCTGAAGGTGGCAGTGTGTACAGGCCTCATACTACTAAAATACCAGGAAAGACAATGATAATCTATTCTATTGTGACCAATTTAGAGAGCAAACCTAACTGCAGGCCTGCCCTATCAGTGAGGGGCTGTATTTATTTATTTATTATATTTATATCTCACCTTTTTCCCTGCAAGGAACCCAAGGTGACTTACATAATCCTCCTCCTCTCCATTTTATCCTCACAACAACCCTGTGAGGTAGGTTAGGCTGAGAGTCAGTGACTGGCTCAAGGTCACCCAGTGAGCTTCATGGCCGAGTGGGGACTAGAACCCGGATCTCCCAAGTCCCAGTCCAACACTCTAACCACTATGCCACACTGGCTCTCCTAACTCATAACTGCCCCCACAGCCTCAGTACACCCACAAGCTCCACAGGCATGGATCTGGTGGTGTTTCCACCAGTGGTAGGCCCCAAATGGGGGCATGTTTGGGGTGGATCAGAAGCGGCATTAGATCCACTGGTGGCGGGGGAGAGGGCTTCTCTGCAGTGGCCTCAAATCTGTGGAATGCATTACCAACCAGGGTCTGCCAGGCCCCTCATTATAGGCTTTTAGAAAAGCCTTAAAGACCCATATGTTTTCTGTGGCTTTTTTAAAAAATAAGATAAGAACCCAAGAATAAGCCATGGGTTCTTTCTCTGACTTGTCGGGGAGAGACAAGCCAGAGTTCCCAGTGCGCATGTAACGCTAACCAAACCACAGACAGATGGTCCATGGGTTGTTTGGCCGCTCCCGCTTGCAGTGTAAGGATTGAGCTTGTCCATGAACTCATGACATGCGAACCAGGCCGCTGTATGTGAGGTCAGTTCATGATGCACGTACCCAGCTGGTGTCAGTCCTTGTGTGTGTGTGTGTGTGTGTGTGGGGCAGAGGAGCCCAACCCGCCTCCACCATGCAACAAAGGGAACCTATGAGACAGATGTTCCGTTGAGTGGCTCTACTTGCACAGTCCTTATTCACATTATGTCCCCTCCTCCAGCCTTGGTGGGCCCTGTTGTCAGTCAAGGAAATGTGACGGGGAAGGAATAGCACTCATGATAAAAACCATATTTAATTATGCAAGCTGCACAATGGTTTGCGTAGCTTCCACTCAGAATCTGAGAGAGAGAGAGAGAGAGAGAGAGAGAAGGAGGGAGCAGGGGTGCTTCCGATGCGGCTTTTCTTGTGCAATCGCCCTGCCTCATTCACAGAATTTACTGGGGGGGGGGGGGAGTGTCCGTTCAGATACTGTCCTCTTCTACTTGTAACCCTCCTGTGTTTTCCCAACACCACTTCCATCTTTTTTCTTTCCACAAAAAACTCTGTTAAGGGAAAGACAGAAGAGTCGCACAACATCTTCTGGTAGTGCTAGGGGCACCTGACGGGGACGGAAGAGGGAGACTGGCTGGTCGGGTCCCCAGTCATTACTGCCTGCAGGGTAACTGCTGCTGCTTATATCAAGTTCGGCTCAGAATGACTGGCTGATGTGCAGTAAACTGGTGGTGGTCTCATTTTCAGAGCGCAGATAATTTCGGCGGCTGCTTTTCCAGCATTCCGAATTGTGTGGAGAGACCCTCCACAGATGCAAGAGGCTCTCCTCTTCAGAAAGTCACCCACCCTCCACTAATCGAGACCCATGGAACTGTGGGGTGGGTTAGCATTCTCCCTCTCTTTGTGATTACTGTAGTACCAAGATGGAGAATGCCTGAACAGGGCTTTAGTTGTGTATTAGTTGTGTATTAGTTGTACATGCACAGGGGAGTGTGTGAGTGAGTGAGTGAGTGAGTGGGTGAGTGAGTGAGTAAGAGAGAGAGAGAGAGAGAGAGAGAGAGAGAGAGAGAGAGAGTCACGCAGTGGTGTGGCTGGGGTTGGACCTTGGGGCCAAAGTCCGGGGCCCGACACTCTGGGGGTTCCCAAATGACCACCCAGAGAGAGGCAGATGCAGAAGCAGGCTCCATTTTATTCCTGTAGTTATGATAGTGCTGCTATCATTTAAGTGAACTTAAAATGCAAACATGCACATGCTCAGAGCTTGGTGTTTGTTTGGTTTTTTTTGGGTTTTTTTAATGGGGTTGGCAAACAGTGCTGCTGTTCTAACATATCAAGAAGGAGAAAAAGAAATGTTCATCAACTGAAATAAAACAGACAGACGTCTAAAGGGTCTCCCCGTAAGTTATCATTACGTTCAGGGTCTAAAATTACCTATTGCTCCACTGAGAGAGTGAGATGGAATGAACTAGACGCAGAAGAGAGAAAGAGGGAGAAAAGGAGAGAGACTGAATGAACTAGACATAGAACATTTTCCTTCATACATGTAATACAGTTTGTGAGGAAACATGAAAAAAATAGACCCCCCCCCCCCGTCTGATTCTAGAACTTTCCACAAATAATTCTTCACTCCCTGTTAATCATCATCCCCTCAGGGGAGACACAAGCATCACACCTCACTGTGCTGTTGAATCCGCCCTGTTAATGTTGCCAAGTGCCAAAGGGAGGAGGTGTAGGCTGACGGATGGATGGATATGTGGGGCTTTTCTTTCCCTGCCAGTGACTTCGGTTATAGGGTGATTATTACAAAGTGCTTGAACATTCTTTAAGGCAGTGGGTTTTATACAGAGAGGCCTCCCCCCCCCCCCCATCTCATGCGATTTCCTCCTCCGCTTCCTTTTGACAGCTGCTATCCTTTTCTGGTACTGCGCTCATTTTGGCTCTGAGCAAGCAAAAGGCATTCCTGACAGCAGTTTTATCAGCATCACTTTTTTGCCCTAGCAGCATCCACTGTTTGCTTGACCATTAACATAAATACCTAAAGAAAAATCAGAAAATGTGTGGTGTTTTCATACACACACACACACACACACACACGAATATGTGTGTGTGTGTGTGTGTTCTTCTTCATTATTGTTGTTGTTGTTGTTGTTGTTGTTATTATTATTATTATTTATACCCCGCCTTTTTTCCTGCAAGGAACCCAAGGCGGCTTACATAATCATCCTCCTCTCCATTTTATCCTCATAACAACCCTGTGAGGGAGGTTAGGCTGAGAGTCAGTGACAGGCCCAAAGTCACCCAGTGAGTTTCATGGCCGAGTGGGGACTAGAACCTGGATCTCCCGAGTCCCAGTCCAACACTCTAACCACTACACCACACTGGCTCTCACATGCACATCACAATTATACAGAAAATACTAATTTCACATTAACCAAACAAGCCAGTTGGTGAGAAGTGATGGGGTGGTGGTTTTAAATTATCAGGCCAAGCATCTATTTATTTATTTATTTATTTATTACATTTATACCCCGCCTTTTTTCCTGCAAGGAACTCAAGGTGGCTTACATAATCCTCCTCCTCTCCATTTTATCCTCACAACAACCCTGTGAGGGAGGTTAGGCTGAGAGGCAGTGGCTGGCCCAAAGTCACCCAGTGAGTTTCATGGCAGAGTGGGGACTAGAACCCAGATCTCCCGAGTCCCAGTCCAACACTCTCACCACTACGCCACACTGACTCTCACACTGGCTTTCTAGATGCAGAAAATGTCCCATTAGTTTCCCTTAAAGGACAGTATCAGGATGGAGACGGCCACCTGTTTCCAGATAGATTTTCTAATATTAGAGTTAATTTATACTATATACAGTTTGAGAATAGGTTGAGGAACCACTTAAACACGCCAACAGACAAAATGCTGTTAGTTTACAGACGGTTCTGCTGATGCCATCTTTGTGTTCCTTTCCCCCAGCAACGTACACATACAACCAATTCTTATCAGAACTGCTAGTCAGGAAAATGGAATGTCAACATTGCACCTACAAATGATGTTGATTAAAACAAATGCTCAGCTCGTGCTGGAAACCCAATTATTTTTTATATTTAATAAATTATTGTTTATTCTGGGTTTCAGCTCTCTGGGTTTTTCTACATGAGGCATTTATCATATGCTTGTCATTCTCTACTCACGATTGTTTATGGGTTCTTTAGATGACAATCTAACCCCCAGTTTCACTTCTGCGCATAAAAATAACTTTGGGTGAGTTTTTTGAGAGAAGGGAAAATGCCGCATTTAATTGTGAAAGCCAAAGGAAGTGTTGTTTTTACTTGCGTATTTGCAATATTCTGCTATACAACTGTGCCACCTAGAGGTTATGTACTGGAAAAGCAGGAAAGGAAACACTCTTCATGTATTGCTCAGATCTCAGTTCTGCGACAAACTGAAAGCAGATATAGCAGATTGACAGCCGATTAACAGCCTTGCGTAGAAAAACGCTGTCTCTTTCAGTCTGTCTTTTATCCAATGTTAGACTTACTTAGAGTAGACCCATTGAAATGAATGGGACTTAAGTGAGACTCACATTGGGCACAACCCTGTAGCTCTGTTCAGGCATTTGCCAGAACACATGTGGACTTAAAGTGGGTAGAGTCAGGTCTGTGCATACTGGCCCAGCCCCTACCTCTCCGGGCATGCTGGCACACCCCCCCCTTCAGTTCACACCTTGCCATGTTGAATGGGCCAGCTCCGAAAGGGAGTTGCATTCACTTATCAGGGTTCTGGATCATGCAGAGAGTTCTACTCATATTTCAGACCTTGCTTATTCAACACGGCAAGGCCTGAACTGAGGGGGCCAGTGTATCCGGAGAAGAGGGCTTGTGCCTCTGACTGTTTTTTAGTCCTCTCAAATGGCAGGCTCATAGTCAGTTTGCCCCCCACTCCAGTCAAAGGGAGGGGGAGGGAATCAGGAGGAGTCACTGCCTCTGACCCTCACCTAGTCTTCTTTGGTCAGTCCTGATGTGAATGCTGAAGAACCGCAGTTTTTCCATCCTGTGACACAATGGATGCCCTAATTTTATGCCCACTGTTTTTATCCCATGGAGCCCTTCATGCAATTCCAGGTTCATGCACAAAATGACTGTTTGGAGCTCTCAGAAAGTCACATAACCATGCTCCTAAAAGGCAAAGGACACACAAACAACCTGTTGCAGAAATTGCTGTGACTCAGACTGAAGGCAGACAATAGCTTTCAAGAGATTCGAGAGTGGTATGATAGAGCTGTCGTTCATGTTCATCCCAAAATACTTTGCATAATGACCAGGAAAGCTCACAACAACATATCGTTTCTGGGAAAATCCATTTTCCCTCAGCTACTGCGAGTATTGCAGCCAAGCTCAGGGGAACAAGGGGGAGGAGGGGGGAGATGATGTTATCATGATCCTTGCTCACTGGAAAGTCCCAGCGCTCCAAGCCTGGGAGCCATGGTGCAATAAAGACCGCTCACCAGTTCAAGTTCAACCACAACATTAATTATGCCCTAAACGGGACAATTTAGGATAAATACAAATAACCATTTACCAAGAAATAATGTGGCGTTGCATGCTTTCACGACTGAATAAGAAGCGTTAGTCTGCCCAATGCTTCTTATTCTGCCCCTAGTAAGTGTAGGGATTGGGCCCAAGACCTCTGTGGATGCACCCCAAAAAGACATGGGAACAGAGAGGGGGAAGGGGAAGGGGAAGGTATTGTTGAGGTGTCAAGGGTGCAGGAGCAGGAGACTGGTAAGAATAGCAGGGGCAGAGAGGAGGAAACCCAGCTGTTGTCTAATCTTTTGGAGGACAGCCAAGCTGGGCCTCCTGAACCCCGTGGGAATGCAGGCTCCTAATGAAGAGGAGGAGAGGATAGGAATTAAGACCCAAGAGTCAGGCATCAGATGAAAAGGGAGGGGCAATGCAGGGTCACACAGTGCTCAAAGAGACTTGCTGCCAGGGAGGTGACCCCATGGAAAGACCCACCTTGAGAGAGGAACTCGGCAGCCCGCTCAGCTTGAGAAGGGCGGGCCATAGTAGACAGTGACTAGGTTTGCACAACACACTAAGCCACCGTGGCTTATAAACCATGGTGGCTTAGCATGTCATCCGAACCTGGGATGGTTTTGTCAGGCTTAAGTTTGGTTTATAAGCCACCCTGACAAGCCGTGGCTTGTTGTAGGGTTTAATTAAGCCACAGTGGCTTATTGTGTCATGCAGACCTGGACGACACAACCCACCATGGCTTAAGTCAAACTGCTACAGAGCTGCTTGGCAAGAGCAGCAAAAACCTCTTGCTGCTCTTGCCAAGTGAGTACCAGGTGAGTGCCATAGCCAACCACCCCAAAAGGGCCCAAGCTGCACTCAGGGGCAGCTGGCAGAGGCTTCCTCCCTTCCCCACCTTGACTGCAAACCGTTTTGAGCTTGCCATGGCTTGGTTTTCCTGTTAAAACTTATTCTTCAGATTGTGTAAGCTGGCTGTCAAGCTGGCTTTCACAATCCTCCTTTTGATAGCTACAAGCTGTCCCTCCAAGGTGCTCCAATGGTACTTTGGAGGGGCTGCCCATGGTTGCCATATATATATATATATATATATATATATATATATATATATCTCCCTCCTAATTTTCGCAATTAATTGCAAATTATTATTTTTTAAGGTTAAAAAAACATTCTTGCCACATTTCTGCAATTGCGAACGGGTGCAGTTACGTGGGAGGGGGTCCCTGCTGGCAAAGTCCAGCAGGTACCCACCCAGGTGTAGTGCCCTCCCAGGGCTACAGGTAAGTTAAATCCCCCTTTGGAACCCTTTGACAGCTGACAGAAGCGAGCATCAAAGGGTTCCAAAGCCACGAGTGACCTCTTGCTAGCGAAAGTGGGGTGGTGCCTAGATCACCCCCTTTGGAACAAGTTTCTTGTGGTTTTGGGGGGGAGCTCAGGTGTCTCAAGGGTGCCTTCACTTTTGCAAGTGTTCCCAATATTATATTCATCTCGGGAGAAGAAGAAGGCTTCCTACTTATGGGAGTAATTGCTTTGACAGGTTTCAAAGTCGGAGCTCCATTTTTTAAGTGGGATTTAGAAGAGGTTAAAAAATCCCCTTTTGGTTGGAAACTGACTGTACAGGTAGATAGACTCTATCTACCTGTATAGTTTCCTGCCAAAAAAGATTTTTTTAACCCCTTCTAAATCCCACTTGAAAAACTGGAGCTTTGTATTCTGACAGCTCTGACAGCTGTCAGAATGCAATTACTCTCATAAATGGGATGGATCCCTCCTGCTTTTCCATGTTCCTGAGATGGTATCATCTCTGATGCTGCTACACTGTCTACCAGTGTATTTCCCTGCCAAAAAGAAACTTTGTAACCTCTTCTAAATCCCACTTTAAAAACGGGGCTTAGAAAGTAGGGTGGAGCCTCAAACACCCCCTTCACAGCAGGATCCTTGTTTGTTGGGGTGGGGGTATCATGTGTCCCAAGGTTCTTCTCACTTTTTCCAGTGTCCCTGAGATGCATCCCCAGTAACATCCCAGTAACATGCATCCCAGTAACATGCAAAAGCAGGAGAGATCCCATTTACAGGAGTAATTGCATTCTGATAGCTGTCGGACCTGTTAGAATGCAAAGCTCCATTTTTCAAGTGGGATTTAGAAGGGGTTAAAATTTCTTTTGGGCAGGAAACTGTACAGGTAGATAGAGTATTTTGAAATAATATCAGAAGAGATTTAAGAACATCACATGGTAATAATTGGGTTTCCAGCACGAGCTGAGCATTTGTTTTAATCAACATCATTTGTAGGTGCAATGTTGACATTCCATTTTCCTGACTAGCAGTTCTGATCAGAATTGGTTGTATGTGTACGTTGTATGTGTATGAGGGAAAGGAACACAAAGATGGCATCAGCAGAACCAAAGCAAAGTTAATGATCCACAATCTCCCAGGAGACAGTTGTCACCTGGTCCTGGTGGCTAGTTCTAGTTCAGCAGGCAAAAGCTACTGAAGTATCTCATTAGCAAGGCTGGCAAATTTCAAACTTCAAAACCAGTGTTCCATTAAGAAGGCAGGGAATTTGGGGAAATAATGGGAGGATTTCCCCCTTAAGTTCTTAAAATTCATTAGCAAATCCTTTTTGAATGCTCTATGATACAACTCAGGCTAGTTGTAAATCAGCCTTCCCCAACCTGATGCTTTCCAGATGTCTTGGACTCCAACTCCCATCAGCCCTAGCTAGCAGAGCCAATGGTCAGGAATGCTGGGAGTTGTGGTCCAAAATATCTGGAGGGCACCAGAAGGGCTGGAAGGCTGAGGTAGAAAATAGCCTCTGATACACTTGGCTTGGGAGAGGTTTTACTTCCCATGGTATACACAGATTTCTTTTGCCCCATTTCTTGTCTCTGCTCATACAAGTTTTGCAGGCTTTGGAAACTACTCAAACACTGCAAATCTGATATCCCAGAGGCAGTGGAGGCTGGTGGCGCCAATGTCAGCGGGGCAGTGTATCCACTCCGGGCTGTAGTCTGAACTTGTACCATCCTCTGCTAACTCTTTTAGGGAGGGGGATGTAGCTCAGTGGTAGAGTGCATGCTTCGCATGTATGAGGTCCCAGGTTCAATCCCCAGCATCTCCAGGTGTTTCCCTGCATTGAGCAGGGGGTTGGACTCGATGGCCTTATAGGCCCCTTCCAACTCTACTATACTATGATTCTATGTAAGGAGCTATCTGTGGTGCTGAACCTTTGTTTGGGTTGGGGTTCAGCACCATGGATAGCTCCTTTAAAGTTCAGGCTGAAATCCAGGGTGGATACACCACCCCACTGACATTGGAGCCTCCACTGCCCAGAGGTGCAAATGAGATCTGCAGGGATCCCTCTTGCAAACCACCCTCACATCCCTGGAAAAAACTGTCTGAACCTCATGGAAAAAAATCCTTTCTGTAGCATTAAACCTGAGACTGGAGAGAGGCGATAACTTTCCCCAGAAGCTTGAAGGTGGTACGGTAGTTGAATCATTGCCTGTGACAGCTACACTCATCTCATGCTTTGAAAGTGTTTTAGCATTTAAAGGACCAGACATTTTGGTAGAACAAAAGAAATGAATGTGTGTACGCCATGGCAATGAATGATGGTTCACTCATAGGACTCTCAAGTCTCCTAAAAGCTATTGTCGGTCTTCAGTCTGAGTCACAGCAATTTCTGTAACAGGTTGTTTGTGCGTCCTTTGCCTTTTAGGAGCCTGATTACGTGACTCTCTGAGAGCTCCAAATACTCATTTTGCACACGAACCTGTAATTGCATGAAGGGCTCCATGGGCTAAAAACAGTGGGCATGAAATTAGGGCATCCATTGTGTCATAGGGATTGGGGAAACTGTGGTTCTTCAGCATTCACATCAGGTCTGGCCTCACCACATGGCATCCTTGGGCAGCTGGCACTGCCCTGCCTGGACCCACCAGAGATGCCACGTCTCAGTCCCCTTTAAATATGTTTCTTCCAATGCTCTGGTGAATGCCAGGCAGCTGGGCCTGGATGCCACCATTTTATTTCCCACAATGCACCTGATGTAGCATTGCTCCAGGACATTGTGAGAAATTAAAGTGGCAGTTCCCAGACCCAGCCACCTGGCGCTAATAAGAGTGCTGTTGCTTTTTCTTGCTGCTGCTGCCGCCGGGCTTTCTCCCCCTTCCCCCTTCTTTCAAACATTTATATACCACCCTTCATTCTAGGATAGTTCACAGCAGGATAAAAACATAATAGCTGTTCCATTAGGCTGCAGAGTAGAGAAGCAGGGTTATTCCATCACCTCTGCTCACAGACCAGCTTCCTTTGGCCTTGCCTCACCTTAATGGCAGCTTTTCCAGCAGGCTGTAGAGCAGAGAGGGACAAAAGAGAACCAGGGCTATTCCATTGCCTCTGCTGAGAAGCCAGCTGCCTCTGCCTCCCTCCAACTGTCACCTGGCCAGCAGCCATTCCATCAGGCTACCTGAACTGTTTCCATCCCGGCTTGTCATGAAAAGAACTGTAACTTTAAGAACTGGTGCCTGAGCTTGCGATTTTTCCTCCTCCTTCCCCAACCCTTTCCCCTTCTGTGCCATTACTTTTAGATTATAGGCCTGAGGACAGGACTGTCTTACTACTGATATTCTTAAGCCACTCTGGGTGCCTTTTTGACTAAAGAGTGGACTAAAAATGTTTAACTAAATAATACAATCTCTCATAAAGCACCACCAGAGTAATAGCAGCAGACAACACACTAGCATGCATTAAAAGCAGGAGCAAAAACTTAGAATGCCTGGGTGAATAGAAATGTTTTGGCCTGGCATCTAAAGAAAGGTAAGAATGTAGGCACCAGGCAGGCCTCCTTGGAGAAGAAGGTCTTCCAATACCAGGGTGCCACCACCGAAAAAGCCCTCTCCCTTGTTGATATCAGATGAGGGTAGTGGCTGGGGAAATGGTCCGCTGGCAGAATCCACCGGCTGCCACCGCAGAACGATTGAAGGGAGATGGGAATTCTTGCCTGTGCCAGTGAGCACTGAGGCCGGGGGCACCTCAGTCAACAGCACACAACCCAGCCTTGAAGTAAGACTCAATGGCCAGTTCAGCTGGCTTCTGTATGGGGAATGGGAAAGGGACGCCATCTTGTCCTTTGCCTCAGGCAGCAAAATGCCTTGGGCCAGCCCTGTTAAAAATACATATATTTGCCATCTCACATTGGATAGATCTACATGACAGCAAGGGCTGCATCCAAGGTCTCTCTGGACCTGAAGTCTTATGAGAAGTCTGATTGTCAACTTCTATGGAATTATGAGCACTACTACATCGCCTAGTTTTGCATTTGTAAAATGCAGGTTTATCATTCTTGCACACAAAAAGAAGAAGTCCTGTATCTGAAGGAAAGTGTCCTCTAATTAGGCATGGGAGGTGGGGTTTCCCCCAAAAGTTTCATATTTCTGGGTTTGTAAAATTGAAGCACGTTCTTCCAAAGAAAACACCTTCGTACTGTAAATGCAATGGAGTGCCACTTTTTCTGTTTGATCATATGAACACATCAAGCATAATTGTAACCAATGGCAATAATTAGGCAAGAGATAATAGGTGCTGCCTACATCTGTAATTGTCTCTGCATTGTGAATGAAAACATTCATCCATTCCAAGCACTGTAAATTGCCATTTCTAGGGCGTGATGCCCTAAGAGGGTGGGGCACTCCCCTTTCCCTATCTACTGCATGATCATCACAGAGACCACAGTGCAGGCTGGGCGCAGTGCGTGGTGGGTTCTAGTTTTTTAAAAAAACAAAAACCCAAAGATCCCACAGATCTGAAGTCTGCCCTCCCGTGGCCCAGGTGAGCAAGCCTGCATGTTGCGATGTCACTGCTATAAGCTCTTACGCCGCGAACTTTTTATCAGAACTTTTCCCCCCCTCATTTGAAATTCATTAAGGAAATCTATTGAGAATGATATGTATATTTTAAATGAAGATGTACAAAAGAAGCTGAAGGAGGAGTGGCTGAAAATGGCAAAAGCAATAGCTATTGCGATGGTGCAGCAGGAACTCACACAGAGCACTGATGCAGTGCAGCTGTACTTTGCGAGCCAATGCAATACAGATATGAGCGGAGCAGAGATGCAGTATGGTACAGGCAGGTTAGAGCAGGGGTGAGCAGAAGGTAGATCTCCAGGTGTTTGGGACTTCAACTCCCAGACGTCCCTGCAAGCATGGCCAATGGTCAGGAATGCTGGGAGCGGAAGTCCAAAGCATCTGGAATCTACTTTCTGCCCACCCCTGGGTTAGACAGGCAACAGATTAAGCCCTATCTACCCATGTTAATGGGATCAGGACTGCCAGTATAAGTGCTGCATTGCAACACCAAATAACTATCAAGTGCCAAGGCCCCTATGTCACTGGATGCTGATACTTTTCAGGGGGCTGGCACAGGCAGCTCCCATACGGCCCACTCAAGTGACAAAATCATTATGCCACACGCTGAGCAGACCTGTGGCTTTGGGCATTACCAAGTGCCTCCAGCTGTTCTGCTATTATTGCGAGGGGAATTTGTGCAGCTAAGATTCACAGGCTCCAGATACACATCCAGCTGATGTGTAACAGCTGGAAGTGCGAGGCGTTTGTGCATGGGGAGGCTGCATTTGTTGTAATGCATAAATCCACTCTAAGATGATTGGGCAGACAGAGCCTGCACTTCACAAATGCCCATGTGTCCACAGACCATAAAGGTATATGAACAAAGGAAGGTCAAGTGACAAATGGAAGACAGAAAAACATCAAGTCAACACAGACATCTTGTCTAGAAATGGGATACCCCCCACCCCACCCCACAGCTAGTGCAGATTGCTCATGCAGCTTTTAGGGTTAGCCTTATAGTTCGCAAGGAGTGGATAACTACCCCAGGGGGTTCATTTGACTCTAGAGTGTGCAGTATCTCATCTGTATATTTATTTGTTTGTTTATTATATTTGTATCCCGCTTTCCCCCCCTACAAGGAACCCAAGGTGGCTTACATAATCCTCCTTTCCGTTTTATCCTCACACCAACCCTGTGAGGTAGGTTAGGCTGAGAGTCTGTGACTGGCCCAAAGTCACTCAGTGAGCTTCATGCCTGAGTGGGGACTAGAACCCAGATCTCCCGAGCCCCAGTCCAACACTCTCACCACTACACCACACTGGCTCTCCATTGAAAAGATTGCAAATATAATGTGAATTTGGCCCAAGGCATAGACAAATAAACCATTGCTTAGAGTGTCTCCTTCCATAATTTACTGTCCTGAACACTTATAGGTGAAAATCTCTCCTGTGAAGTGGTCCATCAGCACGTCCAGTCTGAACCTGGGAGTTCAGCAGTGGGGCCACAGCACCTGACCTATCGGCAGCCCCATTATAGCTCACCGGAGGAGGGAGCTGCTGACCACTGCCAATTGCCAGAGTGCAGCTAGAATTCAGCGGGGAATTCCTAGGGAAGCCAGCTTGATGCCCTCCAGATGTGTTGGACTACAACGCCCTGCATTCCTGAGTGTGGGCCATGCTGACTGGGGCTGATGGGAGTTGAAGTCCAAAACATCTGGAGGGCACCAGGTTGGGGAAGGCTTTTCAGTCTGAGGAACTTGGTGCCCAGCCACTAACTGGCTCAGTTTTGGTTTACCCATTACGAGACCACCAGCCATGACCAATGGTGACCTGAGGCCAATGCTTAAATTATGAGCGGAAAGGTGGTGGTGGTGGTGGTGGTGGGTGGGACGCTAATGAAATCCACAAGCCCAACCTGTGAACACCCCTGGATGTTCGTCAGATCACTCCCCCATCAGTGCTGGCTCCAGGTTTTGGAGGGCCCTGGGAAAGATGGCCTCAGTGCCCCCCCCTCGCTGAGTCTACCTTCTTACTGCCATTGCCACTAGCTGCTGTTGGTCCTCATCCTCAGAATTGCTACCACTTGTTTGCTTGCTTGACAGGCAGAGGGTCAGTAAGCAAGTAGGTGGTGGCATCTACTTAGTGGTGTAGTGGAGCCAGTGCTCACAGGGATGCAGCACTGGCAGGTATTATTATTATTATTATTATTATTATTAGCAGGGATGCTGACATCACCTGCCACCCCCTCTGACTTCCCCTGAGCTCAGTTGCAATCCTCAAGGTAACAGAGGGGGGAATGAATTTTCCCAGCAACAATGTATTGTTCCTTGTTGTGATGCAAAGTATTTGTGGGTGGCTTGGTCTTGAATGGGCAATTCAGACCCATTAGCTTTACAAAAGACCTGCTCCTGGTGGAGATGAAAACTCCAACTCCAACCTTGGGTCCCCAGATGTTCTTGGCCTACAACTCCCAGCATGCCCCAGCCAGCTACACCAAAAACCCAAGGTTGGAGAACACTGGGTTAGTTGATCTGGATCAACACAGCTGCCTGACCTTTTAGACTTTCCTTTGGGGTGTGGGGGCTATGAAGACTGTCATGATGAGCACCTGCACTTAAAAATGTACTACACCACTGCTTCGACTGCTCCTCCTTCTCACCACCACCCTTTTCAGGGCCAGAGCAGGAGGCAAGTGAACAAGCTTGTCTGAGTGTGGAAAGCTAAGCAGGGTCAGGCCTGGTTATTACTTGGATGGGAGACCCCACTTCTAGTTTCCTGCATTGAGCAGGGGGTTGGACTCGATGGCCTACAGGCCCCTTCCAACTCTATGAATCTATAAGCAGGTTGCAATGGTGAAGAGGAGCAACTCCAGGGGGTTCTTGCAGTGGGTCCCTGCTGAGATGTGGGGTCTTGGCAGGTGCCCAACCATGCCTACCCTTCACACTGGCCCTACTTCCCCATAGCCTTCTAAAAGCAGTGTCAAAGGGGACTGGCTCCCTCTGCCCGCTCCCCACAATTTGAGTAGTGCTGTAATCCTAAACGCTAGGCAGAAAGCCTAATGAATATGGTGGAACTTACTTCTAAGTAAACATGCATACGACTGCACTGTAAGAGCCAAAATATAAGGGACTTCCTCCTCCTTGAACTAGGTAAATTTCCATCCTAAAATATTTCCTAACTGCAAGAGGAATGGAATTTAAGTAATGACAAGTATATCCAGTGGTAGTAGGCAAATTAGTTAGGGAGATTTATTGCACTTTTCCTGAAACAGGCCATACCACTTCAGGGACTTTGGAAAGGAGTAAATGTTGTTGTCTGCCACAAACAGCAACCACCCGCTTGGATTTTCAAACCTGCAGGTAGTCCCCAAATACAAAGGAAGCAGTTGCCCCAAAATATCTTGGCCATGTTTCCACTTCTCTTCTCCAGCCAGGAGGCAGGCAATGGCATCCTGCCCCGCTGAATGTTCAAAAGCATCATCAAAGCCAAGCCCCACATGGACAATGTTACACCAGCCAGTCCTTGAGGTTACAAAGATGCACTTGATGATGGCCAGATCCCCATTTCCCAAGAAACCTTAACTTGAATTTTCCATTTTTTACAACAAGAGTGGCTTGACAAAATGGGATTTTAGTTTGCAAAGGAACAAGTCCTGCTGAGTTTGGATCGTTCTTCCACTAGATTTGCATTTTGTACACCGAGAAACTGAGAAGACCACAAAGACCTGTTTATTTAAGTTTCCAGGGCTCCATTTCCTTCCATTACTTTCAAAATGTGTCAAGGGGTTGCACTGTTCTGCGCCTGATTATAATACAACAGTTTGCTTTCGCTTCAGTTATGCGTATATTGGGTTTCATGGTGGATAGCTCATGGCTCACCCCTGTGACTTTGGCAGATAACAGTGCGTTTGCTGCCTCTAAAATACAGCAGCAATTGTGTACAAGTTGATTGAATTAAATCAGCGCCTTGTAGAGAATAGCCTCATTAAGCACACATTACGGACTCATTCCCTGAGCACCATTGATTCTGTGCTGTAAAACAGCAGGAGACCTGCAGGAGGGCAGTTGGTGGTCATGATGATGTAATTTAACAAGGCGTAAGGCAGAAAGTACAGAGATGAGCATACACAAGTTGTGCTTCCTTGATGAGGTTAACTGGTCATTCTTTTCAAAGGTGGGTTTGTAAAAGAATATTCCATTAAAACACATACACACACACCCTGGAAATTACCATGTAAACAAACCTGTCTTTCACATCAGCAGGACTGTGCTCTTTTTTTGGGTACCACTTGCAATACCACTATGGAATTCACTGCGTAAAATGTGCTGACGGCTGCTAGTTTAGATGGCTTTAAAAGGGGGTGGACAAATTCATGGAGGAGAGGGCTATAAATGGCTACTAGTCATAATGGCTGTACAGGACCTTCACAGGCACCATGCCACTGGGTAGGCATCTGTCAGCTTCAGTTTCCCATCTCTAAAAAGGGGAGCATGTAGGACTTACCCGGCAGTTCTCAAGGGGCCTCCCCGACCCGATTAGCTAGTGGCACTGGACAGCATTAATACACATCCCTGCTTCAGAAAAAATAAGCAAGCACAACGCACATGCCTATCTTTTATTGCTTTATGTTGGCTTCTATCTCTGTTTTGCCTGAATCCCATTTCCTAACTAGTCAGCCAAATACGACAAATGGAGAGTTGGTACATCCCCAAGTTACACTTCATGGTGCGCTTCAGCCTATCCAAGATTAGCTACTGCTGAAATACATTGCAGAGCGAATGACTGCCCATCCCTCCCCCTGGTTCCAGCTCGTCTGGGAACATAGTACCAGCTCCTGTTATTCTGAGGTTTTAGGGTACTTATCAAGCCATCAGTAATTTGAACCCGTTTCTCCACCCAGCACCTCAAATGTCAACACTGTTATTTCAATGACTCCTATGGATCAGCAGGGGTTTGGGACTGTAGCTCAGTGGCACAGCATATAGTTGGCATGCAAATCTCCTACATTCATTCCCCAGCATCTCCAGGTAGGGCTGGGATATCCCCACCTGAAGTTCTGGAGAGCTGAGGCTAATCAGCATAGACAAGCTAGGTGGGGCCAATGGTATGACTCAGTAAAAGGCACTTTCATATGTTCATATGCATTGTATAAGCATCAATGAAATGGGAAGAAGCCTTCAGCTTCTCCACAACTTACAAACTCATCGACAGCACATGTATGCAGTTGCAACCAGCTCATGTACCTGTGCCAATTAAGAGTTATAGTCTTTATCAAGACATGCATAGCACACTTGGGAGGCAAGGGGGTGGTTAAAAGGAGGTAGGAATGTATGCTGGGCATCTAGTGTACTCCAAATTCAAACAACCAGTGCAGTTGGTTGCTGGAAATAGGAGGCCACTCTTCCTACCATCCTTTAAGCAGCTGGGGATGTGGCCTGATAACACATTCCCAGGTAAGATCTGAAAACACACACACCCCTTGAGCACCCTTCCACCCATCCTAATACTGGGCTGCAGCCATGCAGATCGCATATGCATTATCTAGGGAGAAGTAGTTTACACAAAAACAGATGCATTTGCTATGAGTGTGAGGGACTCCTAGGGTTGCAAATTGGGAACCCTAGGGACTTGCCTAGGGTTGCAAGCTTCAATTTAGAAGCTCAAAAGAGATGCAATATTCCCTCCTCTCCGCTCAACTTTGCCCTTGCTGTTTAATCAACTAAGGGCATAATCCTAGGCATATTTAGACAGAAAAAGGTCCTAAAACCTTTTTTACCATCCAAAAAAGTGGTATTTCCTGTCTAAACATGCATAGGATTGTGCCCTAAATTTTGGTTAAGCAGCAAGGCTAAGCTAACTGGTAGAGCTGAGAATATTTTTGACCAACTATGGCTCTGGTATTGTATGGAATGATTTTTCCCTTCTAACAATGTGATACCTTATCAAATTTTCTCACACTTCAATTTCTCCAGAAAGCTGAAATTTACTTTCTGAAGAGCAAAGTGCAAGAGCACAAAATAATCCAGAAGCTGCATCAAGATGCTCAAATGAAATGTACATGTCCACAATACCACCATGGGCTACTCACCCTAACCCTGATGTAAAATAAAAGATAAAAGAATGACTCTCCACCCCACATCCCAAATCATAACGAGATCAAGCACTTTTGTATTACAAGGTCGGGGTCCAAAGAATCACACAATTAGTTTCACATGCTCAAGGGAGATTTGGGATTGTGTTTCCCCAACAGCAGCTCCTTATTGTCTCTACACAAACTTTAAAAAAGCAAGCTTGTGATGCGGCTGGGAAGTCGGCTGTTGAAAGGGGAGAAGGGAGAGTTACAATCTCACCCTGTATGCCTTAAGTCATCTCTTGGATCCCAGCCCGAGACTGAAAATATGGATGCTAAATACAGGTCAGGTCACAGCCCTCAAATCACAACCAAGTGCACTACAATATTCTTCCTTTATTTAGTTTACAGAAGAATCTATCAGTACAGGTTGCAGAAAGAAAATGTTTAGTGCTATTTACAATTTTGTTTTAAAACTCTGCTCTATACAAATTTAATTTTGATCATTATGAACAATATCTTTGTAGACCTACTGCATATAAAGCATTTTGTCAAAGCAGTAACATTGAATAAAATAACCTGCTTACATTTAAATGAAGTTGATCATTCAAAAAACACAGAACATTTGTAAGGGCCATGGACTCAGGTACAGAACACAATGTCAACCTGCATTTTTTTAAAAAAAAGCCTAGAGCTATTTATACGGATTATTGTTGTATTATTCTACACGCCAATCTATATTTAAGTTCTATAGTCATGTTTTTATAAGATTTTTATTAAATATATTCTACACATTTGTAATTTCAACTAGGAAGAATTTCTCCCTAGTGAAAAAAATATAAAATATTTCATATATTTTTTACAGATTTAGATGAAACTAACCCATGCTTTAGTGCTGTGCAAAAAATTTTTTTTAGCATATCAATTTTTTAAATTATATGAAGTAAAAGAATGGCATTGTATGTAACTATGTATTCTTTTAAAAACCAGCTTTTGATTTCCAATACAATTGCAAGCACTAATAACAAATGCAGATAACATAAAACAAACAAAAACTCATCATATGGCAGAAGTTTTCTACTTTTTTCTCCTTATTCTTTTAATTATTCCTTTGAAGTCACTAATGAGTATGTGTGACACGGGACACTAAGGTACAGATGAATAAGGATGATTGAAAAACATCAATTGTTGATATTCAAAGACATAAAATTGATTAGTAAATGAGGTCTTCTAATATTTATGCACATTAATAAAAGCCTATGAACTACAGGAAATTACCCCTCCCATATTAAGGCTAGGAAATGCACTCTCTGCACTTATTTGTGCTGTCTGAACAAGCACTCGACTAATGTATGAAAGAAGAGTGCACGCCACTGAAAAAAAATCAGTTTCAACAGCCCTCTGCAGAGTGCTTTAAAATTACAGGCACATAGTTTGTTGCAGTGAAAATATATATGTCTATAGTCAGACAATTTTAGTTAGTATTTTGTGCCAGTTTGGCCACCAAGGCTGACTTAGGTAGAATTTACTTAGTATTTATTTTTCCCCTTTCAGGTTGGCCATTATTTAAGAAAAAAGACTGCTGATAGTATTTTCCAGTGCTGATTCATTTCTCTGTATCTGAAATACTTAAAAGAGTTTTTGTTGATGAGGTCTATATATTGCCAACCATTTTTTTTTAGTGCAAATTGCATCTAGAAATCTTGATCGGTTAAAGTTCAGGTTAAGGATGATTTTATGGCAGCAAAATGATTCCTGTTGAAGAGAATAGTTAACCTTTTCTTGGAGACAGAATGTACTGGAGATGTATTAATAAGTTTGTTCAACAATCTAAAAAGTAGAAATAAAAAAGTGTTTGTTGTTCAAGAAAAAAAAAGTGACAGTGTTCATGTAATATTTCAGTTCAATGGATTCACAGATAGGCTCTTCCTAAGGGTGTTTGAAACGATGTTGGTCTCCTCTAGTCCAGCGGCATGAAAGACGAAAACTATTCTACATCACAAGTAGCAAATACAGCAGAGCTTTTACAGGATCACACAGCAATTGCTCTCTCCAGTTTTTTCACGATTTCTCTGACCTGTAGAACAAGAGAAATTTTTTTCAAGACAATTCATACAAAATATTGTGGTGTGTATGTGTGTGTGTGTGTGTGCGTACACATGTATGTGAAGGATAGATAAAATGGAGCAGAATAAATCTGAACAGCACTACAAGTTTTGGTCATATGTCTTTAAAATGGAAAGTTGATTTTATTCATTAGTTTGGGTTCTTTGTGTTTTTGTTCTTGCTGCTGTTTTTATCTTGTTGTCAATGTATTGTAATAACTGGTTATTGCTTTTTATATTTTGAAAGCCACTCTGACTTCTTTTTGGAAGGAGAAAAGTGCAGTACAAATTTCTTAAAGGCATTCCCAATTGTGAATATAAATTCAGCACTCCTAAAAAAAAAATTGAAAACACACACCCAGAAACCTCTAGATTTATCTTCAACATAGCATATTTATAAGTCACAAATAGTTGCTTTCTTCCTAAATATATCCAACCAAACCATGAATACTTTGAAGGTGCAGCCACATCAAGTCCAAGTTAGAAGCTTGTTACTGTTTAGCCTACCTTGAGAGTTTGGCTCTGGCAATGTCTCCCTAGCCACCAAATGCATCACTGTCGTCTTGCCAAAAGGAAGTTTTAATGCTGTGTGAAAAGAAAAGAAAAATGTTTGTCAATACCTCTCTTCATCCACACAGACACAACAGGAAATATTGAAAGCCATCATTTTGATCAGATTAGGATCCTTTTCAAAGCTTCCCAGTAATAAAAGTATTCTGCTTTTATTAGCCACTCTTCAGCTGATGCTCTCAGACCAGCTTAGAAATATAAGTTGCAAAACGGAAGAGTAAAATATTGTACCCTGTCCCCCACAGATTTGGAACAGTTAACACAAGCTTAAATTTAAGCAGTTGTTTAACCCAAGTAAAGAAATTGATAGTTAAAACCTTCCTACTGCTAATGGGGTTTGCTGTGGATTCCCAGCAACATTTTGAAATTATTTATATTATATTATATTATATTATATTAATATCCCACCATTTTTTCCTGCAAGGAACGCAAGGCTGCTTACAAAACTCCCCTCCCCTCCATTTTATCCTCACAACAACCCTTTGAGGTAGGTTAGGCTGAGAGTCAGTGACTGGCCCAAAGTCACCCAGCGAGCTTCATGGCCGAGCGGGGACTAGAACCTGGATCTCCCAAGTCCCAGTCCAACACTCACCACTACATCACACTGGCTCTCGAACTTTTTTTTAGTAAACTACCACTTCATACTCTATGGCCCAGTTCGCCCGTCAGAATACACCAGGGCTTTAGGGAGCACTTGCTTATCATTTATGAGCAGTGCATCATAAAAATGTATATAAAATGCATTCTACCCTAATGTTTTGCATTCTTCTACTATTTATGCAGACAGCCTACTTTTCCCATTTACTTGCTTCCCTTTCTATGAAAAAACAATTTAGTAGCAAGATGTTAATATCAAACTTTCACTTTTCATCTGAACATAAAGGTTTTTTCAGTTTGTGTTTAGTTTTAACCAAAAAAGAGACACCCAGAAATAGGAACAGAAAGCTAAAATTGCCACAGCACATGACTAAATTGTAAGAACTTACCTTCTACACAATTTCTGAATGGCTAACAGCACAATCCCATATGCATCTTCTCAGAAGTTAGTCCCATTGAGTTCAATGGAGCTTACTCCCAGGTGACTGTGTATAGGATTGCAGCCTAAGTGTTTTCTACAATGATCACAATGTTTTTAAAAGGTTCATGTCTGAGAGCCAATTTACACAGATGTCTGAATGGGCCCCAAGATACAAAATCTTCCTGCATATAGAAAACCATCCATGAGAACGATTTATTTCTTCCAAGTACTTATAAGCCACTTTATGGCCAATCCCTCACATGGTGTTACATGTTCAGACCTTCTGGCCTCCATTAACCTCCCAGCAGCTGCATTTTGCACCAACTGAAGATTCTGATTCATCTTCAAAGGCAACCCCACATAAAGTGCATTAGAGTAGTCCAGTTTGGAGATAACTAGTGCATGGGTAACTGAGGCCAGGTCCAGCTGCTCCAGATCTTGGCACAGATCTTCTGCAAGCCTGAGCTGGCAGAAGGCACTTCTGGCCTTTTCTCTCACATGCTACTTTTTTGTACAGCAGCATCCACACATTTAGCCCCTCACTTGCAACCTGTGGTAGTACAGGCCAGGAAAAGCTGCACCACACCTCACTCTGTTGAAGTGGCCCCTATCCTGCACTGAAACATGCCATCAGGGAGTTGAGACATTTCCCTTTCACTCCGCACTCTGCCCAATTCCTCACATCTCTTTCTTCTTCCTCCAGCTGCCCATTACAAGAACTGGACTTTCAACCCATCCCCTACCTAAATTCTGTTGTGCTCATTTGATCAATTGTATTTAAATCATCTGGGAGAATGCCATATACTTTAATTAACTCTGTATAATATCCTGTTTATATACTACATAGGAATCTAAGCAATATTAAATTCAAGGAGTTGTTATTCTTAACTCTTCAGTGTCTGCCAGTGCTGTATAAGCAACATCTTGAGAAGCTGTAGCAGAGGAAGCGAAAGGAAATAGGGCCACCATCAATTCTGCTGAGAAGCCACCTCCACCAGGCTCCTCCCTGCCTCCCTCACCTAGCAGCAGCCATTATACCAGGGTGTAGTTTGTGGCAGAGGGGGTGAAAGGAAGCAGGGCCATGCCATCAGTGCTTTTGGCTCCTCCTCTCCTGGAACTATTTCCCATTCCAGCTGGCAATTATAAGAACACTGTGGCTAAGAACTAGTGCCCGAGTGTGCTTTTTTCTTCTTCTGTCCCAATCCCGTTTCCTTCTGTGTCATGTCTTTTAGATTGTAAGCCTGAGGGCAGGGATTGTCTTATTATTTATCTTTGTAACCCACTCTAGGACCCTTTTTTTGGCTGAAGATAAAATACCCTTCAAATGAATAAACGAATAAAACAAACCACTTTGTGTTTACTATTTCAGGACAAGTTGGTAACCCAGTTTAACTGATGATGCACACTCTTGGGATGGGTAGGTGGGAGAGAAGGTAAAGATTTAAAAAGAGGCAATTGCCTCAACTTCTATGGTTAGGGGAATTAATCTAGAGCAAGTCAGAACAAAAGTTGGTGTGTGTATGTATACAAACCTCCAGGTGTACACACGCACACCCAAATACAACCATTTATATTCCATCTAAGATTTTATTAACATCAATAAGAACACTACAGCGAATAACAATTTTTATGAAGTCCCAGAATAAGATGACAAGAACTGAGAATGCACACAGAAAAAAAATATCAGAAAAACATGCCACAAGGGGGCACAATTGAACTGCTTTTCTACTTCAAGCAAGGCCGCCGGTACATTTAGTTCTTGTATAACTAATAGTCCTCAAGGCTATGCTAGACATAGCAAGAAAGCTTCCTTTTATTCCAGTTCTCAGTGTCTCCCCGCTCACAGTGCCAAGATATAGGGCACTGTTATGCAATCCCCATAATATTTGGAATATAGATTCTAAAAATGGTATGTAATATAGGTGGCATACAAAAATTGAAATCAAATTATAGCACTGCTTTTCAAATTTTCAATAGAATTACTAATTACTACAGGTACTTTAGTTTGCAAGATGATACTTACTGCAATAAGTATTATGTGAAGAGTAAATATAAACCTGACATATAGGAAACCACTGCAGATAAAAATCCCTTCCAATACCTTGAACATTAATTAACACTGGTTTTTACCAATCCTGGCTGCAACATAGTATTCAATTGCATGTCATTGCAATCTTAATTCAAAACTGGCTAGATCACATTCTAAACTGAGAATGTTAAAATTCCGCCAATTTCAACAAGAGCATCTGTTGAACTCTCCAAGTGAAATCAACAAAACCAAAAGTGCTTTAACTTTTGATCATGCCCAGTAATCCAGAACAAGCTATGCTAGTGAAGTCCATTTTTTGCATTTTATAGATCAGCCCAAGATCACCCACAGAACTAATTTAACCCAGTTTGTTTTAGTACCTCCTAGTGTCACGTTGCCATGAAGAAACCGTCCTTGATAAATAAGTCTGAGAATATTTGGACTGCTCACTTGCTCTTCTTCCCAGTCTGAAAAAAAGCAGCAAAAAGTTTGTCAAGCCCATTCATTATCCTGCTTACCGTATGTTTATGTCTCCATTTGTACCCCGCCTCATTAGGCCCTCAAGGCAGCTGTACAATTTATACACAATTTAACATTAGCATAATTACATGCACATGAGCCTGCATGTAAAGCAAGTAAAAGAGGCATATCTTTGCTTGCCTGCCTTATATTCAACTGTATAACCCACACAGATGGCCCAAATAGAACACTGGCTACCCATTTAGAAAAATGGAAGCCATCAAACATGTTGGGAATGCACTCTAGAAAAGCCATTTCTAATAAACCACAAAAGGAAAGATTTTAAATAAATGTATAATAATCTACTATACTCTTTTTCTCCCTGGCCAAGGTAAGAAGGAAGACTAAAATTGTGGTAGTGACTAAAATAAAGCCATGGACTGTGCATGTTTGTTATATTAATACCAAAAGAGTAACAATCTCAACATTTTATTTCATGGGGTTGGATTCAGAGATGTACAAGCGTCACTCTGCTCATGCAACTGCTTCAAACGCAATGAAAATCCATTTCTAAGCAGCACAGTGAGACGGCTGCCTGCATGCAGAGTATCTTCATTGCTGGCTACAAAAGGGGAAAGAGCTCCCATGTGCTCAGCAAGTTTTGCCTGCTGCAACAGGAGGTGGGGCTGTGGATTGCAGCCACTGAGTTCTCTATATGACATGGAAAGGGCTGCCTGTAATCTGCACTTACCACTGTACTAGTGAGAAGTTGGTATTCGGTGGAAAACGAGCATTCTGAGAATTTCTGCTTTCATAAATGGGGAAGTTTACATTCTCATACATTTACGCCATATAGCCACAATCACAACCTTGCATTCTACATTACAGAACTACCACAAATGCAGATTGGCACAGGACATACCACCGTCAATCCCTGAAGATCAGGGATGGGTCACAGGATTGTGTGCTCCCTCCTCCTCAAATGTGGATTTTCCCAACTGGTCTTAACCAGCTATTACAGTATGGTTACTGCTAACCAGCCTTCAAAACTGGATTAAACTAGAAGCCTGGTTAACATAAATCAGCTTCTGACACAGGTTTGGCACTGAAACAACCTTAGTCATTCAGTTGGATGACTTACACTAGTAGGACAACAGGAGAAGCACAAGCTTGCTACTTCCCCAGCATCTCTCAACAGCTACCATCAGACTGGCAGTGTTGGAGACGGGGCCCTGCACTGCAATTAGGCTTTTTAAAAGCTTCTATTGGCACCAGTGGAGGCTTCTGAAAAGCCTAAATGCAGCGTAGGCAGGGAGGCGGGGAAACTGTCTCATCTCTGACAGAGATAAGGCACAGAAGTTCCCCATCCCTGCTTCTAGATGCCCAAGTTAAAGTGCCTTTTAGCAGCTGAGGCTACTGCACCAGCTACACCCCACCTGGAAACTATTATCCATGTCCAGGTTTGACAACTAGACATGAGGCTGCCTTTGAAGACCACTCAGAGACATCTAGTTCAAAATACGATAGCACAACTACTGACCAGAATTGGTTGGTTGGAACATGTCACCAGTTTTAAGGCAACATCACTGGTGGCTTCTCGGCAGAATTCAAAAGCGCTGATTTTAACCTCTGTATGGCTTTGGGCCTAGGTATCTTTAGGACTGTGTACTGCCAAAAGAACCTGCTGATCTGTTAAGATTATCATCAAAGGTCCTTCTAAGAGGTTAGATGATGGTGAATGAGAAAGGACCTACTCTGGGATGTTACCCTGGCTATGGAATACACTTCCCAAGCCTACTCATGAGTCATGAGGCACCCAGCTTGATGAGCCTCAGGTGCCAGGCTAAGACCTTCTTACTTGCCCAGGCTCTTTGAAATAATCAGAAGTGTTGACGTGCCCATGTATTTATAGATTACTGTATTAATTTACAGCATCTCCTACTGTTTTTGCCATTTGGTTTTATAGAATCTATTTTTGATGCTGCTCTTCTTTTTATTGTTGTTTTAATTGCTTTTTGTAAGCCTCCTTGAAAATGTTTATGTGGAGAAAGCCTGATACGAGTAGACATGCACACGCACACACACACACACACACACAGTCTCCGTCCAGGGGAGGGGGGCGAGGAGGGGGGCGAGGAGGGGGGATTGAGTTACAGGGAAGCAGCCAGACAGACCGGCATCCCCAACAATGGAGAGTCTCGGTTGAATTCCACAAAACCCAAGAAAGGACCATCAAACTATCAGGGCAGTCTCAAAGAGCTGTAAAGTACCCAGTACAGTCACTTTCTTCCCGGGCAGGAATAAGCCCACCTGATACGAAGGGGCAGGCATAAGCCCCCACCTGACCTGGAGGGTGGGGAGAGCGGGAAACTCAGGGGTAGAAAACCCCTCTCCCTTCCTGTGAGGGGTTGTTGGGAACACAGGGTGCTTTGGAACAAGGTTCATCCTCCAAGCGGCGGCTGGAGTAAGCTGTTCTCATCCCCGGATCGGCGGACCCGGAGCCAGGCTGAAATTGACTAGCGTAAAGTCTTTGGTCTAAGGTAACTGACTAATCCTAAGGCGCTAGCCTGGGTGCCTGTTTCATTGATAAATGTAGAGGTCACCTCAGGTTGTGTTGACATTATAGTATTCCTAGAAAGCTGTTAGTTCTGCTCCGTATCTTGTGTAAATAAATAAAGCCTTATTTGGTTATTTAAAGGGCTCTAGTTTCCTCTTGTGTACGCAAACCTCCTAGTCGGTTTCACTTGCTTGTACGGGCTGTAACTCAGTGCCGGTTAACCCGTTAAGCGCCGAACTCACGCATAGGACCCAGGTGCTGGTCCTTCACAGTTTAATTATAAAAAGGCAGGATAATAATCTTTTAAATAAATGTTTTTTTAATGGCAGTGCCATTATATTCCTTAATTACAGTTAAGCCCAGCAGAGAGAACTACATGAATATTACTAATGCCACTTCAAGGCACTTCACTCACAAGGTCAGTTTCATGCACTTAGTTCCACTGACCTCAGAGACTTATGCATGCATAATGGGACACAGGATTGAAAGTCTGACATAAACATAAGCATATGAATGTAAATATTCAGATTTTTTTTGAGGCACACAAACTTCCTACAGCCAAAACTGTATGCTTGGCAGTCAACTTGAATTTGGAAATCCTGGCTGCCACTTTTCTGTTGCCAAGCAGCATTAAGAGAGAACAATTTCAAGGGAGATGCAATGGCCATATGGAGACATGTTTAACATTTCCCCTGCAACTTCCGCCCAGTCATTTCCCTTGCAGCTGAGATTTCAAAATGCAAGTTTGCCAAATATATAATTCCAGCGTAAAATTATCCAACATATCCAATGTCAGTCTAACTTAGGTCCCATTCATTTCAATGGGTCTACTCTAAGTAGGACTAACATTGGACACAGCCCATAGTTTCACCCTACCTTAACAGCCCAGTGATATTCTGCATTAGAAAAATTAAAGGGGGGGGGGAAGACGAGATGGGATGAGGCAGAGATAAAAGCACACAGAGGATCGATACTGAACATATCATATTTCAACATTTCAGAGCTTTCTGCATTTATGAAGAAGATATCCTCTCTCTCTCTCCATCTCAAGGAACTAATCTGGAGTACTAATTGAACAGTAAAAGCACCAAACCCTTAAAACTCAGTATTACTTACCCATTGGCCAGTTATCATATACATGTTTTGCAATGTCTGCTGCCGAATCATTTGGCGAGAACAAAAACTCCTTCGTTTTTCCACTTACCAAAATGAGGCGCAAATTTATCTGCAAGAGAAAGTAAATAATTAGGAAAACATGTCAGAAGTTACCAAACTGAATTTTTATGGGTAAAACGGCTAAAATCGTGCCCTATGTAGCAAATATAAATGTGACACACACAAACCAAGTCACTTTTTGACAGTAGTATAAAAAAGCAAATACATTAAATCAGAACTACTTGGACTAAATATAGACAGGTAATCCAAAAAAATCTTATGGAGTATTATAATGCACTTCAGAAAACAACACTCCTCCAATTAAATATCTGGGAATTAAGACAACAGCTAATGCCTGAAAGAATTATTTTTTTTAAAAAAACACAATTTATTTAAGCCTAGTGTTTTAGCAAATTACATTTGATCTAAAAAGTTAGGAAAAAATGTAGGCTTATCATAATAGGACAGGAGTGCAGTTACTGATCGGTTCGCACAACTGCAAGGTGGTTAATAAACTATGGTAGCTTGTTAACCAACCTGCATGTGCTGGCTGCATGCCGGGCGGATTTAGATAACTACCCTCACCAGCGCAGCTTGTTCTGACATCCAAACCTGGTGACGGTAGGTGGCTGGGGTGGTTAACAAACCACCTAGAAACCATGGCCTGCTTTAGATTTGCTGGGTGGCTTGTTAACCACTCCAACCAACCACCCTCGCTGGGTTTAGATGTCACAACAAGCTGTGCTGACGAGGGTAATTATGTAAATCCAGCCAGCATGCAACTGGCACTCATAGGGTGGTTAACAAGCCACCATAGTTTATTAACCACCCTGCAATCGTGCAAACCAGCCTAGTGAGCAGGTTCGCACAATCACAGAAGGAAAATAAGCCAATGTGGCTTATTTTCCCTCCCCACACATGCCGGTCATGAGCTGCCTAATTAACATAATTACCCTTACAAGGTGTGGGTTTTTGTGACATCCAAACCTGGTGAGGGTGGGGTGACTGGAGTGGTTCACAAACCACCCAGAAACCCATGGTAACCCCCCCCCCAACCAGCCAGCCTTGCCGGGTTCGGACATCTCAACAACCCATGTCTAACGAGGGTAATTATGCTAATTAGATGGCTCACATCTAGTACGCCTGGGAGGGAAAATGAGCCACTGTGGCTTATTTTCCCTCCGTGATCGTGCGAACTGGGTCACGGAATGAGGGAGTGCTATCCCCAACTTATTTTTCTTTTCTGCTTCTGATACATAATCCAATAAAATATTTAAGAGGTTGGCTGAAAGAGTGTGACTTGTTGTATGAAAAGCTATCAAGGATGATAGAAAAGTGCTAAATATTCCTTTAAAGCAACACAGTTGGGTAGCTGTGACACAGTAGTTTGAAACACTGGTATTTCACAAATCCTAGCACAGTGTTCTCCAACCTTGGGTCCCCAGATGTTTTTGGCAGAGCTGGCTGGGGCATGCTGGGAGTTGTAGGCCAAAAACATCTGGGGACCCAAGGTTGGAGAACACCTTCCTAGTAGGACATAGAACAGATTGGCTTCAAGACAACGATTAGGTTCACACAACACAACAACCCATATTCAAGGTTGAGTGTCGGTTGAGTGTGGGATGTCGTTGAGCCATGGTTGTTGTTGAGCCGTGTGCTGCTATGTTGTGTGAACCTAGCTGCACTAACAAACCATGGTTTGTTAACCATAAACAACCCACAGTTCACAACAAACCATGGGTTACTCTTTGTGGGTTGTTCATGGCTAACAAACCATGGTTTGTAAGCATGACTGGGTTAACACAACTACCACCCACGATTCAACAACAACCCATACTCAACCTTGAGTGTGAGTTGTGTTGCGTGAACCCAGCCAATGCGTTATATCTAGTGGTGCAAAGCTTCTATCATTTGCGGAAACCCCATTTTCATCCCTGCACAAGTGTCAAATCAATACTTCAATTCCACTTGCACAAGTGTTGCAGAACTCATTATGACTTCATTAGGCTATGTTGCTTGAGCTAGTTGTCCTAGTTGTTCTGCTAGCAGTTATGCAACCACTAGTGGAACAACGCCAAGTTTTGTAATTTTTCTACTAGCATAAAGTTCGATATAACCCAAAATCAAATTTGACCCTGTAATATGTCCATATTTCTTGTTCTAGCACATGATACACATGCATAGATCCTCCTTATCTGGATCAGAGAGTGTTGGCGATTCACAATTGACTCTTTTGACATTAATGAACTGCTTAAGAGGGGCTCAATTTTCTGGGTATTGTGTGTTTGTGGAACAAGAATCATTAAATCTACAACTTCACATATATCAGCGAAATAAGGCATTGTCAATTATGGAAACAATTAAGCCACCATCCTCTCTGTCCCAAAGAACACTGCAAATCAGAGATCTGGTCATCTAAGGTCCAAACCAGATGTGTGTGTTTGCTAAACATGTTCTCACCAGTTTAGCTATAAAGTCCGGAGGGGGTCATTCCATGTAAAATCAACCAAAAAAAATGAAAAATTTACCTCACCATCTGCGATTTTTTAAAAAACTGGCATACTGGTAGACCAGCATGAGAAATGAGCATACACCAAATTATAGGTCATTATACCTCATGGTTCAAAAGTACAGTGCGCTAAAAAAAATGCCCAAAACACGATTTTTCAGCGTTTGTGACTACACAAAAAGTATCATAACTTCCTTCAGTATTGACCTAGAAAGTAAATCATGGTCATATGAAAGCTCTCGAACTACCCTTTTATTTGATATGTAACATGAAATAACATGCATGTGAAATAAAATATTCAAGGTCATAGTTTCTTTAATTTGACCTTGAATTCCAAAAAAACCAAATGTTTTTTTTTGCTGATTTTTTTCCTCAGATAACCCATGTTTACCTTGAGTATATGTACCGATTTCCAGAACGGGGTTCCGAACAGTTCAGAAGATGTGAATGTTCTTATACATGCACAGTACCTCCCTACAATAACTTCACCCCATTATACACACTTAAAACAGAATTTTTTTGGAGGGAAATTAAACTTAAGCCAGCCCCCTCCCTTCCGGAGCTTCCGGGGCCTTCAGGCTGAAACCAAACCAGGCATGGGTAGGCCTCAAACCTTCACAGAGATATATCTCTTTGGATGTCTACATTAAATCAAGCTTTATTCACAGATTCTGATAAGAAAGAAAAAGGCAGGCCTGAAGCCGTGACAAGTGCCGACCCCACTTCTCCTGCAATGTGTTCATGACTTTTCAAATTGTTGAATTCCTGCACACCATTTCTACAGGTAGCATAACTAAGATCTATTATTTCCCTGATGGTGCAGCAGCACAGTATAAAAACGGTAAACACTTCAACAACTTAAGTAAGCATAAGTCAGATTTCGGTATCGATGCAGAATGGCACTTCTTTGCCACATCGTATGGAAAAGGGCCTTGTGATGGTTTGGGTGGCACTGTGAAAAAGTTAGCAGCTCGAGCAAGTTTGCAGCATCCGTATGAAAAACAAATCATGACCCCTCGTCAGCTCTTTGATTGGGCAAAGGAGAACATCACACAGGTTGCATTTCAATACACCACAAGTAAAGATTATGAACTGGAAGAAAAGCTTCTGAAATGTCACTTCGAGAATTCAAGACGATTCCTGGAACACAGAAAATTCACGCTGTAATTCCATTAACAAAACACACTGTTGCTACTAAAATATATTCATTTCAATGTGAATCCAGAAAAGAGACAGTGACTATTACAGAAGGAGAACTGGAATTGCAAGAAATACGAGGATTTGTTACATGTGTTTATATTCACAATGGTGGTTAGGTTGTGTTTTAAAAACAGATGATCAGAGAGCAGAAGTGTTAGTGAGCTTTCTTCATCCAGCTAGACCAGCAAAATCATTTATGCCCAACAGGTCACTTCTATACACTAACAGACATCTAAGTAAATAGCGGTCTTGGAAAATAACTATGCTAGTAAGAGTCCCATTTTGAAATCAAGTACGGTACATGTTTCCAGGCATGCTAAATGTTATTTAAAACAAAAGGAGTTTTTGGTCATTATTCAAGGTCAAACTTCTGTATATTTATTTGAAAAAAATAAAATGAACATGTTTTCCCTAAGCATACTGGTGAGTACCTTTTTTAAAGTACATATTTTAAACCTCATTCTTCTGAAAACAATAGGCCCTGCAACTTATTTTTTAATAAGCAGAACAAGTTCACCAAATCTTAAGCAATTTGCTTTCAGTTGGAAATATTCTTTGATTGATTTCATACCAGAATGACCACCCAGAGGAAGTATCATTATTCTACACAAAATGTCAGAAGTATGCTATTGTGAAGAATACCTAATTCAGAGCTGCACAATTATGACAGGGTAGCTTGTACTTGTGCACAATGTTTTATTCAAAACCTAAGTGATAATGCATATTTTCTTAAGATTCGTACAGTGAGATAGCAATTCATATGAACTATGACGCATACACACAGAGCGCCCCAAAAGATGTAACTCATTTTCTGTTAAGAACCCCATTTTGAACATTGGTACATGTATTAAGCACTGTCAGATGAAACAATAAAACAAAAATCATGGAGAAAAAAAAATAGTTTTTGCAGAATTCAAGGTCACATTTTACTATTTGAACTTGAATATATATTTATTCCAAAAAACCACTTATGTTACATATCAAATGAAAGAGCATTTCAAAGGGTTTCCATCAACACCATGATTAACCTTCTAGGTTCTGTAGAACTGGAATTACTGTAATTTTAATGTTGTCCGACACACAAAAATTAACATTTTTCTTCATATTTTGATTGCCATATCTCCAAAAGTTTTTGTCCCAGAAGTCTAATTTTTGGAGCAGCTTATTTTCTCAGCAGACCAAACAAGTTCACCAAGTTTTTTCAAAATCGGTGACGGTCAGGTAAATTCATTGGTTGATTTTACATGGAATGACCCGAGGGTGTCTATTTTTATCACTAAAGGCAGCATGTAAGGTACGGGAGCAGAACTCTAACACACTGCGAGCCAGTGTGGCATAGTGGTTAGGGTATTGTACTGGGACTCAGGAAATCTGGGTTCCAGTCTCCATTAAGCCATGCAGCTCACTGGGTGACTTTGGGCCAGTCACTGACTCTCAGCCTAACCTAGCTCACAGTTGTTGTGAGGATAAAATGTAGAGGAGGCAGACTATGTAAGCCACCTTGGGTACCTTGCAAGAGGAAAAAAGGCAGGCTATAAAAGTAATAAATAAATAATAAATAAATAACCCCTACCCTCGCTTACCTTGTTGCACTCCATGCTTCAATTTGCCACTACCCCAGCCCTTCTGATACTGGAAGTGAGCTGGCTGCAGAAAAAGTCTTCAAGCAGCAGAGCATTAAGAGGTAAGGCAGCAGATTCTGCTTCTGTCCATGTGTACTCTATTTAGGGAACAATCCTATGACCCCTAGACAGCATCTGGGGGGCCATAGGAAACTTCAGATTCCCAGCTCTGAGGAGCTGAGAATTGGAGCTCCCCCACCCCCTCACAGTCAGTGCGGAAAGAACTGCACCAGCTGCTCTCCAAGGTTGGGAAAGCAACCTCAGAGAGGGAGCAGGGAGGGAAGCAGACTTTGGCAGCCAGGATATGAGGTATCCTGAAGCTGCTCCAGCCTCCTTCTCTCCCCCTCCAAAACGCCAAAAACAGTCATCTAGCAAAAATGCAGAGTAGGAGGAGCGGGAAGGTGAAGATCACCTCCGCCACGCCTCTCACTCTGCATTGGATGAGCGTGAGCCTCCAAGTTTGGGGACTTACACTCATCTCCATAGGATTGTGCCCTTAGTGATAAATATAAGACTCTCTGCTCCGGCTTAATAGCCAAACAGGAAAGCGTATGTTTAACAAACAGACATGTCTAGTTCTGCTCCAAGAATATTAGGAAATATAAAGAGAATATGAACCAAACCTGAGGCATTGGCCAGTCAAGATTTAGTATCAGTTTATTGTTTGTATGCTTTCACCATTTCATAGCATTATCTTTTTCTTTCAGACAAGAATATCTGAAACATGTTTGGGAACATTTTGAGATTTTGCAAAATGTACTAATGCAAAACAGTTACAAACCATTTTGCAGACGAAGTAACATAAGCACAGCATGCCATTAGAAGTTCCCCATGCTGGAAGAACTTTTTTTTTTTATTTTAAGGTCTTGGATATTAAACCTCCTGAGACATTGCACATTGTAGTAAACAAACTCCATTAAAGGGTTTTAAAACTGAGATGTTATTTTTGGTTACACAATAAATATGTCTAATATATTATATAAATAAAATATTTAGCCCTTAATTAGGAGCAGCTGCTTCACTGCATAGGGATAATATTGTTTTAAACATGTCAAGAATGTCATATGGCTCTGGACATACTCCAAAACCAAAATAAGAGTGCCTCCTCTTAGTTATATATATTTAACATGCTGTGATTAGTTATGTGGCTTACGCTGGCTCAGCTTGTCTGAGTGTGGAAAGCTAAGCAGGGTCAAGGCTGGTTGTTACTTGGATGGGAGACCCCTCCTCTAGTTTCCTGCACTGAGCAGGGGGTTGGACTCGATAGCCTTGTAGGCTCCTTCCAACTCTATCTATGAAACATTTCACACCTCCCCCCACCTCTAACACACACACAAGACTCTCAGACATCATGGCAGCTTCAAAAATGCTTCTGTATTTGGACTATGGTTAATAAGAATTCTACATTACTGTTCATTTTTTTCTTTTTCTTTTTTTTACTGTGGCTTGCCTGGAGTTCTCCAATGTGTGCAAAAGAAAAATATCTGGTCCGTATTCATTATATCAATTTTACTTTAATTTTTGATAGATAGTCTTCAGCACTGAAGACTGTGTCTTCCTAAAACATTCAGTTGATTTCTCACTAACCTTGCGTTTGTGTTTACAGCGAAACTGCAGACATTGCATTGCAAGCAGTGTTTGCAGGCACACGAATTACCCAACCTTCTGAATGCTCTTCTGTAACATGCAAGACCAGATTCCCACCCTAAAATGAACTCTAAAACATGCGATTACAAGTGCTGATTCAGGAGCAAACATGATACTTGCAACTGCAAAGCACCTGGCTGCCTACACCTGACCTGGACTTAGAGAAGAATTTTGGCTGCCACCCCTGCTCCAATTCTTTGGTCTGCTCAGTCCTCTAGAACAGTGTTCTCCAACCTTGGGTCCCCAGATGTTTTTGCCCTACAACTCCCAGCATGCCCCAGCCAGCTCCACTGGCTGGGGCATGCTGGGAGTTCTAGGCCAAAAATATCTGGGGACCCAAGGTTGGAGAACACTGCTCTAGAAGTAGATTCATAATAGAGTTGGAAGGAGCCTACAAGGCTATCGAGTCTAACCGCCTACTCAATGCAGGAAACTAGAGGAAGGGTCTCCCATCCAAGTAATAACCAGGCCTGGCCCTGCTTAGCTTTCCACACTCAGACAAGCTGAGCCAGCGTGAGCCACAGGCACTTTTCTTTGAGGCAAATCCGAAGAAATAATGGAGGAAGGGGTTTGCACCAAACAGATATCAGAGAGGGATTCTGAGTGCACAAAAGGGAAGAGAAGTAGGGAGTGTGCTGATCCATGGCTCACTCTTGTGATGTTAAAACATGTGAACTATGTTGCCAACCAGAAACAGAAACCTGATGGACAGACAGTAATGAAAATGCACTGGTGCACCAGCAGTTCACTTTTTCCAGATGCACATAAAGCCAGGCTGTTTGTATACTTCACATCAACATTCATCTTCTTCATTACTAGCTCTAGACATTTAAAATCCTAGACACTTTGTAAATCGGTTTCTGCCAACCTTGACATAAGCATAATCGTAGCCTTTAATTAGAGAAAAAAATGACCAGGAATAATTCTATCATTAAAATGATGAAAATAACTAGGATGTTGCTGAAGACATAGATTATTGGACTAGGGAGATTTAAGTAAATATTTCCTAGTCAAAACAAAAGTGAACAGGTCAAACACAAAGCTTGTTCATATCCAAAATATAGTTATGCAGTCATTTTTGACCACCACCACCACCAAAAAAAAAAAAAAAGAAAGAAGAAGAAGTGGAAGGGGGTGGGGACTCCAGCTGCAGTCCAAATGTGTTCTTTTGCCTGGCAAACACATCACATTCCTAATGTGTTTTTCAAAGTTTTGGTATGCCCAGAACCTCAGGGACTGCCTGGAATAGAGTGAATGGGGGGAGAGATGAGGATCTAGTAAGGATTTTTTTGAATATGTTTTTTTTTTTTAAAGAAATGAGGGTATAGATCGAAAGACAATAAAGAATAGAAAGTTTTCTGAGATAAAAAGTTTTGAAAAGAGTACAGCAATACCTTGGATTGCAAGTAACTTGGTTTGAGAGCGTTTTGCAAGACAAGCAAATTTTTAAATATTTATTTAATTTTTTTTTACTTGATATACAAGCGACATCTTGCAATACAAGTACTGTAGTACGGCCTAAATTTAAAATCTCTGTACAATTTTTTGGGGGGGGATTTCGTTTTGATATAAGAGTGTTTTGGATTACAAGCACATTTCCGGAACGAATTATGCTCTCAATCCAAGGTATTACTGTACTTAGAAATAAGAACAAACTCAGCTAACGTATAGTCTGAAGAGAGAGAGAAGAAGAACCCAACGACTCGTCACAATGGCGGTCGAAGAGGAACTGAAGAGACGGGCGGGAGCCTCGCTAAGGAGCACGTGCGAGGGGGAGGGGCTCCCGCCCGATTCGCCTCAGCTATAGAATTTTCCCGAACCATCTCGGCGCAGGCGCAGAGAACCCATATATGTGTGAAGCACAGAGACCACGAAGAAGAAAAACAAGATCTTCCTGACTAAAAACTATACTGTTTATTCTGCAGGAATTAGTTACTGATGCCTCTTGAACACTGAGTGGGAGAGGGAGAACTAGATGTGTTACCATAGTGGTGGTGCTTAGAACCAAACATAAGTTTGCCCTCTCCCCAAAATTCTCCTCTGTGAATTCTGACAGCAATCATTCTCTATTTGCAAATATTTTCATTTTCAACATCAGCATGCAACATTCAAAGATTTTGCAGTGGCATCCACTATTTGACAGAACCAGTCAACATAGTTTAATACCTGACATACAACAGAATATAATACATTTTCATTGATCCAACCAAACCAGGTTTTTTTCCACATTTTCTGTAAAATTTCAATTCTGATATACAAGAACAAACAACATAGGGCTGGTTCACACGATCAAAAGAAGTCACCATGGCTTAAACATAGCTTGTTTTGATTGTGCAAACTGGGTGAAAGAGTCTTGTAGCACCTTAAAGACAAACATATTTATTCTAGCATAAGCTTTCATGGATAGTGTCCATTTCATCAGACGCGTTAACCTCAAACTGGCAGATTTATTACACATGTTGGTGAGGGCAGGGGAAATGTAAACAGTGTAGTCGGAAGGAATTGAAATGCAAAAAGTGTAGGCATTGATGATTATCTTAACAGTTGCCATTCACAAAATGTTGTTGGGTATAACACAGATATTGCAAGGGCAAGCCAATTAACATATGTAGTGTGTTTATGTTCTTAGTGTTGGCCAACCTTTTTGTTTGTTCATTTTTTACACAAATGACAGTGCCACCTTAGTTAGGGTGTAGCAGCTACACCTTTCCACAATGAGAAACTTGTCTATTATGCTTCACCCACCACTTTTACGCAGCAAAATAGCAGTCATGATATCTAAAATTACATCTATACTGACTCTCAGCCTATGGTACCCTCATGTTACAATTACATTTACGATTTTATAGCTCCCTTCTGCAAAGAGCCAGTGTGGTGTAGTGGCTAGAGTGTTGGACTGGGACTCAGGAGATCCGGGTTCTAGTCCCTGCTCAGCCATGAAACTCACTGGGTGACTTTGGGCCAGTCACTGACTCTCAGCCTCACCTACCTCACAGGGTTGTTGTGAGGATAAAAATGGAGAGGAGGAGGAGGAGGATTATGTAAGCCGCCTTGGGTTCTTTGCAGGAAAAAAGGCGGGGTATAAATATAACAAATAAATAAAATTTATTCAATAGACACAACATACATCCATATACAAGAACAGCTGCTCTGAATGTACACCCAGTTGAAAATAACTATTCTTTCCAAAATTGTCTCCCTGTCACATACGAACAAAGCTGCAAGGATATCTTGTGCTTTTAAAGGAAAGAAGAGTGCATTTGTTATACCAACTAGCTATAAAGTAACCTATTGTCTTGAGCTTCCCAAGGCTTTAGCAGCTATTCAGCAGAACATGGTCAATTTGCATCAACCTGTGACAAGTGCTCCTGTCACTCAGTGGTGCCACAGATAGTGGTGCCACAGATAGCTAGGATTTCTAATCTTACTATTAATGTTCACATTTATAAATTAGTGTTGTGAATGCTAAGGAATTCACACAGAAATAAATAAAAACATCTATAAGGTGTAGCTTAATAATTCTATGTAAAATATTTAGATATTTAGTTCTATGTAAAACAGCCCAGCAATTTTAAGACAGTAAGAGTTACTAGAACTTCACTGTTTAACCAAATAAGGAATGAAGGAGCTGGGAGTTAAAGTATGTAATATCACACATTGACAAAGAGAACACTCAGAACAATTACCTGGAAGACCAGAGAACTATAGCTGAATATATAATCTAGCTTATAATTAACCTGTCTAAGTGTCAGGCCTTCTGACAGGAATCATCATTCTGTTTGACTTTGACATCATCAAAGTCCGGAAGAACTTTGCCTAATATTCTAAGTGTAAATTTCCTTCCTACTTTAAATGTAGAGTTATTAATGGTGGGTTTAAGCACCAATTCACCTGAAATATTTTTGCATGGCTATCTGCCCATCTACAATATCACAATGCTTCTTTGACAACAACATGGCTGAAATGAATGCACAAACACTACAAAAATGCAATTATGGATGTTTTACATGCAGCCTCAGCCTTGGATATTCAGAGAATGTAGCATGTGAGGCGCCCATAAGCTGTGGTTCCATTATGAATGCCTCTACACATGAACTCTGCCGAGACGTTGTACTCAGCCAGTATTTAGATGCCAAAGCAGGGATGAAGTTCAGTTGATAAATCTCTTATCAGGCACTAGAACCTTTTAGGATCTTACTGAGCCCTAATAAAGTCTATGCAACTCTTGTTCCATGGGACAGAATCCCCAAAAACATTCATGAAGTACTGCTGCTGTTCATTAGCCAATTGCCCACTTCACTTGAGCAACTCAGGTGAACTTCAGAGCAGAAAAGCATGCAAGATTAACTCCTGTCAATTACTCAGGCAAAGGACCATCTAAAGATGTGTTAAATAGAAAGCAAAATACTCCAGCTACTGTATTTGGAAGGCAAAAAGTCCCTACATTTAACTCCCCTCATCTCCATTTCAAAGGATTTCAAGTATCAGAGCCAGGAAAGACCTCTGTTTGGGGTCTTGGAGAACCACTGCCAAATCAGACAACACTGGGCTACATGGACCAATGGTTTGACTCAGTATAAGGCAGCTTCAAATGTTTCACTAAATTGATTTTATTAAAAGAGCAGTAAAGCATTATAACAATGTACTTTTAAAGCCAAGACTTGTACAATTTACAAGACATTTACAAGGAGGAGACGAGAGCTCCAGTCAAGCTCATTCTAATATTCAAGACTGAGCTATTTATTCAATTTTTGTACAAGTACTAGCTATTGGGCAGCAGATTACAAGACTGAAAATACTAGGTATAAATTTTTAATGGCTGACCTCTCAACAAGTCACTCCCAGCTGGGGTGACCCAGTACTTTCCAGTATCTCTCATCTATAGTCAAATTAGTAGCTCCCAAGTTGTTTCAAATAAATTCTGGATTGAGACACTCCAGATTTACTTGCTATTTACCACCTTGAATAATATCTGCTGGACAACATTTTTAAGACATGATGACACTCAGGACGAAATGAGATGCTGCTATAAGGACAACAGCTCTTTAAAAAGAAAGAAAACAATTAGTGCAAAAGTCTGCTCTAAGCCAAGATGGTCTGCAACGTGTGCTATGCCATTCATCTTTACCAAATGCTAACTCTCCCCTGAATGAGAACATCATTACAAAGAATACTGTATCCCATGAGACTTCTCTACTGAAAGTTAGTTTCAGGTTTTGTAAAGGTAACATACACAACAACCCAAACTGTAGTTTTAACTATATATACAGTTCTTCCCATATCTAAACCTATGAATGTTTAGTAATATTCAAGTTTAATTAGTTCTTCATGCATATACTGAATCAGCCATGACTCTTCTCCTTCTTCCCTAAATGTCTCAGTAAAATCACTCAGGAGTTATTTACACAGCTGAGGAAGAAACTATTGATTATCTACTGTAACCTCTTTCAGAGACCACAGCAGCCTTGAGGTAATATAAGAGACATATTCGCATCATCATATAAAGCTACCTGCAATTGCAGCTGAGCCTGGCCAACCTCCACTCAGCATTAATAGATCAGAGGAGGCATCAATTTATTTTGAATCCCCCTATTTATAGGTCAAGAGATTGAAACATTTCCAAAGCACAGGATTTTCCACTAAGATAACACTTTGTAGAATTTTTCTGGTGGGAGATACAGGCTAGACAAGAGAATAAGCGGGGGCTGTTCACACATAACAGAGCAAATCTTGGGTTAACCAAGGCTGTAGGTTAACTGTAGGTTTCATCCACCATTAACCTAGATGGTCAGTTCGCACAATCAAAACAAGCCATGGTGGCTTGTTTTGAACCCTGGAGTTTGCCAGGTGCGATCTGCATAATCACCACCTGGCCATGGCTTATCATGTTGTCTGAACCCAGATGGCATGGCTTGTTGGAGGGTTAAACAACTCTCAAATAACCCTACAACAGCCCATGGGTTATTTGAGGGTTGTTTAACCTTCCAACAAGCCATGCCACCTGAGTTCAGATGACATGACAAGCCGCAGCAGGGCAGTGATTATGCAAAATTGCACCTGGCATGCACTGCGGCTTACAACAAGCCATGGTGGCTTGTTTTGACCATGCAAACCAGGTCATATTTCCCGGTTAGGACATCACATAGCAACCTGATTGGCCCAATCAGGGCTTGAATATTCAAAATGGTGGTGAAACGCATCCGGGACATGCCGTGGGAAATGGTGGGTTAATTAACCATGATTTGCTGATGTTACATGCAAACTGGGTCACAGATTCAAGCAAGGGGAGTACTCTTAGGATAGAATGACATTGCAAAGGCTAAACTAATGTTGTCAATTACTAGTACTGAATTTCAAATAAAACAATCCTAACCCTCTGGAAGTTACAGTATCAGAAAGCCTATAGACAAGCAGACATAATAAGGAAGGTATCAATAATTTTCACCTGATATACAAACGGAGGCATACAAGACATAGCTCCGACTTACTTGCCATACTGCAAAGCAAAGTGCTGCCCTCCAGCACCATCTTTATTTAGATTCAATAGAGTGGTTTTGTGTTTTGGAGTTCAGAGGCCACCTCTGCCTTGTACTTCGGTTTTTGGGCAAGTTACTTTTATTTTAGTCTCACAAGTTTGCCTTCTGGAAAATGAGTGTTTTGTGAATGGCCACGCTCACCATGGGAGCCATTTTATGAATGAGCAAGGTCTCCCACGGCAGCCATTTTGTGAGAGTACCCACAACACTCTCAAAATTTCGAAGGTGTCCACCAATCCAAAAAGGTTAGGGGTCCCTGTCATGTGGAATACATGCTACTAACCTGAGTGGGCCCAGAAGCAATGTTGCAGCATGGAAGTACAGTCATGCCTTGGATTGAGAGCATAATTCGTTCCGGAAACGTGCTTGTAATCCAAAACACTCTTACATCAAAACGAAATCCCCCCAAAAAAATTTGTACAGAGATTTTTAATTTAAGCCGTACTACAGTACTTGTATTGCAAGACGACGCTTGTATATCAAGTAAAAAAAAATTAAATAAGTATTTAAAAATTTGCTTGCCTTGCAAAACGCTCTCAAACCAAGTTACTTGTAATCCAAGGTATTACTGTACACCTGTTCAGGATTCTAGCCATCCAGCCATGCTCTTTCCCAGGATATTCCATTCTACTACCCCCCCCATCCTAGTTTTCCAATCCCCCCACCCCAGACACGAAATATTCCATGGCCACCAAGAATGCTCAGTTTTTATTGGATTGTTGGGGGGGGGGGTTGTCTCCATCTTCTCCCATGGAAAGTTTAGTGTCTCCCTCTTCTCCCCCCAACATTTTTTTGTACACCTGAAAACAGGGGTTCTCCCTATTGTTTACCAGTGACCTATTTGCTATTAGAGGGAGTGATAGCATATTGAAATTGTATAAAGAAAAAAAGATATGCTGCCTCTCACAAAATGCACCATCAGGAAGTTTTGCTATTCTTAAAGACCTGGGTTCAAATTAGCTCTGTTTGCATGGAGCATAGTACAGAAACTGTGCACATGAGTGAAAAGGTGGGGAGGAAGAAATATGCCATGCTGGCCTTCTCCACCTGCCCCTCTTCTTGCTTGACATTCAACCACCACAAGGACAGGTTGCTTACCTGAAACTGTAGTTCTTCGAGTGGTCATCTGTGCAGTCACACATATGGGCTCTGCGCCTGCGCTGAGCCGGCTTCGGAAGATTCTTTAGCTGAGGAAAATGGGCGGGAACCCCTCCCCCACGGTGCTCGCTCCTAGCACGGTTCCCGCCCATTCCCTCAGTTCCTATGAGACCGCCTATTGCGACCCCATGAACCGAGGGACACATGGTGATGTTATCATTATACGTCTTTGGACCATAACAGTAATGCTATTCCTCAATCTTAAAGACGAGTTGGAGCGATGCACCCAATCTCCACTGGCAGGTCCATCGAAATCGATAATGACGCCAAGCGGGGATGGACGGGTGGGTTGTGTGACTGCACAGATGACCACTCGAAGAACTACAGTTACAGGTAAGCAACCTGTCCTTCTTCTTCATGGTCTCTGTGCATCACACATATGGGCAGAGTAACAAGCTGGCTTACCGGTGGTGGGACGGTGTCACTTGTCACTGGAGTGCCCAAGAGAGAACTGCCCTGCCAAAGGCGTTGGCTTCCCGAGCTCGAAGATCAAGCTTGTAGTGCTTGACGAATGTCGATAGTGCGGACCAGGTGGCTGCTCTACAGAGTTCCTGGAGAGGAATGCCTTTCCCAAACGCCACAGACAGTTGATTGTGCTCGGGTTGAATGCGCTTTTATTGCACCAGGTAATTGTTTGTTGTTGAGTTGGTACGCAAGCTTGATTGTTTCTACAATCCATTTGGCAAACCTTTGGCTGGATACAGGTAGTCCTTTTGACCTTTCGCCATAGCAGACGAACAGCTGTGTCGATCTCCTGAACGAGGCCGTTCGGTCTTTGTAGAAGGCCAATGCACTGACGAACGTCTAGAGCGTGCATTCTCTTTTCCAGGTCTGTTGTTGGGTTCTGAAAGTAAGCTGGCAATATTATATCCTGGCTGGTATGAAACTCCGACACTACCTTCGGCATGAAGGAGGTGTCTGGGCGGACGACAACCTTGTCCTTGTGGAAAACCATATAAGGTGGATCCTCTCATAGTGCACATAGCTCGCTGGATCTTCTCGCCGAAGTTATGGCAACTAAGAAGGCCGCTTTCCATGTCAGTAGGCGATAGTCTATGGTGGTGAGCGGTTCAAATGGTTTTTGTTGTAGAGCGCGCAAGACTAATGGTAGGTCCCAGCCTGGTGTTAGATTTTTCACCGGAGGAATAGTGTTCCTTAGGCCTTTTAGGAACTGCTTCACTAGAGGGTGAGTGAAGACTGTCCCTGCAATGGAGCAGGGCCTGCTGGCCGAGATTGCTGCTAAGTACACCTTTATAGATGAAAGCTTTAGGCCCTTTAGCATCAGGGTGTGTAGGTATTCCAAAATAGTTTGTATTGTGCAAGTCTTCGGATCTTGCCTTTGCGCCGTGGCGAACTTCGAAAATGCCAGCCATTTTCTAGCATAAGACGCCCTTGTTGTCGGTTTGCGGGCAGCTATTATAATGTCCTGGATTGCCACGGGCAAGTTTTGCACTAGGAGTGTCGTATCCTCCATGCCATGAGTGCCAAACTTTTCAGGTCTGGGTGCCGGATCTCGCCCCGAGCCTGAGTTAGTAGAGTTGGCGTGATGGGTAGGGACCGGTATTCCCACCTGGAGAGGTGAAGTAGCTGGGGGAACCACGGTTGCCTGGGCCACCATGGTGCTATCAGGATGCAGTCCGTCCAGTCGTTCCATATCTTTGAGACGACCCGAGTCAGCAGAGGAAGGGGTGGGAAGATGTAGAATAGTTGCCCCGACCACTGCTTCATAAAGGCGTCTGTAATGGATTCTGGATCTGAAGCTGCCCTGCTGCAGAAATGGCGGCATGCGGTGTTCTCCGAAGTGGCAAAGAGGTCTACCTGAGGTTGACCCCAAATTGAAAAGATCCATTGGCGAATGTCTGGGTCCAGCTGCCACTCGTGGGATTGCAGGGAGACCCTGCTCAGAGCATCTGCTAAGGTATTGTCCTTGCCTGCGATGTGGATCGCCACGAGAGAGATGGATCTTTGGATCGTCCAGTGGAGAATCTTGAGGGTCAGCCTCGTTAACCTCATGGACCGCGTGCCTCCTTGTTTGTTGAGGTAAGCTACGACGGTCGTATTGTCTGTGACCACTTGGATGTGTTGGTGGCACAACTCGGGCTCCAGAGCCTTCATGGCGTTCCAGACAGCAAGTAATTCCAGCATGTTGATATGCATCCTGCGTTGAATGGAATTCCATGTTCCCTGAGTGGTACGGCCTGCACAGTGTGCTCCCCATCCCAGAAGGGAGGCGTCTGTTGTCAGTATTCTTGTTGGTGTTGGTGGGTGGAAGGGGACTCCCTTGTCTAGATTCCTCTTGTCCATCCACCACAACAGAGTTGCTTTGACCGTTCTTGGGATATGAAGGCGAGTGGAAGGAGATTGTCTTTGTGGGTTGAAGGAGCGGATGAACCAGTTCTGGAGGGTTCTCATGTGTGAGGGCGGGCATAGTTCACGACTTGTATTGTTGAGGCCATGTGCCCCAGGAGACGTTGGATTGCCTTTGCTGGCGGTGAGCGAGCCTGATATAGACTCTTTGAGAGGGTAAGTATTTTGTGTAATCTGTCTCGTGGTAGGTACGCCCAACCTTGAACTGAGTTGAGAACCGCCCCTATGAACTGGATCTCCCTGACCGGAGTCAGGACGGACTTTTTCGCGTTGAGGCACAGACCCAGCTCTTCGAGTAGGTGTAGCGTTGTGCGAAGAGCTGACTCTAGGCGAGATTTTGTGGAGTCCACCACTAGCCAGTCGTCAAGGTAGGGGAAGATCCGGATTCCCCTGGCCCTTAGACTTGCGCAGACCACTGCCATGCACTTGGTGAATACTCTTGGTGCTGTGGAGAGGCCGAAGGGGAGGACTACAAATTGATAGGCCTGGTCTCCTATCTTGAAACGCAGGTACTTCCGACTGTCTTGGTGAATGGCGATGTGGAAATATGCGTCTTGTAGGTCTATCGACGCGAACCAATCCGTCTTGCGAAGTAGAGGCAATATCGACTGGATGGTGACCATTCTGAATTTTTTCGTTGTTATGAAGAAATTAACGAGTCGGAGGTCCAGGATCGGGCGAAGTCCTCCCCCCTTCTTCGACACTGTGAAGTACCGAGAATAGAGCCCCTCCTGGAGGTGATGCGGGTGGACAGGCTGGATGGCGCCCTTCTGCAACAGAGTGTCCACCTCCTCCAGCAAGGGTGGAGTGGGCTTTGTGGTGCTGGTGCCGAGGAAGGGGGGAAGGAGATCGAATTCGATCCGGTACCCGTGTTGGATGATGTTGAGGACCCAGCGGTCCGTCGTGATGGTACGCCATGATGAGAGATAGGCGGCTAGCCTGTCGAAGAAGAAGGTTGTCAAGTCCGTTACATTTGTCAAGTCCGGTGTTTTTGTCAGATTCAGGATTTGTGTCCTTTCTGGTGGGCGTCTCTTGCTCCATGGTCCTGAGTCAAAGGCGCCGTTTGCCATAAGAGTTACCCTTCCTAGGTCCCTGATATTTGGGCTGGAAGGGTCTCTTTGTTCCAGTGGGTTGGCGGTCCTGCGCCCTTGAGTCCTGGCCTTTCTGCTGGAAACGTGGGCGAAAAAGGGGTGTTGATGGATGGGGCCTAGGCCATTGTCTTGGCCTATATTGCCTTTGTCTGAGAGGGGCAGTAAGGCCCATCTTTTGTGCAGTGACTTTGGCCTTTTGGGCAGTATCGAGGGAGTCATCCGTCTTAGTATTGAAAAGGCCTTCCCCGTCGAATGGCAGGTTTTCTATGCGGGACCTCGCGTCATTGTTTAGTAGCGTTGAGCGGAGCCACGCATGTCTGCGAAGAGCGATCGAGCTGATGAGCGATCTGGCATGGCAATCAGTCTGGTGCCTCGCATTACTCATCTGAAGGGTTGCCATGCTTAACGCTACCGCTTGCAGCACTCGTGCCAGCTCCCTTTTTTCTTCTGACAAATCCTCGCAGAGGTTGCCCAGTTTCTCTGTCAGGAAGTGCTGGTACCTTGCCATGATTGCCTGGTAGTTGGAAACTCGAAGGCCTAGAGCACTGGAGGAGTATACCCGTCTGGCACAAGCATCCAGTTTCTTCCCCTCTTGATCCACCGGTGTTGTGTGCTGTTTACTCGTGGTGGATTGGGCTGACTCGACAATGATTGAGTTCGGGGCTGGGTGCGTGAAAAGAAATTGTGCGTCTCTTTTTTCACGCGATAGAGCGACTTCAGTCATTTTCCGGTGGGTGGGATCGCTGCTGGGGCGTTCCAGGTGTTTTTTACTACTTTTAGTAGCGCTGGCAAGTATGGTACTAGCGCTGGTGAGGTTTGAGTAGCTTGCATGAGGCTGTAGACTGGATCATCATCATCTGGAGATTCTATCACAGTCTCTATGCCAAGGGATGCTGTCATCCTCAGGACATGGTCCGCAAAGGTGCCTAAGTCCTCTGATGGTGACACTGCTGCTTTTGATTCCACCTGGAGATCGGGTGAAGAGTCTGGCAGACCAGACATCACTGAGTCTGAATCTGAGTAAGGTAGGTCAGAAGAAGACTCTTGGACATGATGTTTAGTTGGTCTCTCCAGGTGCTTCTTTTTACATTGAGCCTTTCTAGGTGAGCCATGTACTCTTTTTGCTTGTGGACTGGCGGTGTGTCTTGAGATTCGCTTTTTGCGTTGCCCGATCTCGAGTGGACTTCGACTGCGAGATCGATCTCGATGGCGATCGGTGTCAGGTGTCAAGCTTCGATGTCGACGTCGATCGTCGACAGGCGTTGAGCTTCGATGTCGATGCCGGTCTCCTGGTGGGGAGCCGCTACGACGTCGATGTCGGTCAGCGATGTGGTGAGCTGCTACTGCCGCCTCTCGATGACGGGTGAAGTGCTTCGCCGACGATGGCGGTCGGGGCTGGGCGACGGGCTTCGCCGACGGCGTTCGATGTCGAGTGGACTCCTTCGCCGGCGGCGGTCGATGTCGGGTGAGCGGCTTCGGTGACGGCTGGAATCAATCGAGGGACTCCGGCGGCGAAAACGTTCGGGTTGGCGACGGTGATCGTCCTCCGGAGAAGGACTCCTGGTTCCGCGGTGTTTGTCCTTAGGTAGCGGACTTCGATGGCGGTGTCGTTCGGAGTCGAGTGTGGGGCTTTTACGGTGAGAACGCTTGGTATCGACGGGTGAGTCTCGGTGGCGAGTGCGCTCGGTCTCGAGGACAGGGCTGTGGCGTCGAGGTCGCTCGGCATCGACGGAATCCCGATGTTGCGGGCTGTCGATGTCAGACTCGTCGGCGCTACGTAGCTTTTTTGCGCGTCGCCTTCGATGTCGAGGGGATTCCTCCGAGTCTGATGAGCTGTCCCTGTTTTTACTAGGGGACCTGCGCTCCTCTCGGTATCGTGGTCGATATCGATGCTCACAGCAATCTCGCCCCCTATGGATTATTTTGTCTCTAGATCGGAGGGATTGTCTGTCGGACGCCTCCGATCGAGATCTGCTGCGGCAGTGGCTAGCAGGTGGGGATCTCTTTAGTAGATTGAACCGACTTTACAGGAGAGTCCCATATTTCACCTTCCGATATCGATGCCACGGGCTCATTTGTCGGGGACACTTGGGTGATCCTCGGTGTCGATGGGTCTCTGCATGTCGACGCCGAGTGTTTGGATAAGGCCGGGGATTTCGCGATTTCAGTGACGGCCGCCATTTTGAGTGGTGTGGTAGGTTTGGGTGGAGACGTAGTTTTTTCTTTGGCCTTTGTCTCCTTTAATCCTCCATGCTTATGGGATTTTTTCTTTTTTTGTGTGACCTCCTCAGGGCCAGATTTCATTGAGGGAGAAGGATTTTTTGGAAGTCGTGGCACGTGGGATCGATGGGCCCGCTGTCGACAGGGTTTCTTGCCATAAGGCGGTTTTTAGTTTTAGGGACCCGTTGTTTCCTTGTCACCTTGGTGAATTTTTTACAGTGGCGACAAGTTTCGACAATATGCTCCTGCCCTAGGCATAGGAGTCATAAATTGTGCCCATCCGCTGGAGGAAGTTTAGCCTCACAGCTTGAGCATTTTCGGAACGGGGCCTTAAGGGCCATCGTCCCTAGAATAAAAGTTAGAAAAGGAGTTGAACAAGAGGGATTTTTTTTTTTTTTTTGAAGAGTGAAAAAGAGGGAGGAAGATACAGTACTAAGGGGGGATACAGTACTAAGGGGATTTAAGGGTTATAAGAGGGTTATAATTTAAAGCAATCTACTCAGCAGTTAGGAGTTTGGTTCGGAGAACCTTTCGAAGAGCACCAGTCGCAATGGCGGTCGAAAAGGAACTGAGGGAATGGGCGGGAACCGTGCTAGGAGCGAGCACCGTGGGGGAGGGGTTCCCGCCCATTTTCCTCAGCTAAAGAATCTTCCGAAGCCGGCTCAGCGCAGGCGCAGAGCCCATATGTGTGATGCACAGAGACCACGAAGAAGAACCACCACGGCTGAGAGGCAGGTGAGCAGGCCAGGAGGAGAGAGAAGGAGGCTGGCTCAGCACATGAGACCTCTAACCATTACCTCTTCTTGCCTTGTGGCAGAGAGAATACCCTGCCCTCACTGTATGTAGTGCTTACTCAAGCATAATGTGCAGTTCCTTGGCCACTGTATACCCAAATAGGAGGAGTAGAGGGCCTCAGATTGCAATGCTATGGCCCAGCACAATGATGCAATCCTAGAATTGTGGGAGCTTCCATACCCCCTCACACAGAAAAGCAGGTCTGCCCCCTTTATTTGGCAATTTCCAGATACTGCTAGAATATTTTAGTACATGTTTTGCAGCCTTTGGTGCCCACAGAAAACTTAAAATATGACAAGCTATTTTAGTTTTGGAAAGAGAACTATTGCTGACCATATTAGTGACATATTTAGTATAATGTTATAGCTTACTGTTTTACTTTACCAAAATGTTATGTTAAAGAACAAGTTGACAAAAGCATAAGTTCCGTACTAATGAAGGCCTCCCTGTTTCTTTATAAAATTGAGATTTGTATAGCAACAAGCAGCACTACATAACTGCAATCAGGGAAATTGAATGTGGTTTTATGACTGAGGTAGGGCCTGTTTTCTCGAGAAGAGCTACCTCTGGTAATATCAGCCACCATCATCAGAGTCATTTATTGTCATAAGACCCTGAATTCATGAGGGCTCTTCTCCATTACAACTCATTTCAGTCCTGAATCTCTTTTCCTGCACAAACTTGTTAAAACATGACCTTTAATACCAACTGATCCTATATAATTGAGGAAATGTAACTTCCACATGTATTGGTAGAGCTTAGAGCTGAAAAATGGCAAGGCACAAAACTTGTATCTGTTTGATCTCCATACTACAGTCCAGTAGCAACTTGTCCTTTAGACCAGGGAGGACAGTGACCTCCCTCATGCCTACAAGAGCAGCCCCCTCCAGCTAGAGTCCACACTTGTCCCCCTCAGACACAGTACACATCACTTGTGCTGTGATCACGAAGTCTCTGCTGTGATTCCTCTGCCTGATGGCAGCTGCTGCACATGTGTCTCTGGGCATCTGTGGCTCCCCTGTACACATGCTCAAAGGCAACATTGTCACTAATTCACTTCTGGCAGGCATTACTGTGCAGGGGGAGGGTGCAGGCAGCATATCCAAAAGGACTGCTCTGCCTGACTCTCCAACAGTAGCCTGATCCAGTTCCCTGAACCAATCAAGATCAAGCAATTAGTATGCAAATCGGCATCCATGGAGGATACCCATAGCCAATAATAGTTCTTATTTTTAAACAACATTTCTTCCACGCCTGCACAGACCAGCCCAATGGAGCTCTTTTCCCGCTCCTCTTTCTCACATTGAGGTGAGGGCAGGTAGGGAGAGCCCTGAATAAGCAGCGCAGTGAGTAGACTGAGCCGTCAGCCTCCCTCCTTTGAGCAACAGATGCAGCACAGAGAGAGAGAGAGAGAGAAAGAGTATGTGTGCATTCAAAGGCATATCTCCACCAGCAGGCAGGGGGTTGCCCCACATCTATTCGGGGGAGCACAGAAAGTTTTTCCTGCCAAGTGCAGGGCCAGTCACCTCATGCTGTGGTGCTCCAGATCAACAGCTGTGTGCTGTCCAGGAAGACTGCAGGGGGCGTCGAGAGCACATAATGCAGGCCACATGCTGAAGCTAAGCAGGTATGAGCTGGGCCAGTGCTTGGATGGGTGACTGCCTGGGCTGCCCACATCTGTTGTCCTGCAGTGAGCAGGGGGTTGGACTCAATGGCCTTATATAGGCCCCTTCCAACTCTACTATTCTATGTTTCTAAGAGTTGGGTATGAGGAGCTGAGCCAGAGATTGCTGTCCCACTCGACCATCAGCTGTTTGGCAGCTGTGGTGGTGGTGGGGAGAAAAGTGTGGAAACTGTGCAGCCAGGTAAGGAATCCCAACAAGAAAAAAGCTGTAGAAAAATAAAGCCTCTTGTGTCTCCAACCACAGGGAGTGGAGGAGGGTTCCAAGGAGATTCTATTTCCCCACACCAGGACCATGAAGGCTCCAGCCTCCAGCTGTACTCATCCCCTTCCCCTTGTTTCTTCCCTTATCTCCCTAATTTCTTCCCTTATCTCCTTCTCCACCACCCACTACCTTTCCTCCCTCCAACACCTCTTCCATTCCCCACTCAGCTCCTGTACTCCAGATAAGGATAGCTCTGACAAGACTCAGATCAGAAAAATCTTAGGGACAAGATCCCTAACAACATCATGCCAACTGCAGTTCATCCCGGAGAATTCTCTGTCCCAGTAATACTCAACATAATAAAGAGCTCACTGCACCCTTTGGAGCAAATTATGAACAGGGCCTTCCTCTATATTGGTTAGGAGATGGCACTAGATTCTTGGTAGTCTGGTCTACCGAGGATCCTTTGATGCAAGGAACTCTGGAGGCACCACTGGGAGCCCAAGTCAGACATTAAATATGGGACAGGAATAATAAATTACTGAAGGTGAGACACCTATGACCTCATTGTGTGGATCATCAGGCAACTACTAGAATTTTAAAAGCCTTTTCACTATAAATGTGTCAGTGAGACTGTAGCTATTAATATTCATACAGGGACATAACAGAATGTTTTAAGTGTTGAAACACAGCTTGGTCTTCGCAGCTTATTCATTTGAAGTCAGTTTGCTAGACACTCCAGGCATAAGAAAACTGGGTCAGAAAGCACATGCTATAAAGTTTTTCTAATAGAACAAACCGCTACCAGCAAAAACGTTGCAAAAAGGTCTTTATTAAAACGTCCTTAATAATCAGAGTCAAGCATGTAAAAAGCAAAACAAAACACACACACACACACACCAACAAAATCCCTACCGGTTAAGTTACATGCTCTTCAAAGGTTCATACCCAATTTCTCTGCACCTATCACCAATTGCTCAAACACAGTGTAGTGGGAGATCTATTCCCCCATACTTTCTGTTGAAATGACATGCGGCTGCTTCTTTGAAAAGATATGGCAAAATATTTTTAATGGGACTCGAGACTCGACTCGAGACCAAGGACTCTTCAACATCCCTGGGCTGTGCCAGAAGGAGTGGAGATAAGTGCGATCACCGGCGAAGATTTTATTTTTTAAAATCCTTTTCCTAAAATGCAACCTTTCAGACATTTTGGGTTTGGCTGCCTCTGCCTGCCTGTTTGGGGTTCCCTGCCTCCTCTGCCTGCCTGGTTATTTTGGGTTTGTCTACCTGCTCTGTTCTTGTCAAAATCAGTTACAGAGTTTTGAAATAAAAAAGGCACACTTGTGCCTAGAATTTATTTAAGCCACACATCTGAAGTAGCCTTATTTTTTTTGGGGGGGGGGAACCCCCCATTGATTTTAATAGGGACTCGTGGAGTCAGCTTTGGGAGGGACTCTGGACTCGGGAGTCACCATTTTGGACCAAGGACTCGGACTAGGGTGAATTGGGTGTGTGTGTGTGTGTGCGTGTGTGTGTTGAGAAGAGAGAGAGTGCGGGGGCACCTTTTGTTTTGGCCCTGCCCACTTTTGCTCTAGGTTAGCCACAACGGAATGTGGTCCTTCAGCTAGAGTCCAAAGACTCGTGACTCGACTTGTGACTCGAGACCAAGGACTCTTCAACATCCCTGCAGATTATAGATGAACACTTTTGAGTACAGTCATGCCTTGGATTGAGAGCATAATTCGTTCCGGAAACGTGCTTGTAATCCAAAACACTATTATATCAAAACGAAATTCCTTCCAAAATTTTTTGAAAAGAGATTCTTAATTTAAGCCGTACTACAGTACTTGTATTGCAAGACGTCGCTTGTATATCAAGTTAAAAAAAATTAAATAAATATTTAAAAATTTGCTTGTCTTGCAAAATGCTCTCAAACCAAGGTATTACTGTATAGTTTTCTAACCAGCTGTGAATCTACCCAACAGTATCATCTTCTAGTCCTCATTTAACCAGTTTAACCAGAATCATGATGGCAGACTTTGTCAAATACTTTTGCTGAAATAAAGTTAAATTACATCCACAGCAATCCCATAATCCACTGCTAGTAATCTGATTTTTTAAAAAAAGAGATGGTTAGTAGGAGCCAACATAAATCCTGCCAGACGAATTACTGTATTATTTATTATTTATTTGTAGTATTTATCTACCACTAAGTATAACAAAAACCCCAAGTGGTTCACATATAAATATTAAAATCACATTTAAAATACAATTTTATAAACAATTCCAATTGCTACTACTACCACTACCACTACCACTACCACTACAACTACACAGAGCAGCACAGGAGCAGTTAAATGGAGCACTATGATTAATTTAATCATAAGCTTGGGAAAGCCTGGGTGAACAAGTGCGTTTTCAGATGGAGTTTGAAAGATGCCACATTTTCTGCCTTCCAAACTGCACGAGGGAGAGTTTTCCAAAGGGTGGGTGCCACTACTAGGAAGGCCTGCCATCGAGGTCTTACGCAGCAACATTCTGTTAATTTCAGAATGACCAGCAAGGTTTCCTCTGACGACCTTAGAGGTCAGTTGGGTATATATAAGGGAAGGCGGAATGCTAGTTATCCCGGTCCCAAGTTGTTTGGGGCTTTGTATAACAATAACATAACCTTGAACATGGCATGGTAGCTAATAGACAGCCAGTGTTATCAAGATGGTTACAAATCAACACTTTTATAATGTGTTCTAGTATCTTCCCTCGTATCAAAGTCAGACTAACCCTTCCTGAAGATTAGGACAACATTTGCCTGTCTCCACAACTGTGGCACTTCACCTGCTCTCCAGGATTTCTCAAAAGATGATAGATAGAGGTTCTGAAAATACATCAGAAAGTTCCTTAAGTACCCTAGGATGCAATTCATCTGACACTGAAGACCTAAACTCATTTAAAGTAGCTAGGAGTTTCCTGACCAAATACTTATTAATCCTGAACTCTAATCCTGACCTCTCACCAAACACACTACTTATGCAAGGTTATACACAGTTCCCCTTTGGGGAGAAGAAGACAAGAGGCAAAATAGGAGTTGAGCAGTTCCACCTTCTCTGTCATTCATTAAAATTTCACCATTGTTACTGAGCAACAGCCTACTGTTTCCTTCCTCTTCCTTGAAACAACTTGAAAAGGCTCTTTTTGTTGCACTTAGCACTATTCCTTAGAGTTCTCCAGAAATATCAATTTTAAGAAAGTTTAAATCACTTTTTATAGATTTCATAAATAGATAAGAATAGAGTTGGAAGGAGCCTACAAGGCTATCGAGTCCAACCCCCTGCTCAATGCAGGAAACTAGAGGAGGGGTCTCCCATCCAAGTAACAACCAGGCTTGACCCTGCTTAGCTTTCCACGATCAGACAAGCTGAGCCAAGTACTACCATCTTTTGCTTAACTTTGAATAAACATTCCTCTAACCATTAGGCAGCATTTTGATGTGGATTTTCCTGCAAAGGTTGATAGGTGGATCAAATGTTACTGACTAATAAAATTTGTTAGTAGAGGAAGCATTGTGGTAAAAGTATTTATTTATTTAATACATTTTTATACCGCCCAATAGCTGAAGCTCTCTGGGCGGTTTACAACAGTTAAAATCATAAAATACAATATAAAATATAAAATTTAAAAACACAGATTAAAAACAAACAGCAGAGCTAGCAGCAGCAGTTACAATAACGGAATTAAAAACAATTACAAGATTAAAATGATTAAAATAATTAAAATGATTAAAATGCCTGGGAGAACAGAAAAGTCTTCACCTGGCGCCGGAAAGAATACAAAGTAGGCGCCAGGCGAACCTCTTTGGGGAGCTCATTCCATAACTGGGGTGCCACAGCAGAAAAGGCCCTCCTCCTAGTAGCCACCTGCCTCACTTCCTTTGGCAGGGGCTCTCGGAGAAGGACCGCTGAGGAAGATCTTAGTGTCCAGGCAGGTACATATGGGAGGAGACGATCCTTCAGATATCCTGGCCCCAAGCCATTTAGGGCTTTAAATGTTAGCACCAGCACTTTGAATCGGGCCCGGAAACAGACTGGCAGCCAGTGCAGATGAGAAAGCACTGGCATAATATGTTCTCGTCGGCCAGTCCCGGTTAATAATCTTGCTGCCCTATTTTGGATCAGCTGAAGTTTCCAGACCATTTTCAAAGGCAGCCCCACGTATAACGCATTGCAGTAATCCAAACGAGAGGTTACCAGAGCATGGATAACTGTAGCTAGGCTATCTCTGTCCAGATAAGGACGTAGTTGGTATATCAGCCTAAGCTGATAAAAGTATGAGAAAACTTAGGGGAAATGAGTGGACGCGGGAGAGGAACAGCTATACTGAAAATATAAACCAACATAAAAAGCACATTTATTTCAGAGTTGGGAGAAATTGTTTCCTAGATATGAGCATAAAATATTTAGGTGTTCACATACTTAGGATTTTTCCAGCCCAGATATACCCATTCTTTGAAGAAGACATTTTCCATAGTGAAATTATATCACAAGTACAGGACATTACACATAGATATTAAGCAGAAACAAGAGAACAAGTCATTTCTAATCATCTACCTGAAATCTTAGAAACCACCTCAATACATTCAAAATATGGTATTCAGCCTTCCATGTTTCAATCCTCATTGGCCAGCACAAACAGAGCACTTCACGTTAGCCCATTTCTGTGGTTCTGGTTTTATGCCACTTTCATATTTTCATTTTAAAAAGTAGTCAAAAATCTCTAGTGTGTTTTTTAGTCCAGCTTTGATAACACCATTTCAAGAGCCACCATTGGGCAATACCCTTCTTAGGACTAACTAAAACGTCACAAAAGAATGTGCACGCTCTGAATTCTCCAGAACCTTTCATCAGACTAGGTGGTACAAAAGCAAGGGATGGGGGAAGAAACAGAAAAGTCCAAAATGTAGGCCAGAGGCTCCTGGGTTTTCTTTTTATGTGCCTTGGAGAATGACATATTTAGCGAGCTTCCGGTGGAGTTTAATGTCGAACTGACGCTTCCTCGGAATCGGGGGGACCGGCGTGGCATGAAATCCAGTCAAGAGGTTATCCTGGCTGGTTAATCTCCTCGGAATAAGAGGTTGATCTAAGAGTGATTCCCAGCATATCTCTAAATGCTCTCTCTGTGAGTTATTTTGCAGTGGCTTGGGCGGATAAAGTTTCTCTCGGGGAGGGGTAGAGAGTGGGAGTATCCATCATCGCTCACCGTCGCGTTGGGAGTTCTTTTTTCAAGCACCTGAAGATCGACAACTCCATTTCTTAAAGATTTATTGCCAATTAGCAACAAAGAGAAATTTTATCCACAATCAGGACTAAATACCCTTTTCTCTGGAATATTAAAAAGAAAATATGGTTTAAAAACTTCATAATGGGAAGATCAACAAATGTGCTTTGAAACGAGAAAGAAAGAGGTATTGTAACTCCTTTTATTTTGGATTCTGGAAAAGTCTAAAGCAGTAGTAGCAGTCTGTTAAATTTATACTGCGTCACAGACAAGATGGCTACTTATGATTTGTGGCTGAAGTTAGCCGAAGAGCTGATGGTGATGTTTAAAGTATTCAACAACAAAAAACTGCTGGGGAGGCTGGTGAAATCAGAAGCACAGAATGTACAAATAAATAAAAAATTCCAGGATAATACAGAGGGTGGCCAATCGTTTGTGAAGTTTGAACAGAACAGGGAGGACAAGGGTAAGATTGATATGCTGCGAGAGATAACAATTGAATTTTCAAAGAGAAAGCAAAAAGGAGGGGATTGCCATTGAATCGGACAGTGAAGATGTTTTCGAGAAGCCATTCACGGAGAACTGGAAAGGTGATTGCTGCCGGGCTATTTGGAGGAAGCCAACTACGGGGGCTCACAAGGGGGGGAAAAGTACCGTATTTTGTGGAACATGAGCCTGAAAAAGATGTATATTGTGAACACTGTGTTTGATCGGGGAAAATGGTTTGCTGATTATTGGCTGGAATAAATGGTTTGACTCATATTATGATAATTGCTGACTATTGGTGGAAGGGGGAGGTTCTTATGAAAGAAGTAAGAGGGTTTAGTATAGTTTCCCAAATGGATTGTTGGGAGGAATCCAAATGGGAGAAATCTAAAGGGATCGCTGATAGTGATCCAAAGAGAACATTCATAGATCTGAACCTAAAGGGGTTGGTGAGAGGAACCCCTTTGAGAGGAAGGAGAACTTCTCCAGTCTGAGGTGGTTTTTCTTTGTATTTTTCATTAATGTGGTGGCTTTGATCTTGAAGGGGGCATACTTGGGAAGGATGGGATTAGAAAAAAGATTAGTTGCTGAGTAAAATAAGGATAAGGTTTAATATTGAATTAGAATCTGAATAGTAATTGGTTATTGGTAAAAATGTATTGAGTCTGGATGAAACTTAGCATTGAGAATGACTAATGGAAAGGAACCAACTCAATGTGGATTAAAAATTGGGATGTGAAGTACAGTAATACCTTGGATTGCAAGTAACTTGGTTTGAGAGTGTTTTGCAAGACAAGCAAATGTTTAAATATTTATTTAAAAAATTTGGCTTGATATACAAGCGACGTCTTGCAATACAAGTACTGTAGTACGGCTTAAATTAAAAATCTCTGTACAAATTTATTTTGAGGAATTTCGTTTTGATATAAGAGTGTTTTGGATTATAAGCACGTTTCCGGAATGAATTATGCTCTCAATCCAAAGCATGACTGTAATGTGGAAATGTGAAACTTTTTTTTTTTAAAGCTAGGCTGTTTGTTTTTATAAATAGAGGGAAAGAAGATAAAGATATTCATTAAATATAAGTAGAAATATTAAATATTGTTCAAGTAGAAGGATTATTATCTAGGTTTAGGAGTAAAGTGTTGTAAGGTTTCGAGGCTTTGTGAATTTGTGGTTGATAAAATAAGAGAGGGGGGATTTTTTTTTGCTTAAGAGAAAAAAGAAAGCAATTTCTTTATAATTATTATATAGAATATTTGATGTTACTTATACTTGGTTGTGGAAAAATTGGAAGTCCTTTTTAGTTTAATATTGTTTTGTCTCTGTAGTGTATGTTTGGTTTTTGTTTTGTTCTGTCTTTTGTATTTTGTTTTTATGGATTTTAAAATTCAAATAATTTTTTTTACGAGAATGACATATTTAGCCATTCAAGGTGGAATCTACCAGAAAAGGCTGGTTTTCTACCACCTGAAGAGGCACTTTGAATTTTGGGGGTTCGATTCCCTCCAACAATTAGATAATACTACACAATTTGGCTTCCATTTACTTTTTACCTAGTGCACCACCTAAATTAATCTCTGGCTTTACCAATATAAAGGTCATGTTTCTCTTTGGCTCTCTGCCAGGAACTTGTGTGTTTTGCCCAAGGCAAGAGACTAATTTGTGTTACAGTTCGCCTTTATGTTTTCCAGAAATGGGGGTCACCCATTGCTTCTTTGACTCAGAATGCTAGGTATAATTTGATACCAGCAACAATTTGCAGTTAACTAATCCATTCAGCCTACAATCTCCATCTCATCTTCCAGGTGAGGCTTTTGTGTGATCACACTGCCTCATTCATAGAATTATATGGGTGAGGGGAGATGACATTGGCCCAGTTCACACTTAACAAGAAGCTACCATGGGTAAATTTCCCCATGGGGCTTTTTGTCGCAGTGACAGCAGCCACCATTTTGAATATTGGGGGCTTGCCATAGCTTCTCATTACGTGCGAACCTGGCAAGAGTGGGATGTTGGGGTGACTGACAAGCCACAGTGATGGTGCAAACCAGGTCATTATCTTCAGTTTGTAGCCCTCCCATGTTTTTCTACTGCTTCTTCTGCCTTTTCTTTCCAGAAAAAAATCTGTTAAGAAAATATGGAATATTACACAATGCCTTCTGGCTGATAATGCTGGGAGCACTCTTTGTCTTGAAGCACCCCAACCTCATGGTCACAACAACATGCCTAATTTTGGGACTTTTCTGTTTATTCTCCCATCCCCAGCTTTTTGTACCACCTGGCCTGATTATGAGTTCCAGAGAACCTGAAAGCTTCTACACTCTCTTGCAGCATTTTGGTTGCTTCTAATAAAGGTATTGCCCAACTGTGGATTCTGGATTTTATTTCTCCTGGACCAACACAGCTATCTTTGTTTTTAATGTACCATTTCATAACTGCTTCTACTAGATTTATCATCCATGCTGCAAGATTCTAACCAACAACATGTCTGGAACTAGCATGGCTAAATTACATGCTAAACAATTACAGTAATACCTTGGATTGCAAGTAACTTGGTCTGAGAGCATTTTGCAAGACAAGCAAATTTTTTAAATAAATCTTGGCTTGATAAACAAGCGATGTCTTGCAATACAAGTCGTAGGGATGTAACCACTCACCTCGAGCGGGCGGAGTGGACCGAAATCGGCCCCGCTCATGCCCGCCAGAGACTCGCTTTGATATAAGAGTGTTTTGGAATACAAGCACGGTTCCGGAACGAATTATGCTTGCAATCAAAGGTATTACTGTATTCAGATTTGCTGTCAGATTACTCTTACATTAGTTTTTACAGCTGTAATAAAGCGGCCTTATTTATTTTATTTATTTATTATATTTATACCCCGCCTTTTTTCCTGCAAGGAACCCAAGGCGGTTTACATAATCCTCCTATTCCTCTCCATTTTATCCTCACAACAACCCTTGAAGACAAAAACTTTTTTGTATAACATGGCTACAGTTTTGAGTGTTCAAAGCTTGCCGTAAAACTAGTAACTACTCAGCTTCCATGTACGCATCCGAAGTTCAATCTATCACGAGTGATTAATTTTTTTTAACAATTGATTTAAAAAATACCTTTTGAGTCTTCCACAAACACAGAAGGTTTACTTCACCGTTTTGAAAAATCTGGATATCTCTCCTCAGAAAAAGAAAAGGTGACATTAAATTGAAAGACTCTATTATAAAGTTGTTTTCAAGTTGATTTCTAATACTGATTCTTTCAGCTCATCCTCCAATACTTCCTCCAATATAGAACCTGCGAATTTAAGATTTGTCTACAGGAATCACTCAGGAAAGCATTTGTGCAAAACATATGACTCATCAAAATTCACACACAAACATAATCCAACCAAAATTAGGAGTTTCCAAGGCTCACTAATTTCAGCTGTGCCAATTTCTATGAGAAAAGGTTACATATGCTTAACTCTTAAATCAGCCTTGTAAATAAGCCCCCAAAAGTTACTAACCTGCAAACAAAAATTACTAGCCTGCTGTGGGCTGGTAGAGGAGTGACGGTAAACTTCAGTTCTACGCTCTCTCAACAAAATCACCTGTTCTTGCCAACAAAGAGAAATCTTTGAAATGTACTGGTACATATGAGCCACTGAAAACTATTCAATATGCTGAACGTATGCTTCCCCCCTCCCCAGACAGAAACACTCACAGAATTCTCTAGTCTTAATCCAAAACACAGTGTGAAGTTATTTTATTTATTAGATTCATATCCTGATCTTATAGGCCTGGAGTGGCTTATAGACATTTTTCCAAATGCTAGCCCCTTTGTCTGCAAGGGGCTCACAATCTAATAAAATGGTTTACAATATGAAGCCAAATAGAATAAAGATGACGTTCTAGTCTTAGAATGTCATTTTAGAAAATCCAATTTTTAAAAATCCACACTAATATCCATACATACAATCCTAATAGCTACAAAAAATCAGTGCTTTCTGCAGGCAGCCACCTGTTAAATGGCTATTTGTTGAAGAGGTGCTGCAAAGGGAGATGGGTCTGTAAGGGCCAATGCTCAGTCCCAGCTGTGGTCCAACAGTATCTCTGGAGCTCTGCCCAGGCGGTATATAGATTTGTAAATCACCATTATTGTGCACTGGGGCTTTCCGAATTAGCAAATGTCCCCACTAGCCTCAGCAGAATAATTTGTGGGCCAGCTTGCATACACAATTGACAGATTGCCTGAACCACTACAATAGCTGCTGAGCAACAATAATAAAACCTGGGGGGGGGGGGGCGTTGTGTGGTAAAATTCACATTTATCTAGATAAAATTTTCGTGCACAATATTGTACATCTTGTTCTTCAAGAGAGACATGTTGAAACCCCTAAATGCAAGAAAGAGAATCAACAGATGAAAACAAATACAGTATATGTGAACCAAGATGAACTGTGAAAACCCAAGCCCCTCCACACACCAAAAAAAAACCCTACCTCTAACACAAACTGCATTTGGGAGCAAAAACAGGTGCAATGGGAGAAATTTTAATCTCACAGAGCCAGGGAAGATCCTGTGTTCAAATAACCACAGGCTCTCCCGTGGTGAAAAGGGTGGGGGAAGAGGCCCATGGGTCTAAGTCTTAGACATGCTCCCATTTTATCCAGGGGAGCAATCAGGGAGCGGGGGGTGGGGGGGAGAGAAGACAGAGAATCACATTACTTCATTAGTATCAAATTGAAGTGTGATTTAGAATAGGTTCTTATCCATCAGTGACTTCAGGAAAAAGTATGGGCTTATTTCTGCTGTACAAGTGACAGAACCGTACTATTTAATTAAATGACATACATTGGGGGGGGGGGAATAGATCTAGGAGAGAATGCTAAATAGAGAGCCTTAAACTATGGCACCTTTAGCATTTCCAGAAGTACAATAAGTCTTCCAGTTTCTTTATTTTTTTTTTCTCAACACAAACTTTCTTCTTTTAATTTAAGCCCGTGTTTCAGTCAAATACATAAAAGTGCATGTCTTCCAGTTTAAATGTACTGTGTTTCAATATTAAGGAGCTTACAACTTTTATATGCTATTTTAAATTAATACAAGCTATCTTAAATTAAGATATGAGGCAAGCCAGCAGTGAATGTTTCTTTAAAAAACCACCCCACTATATTGAGATGTTGCACTTGCCTAAAATGAGAGCCACAAAAAACCATTTCAGATTGAGAGCAGAATGTTAGAAGATTAATGTTATTTGAGGTTAGATGCCAGTCAGATGTGCTATGCATTAAGCAATGAAATATATCCACATGTGTTTGCTGGGTAGTTATCTCTGGAATAGTTCTCAACTCTCATAAAGAAAGATTAATGTATAGGTCAAGCAAAGGAGAAGGGAATACAACAAGGGTAAGACATTTTTTCAAGATATTACATCCAACCATAGATTTTTACACTGTTAACAGAGGCATTTGACAGAACTGTATCAAATATATGTGTGCTCTCTAAATAAGCACCACAAATGAAAAGCTGGTAAAATTGGTAAAAAAAAAAGAATTACCAGCAATTTAGTTAACAAGTGGCAGTTTAAGTTGGATATTTGTGCTTTGTATCTCTCCCTATATAGCTTATTCCTTTTATATAGCCTATTATATCTACCATATTTCTGCCCTTTATATAGCATATTATATAGCTTGCAGTGTAATGTTTGACTAACCTTTTGTATTAGGAATTTGACTGATAAAACTGAGCACATATACGGTAAGTTCTGTACATTCAGAATGTATGGTTGCATTTGTATAAACCTTAATTTAACAAGGTATCCTTGCCAGCTGCTGGCACCTAAAGGATTTCCTATTTTAGCCCTTTCAACCAGAAAGGAGCATGACAAGATATTGCTTATCAGTTCTCTTACTCAAATCTGAATGCAAAAGCATTCAGCAACATCTTTGGTGTGCATAATCCTTCGCTTCTGGTCTCCCCACCATTCAAGCTCTTGGAACTGCACTAGAATTTAATGTTGGAACCTGAGGATTAAAGGGTTTTTCCTCTACACTCATTAAGATGGCTCCTTCCAAAAGGATAGCGCCTATCTCCACCAATCTAGAGACATTGTGCAGCGATTTTGCCTTTGCCTCCTTAACAGATTCCCCCCCCCCCAATTCTAAATATATATTTTAGGAAGTAAATATCAGATTCCAATGGAATTAATTGCTAGCAACTATGCAATGGAATTAATTGCATAGCAAGTATACAACGAAGGCTGCTGAAGATGGTGTAAGAATAAGACAAGGGTACTAACCAGTACCTCAGCCTTACAATAAGCCTTCTTCCAAGCATATAGCTAGCCAGATGTGATTCCAAGGTCTATCAGGAATAGTAATATACCAACAGAAAGCATTATATTGAAGGCATACTTCCTCTTGTGGAGGTTTACTGCCTGGGCGGCTTTGGGCAGTATCCAAGTTGACATGACCGCTAATGTAAATTACATTGCACTAGCATAAGAGATCCATAGCGTAACTGTCTATCATTAGCCGCCACAGGGGCTCTCATCATGCCAGCTAACGTTTCCAGGGACTCTCATCATGCCAGCTAACGTTATTGGGGTTGCGCTAGAGGTCAACTTGGATACCGCCCTCTGTCATGCATGCTCACCTCACTAGTCTTTAATAGACTAACAATGACTAAAACAATTGCCTGAATGTGTAAATTGCAGACAAGTTAAATAAACCTGGTGCCCTCCAGAAGTTTTTGACTACAACTCCCATAATTCCTTGACCATCTAGCCAAGTGGGCTGAGGCTGATGGGAATCTAGAGAGCACCAGGTTGTCTACCCCTGATCTATACAAAATAAATGCTTTTTGTTGTTTTTTAAATTGGACTTCTACATAATAGAAACAACTAAGTTTCTCTCTTTAAAAAATAGCCTGATTAAAATTAAATCTTAATTTCAAGATTACTCTTAAAATGGAATTAATTGCCTTTTACCAAATATTTGGAGTTAAGAGCAGCTTTCCTGCATAAGGAATTGTGAAAAAATCTTTAAGATCATGTGTTACAAATATGGTGTAATAGGTGATTCACCATATTGTTATGGGCTTCATACTGGGAGCCAGACTCGCAAGTCATCACTGTGATCCAGCCCTTCAGGAGATACCATCTTGTAGTTTGTATTATTAGGAGAATCATCCACTGTGCTTGCCTAGATGATCTTGTATTCTATATAATGTAGTACTTGAGCTCTGTAAATTTGCTCAGTTCTCAATTTATGAATATTTACTCTACAGATATTTTCCTTCATCTTATCAAAATAAACTGCTCTGCTCAATGACTACTAACCCTTGCTTTTAGAAAGTTCCGTGCCCATAGTTGTCGCCAAACAGGAAAACTTGTACCACTGTTCTAGTCTATGAATAAAAGTAAAGGGGTGGAGGATGGGGAGAAGAAGTGAGATCTACTAGGTTAGCTATCCCCAACCTGGTACCTCCAGGTGTTTTGGACCTCAACTTCCATCATCCCCAAGCCAGTATGGCCAATGATCAGGAATGCTGGAAGTTGTAGTACAAAATATCTGGAGAGCACCAGGTTGGAGAAGGCTGTTCTAGCTTTTAAGGACAGCCTAAGGAACTCCAGGGACTGTCATGAATTTTAGAAGTTTTATGTAATGTCTTAGTATTTGATTTGATCAAATGTGTATGTAAGACAGATTTTACTTCTAGTTGACATTCCAAAAGTAATGCAACATGACTCACATGTTTTCTTAATGGATAAGGATATCCATTAACAAAAGCAGTATACCATTTAACATTTTAAAAAATACTTAAACATATCAAATTAGTTATATTGTATATAATCTAGAGTAGATACTGTGTAAATGTTCTATTTTTCTATAAATTAACATGTTTTAGTGGTTATATTAGCCAGTTACTATGCATCATTTTTAGGAAATATACAAGATACTAATGGGAAAATAAAATATTTCAAATCACTTATTTAAAATAACCCTGATTTACAGCACAATCTTATGCATATCTACTCAGTAGTTAAGTCCCACTGAATTAAATGGAACTTAGTTCCATGTTAAGTGTGCACAGGATTGCCACCTTAAAGTCAATCCATCTTAGTTACTGACAACCTGTGCTCTGATTCAGTGTCAATCACCCACAAATCCACTAATGTGGAAGAACTCTTAAGTGGAGACATCTGACACTTCACTTAATAGCTCACAAAGAAACACAAGTAAGATGATTGCCAGAGTTTGTTCTATGTCTTTAAGAAGGTACCAGCAGAAAGAATGAAAATAATTATTTTAAGTCAGCAATATTTTGGACTCATTCCAAATTTTGGACTCAATATTCTGGTTGTACTGGACTCATTCAAAAGTTCTTTGAAATGTTCCCTTTCAGAATCCAATAAAAGATGTTATTGAAATAATTTAGAATCCTATATACCAGGGATAGGCAACCCAGTGCCCTCCAGATGGTTCAGACTACAACTCCCATAAACCCTGACTATTGGCTATGCTTGCTAAGGCTGATGGGAGCTGTGATCCAAAACATCTGCAGGGCACCAGGTTGCCTACCTCTGCTATATACGATATCCAAGGCTTGGATTCTAACATCCATTCTGTTCAAAAATGGGACCTTTATCTTCCTTCCCTTTGCACCCCCCTGCATGTGCTCCCAAATCTACTCTTCCAAGGAACAGGGTGAGAAAATCCCACCACTCCTTGCATACGTGTCTTTTGTTTATGCAAAAGCACCTTGGGATCAAAGTCTAAGGTTTAGAAAGAGAAATTCACAAAAAAGGAAAGGTTGGTTTAGACTACTGTGAAACAAGCACTGTTCTATTCAAGGTCTTTCTTACTACCCAGTTCTAAATCACAATAGATTATGAACAAATTTATTTCCACGTGGCTAGAATTACCTAGACCAAGTTTATTTCTGATATTTGAAAGTTTTGCGATGTGATAAAAAATGTATCTTTTTCAAATAGCCTTTGCAGATTTATATACGCAATGTTTCTTGCCATTTCTATAAGCAAAGTGTTTTACAAAAAGCTTCCACATTTATAGATCTGACTCAATTTAGCAGAAGGTGAAATACTTAATTCTTGAATATTTAACTGCACAGTTTTTATATTCTATACTTGTGGTTTAATGACGTGCCTCTTTAGCACCCAGTTGGTATATTAGATCTCTACCCACTCACAATTTAATCTCCCAGCTTCATTTGAATCTAGATGCCAAGCTAAAGCAGTTTCAGAAACTAGCATTCTGGTGTCAAGTAATGCCAAATTAGAACTAGACATTTAAATCAACCAGGCCCATCGCTACTGACCAGGGTGAATTCTGCTACCAGAACCTTCCCTTATCTCCCCCCCAGCCACACACACACCACCTAGAAATATCCACATACTTAAAATCAACATAGACATATTGATTTTCTAGGAGAGTCAACTTTGGAAAGTTAAACATTTGCCACAAATTGAGGATTGGTAGATATGCTTATTTTTAACATTTCTATTCTGTTCTTCCTTAAACTTCCTGTGCCCTGCAAATATAAAAATTTTAAATATATAAAACTAATTAAAAGTACAAATAATTAGTAAAAACAGAAATGGCAGTAAGATGAGTCAGTCAAGACAACTTGGAAAATAAGTGTTTTGACCTGCCTTTAAAAAGACATCAGGAAGGGAGCCATAAAAACCATCTTGGGCCGATCAATTAAAGAAAAGCTTGTTTTCAAGGAAGGGAAGTAAAAGAAACTGAAACAGATGAACTGATCTGCTGTGCCTTTCTTAACTTTTATGCTTAATAAAAGTCTACAAATTTCAGCATTCTTCTGCTCTCCACCTTCTTCTCTATTTTCATCTCATTTTGGCTCATGATATATATTAATGTCAATTGCTTGTATTTTGATTATTTTTAACTTTAAGTGGTTATGGGCAGTGAAAAGGGGCTATTTTCTGTATATAGCAAAATTTTGAGGTTGGGGATATTCAGAATTTTGGTTTTAGATATAGTTTTCTCCAGGAATATAAATTTCATGAGTATCTTGTAAGGTACCACTAAACACACACACACACACACACACACACACACACACACCACTGGGCCTTTAATTAACTACCATACCAAAACTGTATATATAGGTACTTCCTGCTTAACTAGGGCTAACACATGTATTTAGTGCCTACTGTACTGGTGAAGTGATACATATCACAACATCCCCCACACAAGCTGAAGTACATCTTGTTTCACATTTGCTCAATGAGGCCTAGCGCCGTCATTAGCTTCCTGTGTCTTACTACAGGCAATGGTTTTGTGAAAAGATCTGCCACCATTTCTCCTGTTGCACAGTATTTGAGTGTTACCCACCCACAGCAAGCATCTGGCTGTAAATTTGCAGATGGGCCCAGACTGGGACCATAACCCTGTTGGTGCGCGTGTGCGTGAGCAGCAGAGTGCGTGTGCGCATGGGAGATTTTAAAATCCTGTCTGTGTGCTAGCAGAGGCCTGTTATTCCACACACAGATCTTCCAGATCTCATATCCCCCCTTTACGCAGCGTGCAGCGTGTTGTGAAGATGCCAGCCCAGCCTGCCTGTAATCCAACTTGCTTCCAGCTTCCCCGTTTGCAGATTAATACATGGAGTCAGGAAACACTCTGTAACACCACAGGTCTAATTCTACCTGTTTATTCACTTAGCAAGTAAAGTTCTACAGAGTATACATTTCCTAGTTACAGTCCATGTGCAGAGTATAAATGCATAGCAAGCATTACATCCAGTGGAGTAAGTTGAGCTTCACTCCACCTCAGCAAAGAAGTTACATTGTTGCAGTGACAAAAGTCCAGCAAGAAGAACAAAGGAGAAGAGAGAAAGCAGTCCTGCCTCTCTCTAAGATGGCTTCAGACAGAAAACAAGTTAGCACGTCATCAGAACATACAAACCATGTGACTAGCTCATACAGTTCTCACAGTCCAGAAACCACAGTTTCTAGTAAGACATAATAAACCTGTTTACAGCCATTCTGTTCTTTCCATGTGTAAACAGTGTGCTACAGCTGGTGAAGTGATACATATCACAACATCCCACACACAAGCTGAAGTACATCTTGTTTCACATTTGCTCAATGAGGCCTAGCGCCGTCATTAGCTTCCTGTGTCTTACTACAGGCAATGGTTTTGTGAAAAGATCTGCCACCATTTCTCCTGTTGCACAGTATTTGAGTGTTACCCACCCTTTCTGCACACAGTCCTTTACATGAGAGTAACGAACATCAATGTGCTTGGTTCTTGGCCTACATTTTTCATTTTGAGCCATGCTTATGCAAGCCTGGTTATCTTCAAAAATTGTAACAGCCTGGTCTACTGGTATTTGCAAATCAGTAAACAGTTGTTTGAACCATTCAATCTCATTGCATGCTTGAGATAAACTGATGAATTCAGATTCTGCACTAGATACAGCCACACAAGATTGTTTTCGTGTATACCAGTCAATTAAACTTTTATCATACATGATCACAGTCCCACTTGTGGACTTCCTATCTGTTGCAGACCCCCAATCAGCATCAGTGTACACACAAAAACCTCCCTCTGTGTGTGATGACAATTTCAGTTTGCAATTCATGGAACCTTTTAAATATCTTAACACACGTTTCACAGCTAGCCAATCATACATAGAAGGATTTTGGGTTTTCCTGCTAAGTATGTTCACAGCATTGCTGATGTCTGGCCTACCGGTACTTACATTTGCCAAATATAGCAGGCAACACTTTGATATTTCCCAATATCTTCAAATTCAGTGTTATCTCTGTGTTTTTGATATTCAAGAGTCATTGGAGTGGTAACTGGGTTACAATTCTCCAATCCATGAATTTCCAGCAATTTCTGAATTTTTCCACTTTGTTCAACCAAGAAAGAACCTTCCTCATCCTGGGATAATTGCATGCCAAGATAGTGTTGTACCAAACCTAGATCTTTCAGTTCAAAGTGTGCTTGCACTTCTTTTGCAATTTTGTCTTTTTGACTTACTGATTCTGTTATCAGCAATATATCATCAACAAAGACTAACAAATATCCCAATGTCCCAATTCTGTGTGACATGTGTACAGACAGTGATCAGCCTTGCTTTGTTTGAATCCCAAACTAATCAAAACTCTAATTTTTGGTTCCAGCACCTGGCTGCTTGCTTCAGCCCATATATGGATTTCTGCAAACGACATACAAGACTGGGATTTTCTACAAAACCTTTTGGCTGCATCATGTAGATTTCCTCTTGTAATTCACCATATAGGAAAGCAGTTTTTACATCAAAATGAAATGCCATCAATTTTCTTTGTGCTGCCAATTTCAACAACAATCTTACAGTTGCATACCTTGTTGTTGGTGCAAACATGGAATCAAAATCTATCCCATGTTTTTGTGCAAATCCTCTTGCCACGAGTCTTGCCCTGTACCTTTCCACCTGCCCCTGGTGATTCGTTTTCACCTTGTACACCCATTTACAGGTGATGGCCTTGCGCCCTACAGGTAAAGATACCAGACTCCATGTTTTGTTAACATGCATTGCATTGATTTCATCCTGCATGGCTTCAAACCAATCATTTCTCACCTTTGGTTCCATGCTCTGGATTTCCTCAAAACTTTGAGGTTCTAAAGCTATTTTGAGAGCTTTATGTACAACAGTTTTGCCACTTTGGAATTCATCCTGATATCTAACAGGTGTTTTACATTCTCGGGTTGAACGCCTTAGAGATTGTTCACCTCCCTCCTGTTCCCCAGTTATCTGCCCAGTGGTTTGTTCTGTTTCAGAAACTTCCTGCTGTGTTTCAGCCATTGAATGCATTGGCAATTCCACCAGCTGTTTCTCATCATGTGTTTGCTCGTGAAAAATCACATCTCTGCTTAGAATTACCTTTCTGTGTTGTGGTGACCATAACCTGTAACCTTTTGTTTGTCCATCATACCCCAGCAGAAAACATTCAAAGCTTTTAGCCTATATTTGAACAAAACATTTGCACCCAAAAATCCGCACGTGTGCCATCTTTGGCTTCCTTCCTCCCATGAAACATTTCATATGGAGTTTTCCCAGTTGTGGTGTTAGGTAATCTGTTCAGCAGATAATTTGCATTTGAAAGTGCATCCCCCCAGAAATGGTTTCCCACCTTTGAGTCAGCTAATTGAGCCCTCATCATTTCCTGGAGTGTTCTGTTGCGTCTTTCAGCTACGCCATTTTGAAACGGTGAGTTTGGGGCTGTGACTTTGTGCCCAATGCCCTCACTTTCCAAGAATTTCTTGAATTTTGTACTCATGTACTCTCCCCCACCATCTGTGAGCAGTTCACCTATGGGGTATTGTTTGAATCTGTTACCAGCCCATTTCACAAATGATTCAAATTTCTCTCGTACCTGAGACTTATGCTTCAGAAGATAAACAAATCCAAATCTAGAAAAGTCATCAATGAGAGTCATGTAGTACCTATTTCCCCCATAGCTTTCTTCAAATGGCCCAGCAACATCAGAGTGTACCAGCTCAAATATTCTTGTGCTCACTCTATCACTGCGTTTCTGAATGTTAGTCCTGTGCGACTTTGCCTGACTGCATACTTCACATTTCACATAATTAGAACAAGGTTTCATTTTCATGCCCTCACACAGACCCGGCATCTTCTCGATGCTCCTGTAATTAGCATGTGCAAAACGTTTGTGGAATAAATGTATACAATTATCATGAGGCTTACAATTTGCATACTTCACACTCTCATCATGTGTTACAAATGGATTTATAACATACAGAGAATTCTGCAAATCACCTTTTGCACAGACTGTCCCTTCACATGAAATCACACATTTGCTGTCTGAAAAACACATTTCATAGCCATTTTGAGCTAATTGGGAAATACTTATCAGATTTGTGTCCAGTTCCGGAACAAACAATGCTCTCTGTTGACCCAAAGTAGCAAATTCAATTGTTCCTGCTGCTGAAACATCTATTTGTTTCCCATCAGCTAATTCCACATGCTGACCTGTACATCCATTTTCTTCCAGAGATTGAAATACATTCCTGGAGTTAGTCATGTGATGAGAGGCTCCAGAGTCCAAAACCCAAAAACCATTAGAAACCCCCACCCTTGCAATCAAACTTTTGCCCGTTTTAACTGCCTCTTCAGGTGTGCTTGTAGTTTCCGGTTTGTTTCGTTTCTTTCTCTGTTTGACCTTACAATCTTTTTTCAGATGATTTGTAGAACCACAATTAAAGCATTTTTTCACTTTTAAAGCAGTGGCTTGGGTAACTCCCTGCTTGTTTATCACATCAGCCGAGCTTAATTTGTACAGCTTTCGTGATAAACAAGCAGGGAGTTACCCAATCCAAGGCATGACTGTAATGTGGAAATGTGAAACTATTTTTTTAAAAAAGCTAGGCTGTTTGTTTTTATAAATAATGTATTTATACATGTATTTAGTGCCTACTGTACAATAGGTACTGTACACCTAGTTAGGTGTGGAGAGTAGAAACCTTTAAAAGTTAGGATCAGGACTTTGAAAATGGCCTGACACATGCAGGTCATTTAGGGAGGGACCATAGCTCAGTGTGATAGAGCACCTGCTTTGCATGCAGAAGGTCCCAGGTTCAATCCCCGGCCTCTCCAGATACAGCTAGGAAAGAATCCTGCCTGAAACCCTGGAAAGCCGCTGCCAGTCAGTGTCAACAATACTAGGCTAGATAGACCAATGGTCTGACTCAGTATAAGACAGCTTCCCATGGTCCTAGTTGTGTAGTAGTAAATTTTGAAGTGCTGGTGCTCATCATGACAGTCCCTATAGCCATGACCCCAAGGAGAGACCAAAAATTCAGGCAGCTGTGTTGATCAATATCAACAAACCAGCTCTAGTAGTTTTCATCTTCTCCAGGGGCAGACCCTTCGTAAAGCTATTGGGCCTGAATTGCCTATTCAAGACCAAGCCACCCAAGATATTTTGCATTACAGCAGGGAAATATTGTTGTTGGGAGAATTAATTTGCCCGCCAGCTACTGTGAGGATTGCAGCTAAGCTCAGAGGGAACAGGGAATTCTAAGGGGGTGATGGCAGTTGACATCAGCGTTCCTGCTAATCAAAAAGTATTGGCGCTGTGTCGCTGAGAGCCCTGACTCCACTACACCACTGGACACATGAAAGGAAGCTGACATAATGCTTGAAAAGGGGGCTACGTAAACTTAGCCCTTAAAGATTTATTTAAAGATGACAAATGAACTGACCTCAGCAGACAACACAACAGAAGGGCCAGCAAGGAAGCGATTGCACTAATCTAGCACAATTTATAACATATAAGGTATGCAAGTGGTTGCCACATTAGTAAGTAGACAGACTGAGGTAACAGACAAAGAAAAATAGTAGGCATTCGCCACAATGGCCAAAGTTGCCCAGGCTTATTTATTTTACATTTTTATTTAAATGTGTATCCTCTTTTTCTATCAACAAGGACTTCAAACCAGCTCACAATAAAATCAAAATAAAATTAAACAAGTTAGGGCACAATCCTACTGTGATGATCGTAAGCCCTCGAACTTGGAGGCCTTTGCTCATCCTATGCAGGGCAGGAGGCACCCTGCATTTTCACTAGAGAGGCTTTTTTGCAAAGGTGTTTTGGAGTGGGAGGGAAGGAGGTTGGAGAGGCCCCAGGATAGCTCGTATCCTGGCTTCTCCAGTCTCCTCCCCTCCTTGCCCACCAAAATGTCCCCTTTCGCCCTCCTCCAAGGTTGTTTTTCCATCCTCGGAGAGGCAGTCAGAGCGGTTCTTTCCATGCCAGCTGTGAGGGAGAGGGGGACTATCACGGATTCCCCCCTCCAAGGTTGAAGTGCTGTCTCTGACTTTGGATCTGGGAATCCGAAGTATCCTATGGCCCTTCAGACACTGTCTAGGGGCCATAGGATGCTCCCCTAAAATACTAAAAAAAAACCAAGCACAGCAACATACTAAAAGTCAGCAAAGTTTGAGACCACAGAGCGCTTGGTAACACAGAAAAGTTCTAACTAATTGTGTAAAAATTCCAATTAAGTAGGCTTGATGGCCTCACTTGGGAAGGAATTGTGCACCACAGGTACCAGTGCTGGAAAAATTCTATTCCTAACAGAAGTCAACCTCACAGTCAATTGTAATGGAAGCATTTCTCCAGATAATCTTAATTCACAAAGAAAGGTATTTCCCCAAGGTATCCTGGATCCAACCATTTAAAACTTTATTATTCTGTATTTTAATATCAGATTCTGTAAACCACTTAAAGATATCTTTAGCTATGCTACGCAGTATATAAATTAGTGGAAGACCGCCAACCTGGTCTTCTGCGCGGGTTCAATACTAAGGGGGTAGCGAGTCCTGGGGGCGGGCCTTCTCCGAGGTCCCCCAGCGACTATCACCCTTAGCCCAGAACAAAGGGATAACTTATAGCCACAAAAGTATCTTTTATAAAACAAGTTTATTTACAAAATGACCTTCACAAACCCAGACACACGCCAGCAATACAGCTTATCAGTACAGCACAAAGTAGCAAGCAAGAAGTCTCAAGGACACCGTGATTTCAGGGCTCTCAGCTAGTTAGTTCAGCTCGGGCTCCAGCAGAGGCCCGGTCAACCGCATGCTGCTAGCTGGGTTCCCGGCGGAGGTCCGGTCTACCCAAGCGGCTAGCTGGGTTCCCGGCGGAGGTCCGGTCTACCCAGCGGCTTGTGAGTGATTTCAGCTTGGTTGCCCGGGGGTCCGGTCAACCCAAGCGGCCAGTGATTTCAGCTTGGTTTCCCGGGGGTCCGGTCAACCCAAGCGGCCAGTGATTTCAGCTAGCTGGAGCACGCCGGGTGCTGCTACCCGGGGTTGCCGATCCCTTCGTTCCCTTACCCCAAGCATGGGGCAAGATTGCTGATCAGGTCCAACAACTCAGTTCCCTTGCGCAGGGTGTTTTATACCTTGGGTTTCAGGTAGCCCCTCCCTCTGCAATCAGGTGGGTGGCCAATCAGGTGGGTTGCCATCCTCCTCAGGTGGGCGGCCAATCAGGTGGGTTGCCACCCTCCTCAGGTGGGTGGCCAATCAGGTGGGTTGCCACCCTCCTCAGGTGGGCGGCCAATCAGGTGGGTTGCCACCCTCCTCAGGTGGGTTGCCACCCTCCTCAGGTGGGTGGGGTCCCTTTGAAGCCACCTGCTTAATGGTCCCATCCTGTGGTGTTGAATGGCCCTTTCTTATGGGTGCCGAAATGTCTGCTCTGGCAAGGTATTCAAGTCTTATGTAGATGGGGCTGATATACGAGAGCATTGACGAACCTGGGGATGCTTCCTGCCTTCCCCCCTGGGGTGATTCTATGCAGATGTTGTTTGTCCCCGTTGGTCTCTGTGGAGACTGGCTGTCTCTCCCCCCTGGGTCTCCTTCCCCCCCTCCTTGGTGAGTGTGTGTGTGTCAGAAAGGGGTTTTAGGTTGGCTTTCTCCACAAAATTGATTAAGTAAATAATTTAATTAAATTAATGATCGAGATCAACATCTTGAGGTCCAGAAACAAACTGGCAACATGTCAATAGTAAAGAATTGGTGTAATATGCACCCTATGATTGACTTCAATTACAGGGTTGCCACTAAAATTTCATTTTCCATTTCCTTGACTTTCCCTGACCAACTCTGTCAATTTCCCTGACCACCATCCAAACATAACCCCAAGTTAAAAGAATTCATAGGTTATATTGCATTAAATAATGGTTTTATTAAATGGTTTAAAACTACACAAGTACTGAAAGGCAATTTTTTTTGGGTCAAGATAGGAGCTTCAATATGAGCTGCTTTAAACACTGAGACTGGGTTTACACAAGAGGATAACCCAACGTGGCTTATAAGCCACGTGTCATGCAAACCCAGGATGGGTTTGTCAGGGTGGCTTATTTTTTAAATTATAAGCCACCCTGACAAGCCATGGCTTGCAATGGGGCCTGATTGACCCTTGATGGATTGCCATGTCATCTGAACCTGAATAACACAACCCATCATGGGACAGCCCCAACTACTTGTATGCAAATAATTACGCCCACTTTTTTTAACCAACCTGCCCAATTTGCCAAATCCAGCAGGCACCCACCCTGTACAGTGCCTACCCGAGGCTGCAGGTAAGTATTTCCCCCCTTTTGCAAGGAGCTGACAGGCCTGGGCCTGTCAGCTCCTTGCAAAGCCCTAGGACAGTGATGGCGAACCTTTTTCATCCCGAGTGCCCAAACTGCGACACAAAACCAGCTTATTTATTTCAAAGTGCCGACACTGCAATTAAACCTGAATACCAAGGTTTTAGTTTTAGAAAAACAACTCATACGGTTGTCCAAACTAATTAACATATTTTGTCTTAAAAACACAATAACAGAGCTTTCAATGATACAGTTTTTTGTTGAAAAAAAAATCAACTCAAAAAATTATTATAGTACTACATTGTACACATAGGGAAGGGAATTTATACAAACTTTTTAAGTAATTAGGCACATGTATTTTTGGATAAGGGATCCTCAACTTGTAATATGATTATATGTCAGACTGAAATTGTATGGGGCAAGCTTTACCCCGGGTCCTTTCCCTGCTTCTACAGGTGTCGGATTAGTAAAAGTCAACCTGTACTAGGATGAGCAAGATAAACAAGAAAACTAAACGTGCTTAACACATTTTAAACACTTTATGTCTTGGACTGCAAACACTGCATTAGGTAAAAGTTTGCATTGGGCATGCTTTTGCACAATTAATGTGATTTTTGCTATTGCATGCATGCTGATAATTTGTCAAACCTTGGCTCATACTCTGTTAGTTTGAGAGCAACACATGCAGCACTCAGGTCAGCTGTTAGGGCTTTACATCCAAGCCATGCTCTGTGCATCATTCTTCAAAATCTTTTAAATGTGATAACAATGTAGAAAAGAATTCTGTAACAGGAATTCTTGAATAAAATAATTCTGTTCCACACTGTGAGAAAGAACAAGATCATTAGTGTTTTGCAGAAGGGGACAGTCTTTTCGCAATCTGGTGACCAATGGCTCGAGTGCCCACAGAGAGGTCCCTGCGTGCCAGCTGTGGCACCCGTGCCATAGGTTCGCCATCACTGCCCTAGGAGATTGTGGTTTGCAGAAAGAGGCTGTTCCCCTTATCGCAGCGCAATCCCCTGGTTTCTTTGGGGGAGATCAGGTGTCCCTAGTGGCCTGCTAGCTTCAGGGGAACCTTCAAAACTGGAGGGGATTCCCACCGACAGGAGTGAGGGCTCAGTTTGACATGTGTCATAGTAACATCAAACTCACGTACCCCAGGCAATGAGATCCCAAGTTTTGCCACTCCCTGAGATGTTAACAACTCAGGGTCAATGGCAAAAACGAGGGGACACTTGGGACTTGCGATCACACCAAAAAAAACCTGGGGATCCTGGTGGAAAGGGGGGGGCAACTGAGAGGGTGCTCCCCAAAACACCCTTTTTTGCATGATCCTTGGTTTTGTGGCAGGGACCTCATCATGCCCCTGGGTTATCCACACTTGGAAATGTGAGGGCAGCACATGGGCGCCCCCCAAAAGCCCAAAGTTTCAGCTGCTAAGGGTCCTTCCTATACCCCCACCCCCTTTTTTTCGAGTGCTTGCAAAGTGGGTTTTGCAAAGTGCCACAACGTTCATTTTTGGTAGGTATACTACTTGCTGGGAGACAAACTGAAGCAGGACTGGATTCTACAGCTGGCTAGAATAATGGCTGGCTACTAAGTCCAGCTAGCCACAATTTGCTGATCCCTGTGAAAATATTCACATCTTCAAATCAACTGAAACTGATTCCAGTATGTTTGACCGTACAAATTACCCAGTTGCAAGAAGCCAGTAAGCTTCTCAATAACAAAATAATGCTATCACATGCAGGTTCATTTTATTCTGTCTTACTGTTAACAACTATCAGCCAATAAACATTTTCAAAATGGTATAATCATAGATTCATAGATCATAGAGTTGGAAGGGGCCTACAAGGCCATTGAGTCCAACCCCCCTCTCAATGAAGGAAACTAGAGGCCTGACCCTGCTTAGCTTTCCATGCTCAGACAAGCTGAGCCAGCTTTCATAAGTTAATGAACTTATGAAACTGATTCCCCACCCCCCATGGAATAAAGCACTGGCCACATCACTGATCAGCAGATTCTCTTACCACCAGCAGCTGTCTTGCCTCAATTGAGTTTTAGTTTATTCACCCTCACCCTGTCCATTACTGACCTCTAGTAGTCATTCACGGAGGAGCCTGCTATGCCCAATGGCGTGGAAAAGAAAGAAAAGCCTGGGTCTGATCAGTTTACTGATGACACCATCCTTCAACCATTCGAATGATCTTACCCACCAGTTTCATGTACAAGTTAAAAAGTATTGGAGACAAGACAGAACCCCATAAGACGGTTCCTAGGAGGAAGAGCAGTAATCTTCCAGCAGTACCTTCTAGAATCATCCTGTGAGACAGTAAAAGGCCTTTGCAAAACAGTGCCCCTAACTCCCAACCCACACAAGTAGTACAATATATATATATATGGTCAGTGGTACCAAAAGTACCAAGAGATCCAGAATAGCCAACAGGGTCATGCTACTCCATCTCTTTCTTGGTATAAGTCATCTACCTAGGAGCCCAAAGGAACTTCAGTCCAACTTCATCTGAGATGGAAATGAATCTAGATAATCCACTTCATTCCAAAGGACCAGGAGCTGAGGTGTGACTACCTGTTCAACCACCTTGGCCAGGAATGGAAAGTTGGACACAGGCTTCTACTTTCTCCCTAGCATGGGAGAGAGAGAATGCTTCCTGAACAAAGGTCTCACAGTAATTGTCCTGCTATCTTTCATCCTTCATGCAGGGAAGCATTCACAGTTACAAAAATGGTTAAACTTCCCCCACAGGCCAGCACCAAGCACTCTGTCCAGTAAAACAAGTTGGAATGGATCTGAACAATTTTATCTACAAAGTGTAAAATAGCATAGGAAAAGATCTTCACTGCCAACACCACCAATGAATAGGACTTCAAACAAGCTCCAAACTATATTTGGCTAAGTTCTCCACATATTTTCATCCACTTGGGCTCTAGCTCCATCTCTGCTTCCTCACTGCCAGCAACTCCCCAATAAATCAAGTTGAAGCATTGAGCACTGGCAAGAGCCAGGGGACCCCTAGGCACTACTATGTGTTGGCCTGAATTTCCCATTTCAAGAGTCTATGAGGGCTCCCCTCAGAGTCACTGGCGAAGTCAGCCAAATACTCCCTAGGATCATCTGGATCCATCCAAACTGGTCCTCCATCTCTGTGGAGGTCATAGGGAAATGTAACTGGTCCAGGAGTTGTATTTTATGACCGGGTTTGCATGATCAGCAAAGGAAAATAAGCCACCGTAGCTTATTTTTCCACCCTGCGCATGCTGCTCAATGCCACTGAATTACCATAATTACCCTCACCGGGTGTGGTTAGTTGTGTTGTCTGAACCCAGCAAGGGGGGAGGGATTACAAACCACTCCAGACCCCATGGCTTGTTCTAGGGTGGTGGAGTGGTTTGTAAACCTGCCCCCTACCCTTGCCAGGTTCGGACAACATGACAAACTGCACCTAGCGAGGGTAATTATGGTAATTCAGTGGCATTGAGCAGCATGTAAGTCATAGTAACATTTGTAATGGTGATTCAGTTGAGTTCTGAAGCCACTGAGTGGTACAGAACTCTACCACAACATCAACATATCACCTCCATAAAATAGGAAGGTGCCAACTAAGGTAGGAATATACACTTTAAATAAGATTACTGTGGAAATCAGTTTTCCATTGCTCAGTCCTGGGAAAATATAAAATGATTACAAAATTATGTACCTGCATCAATATATTTGAAAGAATGTTCTATATGATTACTTGTAGCTCATCTGATTACTATGTCACTGTTGATATTTTCACCTTCCAAGATCTACTGGCTTTGTACCAACTGAGAGTCACACAGTCCAAATAACCATCAATGTTATTCTCTCATTTAAAAGTCATTCTTACCTACATGGCCTAACTATCTTAAGATGCAGTCTTATGCATGTTTACACAGAAAAAAGTCCTACAACTCCCAGCATTCCCCAGCCAGCTGGGAGTTGTAGGGCTTTTTTTCTGTCTAAACATGCATAGGGTTATGCCCTTAATATTGTATTTTTATTTAAGAAACTACAGCAATTCAGTAATTCCAGTAGCTTAATCACAATTGCTTGCAGATTTGGGGGAAGACCAACAGAAGTGGGAAGGTGGAATTGATAGCTTATAAGTGGAGAAAGGTAGAAAATTAAGGATTTCCCTCTTATTATATTAGGGAAAAAGTACAACTTGAAGATAAACACTATATTAATGGTCACCTCTGATTTCTAACTAGCCAAGTAAGGGGTTGGTGGACCTTCCCTATGAGAAAAGGCTAAAACGTATGAGGCTTCTTAGTTTAGAAAAAAAGACAAAGACAGACATGACAGAGTTTATAAAATTATACTTGGTAGAGAGAGTGAGAGAGTTTCTCTCATAATAGTAGAAGTTGTGGTTACCCAATCAAATTGATGGGTAAGAGAATTAAGATAGGCAAAAAGAAGTCTTTCACACACCAAGTGCGAAAGTAATTGATGGAATTCATTGCAGTAAGATGTCACTAGCTTAGATGGGCTTAAAGGAGGATGGGAAATTCATCAACAGCTATTAATCATGATAGGTAAACATAGTTTGCCTGTTCTGGGGCAGAGGACTATTGCCTTTGTGTCCTGATCGTGGGTTTCCCAGAAGCATCTGGTTGGCCACTCTGGTAAATTTGCATGTTTAGGAACATTTGATAATACAAGAACACTTTGAACACTAGAACACACACTTTTAGTGAGCTCAACTCAACACTACTGTAGAGCTGCAGTAAAAAAATAAAAAAATAAAAAGAACCTTACAGTTGTGACTATATTGGACTTTCAGTTTTGATAGTGTATTTAACAAAGTACAACATCCCTTGAACTAATCCAACTTGCATAAAATCAAAGGTCTAGTCTTACACCACCTGACATATTTTTATCTACTTAGGCAAATGCAAAATATTTCTTAAAGGGAAGCAGAGGCATAAATCCTTTGGATTCTTAAAGCTCTTTTCAGGCTCATCCCTAGGTGAATCCGTTAACATTATATCCCTGTTAACATAACATTGTAATATAATCCCTGTTAACATTATATCAAAGCATCTATTATTTCAGTTTCCTTTAATACGTCTTCAATAATGAACCTGTAAATGTATACCATAGCTAAAGTATTTAGCGCTATATAAAATAACCAGGTGAAACTGATGAAGCAGCTATTTCAGTGAACTGGTTTGCACAACACGACAACTAGCCACAGTGAGTTGCCGTGTCATCTGAACCCAAACCGCATTCTGCAGGGTGGCTTATTTTTCGGCAGCAACCCACCCTGACAACCCATGGCTTGTTCTAGGGGTTGTTTGACTAGTGTGCTGCTCGGCAAGAGCAGCAAAAACCTCTGCCACTCTTTGTGATTTTGCCCATGCCACCGCCAGAGACAGCCCCTCTACTGATGGTGAAGTGGCGTTTGGAGCAACTGTCACTGGCTCGCCACCCTTTTAAAAATGTATTTATATTTTCAGCCCCAGAAAATTGTGCAATTGTGATTGTAATTTTTGTTGTTGGTGGTGGTGGTCTCTCACAAGTGCACACTTACGGCTGTCCAATATGAGTAGTCTTTCCTGCTCAATTTTGTTGTATGTTTCAGCTGTCAAAGGAAGCAGCAAAGTGGAGAAGGTAACATACATGGAAACTGGCACGGTGAGACTACATATAGGCAAATTTATGCACAACTGCAAGGGACCAATTGCCTAGGTGTCAATTGGAAAGCACTGGAAAGCACTGGTAAAGGGGGGAAGCGGCAAACACAGGGGCACCAAAAGGGGAGGGACGGTATCTCCCACTTGTCAATGTAATCCTCTGGCTTTTAAGTGTTGAACTGACAGTTCTCAGTGCCCTCCACCTTTTCAACACTTTCCTGACTCTCCAGCTACTCCAGAAAGGGGAAATAATAACTCCCACCATTTTCGCGGCTCCTTTTTTGGAGCACTTACTGTCGCGGTTACTGTGGTTCACTGACAGTTCTGAAAAAACCAGCAGAAATATACACAAATTTAAGGGCTGAGAAGTAAATGGAGGGGAAATCTGTGCACCTGCATTAACTGCTCCATTAGTGCAGGTGCACCAATTTCCCCTCCATTTACTTCACAGCCCTTAAATGTATACAAAATTCCCCTCCATTTACTTCACAGTCATTAAATTTGTATATATTTCTGTGCGTGTGTGTGTGGATTTAGAACTGTCAGTGAACTGCAGCGGTAAGTGCTCCGAAAAAATCTCCCCTTTCTGGAATAGCTGGAGACTCAGGGAAGTGTTGAAAAGATGGAGGACACTGATAAGTGTCAGTTCAACAGCCAGAGGATCACATTGACAAGGGGGAGACACTGTCCCCCCTCCCTCTTTTGGTGCACCTTCTTTTGCCGCTTTATCCCCTTTACCAGTGCTTTTCAATTGACAGCTAGGCAACTGGCCCCTGGCAAGTGTGCGCAAATTAGCCTATATGCAGTCTCGCCTTGTAAATCTGTTATCTACTCCACTTCGCCACTCTCTTTGACAGCTGAAACAGACAAGAAAATTAACCAGGCAAGACTGCACCTATCGGACAGCCACAAGTGCGCACCTGCACACTTGCGAAAGACCGACACAGTTTTTTTTCAAAAAAATATGAACTCAATTGTGGGGCCAAAAAGACAAACAACAACAACCCATCACACTTGTTGAGGCTCCGAAAAAGAGAGAGAGAGAGAGAAAAGAAAGCAGCAAATAAAAAGGGAGAGTGATCAGAGCGAAGATGGGAGACAAAACAGGTTCTGCTGCAAAGGACACTGGGATACCAGCTGGAGGACTGAGGGGGGAGAACAACCCATGATGAGCCCAATCGTCTGTCAGGCACACAAGGGATTCTGCGAACAACCAGCCCACCATGGCTTATTCACAGGGTGGCTTAGCGTGACATGTGAACGCAGCCAATCTCTGTTTTAAAACTTTTGCATTCTAGTTGTTTTTACACCAAATCTTCTTAAATTTCACAGTTGCAGGTACTTGTACACGCATTAGGCAATACCTCCGAAAATATTAAAATGACAGCTAGTCAGCCAGCCCATCTGCCGCCAAAATTTTCTACATGGCAGTCCAGATACAACAGATCTCCTTGCTGCATAGGTATTACAAGGAATGCACGCTTCTTCCTATTTTATTTCCAGCCACACCACTGGTACCAGCTTAGTACCTGACCATTCTCTCACTTGTTTGGTTTAGCTGTGGAAGGGATGGCAGCACATGTATACACAGAATCCTAAATACTGCAGCAGTGCAGCCACTATTACATAGGAGTTGGGATCATGAGGTGAGGAAGGAGGTGTTATGTATATTCATGTGGGCTTTAGGGGTAATGGGCAAATTAAACAAGTTAAGAAAAATACAGCTAACGGACCCCTGAATTACAGCTTTTAAAATTATACATAAAAAGTGGTTATTGAAAAATATTGACTTCTATTTTTATAGCACCCCACTTACATTTTAAGAATCTTCCAGATTCACATACAAACTTTATTTAGAGCAGATCACTGCAAAAAATATTTCCTCCTATTATCTGTCTTCCCATCTTCATTCATCAATAAGTTAAAACATATTTTATCTCTAGACACATTTCTACTCCAGATAAAATCATATATCCTGTGATGCTTGGGAAAAGGTGCTGGCAACTTTCTTTTAGTGGATGGAAGCATGCCTATACTGGAAACCATGCAACTGTCTTTTAGTGGATATGTGCAGACACCATAATGAAGTTCACAGGACTTCAAAACTGAATCAATTCTCCAATATTTGTTAGGTCTCAGTCTTTGGCAACATCCTTTGCTACATCAACAATAGACCACAAACTTGGTATGACTGGAATTTAGTTTGTAATCATTATATGTTAATGAAATGCAAATGACAGGATTATGTTAATCACTTTAGGATTAGTGTTTTGAAATATTTAGCTGGATGAACAACTGCAGCAGAAGAAGGAAGTCAGGTGTCATTGAAAAGATCAAAGGTTTCAACATACTGAAGATATGTCTCACTTATTTTTAGATACAATAATGAAGGATCAAACATTGCAATGTTGTACTAAATAAGGGGATGGTTTAAAAGAAGTGTGTAGCATTAGCCACCAGGTTCTTTAGCAGAATTTATTCAGCGTCCTACAAGAACCTCCAACACCATGGCATAATGGTAATTTGCATGCACGTGTGAGTGGATGTGCATTAGCAGGGTCATACTACCAGACAATCTGGATGACCCCATAGCCTACTTTATTTCTATTATATAAACTGTTAGGAATACAGGTAGTCCCCGGGTTACGAATGAGATCCATTCGTAACTTCATCTTTAAGTCAAATGTGTACGTAAGTCGGAACAGAAGCCGTGCAATGTTTTCAAAGTGTCGCAAAGCATAGTGTGTGCGTTCTTAAGTACGAACCATTGTATTTAACTCATATTTTTACATATATGGCGGTCCGTTCTTAAGTATGAGTTGTCCATAAATCGGGACATTCGTAACCTGGGGATTGCCTGTATATGATGGTCTGTTCTTAAGTATGAATTGTCCATAAGCCAGGACGTTTGTAACCCGGGGGACTGCCTGTAGTTTGGTATGGATTACCCTGCTTTACCTCAGAGATATGAACAAAATTAGGTTCCGTTCTCTTATCAAGGCCTGAAGACCTGTACAAATTTAAAAATTGCTTTAATTGCTGCTTTGCAAGATATACTGGGTTGGATCCAGATTAAGTCATTTTAAGTCCCATCAATTTCAATGGGAGTCCTCCAAGTATGAGTAAATGTGGATCTAATCCAGTATCTCAGCAAACTTTCTTCATATAATAAAGGCAGTGAGATTTTATAAAAGTAGCTCATTGAATGTGATGAAACCCTGATTATGATACTTGTTTCAACTGCAAGTGAGGAAAGATTACGACCTATGTTCCAACCAATCATAGGATGAAGTCATGGAAATGCGAACTACAGCCTTAACAAGTATCAGTCTTAGAAGCAATCAATTAAGCATCAGTTGTGGCATCTGATATTCTAGTTTCAATATTAGCTTCTGCAGTAAAGATATTGATAATTTCAGCTAGGAGGGCCTTTGATGGTTCTTTCCAAGTCCTTTCTAAACCATTTCCTATATTTTATAGACTGACTTTCCAATTGATCATACTTGTAATTTTAAGTGTGTATCTCTGCAGTTATAATTAAAGTTGTAGACACCCAACAAAACTTTTTTATTTGAGGACCAAGAAGCACAGCACATTTACAAAAACTATTTATAGTTTTCATTCCAATGGCCAAACTGACCACCAATTTATTTAGATATACCATCCTAAAGGCTCAGAGCAGATAAAGTCAAAGTTAACAAAACAGAATATTATATTTTACTGAAGGTGATTAGCAACCCCAGGTTGGCATCCAGCCAAACCTAAGCACTTTTAAGTTCAATATTTCAATGGGAAAGTTATATTCAAGCATATATACTAACTTTCCCATTGAAATTAATGGGGCTTCCTGTATGTCTACTTAGAAGTTCCACTGATGTCAGGTAAATGGGTATACAACTGCAGCATAAAAGGTGCTTTAGCCTGTCAAGATTATGCCCACAGCTTTTGGCGATATATCCTATTGTCATCTTATCACTGGAGATATATTTTTTTTAAAAAAATCATATAGTTTCAAGGCTGAACAGAAGGAAAGTGTGAAATAATACTACCCTCAGAAATGAGAAGATGACACAACCCCTATGAACAGAATCAAACAAGAAGGATTTGAACTGGGAACCAACAGTATGCTTTCTATTGTTTGGAGGAAGGGGATGACAATGTTATGACAAGTCACTTTGAGCACAAGGCTTTAAACTGTGGATAACCATTATTATAGTAGTGCCTTTGTCACAAATTACTGTTTTCCTGTTATGCAGAGCCAGAAAAACATCTCATGCCAAGCATGGACCGACTGTGGCTTTGAAAGCTTAGACACGTATACAAAGCATGAATAGCACATTAGTGCTCAAAACCATAACCATTTATCTTTAAATAGTATGGCATAAGTAGCTAAGAACATATCACTAAATTTACACTTACATATGAAAAACACATGTATGTGTTTTTTATAATACATATGTTCTTTATAATACATATAAAGAAGAATCAAGTTAACTCCATCGCAGAGTTCTGAAATAATTCACAGATCCAAACTGGTTTGTTCATAAGTATACCTGTAGGTGGTACTCTCTCAAGTCTATGCTTTCAGTTCCTTTTGTCTAGATTTCGAAATGTATCCAGCTAGACCACTGCTATGACACCTTACTGATATGGGATGTCCAAAATCAGGTCAAAAAGAGCCTGGCATAGCAAGTACAGTCATGCCTTGGATTGAGAGCATAATTCGTTCCGGAAACGTGCTTGTAATCCAAAACACTCTTATATCAAAATGAAATCCCCCCAAAAAAAATTGTACAGAGATTTTTAATTTAAGCCGTACTACAGTACTTGTATTGCAAGACGTCGCTTGTATATCAAGTTAAAAAAAATTAAATAAATATTTTAAAATTTGCTTGTCTTGCAAAACGCTCTCAAACCAAGTTACTTGCAATCCAAGGTATTACTGTACCCATTATCCTTGAGAAGAGTATCAAGAGCTGTTGTTTCCCCCAAAATACTGTGTAAAATGCTGGCCTTGTGGAACAGTTCAAGGATATTCAGTGCCCTTCCATTGAAGCTAAGTAGTAATAAGGATGAAGGGGGAAAGGGAAAGAAAATAGTAAGATTTAAACTAGTTTCAGGTAAGGAATAACCAATTAAAAAATAGTTGTTTCATTCTGCATCACATCTTTTGCCCATGTTAGATCTCAACATATTTATAAAAAAGTTAGAAAATGAAACAAAATAGATAATTAAGTCCAATATAGTAAAGGAGAAAGATGGTTTTCCCTTTGAGGTCTACCTTGCTACAAAAAAAAGGACTTTAGTCCATGAAAGCTTATGCCATAATAAATATTTCACTCTTTAAGGTGCCACATGACTCTTGGATGTTTTTCCTGTAGCAGAAACACCACAAACTAACAAGGCTACCCCTTCGGAAATCAGTTTCCCACTGTATTTCTGAAAATAAAGTCAAATGTGAACTTACCATATCAGATGGAACACTGCTGGACATCTTGATATTACCCTGGTGGTTTCAGAAACACAGAACAAGAAAAATTTAAAAGCCAGCCAAGAGCATACAGCAAAAAAAGAAGAAAAAAGATCTTCCAGCTAACCAATCTTTGGTGTGTCTTGTTAAGTTCTGAGCTGTCTTTTCCTCCAATAAAAGTTTGACCTGCAGCAAGGAAATTGTGGACTGGGGGGAAAAATCCAAAAGGAACTGGTGTTACAAATCTTGATCAGAGAGGAAACGCCAGGGAAACCAGAGATGGCAGCAGATATTTGTCAGCAGCAGCAACACCAGTGGTGCCAGGTAGAAATATACAAGGACATGGATTGTGTACGAGCTTTTCTCTCTCTCTCCTTTCGGTCTTCCTTTCCAGCCTAAACCAATAATGAATGACGAAGATGATTCAGAGGATAGTTCTGTGTCCGAGTCACCTCCTCATTAAGAGAGAGAGAGGGAGGGAGGGAGAGATAGAGACTCAAGCACAAAAGTAAGGCGACCTTCCTCTTTCTCTGGGGCCGAAGTTGTTTGGGGTGGGGGTTGTTTTGTTCCCCCACCAATTCTCACCAAGTACAACAGGGAGTGAGGAGACTTGGAGAGGCGTTCAGGATGGGGGAGACTTGGAGAGGCGTTCTTCTCGTCCTCTTACAGGTCCTTCTTATATGTTTTATAACATTTAGCCTTACACACACACACTAAGTGCGAGCAGGGAAAGAGGGAGGGAAAAGAAATAACACCCTCCCCCCTCAAACTGCAGCAGCGGCAGCAGCTCAAGGGGGGATTTAAACTGCAGTCGTCTCTAGCAACAGCAGTAGCAGCGCTCGCCGCCCCCTCCGCCGCCGCGTCTTCCTCAGGTCTCTGCTCTCATCGCCGCCGCCTGCCCCTTTTTCGCCGGTCTTCCTCCTTCGGGGGCTCCTTCAGTAGCAGCAGCCGGTTTACGGAAACCCCCCACAGCTGACGCGGCGAGGCTGCTCGCCCTTTCCTCGTCTCCGCCGAGAGCCCGAGCGGGGAGGAGGGGGAAAAGACGCGAGGGAGGGAAGAGAGCGAAAGAGCTTCTCCTCAGCGCGAGCCGCTGCCCGGTACACTTCTTCGCCGCCCGCCGCCGTCGTCGCCACTACTCCCGCAGCCGCCTCTTGTCATCTTCCTTTCAAGCCAACATGGCGTCTGCGCTGAGCTGAGAAAAGGGGACACGGCAGGGGAAAGACGGACCCGACACCCCCATCCCCCACTCCCTTTGGGCTCCGCCTCCCGCTCCTTTGCGGCGACGCGTCAGGTCTGGCTCCTCCCACCCGGGCACTGCGGCTCGCGCGGCATGATGGGGATTGTAGTTTTGAAAGGCGGCGAGGGTCTTTCCCACCCGCTTCGGGAAAGTGGTGTGACGCAACCTTTGCCTTGGCGGCGGCTTGTTGTCGTAGCTGCCGCACCTTCGGCAACCGTTGCTAGGGAGAAGCTAGGAAACTCCCTGCTGCTGAAAAGGCAACTGTGCTCTGTAACAAGCGCAGGGCGAGGGAGTTTATGTCACAGTGCTGTGCAGCACTTTCGCTTTCTCTCGTGCCCCAAGCCCCATATAATATGACAGCCCCATATTTCTTTCTTCAAAAGATAATGTAGTTTCATTGGCAAGCACAGCCACTTACACAAGTCTCTCCAAAGGGCGGCCGGCTTCAGGCGACTGGAAAACCAGAAACTTGAGTTTAAGCCAGATCCCCGTTTAAATAGAAGTGCTCCAGTTCAACTGGTTTGTGGACTGTAAAAAGGGGGAGATCATCAGAGATTGCGGGACGCACACTGGAAAGAAGGAAGTTGTTCAAAGGTGAAACGAGTCTGACCGCTCCCCTACCAAGTTCCAATTAGTTGCATGAACTACCTGTTGAGAGTAAATAAACGTCATCATGCATTTAGATGGTGTATCTTCCTATGTTTGCTTTCAGAAAGCTCTCTGAGGGCATTTAAAACTCCTGGGCATTCTTATCTGCTTGTTGCCTGCCTCTGATGTTTATATCTAAGCACCAAGGGTACATTTGTCCAGTTCTTCACCAGGGACAACACAAAATTTGTCTCCAGTTCTGTATCTGGGTGTGTCATAAAATGAGTTCCAACTTCAGGTGCGGAATGTCTGATGCTGATGCTGTGGTATGCTGCTTTTGGAAGTAGATCAAAATATCAGGATCAAGCAGGGACAGAGAAATCATTTGTCCTTCAAAACAAAGTAATAGGTCCTTGTTTAATAGATTTGGAGATACTGCACATGCAAAGGTTTTGCTTTTGCGTACAGTGTCGACTTACAAAACGCTACTAGGTTCAGCTCTGCAAGCCACTTGAAACAAAGAACCTTCAAGAATGAAGGAACTAAAGAAAGAACCTTGATTTGCAGGTGGAGTATTCACTGACTGGGTTCGCATGATACACTAAGCCTCAGTGGGAGTAAACCTACTGAGGCTTAGTGTGTTGTCCAAACCCAGTAAGGCTGAGTTAGGGTGGTTAAGGAGAGTCTGCTTAACCACCCTAGTAAGCCATGGCTTGTAATATAGTTTACAAAACTCTAGTAGGATTAGCGTGTCATCCAAACCCAGATGACACACTAACCCTCCTACAAGCCAAAAAGGCATGGAGCCCCTTGGTCGGAGTGGCAAACAAGGGCTGCCACTCTGGCCAAGGGGCTCTGGCCAATGACAGCCGGCCAAGTGCCCGAGCAGCACTTAGCGTGGCTGTCATCGGCTTCCCCGCGCACTCTGGCCGATGTTGGGAGAGCAGGATTGCTCGTGAGCAATCCCACTCTCCCGGCATCAGCCAGAGTGTGGGGGGAAGCCCCAAAGGACTGCAGTGACAGCGGGGGATCCAGGCACCCGGGCTCGCTTGCTCTTGAGAAGGCAGCAAAAAGGCAAAGTGGGGGATCCAGCTGCCGCCATCCTTTTGCCTGAAAGGACAGAGGTAGCAATGCCTACTCCTCTCCAATCCCCGCTCAGGGATTGGGCAGGAGGAGGTGCATGGCAGACCCCTCCTGCCCCACTGTCCTTGTTGGATGCGGCACCCATGGGTGCTGCACCCAGAAAGAACGGGGGTGGGAGTGTTTCCCCATCAATGCGGCTGTGCTGCGCTGACAGGGGGAATCAGTCCCCCGGCCCTCCAGGACTAGCTAGTCCTGGAAGATGGGGGGGAGTGATTCTGGCGGCGGCAGCAAAGGTAATTGGCCATGCACTGACTTTGAAAGACAACATGTAGCCACGCCCCCTCACTGCTGCCGCCATGCTCCCTAGCAAGGGTGGGTTAAACCAGTGGTTCTCAACCTTTTTTTGCCCCATTCATCCTTTTCACCATATGTAGAATGTCATCCCCCCCCCCCTTTCCAAGATTGTCTGACTTAATCTGTGCCATACAATAAGGTGTGATGTCCTATAGGTTATGTACAATCTGTAGAATTGTAATTTGTAGAAAGATCAGTATTCCAACAGTTTGAGTCTGTGGTCACCATTTCCCCCCTGAAACCCTAAATCCCCCCCTGGTTGAGAACCCCTGGGTTAAACCCACCCTTGCCAGGGAGTGTGGCAGCGGTGGCGGCAGCAGCGAGGGGGCTTGACCGTATGCTGTCTTTCAAAGCCACCCAGCTCACTCTCCTGCTCCTGCTTGAGTGAGTGCAGGGGGGTAAGCCGGCGGGGGGGGAGGCTCCTGGCTTTTGTATGTCCCCCCACTCCTGTTCTAAAAGGTTGAAACACCTCTCCTAAGGCTTCTCTACTGGCAGTAAGAGCTTTAAGCTAAAATATGCTGGTATCTTTGGTATTTTCACCCTGCCCCCTCAGCGCCATCTTCCACTGGAATGTGTGTGTCCCCACTTGCCACATCTTCTCCAAAATTGAATTTGGATCTCAGGCTGAAAGATATTCAACATGCCTGATGTATATAGTGCCTCTGAGTGTTCAAAGTGTTTCACAGATATTAACTCTATGAGGTCGGTGAGCGTTGCTATCTTCATATTACAGTGTCGAGGCTTACACTGAAATACACTGTCTTGCCTAAGGCCAAGGGAATTCACAGCAGGGGCATGAGTTGGACCAGCCTCCCCCCGCCCCCATTCATAGATTAGTCACTATGATACACAAAGGGTGTAATCCTATACATGTTTTTTTTAGACAAAAAAAAAGTCCTACAACTCCCAGTATTTCCCAGCCAGACGTGGGTGGCTGGGGGATGCTGGGAGTTGTAGGACATTATTTCTGCCTAAACATGCATAGGATTGTACCTAATTCTCTCAACCTGAGATTTTGCTGTGTGGCACCAGTACTATGCAACTTCCTAAAGCAGGATAGGTACCTTTACCATACTATGTGTCATTCTAATCCCCTGAATTCGCTCCCCCAGCTATTCTAATACAGATCAATGAATCTTTCATTACAGGTAGCAATGCTGCCTGCTCCCTCTCCCAGCGAGGAAAGATGTTCTGTATCAAGATTGCTGGGGCAGCGGGGCTAAGTGTGCTTTGCTTTGGGAGGGTCACATTTAAATCTCCTCAGATGGAACGTGAATCCACACATCTTCTACTCCTTATTGCATTGACCTTCCCCAATTAGCTACAAAGCAATTCACAGGGTTATCTGCGGTGTGAACTTGCTGTTATAGCTTCCATTCTTCCTTGTGCCTGTGCTTTCCTTCCTCTGAAAAGTGCTGGTTCTCCTCCCCCAGACATCTGCATGGAGGCATTTTTCCCACAGCAGGAATCAAATTCTTCTCTTGGCATGCTATGGTTTCTCTCCACTGGCCTCCTACCTATAGCACCATGTCAGCTAGTACAGGGGAAGAATCTGCAGCCCCTTTCCTGCAAACTGGTTGTGTATTGCGTGTGTACCAGTAACGTGTGGGGTGTGTGTGTCAGTGATGCTTGCTGATTGGTGCTTTCCATGCATGGGTAATATGGGGGCTTTGTCAGTGAGCAGCAGAGTTTCCAGGTACAGTACAGGCAGTCCCCAGGTTACGAATGAGTTCCGTTCTTAAGAATGTCTTTAAGTTGAATTTGTATGTAAGTCAGAACAGCATAGCGTTCTATACGTTAAAATCGGCATTTACGAAAATTACGTAAATTATGCAATTTGCGTAGTATACTACGCTATGTACTCTATGTAAATGACATAGCGCCGGGGAACCCAGAAGTCAATTCTTAAGTATGGGTTGTCTGTAAATCAGACCTTCTTAACTCGGGGACTGCCTGTATTTTTCATGGGTGCCTGTCATTGTTGCTATGTTAGCTTTTGTTTATACAAGTATTGTTGTGCTCTCAAATGGAAGTGGATAGGAGCATGACTACTTTAGTCCAGCATTAACCTCAGCAGCCTTCCTCAACCTGATGCCCTGCAGATGTGTTTGGCCTCTAACACATCTGGAGGGCACTAGGTTGGGGAAGACTGAGCACTGGTGTAGAAGCCAACTGCAAAGTGGGATTATCTGCCTGCCTGATTTTTTTTACCACACAGAGTAGCTTTTCAACCAATATACACTACAGCAGAGTAGCCTGTTGAAGCCATTATTATTGGCTTCAATTAATTTTCTCTGGATACAGTTTAGCTTCCTCTTATCAGAAGTGGAAAGTTCAAAACACCTTTAGGTCAGTTTTTTTTCTGGAGAAGAGCACACTGGTTACTTTGTAATATCTAGTTTGTCCATCAGGACTGGGGACAACATGGTCAGGAAATATTATGTAGTATTACTAGGGATTGGAGAATGAGCGATGTTCGAGCTAGTCGAGGTTCTCTGTTTTCCACCCTGATGTTTGTCTCACCTCATTCTCACTCCTGAGCATGAGCATCTTGTTTTTCCGAACAGGAAAAGTTTGTATTTTCAAACATGAAAAATGCACACTCTTCCAAGCACGCACATCAACTGTGCAGTTTTCCCCATAGGCTAAAGTATGAAACTGCAGTTTGGGGGAATACACATTTTCGGAAGTGCACCCTCGCACAAGTGCACACAAATGCACGCTCAGAAAAGTGCAAAAAAATATAGTATATCTCAAGAATTATGTTCCTGCTTGCATTCATGTTTGGGGTTGCAAATGAGTCATGTTCACATGATTTCTAGTATCAGAGGCAGTACACCTATGTACTCTCCAGTTGCTAGGGAACATGGACGGGAAGGTGCTGTTGCACTCATGTCCTGCTTGTGGGATCCTGTGGGCAGCTGGCTGGCCACTGTGTGAACAGAATGCTGGACTAGATGGACCCTGATCCAGCATGGCTCCTCTTATGTTCTTATGATTTGAGAACAAGAACGAAATTCTCATACATCCCTAAATTGAGTTCATCATGTCATGAGAAATCATGAAGAAAGGAAAAAGGTGGGAAAGTTGTCTTAAATTTCCACATCTACAGTGGCAGAGCCTGGTACCTCTGTGGGCCTCAGTGGGTGCATGTTTGGATATAAAAGCTGACACAAGTTAAAAGTCAAACCATACATATACTATGTTAGAACTGGAGCGATGATTTCCATATTTCTTCACACTCTTCCATCCTTGACTGAATGAAAAGCATTTATAAACACTGCTGTTGAATTGCCAAAGACGTCAAATGACACATGGGTACCATTTTCTGTTGTTCAGAAAACTCTTTGCTAGCATTAGGCCATGGCAGACATGTAATAGGACAATAGTTTAGTGTTCTCCGGAATATGGGAACACCAGAGTTTCCATTCCTTTACATTTATTACTATAGATACCAGGCACAATCAACAAAGTCTTCCCAAAGATGAATGTTGTTACTATATGAAAAACTGAATAAACCCTTTGTGCTTTACTGAATCCTCAGCTGTTTTTAAGGGTGTTTTTTTTTTTTTTAAAGGACAACAAATCCAGAAAAGGGGAAGGCTAACATGGGATGCGGAGAGAAGTTACACAAATATAAATTAGTTTGAAGAAATACAAATTAAGGCATAATCCTATGCAAGTTTAGACAGAAACAAGGCCTACAACTCCCAGCATGCCCCAGCCGGCATGCTGGGAGTTGTAGGCCTTGTTTCTGTCTAAACTTGCATAGGATTGTGCCTTCAAATAATTATAACTACCAAGTTCTAACTATTCTGATAGATTTCTCTTTAAGAAACTGGTATTGATGCAATGCAAGAACCCCATAAATCAGATTTAATTCTATGTTTTGTGCTTATATATATAGTAGCTTTATGTGTACAGTACATAAACATGTCCCTTAAGCCACACAGGAAGCATTAAAAAAAAAGAAAGCATCATCTGATTCTTATAAAGTCAACAGGCAGTGAACAGAGGTCTCTGCAATATCTAGTTTGGTTGTTGTTGTTTTAATAACAATATTTGAGCTAGCTTGTTTTTCTAGTAGTTCTTAATAGCAGCAGAATTCCATCTCTATAATTTATTCTTAAAGCTTAATTATAAGGCAGTGTTGATTCAAAATTAAACAAAAGATCAATTCGATGCACACTGGCCCATATCAGCATTCTTTTTTCACTGATAGTATATCTGAATGTTGCAGAGGGTACTCCCACACAAACCATTTAATGAGAAACACCAGCATAAATATTTGTCTATATCAAATGCCTGGGTTGGATTCTCTTTTATTATTAGCCTGCACATGTTTTCTTAAATGATAACGTGAATCCTGTGTTTCTCAGTTTGCAGCCTCTGCGTGGCTTGTCTGTTTGACAACCTATTGTTAGCTTCCATGTTCCAGCAATGTAGCTATGTCATACAATGCTCACAAAATGAGAAATTCCCACCAAGGAAGTGCTACAAAGAAGAAATTGTGCAGAGTTTTGGAGATTGTAATGTTCATAAACAAGCATACATGGACATAATTAAGTATGTGCAAAGCCTAGTACCCCATCAGACATGACATGATCAGAGAGGCAGCAGAGAGGGTCTAATTCAGAGTGGAAGGGGTGTGGGAGGCAGGGACGTCTTGGACAATTTCTGTAAATGTGCAATACATTTGGCGTAGCTGGACATCCAGCCACCCAAGATGCATTGTGCATGTAGGGAAGAATCCAAGGTCTCCCTCTACCCTACACCCTTCCCAGCACAAAGCAAGGTTATGTTGATGCATGGAGGGGATCTAATCTGTACTGGGAGCAGTGCAGGGAGCACAGAAGCTTGCCTGCTAATGTTACTGGGCGTGTGAGAGGTCTCCAGGTTTGCTCAGACTGTACGGCATGGATGTTGTCTTCCCTGCCATGGTCGGCTGAAATGACTCTATGGAGGCAATGGGAAGGGAGGAAGTAGGGCCACACCAGAAGGGGAACAATAAAGTGGAGGCCTCTAGGCTCCACCATGCATCCAGTGATCTCTTTTGGTACACAATGGGGCCTAGAGGACTTTTGGAAGCCAGGAACCATTTTTGCCCATTCCAAACATCCCATTAAGGTAGCTACCTATGAATGGCCAAATAAGAGGAAATGCATCACCAAAAAAGAGAGGATATTGATCTGCATAAAATGTGCATGTGCTAATTTATACAAATAGCTACAAATTTATAATTAATAATTATAATTTAAATAGAAATATAGTAAATCTGATCATAGAGCGGAAGACTGCAACCAGGTGCCAGTCCAGTATGCTGTTCGGGCACTGTTGATGGGCAACAGTTTTTATGGTTCTTTATCTTTAAACCAAAATTGGACTGGACAGCACTTCAAATAGAGAAGCATCCTCTGTAAAAGAAGACACATGGCTGCCTTGCAACCAAAACTTTAGCCAGACACTGAAACAGATCTGGAAAAAAAAATGCACCAGCAAAATTCCATGTTTGGCCTGTTTCACTTTCAGAGGCAAAGCAAATTTATGGAGATTTCCTCCCTTGGTTCTGTTGACTAATCTGCCATAGCTTGAAGGCAATCCAATATTTAACCTAAATCTTAGTGCTGATGGGGAAAAAAACAAAAAAAAAAAAAAAGGTCCCTACAGATGCCGTATCTACACACTTAAAAAAAAAAAAAAAGTAGCAGCTACTCTGGATTACACAGTGATATGAAACTTGGTGTACTTCATCTATTTTAAATGTATTGAAAATCAAACTCAGGGTTGGGCCCAAGTACGAAAAACTTGTTGGCTCAACTAGATTGATTGAGTTAGTGTAGATCTATAACTGTATTAGTTAGAAAATCTTGACATTTTGGTGGTGAATTTGTAACACGTTTTCGCGGTGGGTTGTTGTAAATAATATTGTTTTTAGTAGTATGATTTATTTATAATAAAAATCTATTCCTAAAATAAATAAATAAATAAATCCATTCCTAGATCTATAAATCTATTCCTAGATCTATGAGGGAGATGAGAGGGAGCGCAGGGCCATTCCACCAGCCCTGCTGAAAGGCCACCCTCCTGAAGGCTCCTCCTTCCTCAACTGCCACCACAGCGGCCATTCCAGCAGGCTGAGAGGAGGGAGATGAGAGGGAGTGCAGGGCCATTCCACCAGCCCTGCCAGGAGTATTCATTAATATTCCCCCTTCTTCCCTCCCCATTCCTTTTTCCTTGTGTGTTGTGTCTTTTTAGATTGTAAGCCTGCGGGCAGGGACTGTCTTGTTAATTGCTGTAAACCGGCCAGAGAGCTTCGGCTATTGGGCGGTATAAAAATTAAATAAATAAATACTTCAGAGTTTAAAGCAGACATACCCCCCCCCCCCCCCATAATTTCTAGCTACTGGTCATTTTCACTCTGCTTAGATTTTATTGGTGGCAGTATTCGAGTATTATTAATGACACTTACAGTACCTTTCTCTTAAGAACCCATTAGCAGATCCTCATCTGGGATTTTAGGGGAGCATTTGAACAGGGCTCTGCATTAGACTTGAACTTCCTCCTCCTCTCAAGAAGATTAATGCTCTCCCAGTTTATATTAAGCAGCTGAACAGCTAGCTTCATAATGCATGAACTTTTTTTTTTTTTAACTGCTTTCAGACTCTCAGTAAGTACCTAATGCTTTGGCATTAGGTAGTTTTATTTGTTTGCTTAGATATACCGTAGGTATGTTAGTGGGCTAATAGTATGGGCACGTATTCCTTCAAAAAACAAAACAAAAAACAAGCTGAATTGTTTTGTTTTTCTGGCAATGGGAATTTTTTAAAGAGGTAATTACTTATGCAATTAATTGCTAATTGCTTATGCAGTTTAGTTACATTACATACAATCTCATTATTAAACCTTTAATGTTTACGTTGCTCATGATTTGAGATGTTAATGTCTCCAACAGTGTCTCCATTTACCAAATTATATGCCCAACCTCTTAGAAGGGGAGCATCAACTACCATTTATAATATAAATATTTTCACTGATATCAAATATTTTAATAGCAAACTTCCTAGGTGTTTCAGTAGCTGGCAGAAGGCCCTAAAACAGGATCCAAAGGCCCTCTAATCCTCCTGGGAGGGACAAGATTAGGCCTCTCAGCAATGCCACTCTGGAGCTGGCATAGTGAAATGCCCCCTTCATAGCCACCATTGCTTTCAATGGTGTGGGGTGTGGGAGAATAAAAAATAAAGATTGGCTGGGCCAAAAAGTCCAGCAAAGCCTTTCCCCACACCTCCTGGAAGCAGTAGAGGATCCACCATTCGTCCCCTACCCCCATCACCCCGATGCCACTTAAGATTGCTCTATTTGTTGAAGACTTTTTAAAAAGAAACATTTGTTATTATTTTCTCTCAAGATTTCTTCTTTCCACACACTTTTATGTCACTCTGCTTCAGAGTGTTATTAATGCCTGGTGACAGCTTAAATAGAACATGGATTTTTTTCTTTTCATTGTCTTTTCTCTATACATTCTCACCTTTGTGAGAGGGGAGGGAATATCATTTAGTGCTTTAAAAAACTTCAACACACAATTCTTTACTGAATTGATTTCATTAACTTTCTAAATTAGTAGTCTTCATTTTCCTTCCTTCATTTTTTTTTTTTTTTTTTACTGTTAACACATTTTTCTTCTCATGGTTTTTTTGGCCTACAACTCCCAGCATGCCCCAGCCAGCTCTGCTGGCTGGGGCATGCTGGGAGTTGTAGGCCAAAAAACATCTGGGGACCCAAGCTTGGAGAACACTGATCGGGATCAACAAACCCGTTCTAGCAGTTTGCATCTCTGCCAGGAGCAGCCCTTCCGTAAAGCTAGTGACCTGGTTCACGTGACACGACAACTCACCATGGCCGTTCACCTGCCTCTTGTTCCGGACCAGACAACAGTGGTGGTGAGGAAGAGGAGTGGTAGATGCCGCTGCGCTGCGCTGCCTGCGTGCTCACTGGCTCTCTGCCTTTCAAGCAAACAAGTGGTAGCAGTGATGGGAAAGTGGATGAGGAGCCAGAGCAGCTGGTGACAAACAATGGCAGTGAGAAAGCGGCCTTGAGTGCTATTTTTTTTTTGGTAGAAAGGCGGGGTATAAAATAAATATATAAATAAAGTATTGAGGGAGGGGGCCCATTGGGGGGTGTCTTGCCCAAAGCCCCTCAGGAACCTGAAGCTGGCACTAGTAGTCAGCCTGGCAAAAATAGAGCTCTTAGGTTCAGAAGGAAGCTGACAGTTTGTTCTTACTACATGACATTTAGGGAAATTCCTATAGCTTTCGTTTCTTTAAACAAGTGTTAATTCACTGATTTCTATTCAACAAAGGCAGAACATGGATAATACAAATCCCCAGTTTGCCAAATGTAATGTTTTCATGCCATGAGTTTGAGGATCCGTGCCAAAAATATTCCAGCTTGTATCAAATGTTTACCAGCCATGAGTTGATTTTCATAATATCCATGAAAATGAAGTAAATTATGTTTATTATTATTATTATTTGCATTTATCTATCGCCCATCTGGCCGGCAAACCGGCCACCCTGGGCGATGTACAGAAAATAAAACAGAACAAAATACATTAAAACATTTTTCTCCATTAAAATACATTAAAACAGTATAAAATTTTAAAATCTTAGCCCACCCCATATTCCCGCCTGAATAACCAAGTTTTTAATGAGTGGCGGAAGCTCAGCAGAGAGGGGGCATGGCGGAGGTCACTTGGGAGAAAGTTCCATAGTACGGGGGCTGCCACAGAGAAGGCCCTCTTCCTCGTCCCGACCAGTCTAGCTGCTCTGGCTGAAGGGACAAGGAGAAGGCCGTCTATGGCAGATCTTGTTGAGCGGCCCACTTGGTGTTGCTGGAGACGCTCCTTGAGATAGACTGGACCGGAGCCGTATAGGGTTTTAAAGGTCAAAGCCAACACCTTGAATTCAGCTCGGCAAGCAACTGGTAGCCAGTGTAGCTCCTTGAGCACTGGCGTGATGTGATCCCGCCGGCGGCTGCCTTTAACCAGGCGAGCCGCCATGTTCTGTACCAGCTGTAGCTTCCGAACCGTCTTCAAGGGTAACCCCACGTAGAGCGCATTACAGTAGTCTAGGCAAGAGGAGACCAAGGCATGAACCACCAATGGGACCAGATGATTAGGAAGGTAGGGGCGCAGCTGCCATATCAGATGGAGTTAATACAGCGCTGCCCAGCTCACAGCTGCCACCTGAGCCTCCATGGACAGCTGGGAGTCTAGAATGACTCCCAAGCTGCGGACCTGGTCCTTCAGGGGTAGATGTACCCCATTCAGCACCAGGTCAACATCCCCTAACCTCCCCTTGTCCCCCACCAGAAGTACCTCGGTCTTGTCGGGGTTCAGCTTCAGCATATTCCTTCCCATCCAGCCACCCACTGACTCCAGGCACTTGGACAGGGTCTCAACGGCCAACCTCGGTGAGGATTTAAAAGAGAGGTAGAGCTGCGTGTCATCTGCATACTGATGACACTGCACCCCAAACCTCCTGATGATAGCTCCCAGGGGCTTTAGGTAGATGTTGAACAACATCGGGGAGAGGAGGGAACCCTGCGGCACTCCACAAGTGAGCAGCCGAGGGTCCGAAGCCTCCTCCCCGAGAACTACCCTCTGGTACCTTCCAGAGAGGAAGGACTGGAACCACTGCAATACAGTGCCTCCTATGCCCAACCCCTCCAGGCGGTCCAGGAGGATACCGTGGTCAACGGTATCAAAAGCCGCTGAGAGATCGAGGAGGACTAGAAAGGAGCATTCGCCCCTATCCAAAGCCCTCCTCATATCATCCACCAAGGCGACCAAGGCCGTCTCCGTCCCATGTCCACGCCTGAAGCCCGACTGGCACGGATCTAAATAATCGGCTTCATCCAAGTGTGCCTTCAGCTGAGCACCCACCACCCGCTCGATCACCTTGCCCAGAAATGGTAAATTGGAGACTGGGCAGAAGTTGTTCAGATCCTGGGGATCCAAGGAGGGCTTCTTTAGAAGAAGTCTTATTACTGCCTCCTTGAGGGCTGATGGCATAACTCCCTCCTCGAGGGAGGCATTCACCACCGCCTTGATCCCCTCACCCAGTCTCTCCCTACAGCTCATAATGAGCCAGGACGGGCAAGGGTCAAGCAAGCAGGTGGTCGGCCTCACAGATGAAAGCACCTTGTCCACTTCATCAGAAGGAAGAAGCCGGAACCGATCCCACAAAACCGGTCTGCCATTGGCCTCCTCCCACTCACTCCCTGTGTCCACGACGTACGATATCCCACTCCTAATCCGATCAATTTTATCTGCGAAGTGCTTCGCTAAAGCCTCACAGGAGGCTTTAGACTGTTCCATTGGGTCCGGAGCGGCTGGACCGACCAGACTCCGGACCACTTGGAACAGCCTCCTGGGGCAGCACTCTGCAGACGCAATGGAGGCAGCATAGAAATTCTTTTTTGCTGCCTTCACCGCCACCCGGTAGGCTGAAGATGCAGCTCTAACCCGTGTTCGATCGTCTTCGGAGCGGGAATTTCGCCATCGGCGCTCTAGCCTTCTCACCTCTTGTTTCAGAGCTCGCAGCGACGGAGTGAACCATGGTGCTGCGCGAGCTCTGTTTAGGCGAAGAGGGCGCTTCGTGGCAACTCGGTCTAATGCCCTGGTGATTGCAGCATTCCAGTAGTTCACCAGGGTCTTGACCGAGCTACCGTTTGTGTGCTCCAATTCCCCAAGCGCGTTCAGGAATCCATCCGGATCCATAAGACGCCTGGGGCGGACCATTCTAATAGGTCCCTCACCCCTGCAGAGGGGTTGTGGCACTGAGAGATCCAACCCCACCAGATAGTGATCTGACCATGACAAGGGGGTGTGTGGATATACCCCCGATCTCCAGATCATTTCCCCCCTCTCCGGAAACAAAAACCAAGTCCAGTGCATGACCGGCTACATGGGTAGGTCCAGTTAATACAGGGTGCAGCTCCCAGGAAGCCATGGTCTCCATGAAGTCCCGAGGTGCCCCAGTGAGGGAAGCCCCTGAATGCACGTTGAAGTCCCCCAGCACCAATAGCCTGGGGGACAACACACGCACATCAGAGACCACCTCCAGCACCTCAGCCAGGGAGTCTGTCGTGCAGCGGGGTGGACGGTACACGAGCAGAATCCCCAGACTGCCCTTTGGACCCAACCTCCAGTACATGCACTCAATAAACTTGGTCTCCCGGAGAGGGAGTCTGGTAAGGACCAAGGACTCCCGGTAGATAACAGCCACTCCCCCTCCCCGTCCCCCAACCCTTGGCTGCTGGGCATACGAGAAACCGGCCGGACACAAGGCCGCCAGAGTAGGAGCAGCGGCCTCGTCCAGCCAGGTTTCCGTAACACATGCCAGGTCCGCACCCTCATCCAGGATCAAGTCATGGATGAGAGATGTTTTTTGGGTTTTTTGGGTTTAAAACATTTGTCTTCAGTGTAGCCCTCAATGGTAAACATGGAGACACAAGCCAAGAAAATTTGGTGCCTTAGGCAGAAAATCCAAATGATGCCCCTCATGGTATTAAAGGAATAAATACTAAATAACATACAGGCAGGCTGCCACATGGGCTGGTTGTCAGTAAATAAGATGCCCACCTTCAACCTTATTAACTGAGGAGGCTCTAGTCCTGTAAGAATTTGTTGTAACATTTTTAGATAAAGACAAGTAGAGCCCACAATAAAATGTTTCGGTGTATCCTCACTACTGGGCTAAAAGGAGTGCTCATGTTCAGTGTACCAATATTCAAGCTGCGGCAGGCGGTCACCATGCCTTATTGTGTCGTTTGAACCAATGAGGGTGGTTTGTTGGCATGGTTAACGAACCAACAACAACCCTAAAACAGCTCATGGGTTGTGAGTGGTTTGTTAACCACGCCAACAACCCACCTTCACTGGGTTCGGAAGACATAAGCCACAGCGAATGCTCACCACATCTTGAATATTCAAAATGGCCACTGGCACGCACTGCAAATAAGCCATGGTGGGCTGCAGCGATCATGCCAACGGAGTCTATATTTTCCATTTTTCTTTTCCAACTGACAGTCAACATTCCATGGCTTCTGAGCATGATCACTTCTTATTGGGCTGTCTTGGGGTTTGTTTTTGTTTTTTTGCCCCCTTAGGCTTCCCCCAATCCTAAATGTTTTTCTTTCTTTCTTTTTTCCTTTCTTTTTTGTACTCGGGAGATCCAGGTTCTAGTCCCCGCTCGGCCATGAAACTCACTGGGTGACTTTGGGCCAGTCACTGACTCTCAGCCTAACCTACCTCACGGGGTTGTTGTGAAGAAAATGGAGAGGAGGATTATGTAAGCCGCCTTGGGTTCCTTGCAGGAAAAAGGCGGGGTATAAATATAATTGTGGAGAAAAAGCGTCAGAGTTTCCTTGAGCACGCGCACACACACACACACACCTCCTCACCTGTAAACAAGTATAATCCCAGCTGGGGGCTAAGAAAGTCATGCAAATGTACATAGGTTATCTGATGGGGCTCGATGCCTCAGAGTCTGCCAAGCCCTTTGGCATGCAAATGTGATCTAAGCCCTGTAGTCATGAGCCGCCCCCCCACCTGGCCAGGTGAAGTTCGTCCTGATTGGCTGAAGACACTGGGCTACTGAAAGGAGGGGTGGGGAAGAGTCTATACTGCCTGCCGTGGCATTTGGGTTTCGTTGTTGTGGTCTGCACATGAAGAAGCACGGGACGGGGTAGGGCTTTGGCTGAGGCAAGCCCTGGAGAGGACCAACCAACCCCCAGGTAAAGAGTGAGGCCTGGGTAGTGATATGGTAAAGGAACTAGCTTTGTTATTTTGTAGCTCTACTGTGTATACCAAAGTGTCTCCCCACCTTGTCTCCTTCCCTCATTTCCCATCTTTTGTTGTAATCTGTTTACCTGAAATAAACTTTCCTGGTTTTACCCCACACGGCGTGTGTGGTTCCTCTGTGGTTCAGCGCTAAATCCAGAGTATAGACAAGGGCAAATCCCTGAGGGAATCAAGTCAAGACTACAGAGCTAAGGCTGGCAGTCTTGCACCTTGGATTTCTGGTCTTGAGTTATGGACCGGTTGGCAGTCCTTCTTCACAAAAATAAATAAATAGATCCCTCTTGTTTGTCAGGGGCCCTGCTTCTGCTACAATCCTGTTGGCACTCATGAGTTTGCTATTTCGAAGAGTAATGTCAGCTTCAGCCATTGTGGGTACGGGCAGGGCAGGGGTCAAATACTGCAGTTAATATAGCTTTGGGCCAGAAGGGGCTAATTCTGCACACCTGCTTGCATTTCCCCATATGTTTAAAACCATTGAAGGTAAGCCACCAGTGCATCCAGAATATGGTTGCAATCCTACTTCTAAAGGAATCAGTGTCAAAACTCCTACTGATTGCAGCTGAGCAGGAGCACAGTCTATATTGTCCATAATGCAACGAAGAGTTTAGTGAAACCACCAGAAAGATTAAACAACTGACAAAAGTCAGAAGAGACAGCACCTGCTCCACTCCCCAATTGATATAATCAACCTGATTTGAGGATTGACAAACACATACCACCAATATTCTGACATCATGTACAAGTATCTTATTTTGCAGCTAACATATTTCTTGTAGGGCTGTCACAGGAGAACTTCCCAATAATTCGCATCAGCAAAACCGATGATGAAGCATCATAAAATGCCCCTTATCTATACATGTTATCTTTATTTATTACACTTTTAGACCATTCAGTAACCAGAGTGCTTTGGGCAGCAGCATCAAACCTGAAGAATAGTTCAAATTCAAAGTTTTAATTCAGGCCCACCTCTAATTACAATGTAAATTTAAGAAAATTGCATTCCAGATTGGATCAGAATGAGATTAGAGGAAAACCAGCAATTTTGAACACAGATTTGCACTGCTCACTGTTGGGCGATTCAAAGTCCCTTCCTCAACCCCACTCCACCCCTGCAATCTGGATAACACTGACAGCTCCTCCCAGGTCTCCAGACGGTCTGTCCTTAAGAGGGGTTCTAGTGAAGGTGTTTTCCCAAGACACACGAATCCTGCTCAGCAACAGGAACCTGCTCTCTAGTGAAGCTCTATTCAGGCTGACTAATCGGTTGGGGGGGGGGGGTTGTTTTGGTTATTACATATACGCAGCACTGTTTTTATTACCACCGTTTACACAGGATGTGCAAAAACTACAACTTTCCAGGAAAGAAAGAAAAGTAATAGTGTGTTAAGATAATCTTCTTAGAATGGTACAAATGAGAAAACCATGATAAGAAACAGAGAATCAGCAGGAGGCAAACCACTTGCTCATAGGCCTTCTGGTACCTTTAGGCTAAACCTATGCCTGGCTTTAATCAGGCATGTAATTCCCCCACCAGGACCGGACCGCCCCAGCCCCATGTTTTGTGTGTCTTTTTTTAACCTAAAAGAGCCATCCAGCTGGTAATCTCTAATGGGAGACAAATGGATAGAGGGAGAAAGATTTATTTATGTATTAAGGAAAAAACCTCACAGTTTGCGCCCAGTTTGCCACCAAATTTCGGCATCTACCCACTATGGTGGCTTGCAGTGGACAACTATAGCTTGAAAATGAGCCAAATTTGTCAGTTCTAAACCTCTGTAGCAGCCAAGAGGCTTAGAATGGACTCCCCCCCCCACTTTTTTTGCTGTAGTGGCAGTGGGAGTGCAGCCCCCAGTGGGTCTCAGGGTGGGGGAAACTGGCCCCCAGATCGCCTGATGTTGCCCACCCCTGCTTTATACCCTCATTTGCCCCACTGCACTATTCCTATTGATACGCTCATTTATTTGAGATATTTGAATAAATTTACTGAGCCATTTCTCTTTAATCTGTTGATATACTTTGGTTTGGTATTGATGGCTGCTACCTTTTTTTTAATTATTATTATTTTTGCCAGGACTCCTGCATAACAGGAAGATGTTCACCAGGAAAAGTGTATCAGCATGTCTCCATGCTGGGAAAACCTCCTGTTGAATTTCTGCCTTGTAGCTATTCTAGCTAACTTCTAAAACAGTAGAAGGGTCAACATCTTTAGTCATGCTTAAAGTAGACCCATTGAAATAAATAGGACTTAAATTAGACATGAGTAAGATGACCCATTGATTTCAATGGCTCCAAGTATGGCTAAATTGGATCCCACCCATTGTTCTGAAAAGGAGACTTGCATTTTTAGCAGCATGGGGACTAGATCTGTCCCTTAACATGCATAGGAGTGGTTTAATTGTCCAGCACTTTTCAAGGCAGGGTCAGCTTTACCATTTCACAGGCCCACCATCCTCCATATGAATCTACTTGTAGGTTTGTGATCTTCCTCTAAGACCTTGATTTAGGTCTCCTAATCATTTGAAATACAGTAGAGAATTACCCAGGACAGGGCCTTTTCAACAGTGGCACCAAGATTTTGGAACTCACTCCTGGGAGATGCTTGCTATGATCCCTCTTTTCTGGTGTTCTGACATCGGCCTAAGGCCATGTTATTTCAGAGAGTTTTGTGGACTCTCTGTGTGAGGGGGCTCCATTTTTATCTTCCTTCCTTCCTTCCTTTTTCTTTTCTTTTCCTTTCTTGTTGAGCTTCTTCTGCTAAAGTTCTTTTCTGGTTTTGCATTGTTTGCGGCTGTTTAATTAACTAGTTTTGGCAGGCTGTTTTTTAAATATATAACATGCTTTAGTTCGGTTTCTAGTATTGGTGGTTTCTAGTTGCCAAGTAGAGTCTCTTGGCTCCCAAAAGGTGGGATAGAAGCATTTTTAAATAAATAAACAAATACATAAATAGGGTGGCCGATTCAGGGGTACTACTAAAACAGCAGCAAGTTCTCAGTTATATAATTACCGGTATATAATATTTTTATCACCATGAAGTGAAGGGAGCTATTTGGCTTTTCTTCCTCAAGCATCAAAATGGGTTGGGCTGCCTGTGCTTGGAGGTCAAGCCCCACCCCCTATATACGTATACAGTAATACCTTGGATTGCAAGCATAATTCGTTTCAGAACCGTGCTTGTAATCCAAAACACTCTTATATCAAAGCGAGTCTCTGGCGGGCGTGAGCGGGGCCGATTTTGGCCCGCTATGCCTGCTCGAGGCGAGCGGTTACATCCCTAGACTTGTCTTGCAAGACCTTGCTCGTTAATCAAGTCAAAATTTTTAAAAAATTTTTGCTTGTCTTGCAAAACGCTCTCAGACCAAGTTACTTGCAATAAGGTATTACTGTATATACACAGCACACACAGGCTAAAACTGGCCAGCTTTCACTCATACAATACTGAAATAATGTGTTCCTGACAGCGATGAAATGATGGCAGCAGCCTCTTCTCAATTCAGAATAGGCTTTCTAGCATTGCAGTTCAGAGCCTGCACCAACTTCTATCTGTGTATCATGCAAATGCCAGATGAATAACGCACATTAAATTAGTGCCCATTAAAGCACAGGAGGAAGGCACTAATGCATACAGGCCCTGGGATTACTTATTTTTCCCATTCTCCCTAGGGTTTAAAATATCCACTCCAGATTAAAACTGAGCTAAAATTAGGATTTCATTGTCGGCGTAACAACCGAAATAAGAACAATTCTTAAGTATTTCTAAATTTGCGCCCAGTATCTTGAGCATCCAACTTGATGTTGCATAGGGCCATTTAAATACCCTACATGGTGGTGGTACTTTTTTCCTGAGATTGCACAGTCCGTAGAGTGGACATGGGTCCTACTTTACAAAGGACAGCCCTGTATTTGAATGTGTCCTCTGTTTGCAGGGCTGTCTACTCCTAGTTCATTTTAAAGACAGAGAACCATCAGAAGCGAGAGCAGCAGCCTTGAAGTTTATTTATTTATTTATTTATTCAAATATTTATATCTCGCCTTTTTTCCTCTTGCAAGGGACCCAAGGTGGCTTACATCATCTTCCTCCTCTCCATTTTATACTCGCAACAACTTCATGAGGTAGTAGGTTAGGCTGACAGTCAGTAACTGGCCCAAAGTCACCTGGTGAGCTTCGTGGCTGAGCAGGGGACTAGAACCCAGATCTCCCGAGTGCCAGTCCAACACTCTCACCACTACGCCACACTGGCTTTGTGGCTATACCGCACTGAAGTTGCCTATCAACAACTCCCATCAGCTCTAGCCAACAAGCCTATGGTCATTCCTTCCTTCATTTCATTTCTATACCACCCAGTAGCCAGAGCTCTCTGGGTAGTGCATAAGATGATAACACATTATAAAACCTTTAACATAAGAAAATTTAAAACCGTTAAAAACAATTAAAAATACAATTACGGTACCAAGACCCAAGACAAAACTGGCATTAAAAAGTCCCACCATATGCCATCAAATGCCTCAGAATAGAGGGACGTCTTAACCTGGCACCAAAAAGATGACAATGTTAGTGCCAAGTGGAATGGCCAGGAATGCTGGGAGAGGTAGTTCAAAACTTCTGGTGGGCACCAAGTTGGCGAAGGCTGAGTTAGCACCTGGAAAGCAGACTGAGCAGGCAGGTATAGAGGTGACCTAGTCACAGCCAACTCTGATGACATGTATAGTATTCCTATTTAAATTTGCATCTCTACATCTAAATTAGTGTGGAGAAAGACTGCAACTGTCCTTCTTGGCGGGTTCGGCCACTCAGGGGTTAACCCGGACTCGGGTAGCCCTCTATCAGCGGTACGCAGCTCTCTGGCAGAAGCCGCGACCAATTATAACGCAGGCAAAGCGAGGAGACCGAGTTTTGAATGGATGCTACTACACTGTTATGGGTAAACAGAGTTTAATGGAGTGTAACAGAACATATACAAAGCACCACGCTAAGCACACACTTACAATTGAGCTGGTAGTGAGCCGCAAAAGCAATACAGACAGTTGTACCTGGAAATGCCTTGTTCCTAGAAAGCCGCTTAACTCCAAAAGGGCTCTTCTATGTTAGCGTTGTTCACTGGGAGCTCCCCCAGGGTTGAAGGTGGTTTGGCCTGAGCCATGGAGCTTGCAGCTTGCTGCCTCAAGACCAACAACCCTTTTCCCGCCACTGACCCTGGGCTTTATACCCTCTGTTGGGCCCCCTCCTTCTTGTCGTGCCCCCTCCTGGCACGACTGGTTTTTTCTTGTTTGCCCGGCACCTAGGAGTCTTTGGCTGTTCCTTTCTTCTATCCAACACCTGGGAATGAATATTCCTCAGCTCCTTCGGCTGCCAGACCAGGGACTTGCCAGGGGGCATGTTAATGACGTGTGTGTGTGTGTGTGTGTGTGTGTGTGTGTGAGTGTGAGTGTGTGGGCTATGGCTTTCTCTTCACAATTAGCATATGCAAATTTTATGCCAACCTTTGCCCTCTTCTGTCCTCTTTTTGGCAGAGCATAAGTGGCCACCCTAATGCCGTATCCTTAGCTAAACAACTCTTCCGTCTTGGCATAGCTCACTTGTAAAGGATAGTTCTGCGTGCAAAGCAAAACTGCCAGGCTTTATCTATGATGCTGGTTTGCTATTAGGTTTGAGTTCCATAATCACAGATAGCTCAGGGGAGTGTGCAAGGAAAGTAACATTCATTAACGAAGTGTGAATTGTCAGGTCAAGGAAAAGCTGCAAGTGAAAAGAAAGGGAGAATACAAAGGATCACCAAGGAAACTGGTGACATCATTCATTGTACCTCTCCCAGGCTTTTGCCCAGCACACACATGCCATATTCATAAGCAGTGAATCTCCCATTGTTTCAAACTCCCCTCACCCAAACTATGTGTGTAGTTAGTCCTATGTCAAAGTAACCTTGGATAAAGTAGCACTCCTGCTTATTCAAAAGTATATTATGTTATGGCTGTTCCCCTAAATTAGAGCTGAAATTATAAATTTGGGAGGGTAGTCTCAAACAACCGCTCTTAGCTTAAATTTCATAGATCTCATAGATCATAGAGTTGGAAGGGGCCCAGAAGGCCATCGAGTCCAACCCCCTGCTCAATTTAGGAAACTAGAGGAGGGGTCTCCCAACCAAGTAATAACCAGGCCTGACCCTGCTTAGCTTTCCACACTCAGACAAGTTTGCAAAAAGACACATGTACATTCTCCTAATTAATTCCTGCCGCCGCCACCTAAGGATTTAAAACAACCACTGCAAAGATGTACAAGTACTGGTCAGCAAGCTGCTACTTAACATTAACACCAATCAAAGAGAGTGGACGCTTGCGGGTGTTCAGCCACAATCAAATCACAGAGCAAAGGCACTTAAGATTGTGGCTTTGAAAAGTGTCCCTCAGGCGTGAATTTCAAAAGCAAGATTTAAAAAGATTCAAAATGCTACTCAGATCTGCTTCCTGAACATTTTGCAAAATATACATTGGTGAGAAGTATCATGTACAATGCACTCCTCTTGCCCTACGTCAAGTTTCCCCAGCCTGGTGCCCTCCAGATGTTTTGGACTTCAACTCCCATCAGCCCCAGCCAGCATGGCCAATCATTGGGTACGCTGGGAGCTGTAATCCAGAACATGTGGCAGGCACTAGGTTCCGAAAGGCTGTGCTAGATGCACTGATGCAAATTTATGTTGCCCAGTGGAACATTTGAAAAGCCCAAGCAGTAGCCTTAGAGGCAATTCACAGGGCTGAAATGGGGAACAAGGAGATCTGCCTTCTGCTTTTTTCTACATATTAATGCCTTCTTAAGATACTCAACAACAGCTGCCTGTACTGAGCTGCTCCAGAGGGAGCTTACTGTATATTTTGTTTTCCCTTCAAGTCAGGCTCTACCAAGGGGATTCTTGTGATTGCCACCAGTAACACACCGTGACCCAACCTAACAGTGCTTCATGTCAACAAACCTCCGCGTCACTCTTTCCATACTATCAGGCATGCATGTGTGCGCATCTTGAAACATAACCAGAGTCAGGTAGCAAACGGAAAGAAAAATAACAAGTGACCTAGAAGTGTGGCTGGAGCTATGTAAGAGATGCGGGGTTGAAGTTAATTAGCCCTTGAACTGTCAGGCCTGATTTCGTCCAGCTGGCTCTGACATTTCTAAGATTAATTAGGGAGTTAGCTGTCACATTTCACAAAGGGACCACCATTACGCAAGCAACGTCCACCTGCCTTCTGCACACAGTGCCTCAAAATTAGTTCTGGAAGCTAACTGTGGATTCTGGGAAGGGAGTCTTAATGGAGAAAATGCCATTGCACTTACAGTGCAATCCTGTGCAAGTTTACTCAGAGATGTAAGTCCCACTGTGTTCAGCGGGGCTTAGTCCCAGGTACGTATGCATAGCCTTACACACTGAGACTTGCCCTTTGAAGAAGGCGGGGTGCATAGAGTGTTGGACTGGGACTCGGGAGATCTGGGTTTCATCGATTTCATAGAGTTGGAAGGAGCCTACAAGGCTATCGAGTCCAACCCCCTGCTCAATGCAGGAAACTAGAGGAGGGGTCTCCCATCCAAGTAATAACCAGATTTGACCCTGCTTAGCTTTCCACGCTCAGACAAGCTGAGCCAGCATAAGCCACAGGCCTGTAGGTTCTGTTCTGGCGGCAGGAGCAGGCAGAGGGAACATCAGGGCCTGCTCCGGTTGGACTGCCCCTCCCAGGGCTAACTGACGCTCTGTTTTTTGTTTTTGTTTCTTGTATTTAATTAGACTGTACATCACTCAGAGTGGCCAGATGACTGGCCAGATGGGCGATTCAAAAATAAAATAAATAAATAAAATAAATGAATAATAGTCCCCTGCTCAGCCAGGAAGCTCACCGGGTGACTTTGGGCCAGTCACTGACTCTCAGCCTAACCTACCTCATGAAGTTGTTGCGAGTATAAATTATAAAATGGAGAGGAGGAAGATGATGTAAGCTGCCTTGGGTCCCTTGCAAGAGGAAAAAAGGTGGGATACAAATAAATGTAATAATATTTTTTTTAAAACCCAGCCACAGAGCATCATTTGTAGATTCCTACAGAAAGTGAAGGAAGAACACAAAATGGGTGCTTGAAAAGAACAGGAGTGTCTCATGTCATGCAGGCTACACAAAGCAGCCTGTTGGGCCTGCAGTTGTCACTTGCCATGGCAGAAGCGGTGTTAGGGGGCAGCCCGCTATAGCTAGAGCCCCAAATCTTTCATTTCAAGCCCTGAATCTCTGGGAGGCGCTCTGCCCCATCAGCCTACTGCCCAGGGGCACTTGCTGAGACAAAGATACAGGCCCCCTGATGATCTCTGTTGCACTTGATCCCCCTGGATTAGCTGGCTTTTTGCCCACATGTGCTTCACCTCCTGCTGCCCCCGCCTTGAATCTTTCTGCCTGAGTTTTTTTCTGAAATCAAATGCCCTCCTCTCCCCTGTCCGTATATCCCTTCTTATAAATAGGGGTGTCCTTAGGAGACAGGGTCCTTTACACACACACACACACACACACACACACACACACGACAGACTTTACAGCATATGTAAATTAGCATATGCAAATGTGTGCTTTTTTTTTTTTTTGTCCTGTGGGCCGGAGCCTCGGATCTTTCCGGCACCTGTGCCATGAGTGGGCAAGAATCTGGATAAGAATGTGAGTGCATGTGGACTAGAGCAGTGTTCTCCAACCTTGGGTCCCCAGATGTTGTTGGCCTACAACTCCCAGCATGCCCCAGCTGGCAATGCAGGCTGGGGCATGCTGGGAGTTGTAGGCCAACACCATCTGGGGACCCAAGGTTGGAGAACACTGGACTAGAGAGATTAAAACGTGTGCGGAATCCACATAATTCCGTCTTTCAAACAGCCATGCCAACATGTGTTTTTTAAGGTGCAATGCTATGCAACTTTAGACAGAAAAAAAGGCCTATAACTCCCCTTATGCCCTCTTAGACATGGGACTACACTTGGGTAATCCAGGGATTTGGGTAATGAGCGCCAGGAGGTCTGTTGTTTAGAAATCATAATCAGATTTTTAGAAAGGTATCCAGTTTGTGTCTGGACTTGTAAGTGGCTAGTTTTAATGGTATGGATTAAACTATTGAGCAGAAACAGTTTAATTTAAATATATAATTACCTCTTGCAGTTAAGCATCTTTTTTTTTTAAGTGCTACTTTTTAAAACTGACATGAGTCATCCCAAATCCTAGGCATTGGGTTGGACAGGAAAATGAAATAAATGGTCAGATTTGTTTGGCCCATGTTTATCTTTCAATAGATTTTCTTAATTCTTTAGCTATTTAAATTTTTAAAGGAAGACCTTACAGCCTGATCCTATTAACTCACACTTATTTCCTAGTGACTGGGTTCAGACAACACAATAACCCACACTCAAGGGTTATTGAGTGTGGGTTGTTATTGAACTGTAGGTTGTTGTTGAAACGTGGGTTATCGTGTTGTCTAAATCAAGCTGAGATAACAACCCAAGTTCACAACCCAACAACAAACCATGGATTCTCTTCATGAGTTGTTTGTGGTTAACAAGCCATGGTTTTTTTTAGCATAGCTGGGTTCAAACAGCACGATAACCCACAGTTCAACAACAACCCACAGTTCAACGACAACGCACATTAAACTCATACTCAACCCTTGACTGTGGGTTCTCACATTGTCTGAACCCAGTCACTGTGTTCAGTGGAGCTAACTCCCAGATAAGTGTGCACAGGAGTGCAGCCAGTTCCTATGCATGGTTACTTGGATGTAAACTTTAGGCTGCAATCCTATACACCTTTACCTGGAAGTAAGCCCTATTGAACTCAACGGGGCCTACTTCTCAGTAGACATGTACAGGATTCCAATGTCACCGTGTTTTGCTCCCAGGAAAGTATTCATAGGATTGCAGTGCAGCCTCACACTTACCTGTTGGGAACAAGTGCCACTGGCATGCGATTCTGAATTAATGTGCATAGGAAAGGCTGTCATTTTGCAGCCAGTAAACCACAAAGCCTCCACTTTCAGGATTGGATGCCCCACACGGTAGGAAAGGGACAGAACTTGCATCCTCCTCCTTGCTCAGCTTCCCATGGGATACAGATGTAAACTGCCTTAGGCAATATGTGCGTCTGCACCCAGGATTACAGTAGCTGTGACATTTCAGAGGAGCTGTGTTTTGGAGGGAGCAGCAGCGAGAGCAAAAGTCGGTAGACTCCTAGGCACATGACTGGCTCTAGCCACTGAGGCCAGGGAAGGAGAACCTGTGGCTGGGGGCAGAGCTGGGTCATTTGAGATGCTGGGCTTAAATCCCTTAGGTATGACTTCAGTTGTGAAGCACAAAACTAACATTTCTATTCCTCACCGCACACGCATGCACGCACACATGCTCCAGGGATGGGGACTCGAACTCCAGGACTCGACTCGTAATATTTTTAATGGGACTCGAGACTCGACTCGACTCCCAATATTTTTAATGGGACTCGAGACTGGACTCGGGACTCGAGACCAAGGACTCTTCAACATCTCTGGGCTGTGCCAGAAGGAGTGGAGAGGAGTGCGATCGCCGGCGAAGAGCGCATGGAAGCGAGGCGCGCCGCTGCTCGCCCACTATGGACGGCTACCAGGAGCGCAGCCCCACCGGTGTGTCGAGATTTATTTTGATTGATGTGTTGCGTACTTGGGAGAGGCAGAGGAAAGACCTGAGATTACTCTGTGCAGCTGCTCTGAGTGTGTTTCTGGTTCCAGCAAGTTCATCACCAGTGGAGCGGGTGTTCAGTGAGGGTGGAATTGTGATGAGACCTCACCGTTCCAGAATGGGGGCCAAACATTTAGAAAAAATCGTGTTCCTCAAATGCAACATGGATAAATTTTAGGAAGTACAGCAAGTTTATTTTTTAAAATCATTTTCCTAAAATGCAACCTTTCAGACATTTTGGGTTTGGCTGCCTGCCTCTGCCTGCCTGTTTGGGGGTTTCCATCCTCCTCTGCCTGCCTGGTCTTTTCTTGACCAGTTCCACAGTTTGAATTGTCCAAGACAAAGGCCTCTGCCTGCCTGCTTTGGGGTTCCCTGCCTCCTCTGCCTGCCTGGTTATTTTGGGTTTGTCTGCCTGGTCTGTTCTTGCCAAAATCAGTTGCAGAGTTTTGAAATAAAAAGGCACACTTGTGCCTAGAATTTATTTAAGCCACACATCTGAAATAGCCTTATTTTATTGGGAAAACCCCCCATTGATTTTAATAGGGACTCGTGGAGTCAGCTTTGGGAGGGACTCGGGACTTGGGACTCGTGAGTCACCATTTTGGACCAAGGACTCGGACTCGAGACTTGGGTCCAAAGACTCATGACTCGACTCGTGACTTGAGACCAAGGACTCTTCAACATCCCTGACATGCACTCACCACCACCACCACCACCACCATGCGATGCAATGCTTTACAACTGCTTCTACATTGCTGTAGAGCAAAAGATTTTTTAAAAAATCCCTGTATGCCAACCCTGATGTTGTTGTTGTTGTTGTTGTTGTGAAGGACTGCCAACCGGTCCTTTACTCAAGACCAGAGATCAAAGGTGCCAAACTACCAGCCTTAGCTCTGCCGTCTTGACACTGATTCTCTCAGGGCCTTGTCCTGGGTCTATACACAGGATTTAGCACTGAACCACAGAGGAACCACACACACGCGTGTGGGGTAAAACCAGGAAAGTTTATTTCAGGTAAACAGATTACGACAAAAGGTGGGAAATGAGGGAAGGAGAAAAGGTGGGGAGACACTTTGGTATACACAGTAGAGCTACAAAATAACAAAGCTAGTTCCTTTACTACATAACTACCCAGGCACTCTCTTTACCTGGGGGTTAGCCTTCTTAGGGCTGGCCTCAGCCAAAGCCCTACTCTGTTTACAAAGTAAACAGTATAATCCCAGCTGGGGGCTGGGAAACGTCCAGGCCACAACCCAAAAGCCACGGGCAGGCAGTATAGATTCTTCCCCCGCCCTCCTTTCAGTAGCCCAGGTGTCTTTAGCCAATCAGGATGAACTTCATCTGGGCCAGGCAGGAGAGGGGACTCTTTGTTAGTGCTTGGGCTGTATTTGCATGCAAATACCTGTGGCACCTGAGACTCTGGGAGGGGGGGGTCTCAGGAGCCATCAGAGAACTATATGTACATTTTGCATTTCCCAGGCCCCAGCTGGGATTATACTTGTTTACACGTGAGGAGGTGTGTGTGTGTGTGTGTCTGGTGCAGGAAACTCTGACGCTTTTTCTCCATTATTATTATTATTATTATTATTATTATTATTATTATTATTATTATTAATAGTAATAATAATACTCTGAGCATGTGCAGTTTTGCATTTTAAACTCACTAATCATGACTACAGGAACTTCTGCCATCCTGATGCTCAGCACATTTACTTGGAAATAACCACCATTTAGTTGCAGAAGAGGAATATATATATGAAAGTAAAAATAAAATGGGCACCTGTAACCATGTACATGCCCAGCGGGCCACACCCTTTAAAAAAATAAGAAGGAAGAAAGGATGCTGCAGTACACAGTGCTGGCCCTAGTGAGCCCCGGCATGCCCATGCTGGTCGAGAGGTTGATGATGCCACCGCTCTCAGGGTGGCTATTTGGAGGCACTGTGGGGCCTCGGACTTTGGCCCAGAGTTCCAGTACTAGCTGCACCACTGCCTGAGTCCCTCCAGATGTGGCTGGACTCCACATCCATGCTGGCTGAGGCTGATGGGAGTTAAGAGTCCAACCACATCTGGACGTTCACAGGCTCCCCACCCCTGACCTGGGCAGTTGTCTTCTGAATGTCTGAAACAAACAGACAGCGATCGGGTGAGCGGCACCACCCATTCTCCCAAGGATTTAACGGGGAAAACATTCTGTGTTCTTTTCAGATGCTTTGGGGGGGGGTAGCTGTTGTGGGGAGCAAATAAGCTTTCGACGGATGAAATGTGTGCCAACTGTATCCCTGGAAATTACATATATAGCTCATCTTTGTAAGCCTCTTAAATAGACAAAAGGGTTCCTGATTAATGAACACTAGACATTGTTTGGTCCACTGCATGGTAGTATCAGTCTAAAAGCAAAAAACAAATTAAGTGCAGCAGTGCCTTCCATCTCCCATAGCCTTATTCTAACGCTGGCTGCCTTAGTACACTTGTACTTTGTTTTCTTTACAAACATGAGTCTCACTCTTGGTTATCTGGATTTTTTAAATTATCCTTGAGCTTTCTATTGAGAAAGAGAAAGAGAAAGGTGGATATTTGTGCAGCTTTGATTTAAAGAAGCGTTTAAAAACTGGATTTTGTCTCACTGCTTGCTTATAATAGCACTGGGCTGTTTCAGCAACAGTAGAACCCTTTCACTAGAGCCTCACAAACAGGAGAGCACTTAAGCTAGCGATGCTTTGTTTCCTGACAAGCACATCTTTTTATAAATGGTTTTAAAGCCTTATAGCAATATTCTGCGTTCTTCCTTCAGCGGGCCTATTCCGAATGGCAGCAAACCTTAGCCCAGCCCAGCCCAGCCCAGCCGTCCCCAATCTGGTGCCCTCCAGATGTGTTGGACTGTAACTCCCAGCATTCCCAGCCAGCATAGCCAATAGTTGGGGATGATGGGAGTTGTAGTCCAACACATCTGGAAGACACCAGGTTGGGGGAGCCTGGCCCAGCCCCTCATGAAAGACATTTAGAGCACTTGGAGGTGTGCCACGAATTATTTCCCAGGCGATTTAACAGATAAAATTGCTCACATTCAGCTCTGATTTGGTGCCCTGGTTGCAGTAGAAATACAGGATGTTCCCAGGGACCGATCTGGTCACCAGTGCTTGGATAGATTCCAGCTGTTGAGCCTGAAGATATTCGTGGGTGCTTGGAGAGGTGCAGCCTACCATCTGTGTACAACCTACAACCCTTACCAATACTGGTTTATGAGATCTAGCCCAGGGGTGGGAACAGGCCTGGTCCTGGCCTGGGGGCTGAATCCCCCCCCCCGGCCAATCTGGAGGGCCAGATTATCTCAGTGGGATGATTCCCGGGGCACTGTGGGAGTGAGTGAGCATGTTGCCTCCTGTGCACTTGTTGGTTCCGCTTTATATCTGGCTTTGTAAACAACCCAGGAACAAACCAGGATCGATTGTTGGGTTAAAACTCTGAGTTGTTTAACTCTAAACAACCCAGAGTGCTGGATTCGCACATCAAAGCAACAACCCAGGAACAGAGCAGAAGTAAAGAACTGTTGGGAGGCAGTGCACTCGCTTGCTGCCGTGTGGCCACGGCTGTAATCATTACATATGAACAGGGTCCAATTCTGTTGCTGCTTTCATTTTGTTATTTTTGCTCTTGGTTTGCTGTTTTATATAGCCCTGTATTCTAATAACGATGTAAGCAAACTTAAGAACTTTGCTTAGAAGAGCAGGATACAAATATTTTAAATAAAATAGTTCCACTTGCCAAGAGGAACTTGGCAAATGGAATTTACTAAGAACAGTGGTACATGGTCCAAACATTTTATGATCCCACTGTTCCTGAACCAAGTTCAGGGACTTCTCAATCCATTTCACTGCCCTAGATGAAAAGTAATGTTGCTCTCCCCCTTATCTCTTGTTGTATGGAGGGAAAGGCACTGCCAGGGTGAGGGAAATGGGACTGAAATAGGACAAATAGAAAGAAGTGGACAATTATTGCAACACCTCAGGGGCCAAACTAGGCATGATGTTAAATGTGTGGTTGTATTTATCCTGTATGTTTTTAAAATTCAAATGGCAGCTGCTTGGGAGGGGGTGTTATAATTATCGAGATTGCAGCAGGTGTGGCGAGGGAGTTTTAACTTTTTCCTTCCCTGCTGCAGTCCGGATGGAAATCTCTTCTCAGAAGTTACAATTGGAAGAAAATCCCCCATTGGCACCAGTGGGAGATTTCCTCCTCCTACAGATAGCAGCTTCAGAGGAGTGATTTTCATCGGGAATGTAGCAATGGAGGGGAAACAAACAAACCCTCTCTGCCTTCTCCAGTCCAAATATTTATCAATGGTGGTGGTTGCTATTTGCATCTTTTAAAGTTGTACATAAAATGGAAAGATGCATTTAGGCGGCAACCCTACAATCCATCAGCCAGCCTCAGACGGGATCGTAGGATGTTGCAGAAGTACTGATCTGCTGGAAGGGGAGGGGCACTTACAGCTCCCCGGAGCCCTCCATTCGCCATCAGAAAGCTCCGCCAGTGTAGACGTGCCGCCACTGGTGTTTCACCGGTAGTGGGGGGAAGGGGCTGTTCCAGGCTTGTCTCAAGGGTGAATCGGAGAGGCTGTGGATCTGCAAAATCCAAATCCCCTTCTTTCCCTTGACATGTGGTAATTTCCCCTCCCACTGGTGCCAATGAGAGGGGGAAATGAAACAGGGAAAGGGGAAAGAAAAATCTGCCTCCTACCTTCTGCTCTGGCCAGCGCTTAGGAAGTGCTGGTTCCTCCAACATGGATTCTCCCACCACCAGCCCAACAGGATGGCTCAGTCCATGTCATGCCTAGTTTGGCCCTCAGACCCTATTGTCCCTGTTGGAAACTGGACCTTGGCATCCTTCCTTTGCACCTATCTCATCCAAAGGACCACGAGGGGCATTGGGTGTAGAGCAGACAGGGATGCCTGCTTTCCTTACTCTTTGACCTCTGCTTCCTGCCGCCTCCCTCACGCAGACTGATACTCTTAGGGGGTCTTTATTCTGTGGCTCCTCTTCCAGTTCTCTACCTGAGCAGCCATGCTGCTGCTCTTCCCACACATTCATCCTGAGCACAGGACCGGTGCAAGGCAGTTTGGTGCCCTAGGCAAGATCAGATATTTAGCGCCCCCCCTTCCCACTTGAGAGCGCTGTATTTTTTCCCCAAGGTGTTTCTAGTGCCCCCTTTAGCCCTGCACCCTAGGCAGCTGCCTAGTTGGCCTAATGGTAGCACCGGCCCTGCCTGAGCACATGGCTGTCTAGATAGAATCAAGTGTTCAGCTTTCCTATCAAAATGTACCTTTCTTAATAAACCCTTTTGAGACTTTTTATACTAAGCGACAGCCTCTGCCCGAGTCCTTTGTCCCCTGAAACTGGGACACACCAAACATGGGATGAAAAGCCCACCGGGCAATTCCAATGTGCTCACTCACTCTGCCAACACAGTTCTAACAGGGTCCTCCCAAACATAACCCCAACAGTCCCAAGGGACTAGAACAGTGGTGGTGGTGGTGGTGGGTGTTTTCCCTCTCAGGATTTTCCAGATCAGCCTGTACATGTCAGAGGTGCAAGGCCTCTTTCAGCCTGAGGGTCAAATTCCATTTCAAATCAGTTCTTGAGGGCTGCATTCCAGTGATGGGCAGGGCTGAAGGGAAGGGGGTTGAGACAAAAATACTACCATATTATAGCTTAAGGGTGCAATCCAATGCAAGTTTAGACAGAAAAAAAGGCCTACAACTCCCAGCACGCCCCAGCCTTTTTTTCTGTCTAAACTTGCATAGGATTGCGCCCTTAAAGCTCTTACTGCCAGTAAGTAAGCCTTCAGAGAAGCAGTTCAGCTGTTAGAATGGGGGGAAACTGCACAAAAGCCGGGAAGCTACCAAACGATTGGTGGTTGGGGGAAAGAGGCTGAGGTTGGGGGAAGGGGCGTGGCCTTCTGGGGGACCCCAGAGGGCCAGGATTTGGCTCCCCGGGCCTGAGGTTCTGCACTCCTGCTGTACATTCTGCCAGGTTCCATCCTGACTGTGCTTCTTCTTGGGTTGGTCAGCCCAGCTGAAGTTGGAAATACAGTACCTGTAACCACCCTTGCAAAACACCTCTTCTCACTCATTCTAAGAATGTTTATTAATTTTTTTCAAATGAAAAGGGGGGGAAACCTGTTTCTTTACTAGACCATTATAAATCATTAACAGGGTTTTCAAAAGTGAACTGAGATGGCCCTTAAACATATATAGCATAAGGAATGTGTAAGCATCATTGCATTTCCCCCCCTTGAGCAACCACCTAGGAAAGAGAGCATTCACTGCTCAGAAGACTCTGATGCTCTGCAAGAAAGCAGTTATTTGCAAGGGAATAAATTATCCCTGGACGTATTACAACAAGTGCAGTAAGAAGAATCCTATTATTGGTTTTCAACTTGTCCAAGAACCTAATATAAAGTGCTTAGTATTGTGTTGCTGAGTCACTGCTTTCCCTATTCAATGTACTGTACACACAATATGCCGTGGTTTGGGAATACTACTGCTTACGTACCCATTTGAGTGCATGGGGATGAGGCTAGAATCATATTCAGAGAATAAAGCGTAGGAGTAACCTAGCCACATCATTCATTTTTACCTGAAACACAGGTGCATCTACGCATACCTAAACCAATGATGGTGTAAAATGGTGCTTTGTAGTCCCATGGGTTGCTAAGCTGCCATGCCAGAAATGCATACTAGCTGTGATGCAAGACAAGGGGCTGTTTCAGCCTTCCCCAACTGGGCGCCCTTCAGATCTCTTGGACTGCAAGTCCCATCATCAACAACCAGCATGACTGATACTTGCTGGGGATGACGGGAATTGTTGTGAACCACCCAGAGAGCTTCGGCTGTGGGGTGGCATAGAAGTGAAATAAATAAATAATAACGGTAGCCCAACCTGACTGGAGGGTGCCAGGTTGGGGAAGGCTAGGCTAAAGGAAAGCCCAATTTTAAGCTAGAATTAAAATTGCCTCTTGCTGGTGCCATTCCCTACAGTTGCTGAGCCCATGGTTTGGGATGCTGTCATAACGGATATGTATCTTACTGCAGGAGGGTAGCCATGTTTGCCTGTTGTAGCAAACTGCTGAACTACACTTCACCAGCTGATTTGATTCCATTTATTTAGGACTTAATAGGTACCAAGGGCTGGGATTTTATTCTGTTTCTTTTAGACCTACTCCAAGTGTCAGATTAGCAAAGCAAACCTAAGAAGACTGTATAATTGTTAAGTATTGTCAGTGTAGATGAATGGTCGCTACTATCAGGGCCGGCGCTACCGCTAGGCAAACTAGGCGGTTGCCTAGGGCGCGCGGCTGAAGAGGGCGCAGAAACGCTGCGCTCCTCTTCGCTGCCGCTGCGCCGCCCCCGCCAGGCCCTCCGGCCTCCCCACCCTACTGCCTGCCGCCGCCGCACAGACGCCGCCTCCCCCGCCCGACCGCTCGCTCGCTCGCCGCTGCGCCTCCCCCCGCCCGCCCGCCCGCTCGCTCGCGGCCGCTGCGCCTCCCCCCGCCCGCCCGCTCGCTGCCGCTGCGCCTCCCCCGCCATCACCACCCCCCCAACCCCCCCCGTCACCTACCTTCTCCGCGTCGTGACTTGCGTCGCTTCCAGAGCCCCGCCCGCGTTGTTTTGGCGGGAGGAACCAGGGCAACAGGGCTTAAACAGCCCTGTTGCCATGGTTTCCCCCGGCAAAAAACAGCGCGGGGGTCCCGTTGCGTCACTTCAGGAGGAGGCAGCAGCAGCAGCAGCAGCAGCCGCAGCAGCAGCAGCCGCCGCCGCCGCAGCCAGGGCGGGGGGGAAGGTAGGTTGGTGGTGGCGGCGCAGGGTTTTTTTTTTTTCTGCTTTGGAGAGGGGGGGCGCTAAATATTTTTTCGCCTGGGGCGCCAAACTGCCCTGCACCGGTCCTGGCTACTATGCTTAGCTAGTATGCATTTCAGTTTTGCATAGAAAAGCCACAGCCTGGACCTTTTTAATTTCATAGCATTTTAGCTTAGGGTTGACACTTTCCCCTCCCCCCATACAGGCCTGTGGCTCAGGCTGGCTCAGCTTGTCTGAGTGTGGAAAGCTAAGCAGGGTCAGGCCTGGTTATTACTTGGATGGGAGACCCCTCCTCTAGTTTCCTGCATTGAACAGGGGGTTGGACTCCATGGCCTTGTAGGCCCCTTCCAACTCTATGATCTATGAATCTATGTGTGTGTGCGTGTGCGTACCCGCATATATGTGTATGTGTATTTAATCTTCCAGCTAAGCATTCACTTCATTCGTCTGACTACAAAGCACCATTTTACACCATCATTGGTTTAGGTATGCGTAGATGCACCTGTGTTTCAGGTAAAAATGAATGATGTGGCTAGGTTACTCCTACGCTTTATTCTCTGAATATGATTCTAGCCTCATCCCCATGCACTCAAATGGGTACGTAAGCAGTAGTATTCCCAAACCACAGCATACTGTGTGTACAGTACATGGAATAGGGAAGGCAGTGACTCAGCAACACAAGAACATATGCAACAATACATCTTGTTTGTTTTTAAGGTGCCACAAGACTCTTTGTTGTTTTAGATTCATAATTAGTAAACTTTTTTTTTTCCATGAATGAAAACGAAACTTAGAATGAAAACCAGTAGAATGCAGCTTAGTATTCAAAACACGATGTGAGAAGTGGTCCTGAGCCACAGAAGTTAACTTCCTAGATTGGAGACAACACTCACACACCCACACACAAAATCCTTCCTCCACTTTTAAAGGCCCTTGCGCACCTCAGTTTTGTAAGATGTGATTGTGTCACTGCCACCTGCTGGCGAGAACAAAAGGAAGTGGGAAGCCAAAGGCTTGTTTTCTAACTGTTGGTTTACTTTGTAGATCATAGAGTTGGAAGGAGCCTACAATGCAGGGAACTAGAGGAGGGGTCTCCCATCCAAGTAATAACCAGGCCTGACCCTGCTTTGCTTTCCACACTCAGACAAGCTGAGCCAGCGTGAGCCACAGGCCTGTCTTAAATGTAGCTTAATGATAACTAAAATCCTTATGGCCATTTTGGGAGCAGTAAGTTGTCCATTATTTCTCTACACAGAAAAGGGTTTACTTAAATACACTCTGCTGTTTTTATATACACACAAGTGTGTTTCCCCTGCCGCCGCCGCCCCTATTAAATTAGCACAGAAGCTCTTCTGTCAAAGTAGTGGCAAAAAGCGAATGTTGATCTCTAGAAGCAAAACTGCTTGGCTAGGTGTGCTCTACAATGCCATAAGCCATCACCACACCAGGACAACGATGTGAGCAGGAATGTTATTTTGAATACCAATCATATGTCATATTATCACATCTTATCAAGCACAGCAGGAATCAACTGTCATTTCATTCCAATCATTTCTTTCCTTTCATTATTACACTGCCGGAGAGCCCAAGTCACGATTTGCTGATTGCGTCCTACAGGCAATTAGTCTGGCTACATTATTGGCAAAGATAATTTGCAGTTCAGTCCTAAATCAGAGCTGCTTTTTGAAGCCCCTTTGATTCCAGGGATACTTTGCTTCTGAATCAAGATGGTTAGGATGTCAGCCTGACACCTGATCCTATGCATGCTTACTTGGAAGTAAGTCCCACAGGAGTGGGTAACTGTTTTTCCCTAGAGCAGTGTTCTCCAACCTTGGCCCCCCCGATGTTTTTGGCCTACAACTCCCAGCATGCCCCAGCCAGCGTAGCTGGGAGTTGTAGGCCAAAAACATCGGGGGGGCCAAGGTTGGAGAACACTGCCCTAGAGGGTCACATTCCCTCTGAGGGAAATTGGCATGGGGCACAGGCTGGCAGTGGGTGGGACCAAGACAATGGTGGGAGGGGCCAGAACCATCCCATTCTCTTTCTCCCTTAAGACCATCACCCGACTCCACATGCCCTCTCTATCTCTCTCACAGACACATCCATTTACAATCTGAGACATCCAGCGAGGGGTGGCGCTAGGTACCAAAGTGATCCGGGGCACAGGCCCACAGGCCAAAAAAAAAAGGCACAAATTTGCATCTGCTAATCTACATGCGCTCTAAAGTCTCTTTGTGTGTGTGCCTTTAAAGGACCCTGTCTCCTAAGGACACCCCTATTTGCAGGGATGGGGACTCGGACTCCAGGACTCGACTCATGAGTCGGACTGAGTCCCCCCTCTGACTCGAGTCCCAATATTTTTAATGGGACTCGAGACTCAACTCGGGACTCAAGACCAAGGACTCATGTTCCAAAATCGTGTTCCTCAAATGCAACATGGATAGGTTTTAGGAAGTACAGCAAGTTTATTTTTTAAAATCATTTTCCTAAAATGATTTGAGCTGGATTTTGCCCTTTCAGACATTGTTCCTTTCAGACATTTTGGGTTTGGCTGCCTCTGCCTGCCTGGTCTCTTCTTAACCAGTTCCACAGTTTGAATTGTCCAAGACAAAGGCCTCTGCCTGCCTGCTTTGGGGTTCCCTGCCTCCTCTGCCTGCCTGGTTATTTTGGGTTTGTCTGCCTGGTCTGTTCTTGCCAAAATCAGTTGCAGAGTTTTGAAATAAAAAGGCACACCACACTTGTGCCTAGAATTTATTTAAGCCACACATCTGAAATAGCCTTATTTTGTTGGGAAAAAACCCTATTGATTTTAATAGGGACTCGTGGAGTCAGCTTTGGGAGGGACTCGTGAGTCACCATTTTGGACCAAGGACTTGGACTTGAGACTCGGGTCCAAAGACTCGTGACTCGAAACCAAGGACTCTTCAACATCCCTGCCTATTTGTAAAGAGGGATGCATGGACAGGGGGGAGGAGGAAGGCATTTGCTTCCAGGAAAAAACCCTCAGGCAGAAAGATTCAAGGCGGGAGCAGCAGGAGGTGAAGCACATGTGGGCAAAAAAGCCAGCTAATCCAGGGGGATCAGATGCAACAGATATCATCAGGGTCCCCTTGCCTTCATTTCAGTAAGTGCCCCTGGATAGCAGGGTGGCGGGGCAGATGGCCTACCAGAGATTCAGGGCCCCAAATGAAAGATTCAGGGCTCCAGCCCTAGTGGGCCGCCCACTAACATCGCTTCTGCATCCATTCACTTATACACACACCGTTCATTTACACACTACACCAGGGGGTGGGCAACTTGTGACCCTCCGTCTCATTTCAAAAGCGCTCTGCATGTGATCATTTTAGGCTTCTGGCAAAAGCGATCTGTCCTCTCCCTTGCAGCCTGCTGGGCAGGAAGGAAGAGGGAGGGAGAGAAAAGGGGGTGGTAGAAACAGGGCCACATTTGCAGAAATATCAGAAATAATTGGAATGGAATTAGAAGTCTGCCCAAAATTAGCATTGTTAACAATTACAGAAAAGTTAGTTTGTTTAAAAAATACAAAAGAATTGATTGTGAATTTGTTAACAGCAGCAAAATTAATGATAGCTAGGAATTGGAAGGTTCAACATGTGTTTTCAATTAATGAATGGTATACAGAGGTATGGGATATTGCGTTAAATGATAAATTAACTTGTAATATTAAGTGTCAAAAAGGACAATTGGAGAAAGACACCTTTGTGAACATTTGGGGCAAATTTTTGGATTATGTGTTGGTAAAGGGGAGGGGGGAACAAACCTTGTCAAGATTTGTTACATTTTTGGAATATAGAATAATAGCTTGTATAAATACACACACACACACACACACACACACACAAAAATTGGGGTGAGAAATATTACTTGGTCCCAAGAGGTGGGGGGGGGTGCACAATGTTTATGTTGTATTTTTTTGTTGTTGTATTCATTAGTAGTTGTAAGATGTGAAAAATTAAAAATTAAATAAATAAATAAGGAAGAGGGAGGGAGAGAAAAGGGGGTGGTAGAAACAGGGCCGGTGCAAGGCAGTTTGGTGCCCTAGGCAAGATCAGATATTTAGCGCACCCCCTTCCCACTTGAGCCCTCCCTCCCTCCAGCCCTATGCCCATTATGAAATAAAAGTCAATTGGCAAAACCTAAAAAAATTATTATCATAATAAATTATTATCCTCCTCCTTAGCATATTTGATAACTGGGATTCTCTGGTCTGTCTTCCCTCTCTTTCTCCCCCCCACTCTCCTTTTCTTTTCTTACCCCATCTCTCTCTTTCGTTCTCTCTCTCTCTCTTCTTTTTGTTCCCCTCCCCCTTTACCTTCTTTTTTGTGTGTATGTGCAAAATGTATCTCTCCTCCCCCCCACACACCCCATCTCCTCTCCTGCAAGCTCCTCTTCCCCCCACCCTCTCCAATTTCTACTTTCGCGTGCATGCAAAATTCTGGTTTATTTTTTGCTTCTGATATTTATTATTAAATAAAAATTTATTATTAATTTTTTTTGCTTCCCCAGCCACCCCTTCCTCCTCCTCTCCCACCCCCACTCCTTTTATCATTCTCCCTGGCTAGGGGCGGAGGCTCCTCAGCTTGGGGAGAGTTCACTCTGGTTACCCCCCTCTCTCTTTCTGCCTCCCTGCCCCCCACCTCCTCCAGCGCTGCCGCCACCACCACCTCCCTCCCTAACCGCCCCCCTCTTCTCCTCCCCTTATCGCCCCATGTGCTGTACGAGAAAGCAGCTTTGCTAAAGAGACCCACTTGCGAAAGAAACAGGAGCGGCATAAGGCTCGGGCAAGCGGCAGCGGCAGCAGCAGGAGGATGGCGAAAAAAAGGAGAGAGCCGAAGTAGCCGCAGCGGGGAAAGAAAAGGAGGAGAGGGAAGAAAGAAAGAAAGACAGACAGACAGAAAGAGAAAGCAAGCCTGGGGACAACAAAAACAGAAGAAGAGACCGGCACACGGAGAGAGAAAGAAGCTAAGCGAAGGGAGGCTTCTGATTTGGTGTGGTTTCTGCGCCCCATTTAGCCATGCGCCCTAGGCAGCCGCCTAGTTGGCCTAATGGTAGCACCGGTCCTGGGTAGAAAGAGAAAAAGGGGTGACCCACTGCTTTTGGCTCTGGCACTGCCTCGCGCTTGTTTCGGTCCTGTCCACCACAGGCATGTGATCCCTGACAAGTTACCCCCTCAACAGAAAAAAGGTTGTCCAACCCTGCATGACACCCATCCACCACTCACACACCCCTACCTGCCCCCTCGAAAGGGATGCCTCATGAAAGCAGGTCCAGGCTTTCAAAGCCCTCTTCGCTCCCTGCTTGCGGAGGGGTGGGGTGCCCCCCCTCCCTACCCAGGCAGGGAGAAGGGCCGAGCGGAGCTTGCTGGAGGCGCTGCAGGCTGCATGAAATGTGGCTGAGAGCCATGGGTTGCCCACACTGGCTATACAGTATACACACTTACACGAGAGTGATAATTCCCCTTTACTCGGCACTGGTTAGGCCTCATCTTGAGTACTGCGTCCAGTTCTGGGCACCTCACTTTAAGAAGGACATAGACAAACTGGAGAGGGTTCAGAGGAGGGCAACAAGGATGATAAAGGGACTGGAAACAAGGCCCTATGAGGAGAGACTGAAAGAACTGGGCATGTTTAGCCTTCAGAAGAGGAGACTGAGGGGAGATATGATCGCACTCTTCCAGTATTTGAAGGGATGTCACACAGAGGAGGGCAAAGATCTCTTCTCGTTCATCCCAGTTTGCAGGACACGGAATAATGGGCTCAAGTTACAGGAACCTAGATTCCACCTAAACATCAGGAAAAATTTCCTGACTGTCAGAGCAATAAGACAATGGAATCAACTACCTAGGGAGGTTGTGGGCTCTCCCACTCTGGAGGCATTCAAGGTGCAGCTGGACAGACATCTGTCAGAGATGCTTTGACCTAGATTCCTGCATTGAGCAGGGGGTTGGACTCGATGGCCTTGTAGGCCCCTTCCAGCTCTACTTTTCTATGATTCTATGATTCTATGAGAGTAGGTCCCACCAACTGAATTCAGTGAGGCTTATTTCCAGGGAAACACATAGGATTGGACTGCAACACTAGCCCTGTCCGTGCCTTCTCCCTGTGCAGAAGCGACGCGCAGAGATGCGGGCAGCAGGACCACACTGCCAGCCACACCCCCTAACATCATGCCCCGCCCTCTGGCTGTCTGGAAAACCTACATGCATGCAATTGGTCACACACAGACTTCCACACAATTGGAGCCCCCTGATCATGTGTGTAGACCTATGTGTGAGCAGCTGATCATGCGCAAGCTTTCCCAATGCAAGCAGTGCAGACACCCAGGGGGCAGGGCTAGTGGCATGCATGGCATCAGGGTGGGGGGCAAGCAGTGTGGTCCTGTTACTCCCTTCTCTATGACTTTTCTACACCTGGGGAATAGGGCGACTGTGTCATGCAGTGACGCTGCATTTCTGTGGCTATCTGGTCTAGCATTCTGTTCCCACAGTGGCCAACCAGTGACCAAGCAGGACATGAGCACAATAGCACCCTCCCAATCATGTTCCCCAGGAACCAGAATTCAGAGACATACAGCCTTCTATACCAGAACGAATATATAGCCATCATGACTGGAAGCCATATACATAGGTAGGGCTGGCCAGAGACATTTTGCTGCCTGAGGTGAAGGAGAAGATGGCGCCCCCCCCCCCCCCGCCCTTCCATGCACAAAATCTGTCTGGACAGGCGGATGAATCTGTCTTGAACACTAATGATGAGACCATGTCCTCCACTGAACCTGAAGGCCGCAGGCTAACTTAAAAGGCAAAGAGCAGGCTGCCAGGCGCACAGCTCTCTCTTTGAACACCTTGCTGCTGCATCCTGGCAACTGCCTCACCCTGCCTAATGGTAGGGCTGGCTCTGCGCATAGGACTGGGTTGCAAATCATTTAGGGCAAAATCCAGCTCAAATGAAACACATTTAAATCCCATCGATCTTAATAGAAAAGTTAAAGTCATGCTTAACTTGCTGCCACTGAAATTTATGAGACTTAAATGAGTTCTGAGGCAAACTGCTATTTATTTATTCCAGATTCAAATGGATAACTCAATAAACAGCAAAGTGTAGAAGTTGATATTTATAATATATAAATGTCATGAAGTAAAGGTGATATCTGAAACTAATCTTAAACAATTAGAATGCAGATCTGTATCAAAGACGAGTTGGAATCAGAATTATGGTGGAAACTGATGGAGAAAGAAAGAAAAGTACAGTTGGAAAATAACAATTAAACTTAGTACTTAATATAAATAAACTTAGTATATTTGTATTGTAGTGTTCTAGGATGTTCAAAGCTCTTCACGTACCTTACTTTAGTAATCCGTTCAACAAACTGCTAATTAAATCAGTATTAATTGGCACAATGGGAACCCTTTTTCTAATCCTTAAAAAAAAATATTAACTGCTGCAAGCTGGGGTGGGGGAGCTTTGCGGGGGAAGTAGCTGGGGAGGGAAGGATTCAGCTTCCTCTCCCCACATGGTCCCAATCCAGATTGGGTCTCACATCCATACTTAGGAGTAAAGGAAAACAAGAAAGGGAGCTGCAGGTGATGTAATTAATGTAACATGTAGTTGTTTGACCCTGAGATCTGCTGATAAATATCTCTTTATTCATTTTAATTGCAAACTTTATTCCACATCTCAGCTGTAAACCACAATCTTTCTTCTGTAGAAAATGTCACAACTTCCTCATGGTGAGTAAATATAGTTCCATACAATTCATAAGAGATGAGGTGTGCTGCACGCTAAGCGTTATAAGCAAAATGTTGTTTTTTTTAAGCAGCTTGGCAGCTTTACAGATTTAGAGCTGATCAGGAACAAAAAATGACTGGCTTGGGTCATCTTTTTTTCTTTCTTTCTCCCCCTGTGTAGAAATTCTGTACTTCTCATTTTGTAAGTTAAGGGAAATGCACATACCGTAGTCACTCAGTGTGTGGTGGCTACGCTTCAAAAGCCAGTCTGCGCTGGCTCTTGCCCATGGCAAGTGCTGAAGCCAGCATGCATGGACTAGGTTTTGGCATTCCATCGCAAGCGCCAGTATTCAAGCAGCTGTGATGGAATGCCAAAAAGCCAAGGCCATGTGCTGGTTTCAGACACCATGGACTGAATCTGGGAGAGGCTGATCTTTTTTTCTAGCCAGCAGACACTGACTGTGAATCTCAGTGAAACCATTATTCTGAACAAAACATTCCTGTGAAAGTAGATTCAATGTGATAACAGACTGTATAATATCAGTGGGGGGGGGGGAGATAAATGACAGTAGTGAAGAAAAATGATTAACATGATGAGTGAATCTCTAAAGACTCTCCCAGATGGAGTGTGTGAGGGTAGTGTCTTCTGTGAAATGGGTATTTTGTTGCGCTTTGTGGGAACAAATAAGTGATTTGGAATGTGGGGCTCAAAACCTACTCTGTGCCTTGTACTCAGCTTCCTGGCCAAATTACTTGTCTCTGAGCCTCATTAGTTTGCCTTCTGTGAAATGGGTGCTGGAGCTGGAAACTGTGGGTTCAAAAAATTAGTTGTGTGTTTTGGAGCTCAGATCTCATCTTTGCCTTGTACTTAGGTTCTTGGGCAGGTTAGTTTACTTTTAGCCTCCTGGGAAATGGGTATTTTGTAGCTTGTACCGCCCACCATGGTAGCCATTTTGTGAGAGAGTCTACAGCACTCACAAAATTCCAAACATGTCCACTGGCCCAAAAAAGGTAGTGGGATCCCTGGCTGAGACATCTGAGTTAGAAACATTGCTCTGCCCAATAGTTACTTTGCTGTTTCACACTCTTCATTTGGCTTCAACACTTAAAGCAGCAGGAAAATGGAAGTGATGGGGCAAATTTGCCACCAAATTCATTTTGAAGTGCCTGAATATTATATTGTCCTGAAGAATGTACATTCATCTGGGGTGCTTGGTTGGGCATGGAAAAAAGCTGTCTGTGGTGTATGCGTGTGTGTGTGTGTGTGTGTGTGTTTAAAAAAGAAAAAGATGAAAGAGCTTTTACTTCCCTCTTAAGCAAATATTGTTGATTCAGATTATCCGTAAGTGGCTTGATAGATTTTACTGGACTAAAAGAGGAGAAATGCTTCCAGGAAGTGGCTCTCTTTATGCTGTCAATGTCTGGACTTCAGGCTATGTGGATGTCTTTTCTAAAGAACCTTGTTTTGATTTTCTTGTCAGTTTCATATCAGTTTAAGATAGATAGCTGTAAAACAAAGCATCCAACTTCAAATCTGCCTCCACAAAAGGCTCTAATTTTGTATTTTTTAGATTAAGTAATTTATAGCACGTGCACGGATGCACATTACTCATGTTCAAATCTAACGTTCTTGCACACTTAAAAATACAACACCCCACTGGCCTCAATCCAGTTGTAGTCATGCTTTGTTGTGTGAGTAGTGGCCCTGGGTGGGGATTTATGCAATTAATCTATTTTTAACCTGCCCTTTGGCAGGTTAGAACCAGTCTCCCAAGAACATAAAAGAACCATACCAATACAATGTTTGGAAAAAGCAACAAATGAAACAATCAAACTTGACAGCTGAGTAATGATCAGTGAAAGAAGCACAGCTATAATAGCTGAGCTGTCTGAAAGCTTTCAAAAACAAATACAGTTTTCCATGTGTGTAAGAGCCAGCAGAGACTGCGGCTGGTGAACCTACCTAGGGAGGGAAGAGGATGGTGGCCACCACAGAGAAAGCCCTGCTCATTGTAGGCAGCACTCTATCCTCAAAAGGGCATAGTGCTCCGATCAGGGTCTCATAAGATGATCTGAGCCTATTTGCCTGAGGGGGCAGGTCATATGGCTCTTCCTGGGGTATCCTGGTCTGGCCCTAGCTTATCTAGGGCTTTAAATATGGGTATCTAAAATGTCAGCATATTTTAGCTTAAAGCTCTTACTGCCAGTAATTAAGCTTTAGAACAGGCGGTGCTAGGTACTGAAAAGGTCCGGGACTCAGATGCAGAGGCTAAAAACAAACACACACACACACAGCAAAAAAAGGGGGGAGGGAAGGGCCCTGTCTCCTAAGGGCACCCCTATTTGTAAAATCGTCTGGAGTGGGTCTACATTACAGTAATACCTTGGATTACAAGTAACTTGGTTTGAGAGCGTTTTGCAAGACAATCAAATTTTTTAATATTTATTTAATTTTTTTTTACTTGATATACAAGCGTCGTCTTGCAATACAAGTACTGTGGTACGGCTTAAATTAAAAATCTCTGTACAAATTCTTTTGGGGGGATTTCGTTTTGATATAAGAGTGTTTTGGATTACAAGCAAGTTTCCGGAACGAATTATGCTCTCAATCCAAGGCATGACTGTATTGGCAAAGATAATTTGCCGTTCAGTCCTAATCATAACTGCTTTGAAGCCCCTTTGATTCCAGGGATACTTGCTTCTGAATCAAGATGGTTAGGATGTCAGCCTGACATGCTTACTTGGAAGTAAGTCCCACAGGAGTGGGTAACTGTTTTTCCCTAGAGCAGTGTTCTCCAACCTTGCCCCCCCCCCCGATGTTTTTGTCCTACAACTCCCAGCATGCCCCAGCCAGCATAGCTGGCTGGGGCATGCTGGGAGTTGTAGGCCAAAAAACATCGGGGGGGGGCAAGGTTGGAGAACACTGCCCTAGAGGGTCACATTCCCTCTGAGGGAATTTGGCATGGGGCACAGGCTGGCAGTGGGTGGGACCAAGACAGTGGTGGGAGGGGCCAGAACCATCCCATTCTCTTTCTCCCTTAAGACCAGTGCTTTTTTTCTGGAGAAAAAGGTACCGGAACTCTTGGATTACATTTCCTCGGGAGTAGATGGCGATTAAATTGTAATGCAATTAATAGAAGAAAAGGTGCTGGAACTCAGTTCCGGTGAGTTCCACCAGAAAAAAAGCCCTGCTTAAGACTATTATCCCACTCCACATGCCCTCTCTCTCTCTCTCTCTCTCTCTCTCTCAGACACATTCATTTACAATCCAAGACATCTAGTGAGGGGTGGTGCTAGGTACCAAAGAGATCCGGGGCTCAGGCCCACAGGACGAAAAAAGAAGAAGCACAAATCTGCACATGCTAATTTATATGTGCTCTAAATTCTCTTTATGTGTGTGTTTGCTTAAAGGACCCTGTCTCCTAAGGACACCCCTCTTTGTAAAAAAGGATGCATGGACAGGGGAGAGGAGGGCATTTGGTTTTTTTTGGGGGGGGAACCCCAGGCAGAAAGATTCAAGGAGGGTGGGGCAGCAGGAGGGGAGGCACATGTGGGCAAAGAACCAGATAATCCAGCAGGATCAGATGCAACAGAGATCATCAGGACCCCTGTACCTTCATTTCAGCAAGTGCCCGTGGACAGCAGGGTGGTGGGGACAGGTGGCCTCCCAGAGATTCGGGGCTCCAAATGAAAGATTCGGGTCTCCAGCCCATGCGGGCCGCCACCTAACCCTGCCTCTGTCCTGTCCTGGGGGGGCCAGTCTGGCCCTCTGGGGTTCCCCAAAAGACCCCAACCACTTTCTCCCAGCCATTGATCATTTGGTGGTTTCCTGGCTTTTGCGTGGCTTTTTCTCCCCTTTCGAAAAGGTTGAAATGCCTCTCCTAAAGCTTAGTTACTGGCAGTAAGAGCTTTAAGCTAAAATAGGCTGGCATTTTAGGTATTTTGGCTCCGCCTCCTTGCCTTTGGCCCTACCCTGTTTTTCCTTTGGCCCCGCCCACCACTGGGATGTGGCCTTTGATTGCTTCTCTGAAACTGAATTCCGCCCTTGGGCTGAAAGAAGTCCAACACACCCCTGGCTTTAAACCTAAGAACCAGCACTTGACATGTGCCCAGAAGTTAACTAGCAGCCAGCGAAGTTCTTTTAGTGCGCATCCCCACCAGGCACACCTGTTATGTTCAAATGGGAGTGGATGAGCATTGTGATGTGCATCTACATCGGCTGTGCATGCGGATCCCCCTTGGATGGCTGTTGTTAAGTGCAGCCAATGGTGTCCATCCAATCATTGCAATCCAGCCTTTCCCAACCTGGTCCCCTCCAGATGTTTTGGACTACAACTCCCAGCATTCCTGAACATTGGCCATGCTCTCTGGGGCTGACGGAAGTTGCAGTTCAAAACATCTGGAGGGCATCAGGTTGGGGGGAATTTAAAAGTATCAATTTCCTAACTGCACACCTCGTCAAAGAAATCCATGGACCATGAGTAAAGCTCCATAATGTAAGGTATTAAGGGCGCAATCCTATGCAATTTTAGACAGAAAAGAGGCCTACAACTCCCAGCATGCTCTTGCTGGGAGTTGTAGGCCTCTTTTCCATCTAAACTTGCATAAGATTGCACCTTGAGAGACAAAAATGTATTGTTAGGAGTAAATGTGAAGGTGTCCCCAGAGTCTGCATCATACCCTGCAAAATTATTTACCAGCTTCTTCAAAACACCTCCCCACCAAAGAAATACGATCTTTATCAGGGTGGCTTCCCCCATGCCAAATAAAACAAATACCAAGGGGGGATTCCAGAAACAGACCCAGTAAAGAGCCAACAAGGTCTTACTGCTATTGCGATTGCTGGGCTTGGCAGGAAGAAATGCTCATTCACAATGGAATAATAAAGAGGAAATTAGCCGTGTGTGTGTGTGTGTGTGTGTGTGTGTGTGTGTGTATGTTTAAAAAAAAATAGAAAATGCAAAGAAAGACAGATTGCTCAATGCCTATTTGTCAAGTCTTCAAAAACAGAGTAAAATGGAACCAGATGACTAGCAGCAGAACCAGCATGGGCTGCGGAACAAAGGTCAGGATTGGAAAGAAGCTGGTGAATGAGTTACTACCTTGAGTACGTTAGGTTATGAATAGCTGTTGCATGAATTGTGATGAAACTAGAAGTAGGAATCTCAGGGTCTCCACAGAGTCCAAACAGGTGTGTGTGTGTGTGTGTGTACTGAGTATAATATTTAGGGCCGGTATCAAGGGTAAGCACGGTAGGGCACCTGCCGAGGGCCCACACCCCAGCAGGGGCCCAATGGCAAAAGCCCTCCGGAACTGCTGTTCCTTTTCACCCTTGCAACCTGCTTGTTCACCTGCCTCTCGCCCTGGCCCAGACAACGGTGGTGGCGAGGAAGAAGAAGAGCAGTAGTTGCCACTGCCTACTTGCTCACTGGCAGGCAAGCAAGCAAGTGGCAGCAATGCTCAGGAGCGACAGCAGCTCAAGTGATAATGGAAGTTAGAAAGTACACTCCCAGTGGGAGGGGGAGCCCACTGAGGGTGCCTTGCCCAAGGCCCTCAAAAACCTAAAGCCAGCACTGATAATACTTCATGTATCTGACAAAGTGGACTCTACTTCCCAAAGGCTTGTGTGTGTACCACAATAAATCTGTTACTGCTTTAAGGGTTGTTTCATTTCATAAGCCACTCTGGGAACATTTCAACATGTAAAGACGGGATTTCAGCCATCATCATAAGCCTTAAAGTGCCACAAGGCTCCTTTTAGTATCTCATTTTCACTTTTGTCGTTCACCATCCTGCCACTGCAATTGTAGACGTGGCTTTAAATTTTCTTCCCTTAGAATAAAGCTGGATTTCCATACATTGCACCAATATACATACCGATACATTAGACACGGTGTATCGAAAATATTTTAGGGAAAGGGGGCATCGGGGTGGAGACAGCTTGTGAAATATCTGGTCTACTGAAAGGAAATGTGCAGAAGAATTGACCGAGGTTGTGATGGTGCTCAGGTGTATGGAGGGGAAGGATAATGACTGAGAAGACATCTGCCAAGAACAATCACAGGGAGAGTTCTACCACTTTAATGAGATACACACACTCCAGGTGCACTATTGGGGAAGGCAGGGCATTTGCCCTCGCCCCTAACATCCAGACCTTGTAAGGAGTATCAATATTATTGTGTTTATTGTGAGTTATAAGAAGTAAGCACCACAAACACTCTTAAAATACACTGGCTCTTGAGTGTGTGTGTGTGTGTGTTTTGCAATATAACCTTGAATATAAAACTGGAGGAGGCCTTTGAACATTGCTGTTAACCCCCCGCCCCTTTCAGTTGGAGAACAAACCAGAAGTGGAGTGCTACACCGGGGCAATAGGTGACAGATTACCTGGTGCAGTGAAGATGGCACTCCTTCGCCACACCACTGTTAGTGGCCAATCATGCACATGCACAAATGGCCTTAATCCGCTCTTAAAGCAGCAAGTCACTTTGAGAAATCGTGGAAGGCAAGAAAGAGATGTTTATATTAAATCAGCCTTCCTCAAACTGGTTCCCTCCAGATGTGTTGGACTACAACTCCCATCATTACACAACTCGGGACATCTGCAATACCTGACAGAGCGCCTCTCCCAGCATGAACCTACCTGTATACTACACCCATCATCCAAGGCCTTCCTCCAGCCCAGGTGCCTCTTCCAAGGGAGGCTTGGAAAGTGGCAACAAGGGAGAGGGCCTTCTTGGTGGTGCCCCCCCCCCAATTATGGACCAATCTCCCCAGTGATGTCCACTTGGTGCCAACATTGTTATCTTTTCAGTGCCATGTTCCTCTACTCTCAGGCATATGGCAGCATAGGATAAGGTTTTAATCAGGGCCTGGATTTTCCTATTGTTGATCATTTAAAATTGCTTGTGTGTGTATGTGTGCTGCCTGTTTATAAGTTTGTATGGAAACAGTTTTTCTACTATGTATAATATTGTATTTTTAAGGTCTTAAATGTTTGTAAACTGCCCAGAGAGCTTTGGCTATTGGGTGGTACAGAAATGACATGAAATAAAATGAAATCATCCCCAGATGATGAGATTTGCAGTTCAACACATCTGGAGGGAACCAGGTTGGGGTAGGCTGTACTAAATCATTAACTCATGTCCATCATCTATTCATGTTTTCTGTTGCACTGCCATGAAAGTGTTCTTTAAAAATTCTGTTTAGCTGGAAAATAAGCTAAATAACATCCATCCGTCTGGTTTAAAATTGGCTTGGTGATAATGTCAGAAGAGCCAAAAGTCTGGCGGGGGGGGGGGGGGAGAATCTCTTCTTCATTAGATATTTCTAGGACACTTTTAAGTGGACGAAGTGCCTGATAATTCTGAATTGATCAACATACCTACTAGGTTAGTGCCAAATTTATGCATTATGTCAAAATGCATGGTTTGGAATTGCATTGTAGTTTCTTACTTTTAAAACAGCAGCTGTGTGGGTGGGGATGGGGAATCAGGATCGAGACTGCAGCATGCTGGGATTAAATCAACCCTGTCTTCCTGTGCTGCAGCCCCAGAAAATACTCACCCTGCTCCCAAAGGTGCAATCTGGCATGGGAGGGAAGCTGCCGTAAGGCTGAGAGATATTGACTGGGTTCAGAGAACACAATAATCCACACTCAAAGGCAGGAACGGTGCAGGGCTGTTTGGCGCCCTAGGCCAAAATTATATTTAGCGCCCCCCCTCTTGTGCCGTGGGGGGGGGCTCCGGAGCAAAGCAGCCCTGCTCTGCAACCCCCCCCCCGCGCCGCCGCCGCCGCCCCACCACCACCTACCTTCCCCCCGCCCCCGCTGCTGGCTGCTGCTGCTGCCGCCGCCTCCGACACGACGGGACCCCCACGCTTTTTTTTTTTTGCCGGGGAAACCAGGGCAACAGGGCTGTTTAAGCCCTGTTGCCCTGGTTCCTCCCGCCAAAACAACGCCGGCGGGGCTCCGGAAACGACGGGAAGGTAGGTAGGTGGCTGGCTGGCGGGCGGGTGGGCGCGCGCGGGGGGGGGAGGTGCAGTGGCGGCGGCGGCAGCAGCCGGCAGGCGGGCGGGGAGGCGCGGCGGAGACGGCAGGCGGGGCAGGAGCGCGCCGGAGGCGAGGAAGGGGCGCAGAAACGCTGCGCCCTCTTCCGCCACGCGCCCTAGGCAGCCGCCTGGGTCTGCCTAGCGGTAGCGCCGGCCCTGCTCAAAGGTTGAGTGTGGGTTGTTGTTGAAACATGATTTACCATGTTGTCTGAACCTAGCTGCGCTAACAAAGCATGGTTTGTTAACCACAAACAACCCACAGTTCCCAACAACAAACCATGGGTTCTCTTCATGGGCTGCTCGTGGCTAGCAAACCATGGTTTGTTAAGCTAGGTTCAGACAACATGGTAACCCACTTTTCAATGACAACCCACACTCAACCCATACTCAACGCTTGAGTGTGGGTTATCGTGTTGTCTGGACCCAGCCAGTGAATTGCCAAAAGCCATCTCCCTCTAAAACAGGGATGGGCAACTAGTTGTGGCCCTTTTGGTGTTTTGGGCGAGGGATCATGGGAATTATAGGGTAAAATATCTGGAGGGCCACAGCATGCCCACTCCTGATCCAAGATGTGGAATGAGCTACTCCCCAGTCCAACCCTGTGCCAAATTAAGGTTCTTGGGAAGAAAGGGGAGGATGTTCTGTTGCACATCTGTGCTATTGAATAGGAAGCCATGGTGATGCAACCACAGGCTGTCCCAGTGTCCAGCTATTCTGGGGGAGCAAGGAGGAGCAACAAATATACATGTGTCTTTCATAAGAACATAAGAAGAGGAGCCCTGCTGGGTCAGACCAAGGGTATAACTAACTACCCAATCGTCCTTTTCCCCACAGTGGCCAGCCAGATGCCTCTGGGAAGACCACAAGAAGGGCGTCAAGGCAACAGCCCCCCCCCCCGCTGTTGCCTTCCAACAACAGGCATACAGCAACATACTGCCTGAACATATGAAGCCACCTTATCATTTAGGGCACAATCCTATAGACAGAAAAAAAAGTCCTACAACTCCCAGCATTCTCCAGCCAGCCATGCTGGCTGGGGAATGCTGGCAGTTGCAGGACTTTTTTCTGTCTAAACATGCATAGGATTGTGCCCTTATTTATTTATTTATTTATTTACAGAATTTATATACCACATCTAAACAGATTCAGGAGCAGTGAATTATGTATTTATATCATATAAGAATTTATATCCCACCCTGCCAGTGCATTCATGCATGATGCAGCCATTAAAATCACATCATTATAAAGTTATACTATCAGTGCAATTGCAGAAGGACGGGCAAATGAGATAAAACATGATTGTTGAAACCATCACCTGACCCGGCAAGTCAAAACGTCTGCCAGGTCTTCAGTATTTCATTTCATTTATCACGTCTCCATACCGCCCAAGAGCCAAAGCTCTCTGGGCAGTTTACAAAGATTAAAAACCTTAAAAACAGAGGTGGTTAGGGGGTGGCCCAATAGGGCTGGAGCCCTGAATCTTTCATCTGGAGCCCCGAATCTCTGGGAGCCCCGCATCTCTGCCCCACCACCCTGCTGTCCAGGGGCACTTGCTGAAATAAAGGTAGAGGGGCACTGGTGATCTCCATCGCATCTGATCCCCCTGGATTAGCTGGCTTTTTGCCCACATGTGCCTCACCTCTTCCTGCTCCACTGCCCACTTGAATCTTTCTGCCTGAAGGTTTTTTCCTGTAATCAAATGCCCCCTCTCCCCTTTCTATGCATCCCATAGGGGTGTCCTTAGGAGACAAGGTCCTTTACAGACTTTAGAGTATATGTAAATTAACATATGCAAATTTGTACATTTCCTTTTGTCCTGTGGGCCTGAGCCCCAGATCTTTTTGGTACCTAGCACCGCCCCATTTAAAAATACAATATTGTAACATAATATAAACTAGTAGAAGACAGCCAGAGAAGGGGCCACCTAAACATCATGGAGGGTTCCACAGTATTGGTGCAGCCACCAAAAAGGCCCTCTCTCTGGTTACCACCAACTGTGCCTCTGCCCTATGGGGGACACATAGAAGGGCCTCTCCACCTGATCTTATGGAGTGGGCCTGTTGGTATGGTCCAATAGCCATCGAGAGACATATCCTCCTCCCCTTTTCTCAGATTTCATTCTACTGTCCTCTATGCACCTTCACCTTTTGCAGGAGTGTTGAACCTTTTTCAGCCTAAGGGCCGAATTCCATTTCAGAGAAGCTCTCAGGAGGGGGTGTGTGCATTTCAGTGGTAGGTAGGGTCAAAGGCAAAAGGGGCAGGACCAAAGGCAAAGGGGTGGGGCCAAAATACCAGCATATTTTAGCTTAAAGCTCTTACTGCCAGTAACCAAGTCGGGGGGGGGCATTTCAACCTTTTAGAATTGGGGTAGGGGGGAACTCCACAAAAGCCAGGAAACTAAGGGTGGTTGGGGAAAGGGGGCATATCCATCTAGGGAAGCTCAGAGGACTAGATTAGGATCCCAAGAGGGCTGAATTGGCCCCCCGGGCATGAAGTTCTGCACTCCCACCCTGTTGAAACAGAGGGGACTCAACATATCCTCCCTCCATCACTACTGAGCATGTGCAGTAAGCGGAGTCAGCCCAATCCATGTAGCGGCCTGAGCTGAAGGACAAGATGGTGTCGCTACACCCCCCCTTCCCACCATTTTATATACCGAAGCCAACTGGACTAGCAACGGAGTCATGCTCCAACACTGGGTGATGGGACCATAGGATCATCGAGTTGGAAGGGGCCTACAATGCCATCAAGTCCAACCCCGCTGCTCAATGCAGGAAACTAGAGGAGGGGGTCTCCCATCCAAGTGATAACCAGGCCTGACCCTGCTTAGCTTTCCACACTCAAGACAAGCTGAGCCAACGTGAGCCACAGGCCGGTATCACAGCATCTTCCACAGTACCGGCAGGCAGCAGGCTAACAGAGGGCAGCGGTCGGCAACCTGGTCCCATTGGATGCGTTGGACCGCCACTCCCCTAATCCCTGCCCATTGGCTAGGCCATCTAGGGCTGTAGCTCAAAACACCTGGAGGGCACCGGCTTGCCTCCCCCAGGCTTAGAGGGTGTGCAGGGTAGGCCTTGTGGCACACTCAGCTCTGTCCTTCAACACCTTCCCCCACTCCAGCTTTTGCCGCCTGAGGCGACTGCCCCTCTCTGCCTAATGGCAAGGCTGGCCCTGGCAGTACATACAAGAGCAGGGCAGCCGCCGAGCTGCTTCCCACGACGGCATTTCTATATCATAGAAATGATATATTTCTATATACCTATATTTCTAGATAGTTCTATATCTAGGAGATTGCACATATTCTGTTATGTGTGCTGAGCAATCGTGTATCTCTTTCATTGCCTGTACATATGTTGAGTCCCGGCCACATGTACATCTCTGCCTATCAAGTTAAAAAGAAAAACGAGCAGAAGAAAACTGTGACTGACTTCCTCTAATACGCAGTTAATGAACCTGAAAGGCTTTGAAAGACAGTGCCTCAAAGTCGCTCACTAGGCTAAAACCTGACTTTGCTCTCGTTGCCAGGAGGGAGGATTCCAGGTGCTGCAAATATTACCCATGGGCATGGCACATACATTGACCACCAACCAGAGACAGGTTGAAATCAGAGGCCAAGAGCAAAAAGTAAATACTGTATGCCTAAATTACAGCTCGCTGAACTGGCTTGATGAGACGTGAGAACAGGAGAAGGAAATTACTCAACCCAGAGGTTGCCAGCCGTGGGCGAAAGCTACTGGCTTGGGTCATATGGTGGCTGAAGGTTTAAGCAAGTGAGTAAGGAGGTGGCGCCTTCTATTCTCACAGGAATTTCTTCCTGCTCTATATGAATGTAGATTTTCAGTACTGGATCAGACATTCGTGTTTCGTGCTCCCTGCTTCGCCAAGCACTGAGATGTTCTGAGGCAGCTTTACACGGGCAGCTTCCTTTGGAGCAGAACTCACTAGAGCAGGGGTGGGCAACTTGTGGCCCTCCAGATGTTTTGGCCTACAATTCCCATCAGCCCTAACCAGAAGCATGATGGGAGTTGTAGGACAAAACATCTGAAGGGCTACAAGTTGCTCGCCCTTGCGCGAGAGACTTACTGTGCTTTGTATATTTTAGTTGTTCACAAATGGTTCATGGCTCATCAAGGCTCACCCTATGTTGGAAGCAGGGAGCCTACATAAAGCTATCGATGACAAAGAACAGGGCACTGTGTTATCTTCACTGATGGCCACCCTTGGATATATCCCTGGAAGCGACCTTAAAGAGGCCCTCCAGCCAGATATCCTCCTTTTGTCTCAAGAATTATACTTACTTAAACAAATCCAACTGAATGTTTGCCTAACCTGCCCTTACCTCCAGCAATACATATTCCACCTCAGCAACCTGTCCCAGTTCTTACGCACTCTTACCGTGCTTCCTAACCTCTGGCCTAAATCTCCTAGGCTGCAGTTTGAGCTCATTATTTCCCATCTTGCAGACAATGGGTTGGATCCAGATTTAGGTGTATGCAACTAGGCTGATGGAGGTGGACATCCCCACTCCCTCCTCTTCACGGCAGCCCCTCCAGCCCCCTGAAAATGCTACATAGAGGATCAGGGGACCCTGCTGAATGAGGTGAGCTATGGTGCAGTGAGGGGGCGGGGAGATCCCTGAAAACTGAGTGGAGGCACCTTCCATGAGCGGAACCCTTCTGTCTATGAAAGGCAGTTCCTGCCCACAGTATTCCACAGCAGGCAAAGTAGATTAAACCTATGTATGTGTAACTGAAATAAACACATGTTCTTCTTAGGTTTACCCCTGCCTTGCCTTCCTCTGTTGACTCCCCTCTGTCAAATTTTAGATTGTAAGCTCCTTGGGGCAAGGACTGTCATACCCCTACGGAAGACTCCTCTTTGGAGGATGATCTGGAGCCCCCACTCCCGCAAGCTGAACGTCACAGAGGAGCTTCCTGTATCGGGGAAACTTGAGAGCAGATCAGGGGAATCCTGGGTCCCTGGAGGGGACAGCTGTTGACCCTACCCTTCACGATGTGCTCAGCTTGACAGAACACGGAGACGTCAAGCAGTCAGCTAGCCTTAGGGAGTGCAGGCATCTAAAGGTCAAGGCTCAGCCAGCCACGGAAGTGCCCGCTTGAGGAATAGGAACTCCTTGTGAGTAAAGCAAGCAAGGCCCTGCTCATGGGTAGACTTTTCTTCAAGCAGCACTAATGGCCCGCAGCTCTGCTCTGGGTGGGGCTCTGAGGGCACAAGCTTAAACGTCTTCAGTTCTAGGCAGAGTGCTGGAATAACATCTGTGCACCAGATCCTCCTGTGAATTTCCCTGATGACCTAGTTCTTCTCTGGAACTCCATATGTTTGGACAGCCTACTAACCCTGACTAATTCTCTGGAGCTCTGTCTTCACACCACTGAGAGCAGGACAGAGGCTTGTCCTATTGTCTTTGCAGAACACTACTCACATTGATAGGATATTATCATCATCAAACACTACTAGCACTACAACAAGAAAAATTCATCATAAGGCAACACTAAATGCACTGCAAGCTACAAAACAAAAAAAAATTGTGCAACATATACCCATGAATATGACCACACTGGGGTGGGGACTGCAGTCAATGGCTCCACCTCCAGCTTCCTTGTGTCCATCAAAAACCCTGTAGACCACCTGCCTGTGTCCCCTCTCAGCTCCGTAAACCTAAATAATGAATGAATGAATGAATGAATAAATAAATAATAAATAAATGGGTGAGGCCTTTGCAGAAGTATTGTGTTGATCTCATGTCCTGCTTGTGGGATCCCGTGGGCAGCTGGTTGGCCACTGTTCGAACAGAATGCTGGACTAGATGGATCCAGCATGGCTCTTCTCATGTGCTTGTTGTTGTTATCTATATTTCTATACTACCCAGTAGAAGAGGCATTTCACCTTTTTAAAATAGGGAGGGGAACCTGCATAAATGCCAGGAAGCCACCAAACAACTGGTGGTTGGAGGGAAGCAGGGGAGGCTGGTGACTCCTGTTGTCAGTGGGGCTCATCATCCATTGCAGCTTTTATTCTGAGCTGTATAGGAGCTATTCATGGTGCTGAACTCCATCCCCCAAAATAGGTTCACCACCATGGATACCTGGCTCAGGAAAGGGATGAGGCTCAGGGGAAGGAGACATGGTCTTCTGTGTAACTGCAGAGGGCCCGATTAGCTCCCCACCAGGCTTGAGGATCTGAAACCCGGTATGTACAATAGCCCACCTTTTACCTCTTCCTCTGTGTGAGTAAAAACAAACAAATCCTCTGCTGTACCTCATTAATCCTTCGAACAATTCTGAAAGGTTGACTACTCTTTGGATTGCCAACCACCCCATAATTTGTTGGTAAAACCGTGTTCTGTCAAGCAATCAGTCTTAGAGTGCAATCCTACGCACATTTAGACAGAGAAAAGGCCTACAACGCCCAACATGCCCCAGCCAGCCATGGCTGGCTGGGGCATGCTGGGAGTTGTAGGCCTTTTCTCTGTCTAAACATTCATAGGATTCTGCCTTTAGAGTCCGAAAAGCCTCTGGCAAGTCATGTCATGCAAACTCACCTAATTTTGCACTTTTGAACCAATCCGCAAACCAAAATTCAGTTATCCTTCAAAATTCACATAATTTATCTGAATTTTGCAATGGAGCTCTCCAATAAAAAAAAATGCATACAAAAATGTGTATAACAGGGAGACACATTCATGAAAATAATGTTCAAAAATGCATTGAATTGGGGAAATTACTTGCAAAAAATGTGTACAAGATTGCATACAAAAATGAATGTATTAAGAGGAATATGTACAAAAAAGAACTTGAATTTTCATACAAATTTTGGGGAGCAGGGAAAACACCACGAAGTTCAGGATGAACCAAACTAAGATTGGAAAGATACTCAAAGTTTGGCATGCATGAACCAAACTTAATATCTGAAAAATAAGAACCCGGAATGGATAGATTTGTCCAACCTACCCTAAAATACCAGATTCCATCTTGGCTCCACCCCTGATGTAGCAGACTTAACTAGGCTCCACCTACTCTGTCTTTATGCCTTGCCTCAGTCTGGACCAGGGAGGCAGTATTTTTCAAAGCATCATAGATTAGCATCATATTTCATAAAGTGCCTAAAGATACTGGGTGCCAATAATTAAAAATCACCAGGCCTTGCCTGCAGGATTATAATTTTATAAAAATAGTAAGTTAGCAACCCTAGTTACTATTATTTTCATTTTATAGATGGGAAACTGAGGCAGAAAGCTAGTAACTTGCTGATAGACCCTGCTGAATTTGAACACAGGGCTCACCCAGGGCTCTATCCCTTGGATCAAAGTCACTTGCTGAATACAAGAAGTAACTCTCTAAGAACACAGATTCATGTTCTGTCTTTAATATGCCAAAATCAAAATGGGAGAGGTCATAAAAGCAAAGTTTGAATTTCACTCAGTTCAAGAGCCCTCAGGTGAATAACTGTGATGTGCTGCCAGAGAAAAACACACAAGGAAAGGACTAATAAAAGCTAGAAACTTACAAAGATAGGTCAGCCGATAAACAGATATGTTCCAACTGGTTTTAAATGTTAAAACCTAAAAATTGTCACTCTGCAGATCGTTAAAACTGGAAATAGGTAACAGAGTTTTCCAGTGGAATGTTTTATATTTTATACACATATTGCATTACAGTTCAGTTCAGTTCAGTTCAGTGGCTTCATGTAGATGTTGAACATCATGGGGGTGGGGTGGGGGTGAAGAAAATAGAGCCCCATTGAATCCCATTGCTTAACTACCATGGGGCAGAGCAATAGCCCCCCAGCACCACTTTCCGGAATGGATCATCTATCTCGGAACAAAACCACCTTTGGGTCAAAGTACATGTTACATTATTCACATTTGATTTGTTTAAAAGTATGCGTAGGCCGGCTGCTTTTATTTTAAAGGAGAGCAGCTGTGTGGGACCCAGGGCCAGCCCTACCATTAGGCATGGTGAGCCAGTTGCCTCAGGAGGCAGATGCCGGGAGGCAGGCAGCAAGGTGCTCAAGGAGAGAGCTGTGTGCCTGGCAGCCTCCTCTGCGCCTCTTAAGTTAGCCTGCGGCCTTCAGGTTCAGTGGAGGACATGGTCTCATCATTAGTGTGGAAGACACAGATTCATTTGCAATTTTCACCAGGAAACTTGTGGGGCCCCAAGCTGGATCAGGGAGCACATTCTGGATCAGGATCCCACAGAGCTGCTTTTCCTGGAAAATAAAGCAGCCATGTTAAGTATGCCTGTTGAGAAGCATGAATGGTATTATTGAACCTTATGCGGCCTTCCACATGTTGTTGGACTGCAATTCCCATCAGCCCCAGCCGGGACAGCCAATAGTCATGGATGATGGGAGGTGTAGTCCAACAGCATCTGGAAGGGGCACAGATTCCCCACCCCTCCATTAACATGTGCCGTAGTTTGGCCCTTAGACTGCTGGTCCAGAAAGATACTACGCTAGACGGTAGCAAATGTTGCTGAGGGATCCAGAAGAATTAAGAGGGTCTCGTTCCCCCTGTCCTCCTCCCATCATAGATCATCTATCAAGGTGAGCAATGCTGTCTCAGTGCCAAAATCAGTCCAGAAACCTGACTGAAACAGATTGGGAAAAATTGGTATCATCCAAGAAGATAAATGCAACATGGAAGTAAGAATGTATAGATCGTTGTATAGATTCTGTATAGATGGTACAGAACGCGGCGGCTCGCCTGGTTAAAGGCAGCCGCCGGCGGGATCACATCACGCCTAGTGCGCAAGGAGCTACACTGGCTACCAGTTGCTTGCCGAGCCGAATTCAAGGTGTTGGTTTTGACCTTTAAAATCCTATACGGCTCCGGTCCAGTCTATCTCAAGGAGCGTCTCCAGCAACACCAAGTAGGCCGCTCAACAAAATCTGCCACAGGACTGGCCTTCTCCTTATCCCATCAGCCAGAGCAGCTAGACTGGTGGGGACTAGGAAGAGGGCCTTTTCTGTGGTGGCCCCCGTACTGTGGAACTCTCTCCCGAGTGACCTCCGCCATGCCCCCTCTCTTCTGAGCTTCCGCCGCTCATTAAAAACTTGGCTATTCAGGCGGGAATATGGGGTGGGCTAATTATCTTAAAATTTTATATTGCTTAACTGTATTTTATTCTGTTTTTATCTTGTATTTTTATCTGTGTACATCGCCCAGGGTGGCCGGTGGCCGGCCAGATGGGTGATTAATAATAATAATAATAATAATAATAATAATAATAATAATAATAATGTACAATGTGGAAGTTGGAGTTTCTTGTATATGATTAACTAGTCAGGAATGTAGCTACAGCATTGTTCAGATGTCTCGTGGTCCTGCTATTCCTTGCCACAGGTGGACTAATGGGTACAATTTCGGATGCTCAAGTGTGTGGAATGAGAGAAGCATCAATGCCCAGGGTGGTTTGGGCATCCTATGAGACATTAAACCAAAGAAACCGCCTCCTTGGACACATGCAAGCAAGCCAAGCAAGACAAACCTGCCTCACCTAATTGCAGTTAAACTATTTTACAGAGAGGATGTTCATAGAAATGTAATTAGCTAGTGACTGAGTGATTACGCTGATGGCTCACATGTTTTTGTTCTTTTAACACCTGCTAGTTTCCATACATCATATAGAACTTGGCTAAGTTACATCCAGCTGAGAGCAACTTCCTCACAAGAAGCTATTTTTGAAGTCTGCAATGATCGTCCTTTGTGATTGCGTGAGGAAACAGAACCAAAAGGAAAGCTAAACTGATGGAAACGGGCCAACTTGCATGAAGAAACTGATGGTACTAGCTGTTAATGAAATGCAGGAGGATCAAAACATTCAGAGACCTAATTCTTAGGATAAATACTAAAAACTAGATGGCTGTCTATAGCCCATTCTGCAGAAGACAGCACAGGAGTCTTAAGGACTTAAGAAGAGTCATGCTGGATCAGACCAAACGTCCATCTAGTCCAGCATCTTGCTTCCCACAGTGCACACCCAGATGCCTCCAGGAAGCCAACAATCAGAACAGAAAGGCAATATCGCCCTCTTTCATCATTGCTTTGGTATTGAGTGGCATTCCGCCTCATTAGCCATCCTGACTAATAACCATTTATATAGACCTACCCTCTCCACAAATCCTATATCGGGGTAGCCAACCTGGTGCCCGCCAGATGAGTTGAACTACAACTCCCAGAATCCCAACCATTGGCCGTGATAACTGGAGCTGACGGGAGTTGTAGTGCAAAATATCTAGAGGGTACCAGTTTGCCTACTATTATATCATAGCATTCACTAGCCAGATTCACATGATCACTGTGGAAAAGAAGCCACGGTGGCTTCTTTTCCCCATCCCTGCGCGTGCCAATTGCACGCCACACAATTTGCCTAATTATCCTGACAACGAGCAGGTTGCTGTGTTGTCTGAACCTGGAGAGGTGCGCCGTGGGGGGTGGCGGCTTTCAAACCACCTCAGAACCCTTGGTTTGTTGTAGGGTTCTGGGATGGTTTGGAAGCCACCCCCTGCCGTACACCTCGATGGGTTCGGACAACATGGCAACCCACATGCCATGAGGGTAGTTAGGCAAATCACACAGCACGCAACCGGTACATGCGGGGGTGATCGTGAGAGCCTGGCACTAACCAGGCAAATTTCAACAGGTATGGGGTTTGTGTGTGTGTGTGTGTGTGTGTGTTTACCACTTCAGCATTATGGGAGATGCCACACATGCCATGACCCCCTTCTTGGGGCCTATTATTAAGGACACAAGAACATTGTCCTAAATAGGGGACTGGCAACCCTAATTTCTGTCACTAAAATCTACACTTAAACATGCATCTTAGAAAGGTGAGGGGAAATGTGGCTGGTAGGTTTGCCAAGTTTGGGGGGGGCAGGGCAGAAATGTTCCTGTACCTTTGATACCTGCTTTTTCGACAGGCAGAAATCCAACAGATCCTTGCATAGAAATGCTAGAGGCACATATGCCCAGGGTGGTTTGGGTATCATACGAGGCAAGCAACGATCTCCTCAGATGCAGGCAAGTCATCATGGGGGGAAAGCTTCATCTGTTGAAATTCTACCCGTTATGCAGGCACTAAAGTTACAGGAGCTCTTCCAAAAGAAGACCTGAAAACTCTTATACCTAGCCAGTAGTGAACACTGTAAGCCAGTGTTCTCCAACCTTGGGTCCCCAGATGTTTTTGGCCTACAACTCCCAGCATGCCCTAGCCAGCTACGCTGGCTGGGGCATGCTGGGAGTTGTTGGCCCAAAACATCTGGGGACCCAAGGCTGGAGAACACTGCTCTAAGCTGTTCCTTGACAGGTAGGTGGGTGGGAGGGAGATGTTTGACAGGCATGACTTCTCCCATGACATGTTGCAGGGACAGGACAACCATGCACTACGTGGTGAGCCTCTACCACAAAGGCAGCTGCTAAATGCAAGAGAAGCCTCTGCAGTTAGGAACTAGAAACCCTGGTCTGAGTTGGGGCAAATATTACAGCAGAAAATCCATTGATAAAGATGTAAACATTTAACACTGAATGGGTTTAAAGAGGTATAATGCTAGATTCTTCATGGCATACCTGGTGATGTCACTTGGCTGTGTAACATGAGTCTGAAATCTCAGAGACATCCCATGCAAGTATTAGACATGAGGGTTTTTTGGAGACTCAGGTAAGATGTTTGTCCCATTTTGCAGGGAAGCTATTTTTGCAGCAGGTTTTTTTTGGTTTTTGTTTTGTTTTTTGGCTTACAGCCTCGTGAGGTCATTAAGAATGGGCTTGCACTATCAAATAAAGACTTAGTATAATCCCAATAGATAGTACAGTGTGCATGTTGACTCAGTGTTTCAGAATCCATGTAATCCACCGTTGTTTGGGTGCACTTCAAAACCCCAAATGGGACATTACATCCACCTCACCTCACTGGAAGCTGTAACATCAAGTACTGTTTCTCCTAGCAAGTAAACTATTACTGCGATTGGCCCTGTTGGCCCTCTTGCCAGAAAGGGATCCCTGAAGATCTCCCCATATAGCTCTGCAGTGGGGCTAGGGATGTCAGAGAATTTCGTTCAGTCCACATTTTTAAGCAAGCCGGTCTAGTTTGCATGTCCCAGCCTAACACGCAGATTGGAACACAGTTATTCTCACTTCTCCAAATTTTGTGATGTAGTTCTCAGCTCACAAAATCCAAATAAAAAAGTGTATTTTAAGGGGAAATGCATACCAAAAAACAAAAAAAGAGCATATTTTAGGACTGGGGGGCACAAACTTTTCCATCCTGAGGGCTGCTTGTCATGCTTGGTTGAGGGCTGCACACACACACACACCAGTGATCTACATGAAGATCTCACTGGGAGGGAGTAGAGAGTACAGGTTTTGGGGAATGCAGTGATGAGGTCAGGGCACACGTGGGGGGCAGGGGAGCACAGTAAAGGAAATAACCTTGGTGCATGTGTATTCAATACATTAAAAACATGACATCCAAACCAATAAAGATGAATAACCTGCAAAAGTGGCAGCCAAGATCCACAATTATAAAACCATCTCAACACTGCTGTAATGTGGGTTGAAGTCCATCAATCCATTTTGGGAGTTCTTTCTCATGAGTAGAGCTGCAGCAAATTCCATGGCTGACTTCAATATTGTGTTGGTTTTTCAAACAGCAATAACATGGCGAGCTACTGACGTTTGTGAAAGGCTATCTGCTCACAAGAACACATCTGTCCGGTCATGACATTTTTCAACCCCATGCAGGCAGTCATCTTTGAGCAATGTGTCCTCACAAAACTGTCAAAAGTTATTGCTTTCTCTGAATTATATTCCCCTTCCCCAACTAATCTGCATACTTTTCTTCAGCTGCTGGATACCATGAAGATATTCTACCCCATGCTGAGGAGTAACCTCACTAATCCAGAGGTGCTTTTCTAGATATAGTTTTCTCATCCATTTATTGGATGGAGAGAAAAAATTATTTGCAATCCAGATGCCTAACATGTTTTTCTTTAGAAACTTAGAGACTCAATTAAATATCACAGTAGTGAGGCTGTTGATTAGCCTCAAGGGATTTAGGGAATCAAACCCATGTGACAGCTATTAACTGACATAAGGGGAATGGAAACTCTGAATAACAGGTTTCCCCAAATATCTCCATTTCCTACCACCTCCTGTGGAGAGGATTGGAGAGCAAGGCAGGAGGGATCTGGATACCTCAGGAGAAATTAAAGTAATTTGCCCCTTCTGCAGCACCATAAATATGATTGTACAGGCTGATGGCTCACGCTGGCTCAGCTTGTCTGAGTGTGGAAACCTAAGCAGGGTCAGGCCCGGTTATTACTTGGATGGGAGACCCCTCCTCTAGTTTCCTGCATTGAGCAGGGGGTTGGACTCGATGGCCTTGTAGGCCCCTTCCAACTCTATGATCCTATGATAATCCTATGATTAAAATATGTGGATACAGAAAAGGAAGTGAAAAAACCCCTGAAATAAATGTTAGTGGGGCAGAGCAATCCTACGGGGGGGGGGGGGAATCTGAAGCAGAGGAACTGCCTTTTCCAAAGCCCTGCTGTGCAGAAGATAGGGAGGAATAGCATTTTTCTTTCTCGTTCTTTCTTTCCTTTCTCATCCCTTTTTCTGGTTTCTTTCCCCCTTTCTTTTATGATGTCCCTGCCTTTGGTTGCACATTTCCCCCAGTTCTATGGGTGTGTTGTAATAGGAAGGCCATGGATCCCGCAGATTCATATTCCCCCAATATGCCCCTGACATACCCACGGAATTCCCCTTTTGCCACTGCCAAGAGGCAAGGACCAAAGAAGCTTCCACAGTAGCTGGAATGGAACTGATGAGGTCAGATCTCCTCATCCGAGGATGGACCTCCCTCCCTCTCCAGAGGGAGAGAGCTCAAGCATTCTGTGGCCCCAGGGATGCCCTTCTGGGGACCATAAGATTGCAGCCTTAGCTTGGTTTAATTCTGTGGTGCTGCTGCTCACATCTCTTATCTCTTCCTGTTTTTGTTGTTGTTGTTGTTTTGCATATTATAAATTATATTGTTGTGGATTAATTTTTTTTCTGATTCTTTTTCTCACTTTTTGTTGATTGGTTATTTTATGATAATTAGCTACCCTAAAAGCTGTTGCTAGAAGGACAATTTGTGTGTGTGTGCGTGTGTGTGCGCGCGCGCGCTTGTGTGTGTGCGTGCACACACACAAACACACAATTAATTTTGGGGGGCCTACTGATGGCTGATGTACAGGACGGGGCCAAGTAAGAAAGAAGGGACCCTTGATACGCAGGGTCCAGTTCAGATTGTCTAAAATCAGGGGTGCAGAACCTCAGGCCCACAGGCCAAATCTAGCCCACCTGGGGTCCCCAAGTGACCACACCCCCTTTCCCTGGCCCCACCCCCTTTCCCTTAACCACTGATTGTTTGGTAGCTTCCTGGCTTTTCTGCAGCTTCCCCCCCCCCCCCAATTCTAAAAAGTTGAAATGCTTCTCCTAAGGCTTTCCCCCACCCCCACCGTGGTCCTGATCACCTCCCTGGCCACATATCTCTCTGGCTGCTATTTAAGCATAATACCAGACACACCAATTGCAGTCATGCAATTAACTTACGGCAATATTTAGTTTGTGCCTTAGTTAGCATGCTAATCTCTATTGTGGATGTGTGGGTGGAGCAGAGAGGGAGAAGATGAACCAGTCATTTTGTGCTTTCCACCGACTTCAGCTGGAATGGGTTAACTCAGTAGGATTGGGATCTACTGGTAGATCTCTGGGTGCTTTGCAGTAGATTGGCACGGATTTCTGACTGCAAAATGTCCAACAGCAACAGCAAAATGACTCTCCACTTCCTTAATTTATACTGATGAAATGAAGAAAACTTGGGAGGGAGATTATTTATTTATTTATTTATTTGTTATATTTATTATATTTATACCCTGCCTTTTTTCCTACAAGGAACCCAAGGCGGCTTACATAATCCTCCTCCTCCACTCCTCCATTTTATCCTCACAACAACCCTGTGAGGTAGGTTAGGCTGAGAGGCAGTGACTGGCCCAAAGTCACCCAGGGAGCTTCATGGCCAAGCGGGGACTAGAACCCGGATCTCCCGAGTCCCAGTCCAACACTCTCACCACTACGCCACACCGGCTCTTTATGTGGAAGGACTGCGACCTCTGTAAAATTCTGGTACTTAAAGCAAATTCCTGGGCTCAGAATTCTTTAATTCCAAATGTACCTATGTCATTTGCATCAGGCTCCAGTCGGTGTACCTCAAGATCCTAGTAAAGAAACTGAAGTAGGGCCTGCACACCTGACATCTGCCCACCCCTATTTTAATGTATGCCACTTTTGCATACACTGTCACCAGGGATGTCATGTCACCAACTTCTCAGCATGCAAAGGATTCCCAACTAAACCCTGTGCCATTAAGCTCCATCCTTCTGCTGATAAGTGTTACACCAGCATATATTCCTACACTGGTTTAAGGATGCAAGGCCAGCCTTGCTCTTAGGCAGAGTGCAATGCAATGCCAGATCCAGGTTTCTGAGGACCTTTAGGAAAGACACCCTCAATGGCCCCCTCCTTCAGTGAGTCTCCCTTCTCACCCCCATTGTCACCAGCTGCTATTGCTCCTCATCCTCTTTCTCAGCATTGCTACCACTTGCTTGTGTGACAGGCACAGAGCCAGTGAGCAAGACGGCCGTGGCATCTGCTGCTGGCAGCTGGTCCTCTTTCTCACCACCACTGCTGTCTGGGACAGAGCGAGAGGCAGGTGAACACGCAGGTTGCGAGGGTGAAGAGGAGGAGCAACTCCAGGAGGTTCTTGTCAGTGGGCCCCTGCTGGGGAGTGGGCCCGTGGCAGGTGCCCGCCCATGCTTACCCTTGACACTGGCTCTGGTGAGGTGGCTGCCTCACCAGCGTGTCATGAAAGGGCAGGACATTGTTAGTTGTTGTATACCTGGGTTTGTGTGTGTGCGAGGGGTGCTTTGGGATTCTCTGCCTCCGCTGCTGAAATAACTTGATGGCCTTGAGTATTAGGCCCCTTGACTGGGAGTGGGGAGGTGCCAATTGCCGCTTTGCCTCGGGCAGCAAAATGCCATAGGCCTGCCCAGATACTTAGGAACAATCCTATCTGCACCCAGTGAGCAAAAACCAGGGATAGGATCACGCTAAGTTCACAATTGTTCTGAATATATTTGTAATAAATTCTTTTTTTCTACCCAACATTTTGGCAGAGGGAAGGGTGTTTGAAATACAACTGCCTATTATAAAAATCCAAGGGTAGCAGGAGGAGAGCCCAGCCATATCTTGTTAGCAAAGTTGGCTTTATTAGCAAAGGCAGATTGTGAATGAGGCCCTGTGTTGCCTTGGTCTGGAATCTGGAGGATGAACAAAGTTTATATATTCTGTGTGATGAAATCATAGCCAGCGAGAGTCCACGAACAGAGCAGTTCAAAGGCTCGGCTTCAAGGAACCCAGCCAACATATGGAAAAGCTTTGCCGATGGAGGAAAGTGATTGGCGAAAAGGGACAAATGCTTCTTTCATTGAGAGACAATTCACTCGGAAATGGGAAATGCACAGCTTGTATGCAGTCCCCTTAAACTCAATGTAAAAGAGGAGCCAGCTCTGAGTAGCTTTGCAACAGACCCACACATCAAAATCAGAATAATCTGGTTTAACTCAGGTAGAAGCTTTGGAGGAGAATCCTCCATCCATGAAATCCAGCTTGCATATTCAGGATATCCCAGAGACTTACCCTGGGGCAGGGTGGGAGGGTTGGACTGATATCCTCCCAGAAAAAAATAAAGCACACTGCCACCTGTTATTCCAAGTCCCAAAAATCAGCCTCAGGAGAGGGGTTCTTGCTTCACTCATTCCACTGGCAGCAGAGGGCAGTACAGAGGCATTAGGCAGGGGCCCATGGGATGAGGGCAGGGGAATTGTGTGGGCTGAGCAGGAAGCCCGCGCAGCTGTGAGCTCCTCCTCCTCAAAAAGGCCAGCAGCTGTGTCAAGGCACAATTTTTGTGGCCTGCCAGAAGTGACAGCAGATCTATCAGGAAAAGCTGGAGACACGCAGTGAAAATCCAGCTGAGTAAGAGGGGCTGGAGAAATGGAGCCACATTCTTCCTCCCACTGAAAACACTTCAGACTTGCTCACCGTAAGAGCTTGATGGGATGATGGGGGTGGGGGTGGGGGTGGGGGTGGGCTGAAAAGAGGCGGCAGAGTGGTCAAAAATGGCAGAAAACAGAATCAAACCCCTGTAAACTGCAAACGGGGGTGGGGTGGGGTGGGGTGGGGGTAGATTTCAGGAAGAAAACGGGGAGGGAGTTAATCCTCCCCATCTGGTACGCACTGGTCCCGCCCCGATACACTAAAGTAAAGAGAACAATCAGGCTCAGCTACATGATTAATGTATCGTGTAGTTTGACCCTAGTTCTGCCTTGCCTTCCGCAATACGGGAACAAGCTATAGCAGCTAGTAACGCAGGCAATTGAAAATGTCTCTCACCCTTCTACCAAAGCGGTAACGGCAGCTTTGGCACAACAGTCTCTGCCTTAGTGCACACATGAAAAGACTGACAGCTACCAGTTTTGCGTGTCACAGATTTCCATGGCAACTCTACACAGTTAAAGGAGGACGTCTGCAGAGACGCATCCCTGCAGCCTTTTCGTCAGTACCGAGTTCAAACTAACAAAGTACTGGTGGTTCTAATATTGAAAGCTTGGCTCTGCAGAGGAGAGGAGAGGGGCGGGAAGGGGAATCCATGTTCCAGAATACAAAGAACAATTCGTCCAAAGTTTTTTTCTTTCTTTCCTCCTCCTCTTTTTGGCAACATCACGCTGGTAAACCATAAATACACATGGGCATTATGTTATATTACTACAGGCCATGCAAATGTGAATCACTGTGTAATGCACACCACATTAGAGCCCACAGAGTCATAGACCCTAATTAAGCAGATGAACATGCTGTGTCAAAAGGAGTTAGAGGTGATTAGCAAGCAGCATCGTGGAAAATATATACCTGCTTGTTAATAGTTCTGTTTTGCAGCTGGGATAAAGAGGACATTTTGGGGATCTTAGGGCAGAAGAACTACTAGAGAGCCAGGGTGGCATAGTGGTTAGTGTTGGACTGGAACTCAGGAGATCCGGGTTCTAGTCCCCACTCGGCCATGAAGCTCACTGGGTGACTTTAGTCCAGTCACTGACTCTCAGCCTAACCTACTTCACAGGGTTGTTGTGAGGATACAATGGAGAGGAGCATTATGTAAGCCACCTTGGGTTCCTTTCAGGAAAAAGGCACGATAGAGATATAATAAATAGACATGGTGCTCAACACGGGCCTACCACTGAACAGAGCAACCCCATATTGAGTTCTTCCTCCTCTCCTTACAATAATCCGGCAGATGCACATGCTGAGAGAGGTACGTCTTCCCCCCTGCTCCCCATCTTTCTTCTACTGATGAGAGTTGCTGCTTCTGCTGATGAGAATGGCCACATATGCATTGTCAAAAAAGGGAATTCCATCACCGAAAATGAGGGCATAAGAGGCCACCAATGCAAATATATATGTATAGGTGCACATTTAGAAATAACTATAATCTAAACAGAAATACAATACATCCAACCATATAATAATAATATGTTTATTATTAACATATACTGCCGTATCTGCTAAAAAGCAGGGATGTTGAAGAGTCCTTGGTCTCGAGTCACGAGTCGAGTCACGAGTCTTTGGACCTGAGTCTCGAGTCCGAGTCCTTGGTCCAAAATGGTGACTCACGAGTCACGAGTCACAAGTCACTCCCAAAGCTGACTCCACGAGTCCCTATTAAAATCAATGGGGGATTTTTCCCAACAAAATAAGGCTACTTCAGATGTGTGGTTTAAATAAATTCTAGGCACAAGTGTGCCTTTTTATTTCAAAACCCTGCCACTGATTTTGGCAAGAACAGACCAGGCAGAAAAACCCAAAATAACCAGGCAGGCAGAGGAGGCAGGGAACCCGAAAGCAGGCAGGCAGAGGCCTTTGTCTTGGACAATTCAACTGTTGAACTGGTCAAGAAGAGACCAGGCAGGCAGAGGAGGCTGGGAACCCCAGACAGGCAGGCAGAGGCAGCCAAACCCAAAAGGTCTGAAAGGTTGCATTTTAGAAAAATGATTTTAAAAAATAAACTTGCTGTACTTCCTAAAACTTATCCATGTTGCATTTGAGGAACATGATTTTTTCTAAATGTTTGGCCCCCATTCTGGAACGGTGAGATCTCATCACAATTCCACCCTCACTGAACACCCGCTCCACTGGTGATGAACTTGCTGGAACCAGAAACACACTCAGAGCAGCCACACAGAGTAATCTCAGGTCCTTCTTCTGCCTCTCCCAAGTACGCAACACATCAATCAAAATAAATCTTGACACACTGTTGGGGCTGCACTCCTGGTAGCCGTCCATAGTGGCCGAGCAGCGGCACACCTCGCTTCCATGCGCTCTTCGCCGGCAATCACGCTCCTCTCCACTCCTTCTGGCACAGCCCAGGGATGTTGAAGAGTCCTGGGTCTCGAGTCCCGAGTCGAGTCTCAAGTCCCATTAAAAATATTGGGACTCGAGTCCAAGTCGAGTCAGAGGGGGGACTCAGTCCGACTCACGAGTCTAGTCCTCGAGTCTGAGTCCCCATCCCTGCTAAAAAGCCATCAAGGCAGTGTACAACAATTTAAAACAACAAAACCTTCTAACAAGAACATTTAAAACATTTTTTAAAAAACCTATACATTTTAAAAGGCTGAATTGAAAAGAGGCATCTTTACACTTTTTTTTTTAAAGGGCAAGAGAATGGGGGCCAATTGTAGTTCTTGAGGGAGGGCATTTCATAATTTGGGGGCAACACAGGAGAAAGCCCTTTCACACGTGCCTGACAAATGGGTAGTGGTTCCAGTCAAAAGGGCCTCTCCTGCAGATCTTAGTACTTGGGCAAGTTCATAGTGAGACAGACAATCTCAGAGAAGACTGACCAGGTGACCGTGTGCCTGCTTAGTCTGCTGTGCAGGTGCTAAATGTTGATGGGCAACTTCAGGGCCCCTGCTGCGATCCCTCCTTATGGTTGCCTGATGAAGAGATCTGGAGATCTCAAAAGCTTGCACATTTTTGTTTCCTTTTTGGCTGGCCTAATAAAGCTATTACACTAATTGGGATTTCGGCCTTATTTTTCATACTTTTGACAGCTGTGGGATACATGCATCCCTCTCTGGTGCTGCCAAGTCCATCCCCCCCCCCTTCCCTGAGCCTTTTTAATTTCACTTCCCCGGTTTTGAAAGCACAAGTGAAAATGAGAGTTCTCTCATTTAGGGCAAGGGGGGGCGGGGCGGGGCCGGGCGGAATCTATTCCATCTTCCCATCTCTCGTCCCAGGGCTTCACAATAGGGCAGGGGCAGGTAGATTCCGATTTATTTGCTGTGGTTTTCTTCTTAAGCCCACCAGCTTGAGCCAGGTGCAAAACAGAGGCTCAGGCAGGGACAGCCCTACCGCGATGCAGACTGATGCGCCTGCATCCGGCACTGGAGCAGGAGGAGCAGCGGCAAATTGTGCTGCTCCCCCACCCCTGCCGACCCACCGCCTCCAGTGGGTGCTCTGGAAAGCCCCGCCAGCCGCTCTTCCCACTGTGGCAGTTGCTGCAGCAAGAGGGTGGGTGATAAGGCTCTCTGGAGCAGCCTCCGCTTCCCCTTACCGCAGCCACACCTGGACTCTCACGAGAGTGCGACTGAACTCTTGTGAGACCCGCACAGGAAGGGGTGTGAGGCACAGGCAGGAAGGGGCGCGAGGGCAGCACATTTTCTTGCTTCAGGTGGCAAGATAAGTCGGACTGGGGCTAGGTTCTGGGGAGGCAGACAATGTACACTTAGGATGAAAGAACAAGGTGTCCAGGAATTTGTGACTAGGTCCAGAACTCAGCAGCACCAAAGTGGGATGCATGTATCCCACAGCTATCAAAAATATGAAAAATAATGCCCAAATCCCTGTTAGTATAATAGCTTTATTAGGCCAACCAAAAAGTAACAAAAATGTGCAAGGTTTAGACAGCACTGGTTCTCTCCATCAGGCAAGGTGTTAAAAGTAATATTTTGTATGAAATATGTTTCAATATATCTTTTTCCTTATTTTTATTTGTGTGTGTGTGTACACACACACACACACACACACACACACACACAGATAGACAGACAAAGTGTAAGAGTACCTGTGCTAATTTTATATACTGGGACCTGCTGAATTTTATTATCTAGACATTAGGATGCTTGAGGTCATGGCTACTCAGAGAACAGCAATCAGGACAGTTTGTTCTTTGTTTTATTATCATTTTGTAATAGAGACAGCCTCAAGCCATAAATGGAGCGGGCTTGGAATGGCCAATGCAAAGCTTTCCAAGCCATCCCCTCTGTTACAAATGGATAGGCCTTCCATGGGTGGAGCAAAAAGTACAGGTTTTTAATGCACAGATCTGCTGTTCCCTCCACCCCACAGGGATTGAAGGCTCCCATCAGAGGGGCAAAGTTAGCCCACCCCAATCCACAGTGCCATTGCAGTGTTTTCCTGTGTCTAAAATCCAACGCTTTCAAAATAGTCATAGGAGATTCATCATCTCCATTCCATGATTCAGCAACCATTGAACAATGAAGGCTTTAATGGGGGCCCAGCGTCCATGTGATATAATATACCCTTCATACTTGAGCTCTTATTTCACATCCTCTTGCCTTTAGAGTCATAATTTCTTAATCAGCCTCTCTGCTTCCTGTTGACTTGCTTGTTGTTGCTCAAGAATCGATTCAGGAAGCTTATTATGACAGGTATAACGAGTTCCCGGGCTTAGAGCTATCTGCAGGTAACAGCAGTGCTCCCGTGGATGATTATTATAATGAGTACCCATGGAAGACTTGGATGGCCTGCAGAACAATTTGAAAGTGGAACTGCGGAGGGCAAAGCAAAGGAACCCAGAAATTAACAATGCCCCATCCCTTTTATTTGCCAGATACTAGTCCCCTTAATTCATGTGCTAACAAGTAGCCCTGCTGTCGTTAAATCAAATATTACCGCCATAATTATACAGCCTTGATATGTACATTTATTCAGAAATTCTTCTCTCCTTATTTTGACTTGAATGCTTTGCCTGCCATCATCATTAGTCTCTTCCCCATCAGGCAGGTAGACATGTGCAGTCATAATAAAAGTGTCTTACTAATAGGAGACACACACAGCCCTTTTTAGCTGAATGGTAGAGCACATGCTTTGCGTACACAAGGTCCCAGGTTCAATCCCCGGCATCTCCAGGTAGGGCTAGGAAGGAATCCTGCCTGAAAACCTGGAGAGCTGCTGCCAGTCAGTGTCAACAATACTGGGCTAGATGGACCAATGGAATGACTCGGTATAAGGCAGCTTCCTATGCCACTTCACTAGGGGAGCAATCCTAGACATTGTCTGAGGGGCCATAGGGTAGTGGGGATTTCCTCCTCTGAGGTCGGAGACAGTGCTTCAACCTCAGAAGGGGGAGTTGGAGATCCAACCCCTGCTCCCTCACAGCCGCCATGGAAAGAACCACACCGGCTGGCCTCCGAGGTTGGAAAATCAACCTTGGAGAGTGGGGAAAGGGGGCATTCCAGTGAGCAGGGAGTGGAGACCACAGGAAAGGCCAGGATATGAGCTATCCTGAGCCTCTTCCAGCCTCCTCCCCTCCCCTTTTGAAGCACTGTGGTTAGACAGGCCAAAAAAAAAAAAAAGCCTATCTAGTGAAAAATGCAACAATTGGAGGACAGGGAGGCAAAGATAACCTCCACCGCTTCTCCTGCCCTGCTGGCTTCAGCTCGGCAGGGCATTGGATACATGGAAGCCACCGAGTTCGGAGGCTTCCATCCGGCAAGGGCACAACCCATAGGATTGTGCCCTAAAAGATTTTCCCGTGTTTATGAAAAATTCACACCATACCACTGATTTAACAAGGGAGAAGAACCAGGCTAATATTATGCCTACAAATCTTCTTTCTTTCTTTCTTTCTTTCTTTCAAGTATGCATGGCCAAAGCAGGTAATCACAGGGCCAAAATGTCTTTTTGTGAAAGCCGTGATGAAAAGGAAAAGAGCTCGTTTGAGTCCGTATTGTGTTGGCTGCTGTTTCATCATCCTAGCTGTGCTCAGTTTCATCATGTCGAGTATTCCCATCACTCTGGAGGATGCAAGGCATCCTGCAGAATGTAAACAATGGAACATACTCTGTGTGAATTCTGGCAATAGGTAACGTTTCAAAATATGCATTAAGAAAGATAAAGCCTCATTCACAGCAAATTGCTTTGGCTGAGATTTCTAACAGGTTCATTTATTTGGGGGTAGAAACAGTAAGCAGCCCACAGCTTTTTTTTTTAGACCGAGGATAATGAGCTATTAAAGGGATAGCACGCTATAAAACGCTACAAAATGGCCATGTATTTTCGCAATTCCGCTATACCACAGCACCATCTCATGGTTGTGTAATGGAACATATAGAAAGGCAGAGAAAGAAAAGCTCCAGGAAAAAAAATGTGTAAAGGAGCCAATCTTAATCCCGCAAAGAATTCGGAAGCAGAAGCATCGGTAAAGTGGTGGGTTAAAAGGGGTTAAAAGCCTAATGTAGAGACGCCCACAGCATTCACGAGTGTCTAAGGGCACAATCCTATGCATGTTTAGACAGGATAATGTCCTACAGCTCCCAGGATTCCCCAGCCAGCATGGCAGGCTGGGGAATGCTGGGGGTTGTATGACCTTTTTTCTGCCTAAATGTGCATAAGATTGTGCCCTAAGCAGCTTGAGGCTCCCATCCCATTTTGAAAATCAACCAAAGCTGGGAAATCTGAAGTCGGTCTATTCCCAAAGAATTTTTATAACTTTTGGCAACCAGCCAGGAGGTGAAGTCCTTTGAGTCCCCCTTCCTCTGAAACCAGGAAATTATAGCTGCTCTGTTTCTTTCCCTTTCTTCCTAAATCTGTCCATTTCCGCCCCCAGAGCCCACCCATTGCCACCTGCACCCAAGCTCCCTTGGCCGTATAGCCTTCCAATTCCCTTCGTCTGCCATTTCCCTTCTCTGCCATTTCCATAGCATCACCTTCCCTCCTTATTTGTAGGGTGGCCACTTATGCAATGTGAAAAAAGAAGAAATGCATTACCGAAGAGGACACCAATTTGCACAACATTTGATTATGCTGATTTATACATATACATGCACATTTATAATTCATAATTTATAATTCACATTTATAATTTCAATACAAATGCAATACAATACATCTCACCATAGTAGAGAAGACTGTGACCAAGTGACCTGTGTGAATGCACAGTCTTCTGTCCAAGTGTTCACTGCTGATGGGCAACTTCAAGCATAAGCTCTTTCTTCTTGTGGTTCTTTTCTTTAAACAGGATTTGGACTTGAGAGCCCTTCAAATAGAGCAGTGTTCTCCAACCTTGGGTCTCCAGATGTTTTGGCCTACAACTCCCAGCATGCCCCAGCCAGCGTAGCTGGCTAGGATGCCTGGAGTTGTAGGCCAAAAACATCTGGGGACCCAAGTTGAGAACACTGGCTTAGAGGTTCACACTGGCTAGTATAGAGTTTCAGTCTTCTTTGAAGAGCTACTTTAGGCCTGCATGAAGTAGAATTGGCTGGGAATCGGGTTTAGGCCAAAACCTTGCTGCTGGAGAAGAAAGCATCCATGTAATTGTAGGCAAAACATTGGCAAGGTGGAGAACAGGTAGAGTTCCTATGCTAGGTATAAGAGTTTCAGTCTTCTGAAGAGCATTGCCTTGCAGTAGAATTGGCTGGGCATGCGGGAGTTGTAGGCCAAAAACACATGTAGCTGGCTGGGAGTTATAGGCCAAAAGCATAGCTGGCTGGGGCATGCTGGGAGTTGTAGGCCAAAAACACCTGGGGACCCAAGGTTGGAGAACACTGAAATAGAGGTTTGTCCCCTGAAAGCCTTTCAAATAGAGGACTGTCCTCAGTAAAGTAGGAAACCTGGCTACCCTACATTATTTGGCAAATGAAAATTCCCCCCATCTTCGTCTTTCTCTCTCTTGGGCCTGTTCAAACTGGTCTACTGATCCATGTACTGGGGGGGGGGGGGGATGGGACACAGCAATTTCCCGTTCTGTAACAAGTGTGCATGTGTGTTTCAAGAACAAAAAAATTTGGGGGGGGGGGAATTAAAAATTCTACACTTTAGGACTCTGAATGTTTGATCTAATTTCCTCATTTTAGAAATATTTATTCCCCACTTCATTAAGGGCATTGTGCATACTGTGTACACAGCACACTTCTGGTTAAAGACCTGCATTTGTCATTACACGTGTGTACACAGAAGTTCGCACGGATGTGTGAACGCAGACACGTGGCAGCGCATAGGCAAGAATTATTCTATCATGTCACCTTCAAGCTTTTGAAAAAGCTGTCGTCTATGCACAGCCATTGTTGTCGGCAGAGCGACAGAACGCAGTTATTAGCTGTGCCTGTGAGCGGAAGATAAAAATCTCCTGAGAGCAACACAGGGGTGAATGGAGGCAGAGTGGCAAAGAAGCGGATGATCCTCTCTGCAAGTACCGAGCAGAATATCCCTTTCTCCACTGTGGAGGAAAATGGCTTCCCTGGCATTTATATTCTCTGAAGGGCCAATTAAGGAATCATACTCCCATCTAGCTGTCAACCACCCAGAAGGAATAGCTTTTCTGTCAAATAACACGGCCAAGTGGGTGTCCTAGTGGGCAGAATTACAGCTTGCCGGAGAACACAGAGCTTCTAGCAAGCATGCTGCGTGCTCCAGAGGGCCGTCACCTCCCCCGCTCCACTCCTAAGAACCAACGCCTCAGGGACAATTTAAGTACTGTCTTAGAAAGTACCCCCTTCTCTGTTACCAGCGAATAGTGCTTTGCTCTCCCCCACTCCTATTAATCAGTAAAACATTCCAGGGCAGCTCGACAGGACTGCCCTTTGGGGACATGTTTTAGCCTTCAGCTGAACAAGACCAGATGTCCAAAAAGGGCTGAAACGGCTTGGGTTCTTCCCAGAGGCCTCAACAGCCTTCACAGTGATGACACCAGGGGAGCAGGCGCCCAACTGGGGCTTCGAGGCGTCTGTGTCTCCTGCACAACCCCTGCAGTGTGGACTGAGCCCACACCACCTTTCAGTCATCTGAGGGGGCCAGCAGATGTGAAGGCCTCTAGCACCTTTCACAGTCATAGGGTGGCCAGGTGTCCTATTTTTATAATCCTCTATTTTGGAGAGCTGTTGGAGAAGAGTCCTCTATTTATTGGACTGGACTGTCTAAGAGCAGTTATAAAATAAAGAACCATAAGGAGGGAGAGCAGCAGGAGCCATGAAACTGCCATCAGCAGCTAGTCACCGGAGAGCAGACTGAGGAGGAACACAGGTCACCTAGTCAGTCGTCTTCTCCAGTATGGCGAGATGTATTTCTGATTCATTTATAGCAATTACTTCCAAATTTGGGTCCATGCATATAAATTAGAATATGCAATTGCAAATGTTATGAAAATTGTGACCTCTTTTGGCCTCTTTTTTTGGCAATGCATTTCCTCTTTGGGGAGGCCACCCTATATCACACAGCTGATGACATCATTAGGAAATGATGAAAGACTGATTAGGAAAGTGAGATTAGAAGCCAGGCCCAATTTGCAACTGATCCATAAAAAACAAAAACACCAACTGGTGTATTTTTTGATGTCCGGGAGATTTTTATTTTATTTATTTATTTATTTATTTATTATATTTATACCCCACCTTTTTTCCTGCAAGGAACCCAAGGTGGCTTACATAATCCTCCTCCTCTCCATTTTATCCTCACAACAACCCTGTGAGGTAGGTTAGGCTGAGAGTCAATGACTGGCCCAAAGTCACCCAGTGAGATATTCTATTAATCCCCCCCCCCCCGTATTTAATTCCAATCAGACTGGGCAGTGGAAAATCAGCAAACTCTACATGAGAGCAACTTCACATATCCAGTTCAGTCGATTTATCTGAGAAATGTATTTCCTTCCCTCAATGGTTTTTGTGGAAGGCCACCCCACCTACAGTGTAAACCTCACATATAAAGTAAAACACACCAACAAAGAACACTTCAGATGTCGAGCATCCCATTAAAAGACTTGAACAAAATATCTCCATAAAACTATATTGCCATGAAACATTTACAGTAAAACCTTGGATTGCAAGTAACTTGGTCTGCAAGTGTTTTGCAAGACAAGCAAATTTTTAAAATAAATTTTAACTTGATAAACAAGCGACGTCTTGCAATACAACTTTAACTGGCCGGTTAACCTGTTAAGTGCCGAACTCACGCAGAAGACCCGGTTGTCGGTCTTCCACAATATACAAGTGCTTTGGATTACAAGCATGTTTCCGGAACGAATTATGCTTTCAATCCAAGGTATTACTGTATAAGATTATACATGAGACATTGATGGCCTACATCAGGGCTGCTTTCACAGATGTTTTCTGTAGTTTGTAAACTGGATATAGCTGTTGCTTGAGAAAAACCAATCTTTTTCTGAATAATTACTCAAGAGCACTCTGACAGGGCAGTATCAACTTTGTACCCATTTCTGTCCATAGAGAAAAGCATACCATCAGACACTGCCCAGGAAGGCAGAGTTCACACTCCTAGTCAGACAAAAGTGGGGCTCCCAGTGGGGTTATTAATCAAGGATGACCATTCTTACACAAGGACAAACAAGTGATTGGATCAAATGCAAAAAAGGACAGTTAAAGAAGAAGAATTTTATGGATATATGGAATAAATTATTAGGCTGTGTATTAATAAAAGGGAAGGGGAGTATGCCTTGTCAGGATGTTATATTTTTGGAATGTGGAATTGAATTGATCAAGGGGATGGAAGTATATTCATTGGTCCCTAGGCGGGTGGGGGGGGTGCACCTTATGATTTATTCTAGTTGTACGCTTTTGTTTTATAGTTTTGTATGTAGTTTATAATAACTAAATAAAATTTATTTTAAAAAAACAAGTGATTGGGTTTTTTTATTTGTTTTTGTTTGATGTGCTTTTGTTTGATGTGCTTTTGTTTGATGTGTTTTTGTTTGATGTGTTTTTATCTGAGTTTTAATGTTTTAATTATAACTTTGTTGTTTTATCTATATTTTATTCTACTGGGAATGGGAGCAGCGTGCAGGAGAATCCCCACTGCTATCTCCAATCTCAGATCAGAGTTAACAGCAGGGGTTCCTCCAGGGGGAATTCCCCTGCATGCCGCCAAGCCCCACCCCCTAGAGGAACTCAGGGAGACTCCACAGCAGGGCTCTCCAACCTTGGGTCCCCAGATGTTGCTGGCCTACAGCTCCCAGCATACCCAGCCAGCATGGCTAATGGCAAGGGATTCTGGGAGCTGTAGTCCAGCAACATCTGGGGACCCAAGGTTGGAGAGCCCTGCTCCACAGGCTGGGTTAGGCCTGTAGGCTGGAAGATCTGATGTCCTGTTTTATTGTGAGCCACCTAGAGTACTATTCTTAGTGGAAGGATGGGATATCAATGTAATCAACAAATAAATACTATATGTACATGTCTCCCTTGCGGTTATATATTGTGGACCCAAATTCTGGTAACCGTGTTACCAATGTACTGACCATAAATGCAAAGCCACTAGTATTCACACATTGCTCCTGTAGACAGCTATTCTTGAAGTATCAAGAAGTACAGTGAGCTCCACTAGAGCCAGAACTATACAGACATAATTAATTGCAGAGATTTCATCACTCCCACAGTGTTGAAAATCTTAAAACCAGAAGCACTCATGCCCGTGTGCACCCCCTAGAAATTCAGGGAATCCCTGAACTTGGCTTGGAGGCATATTTGTGTCTGAATTATGAGTAGGAATGGATCTAATACCATCTGACAATATGTCACAGAAATTACTTGTAGTCACAAGTAAACTTCCACATCCTTCTCCGGCGGTTTTCCAGAGAAGATTGAACTGCCACCTCTAAGGCTTGCTTTTGGTACAGGATAACTTTATAAGCTACATAATCCATAGAAGCTCCTAAATCTCCTATGATTTGGTGATCGTTGTAAATGCTAGTGTCTATGAGCACCATCTTTCAAGCAAGTGCTCTTCCTGCTTCTAGAGGAATTATTCTGCTTTACGACTATAACTAGCTGCTTGCTTCCACCTGGCTTTACGAATCTGCCCAAAATGTATCTGGTAAATCCAGATTTAGGATGGAGCTCTAATTTCACAGAATGGTTGAAGAGCCAAGTTATAGGAGGTGCTTCCCCACTTCAGATCCCCAGTCCATTGCCTATAAGTGTTTGCAGTTGCGGCATCAGGGACAAAAGCTGCTGGTAGAGAGATAAAGAGTGTGTGTGTGGGGGGGATAAATAGCCTGCAGCCAAAGGTCCTATTCCAAAAGCAAGAGGTGAAGTTTACAGTCACAAATGAAGCAAGACCAGAAGCCATGAAAGTCCATAGAGTGGAGAAGTGGGAGAATAGTCAGATCATGCAAGCTGAGGGCGGCCTGTAGCCAGCATCAATCCAGAGGTGGGAAAAGGAATGAGGAACAAGCAGTGGTGTGCAGATAAGGTCATCTCAGACAGTGTGCTTAATAGTTTTATAGGGGTTGCTCTTTAGATGGTAACGTACATCACTTTGCTTACCGTATTTTTCCGTCTATAAGACGCCCCCATGTATAAGACGCCCCCCACTGGGCAGTTTCGCAACTGCACGGTTCTCTCCTTGGCTTACTTCCATGTATAAGACGACCCTCAATTTTTAGTCTAACAATTTTAGGAAAAAGTATAGTCTTATACATGGAAAAATACTGTACTTCAGAATGTGGTAAGCCAGCCCTGCTGCATATGGGTGCCCTCCTGTTGATTCTCCTGAGTGGGGCCCTCGACTTCTGCCCCAAGTCTTGTCCTGATGGTGCCATTAAAAGCAAGATGCAGACACTGAAGGAAGCTGAACTAGAGGAGGTTTGGGCCTCAGTCAGGGAATAATAAAGGCAAAGCAGCTGCCTGCCAGGGTTACGAACAAGGCATAACACTGCCCTGGAAATATGTCTACCAGGCAGGGGCAAACTGTTGCAAACTGCCTACTAGAGGGGCAAACCTTTGCAAAGTGGCAGCATTACCACTGCAGAAAACCCCAGTTGATTAAGCTAAACTCTGGAATGGTTAACTCCGTACTGTACTGCCATAGGCGACGTTTCCAGTTCAGACCTAGTGACCCTGAGAGATAGACAGGAGAAATGTATGATAGGCAGCACCGTGACTGATGCTACCTTGGCAGAATATGATACAGGATCTGGAATGTCATATATGGAGGTTGGGAGTAGAACTAATATGAGTGGGCAGTTATTTTCCACAGGAAAGGTGCCTTTCTGGATAGATATTCAGTGTGACTGCTGTGTCCTGCAGAAACCCAGCTTAATACTGTGTGCTACTATCAGGTAAAAACAATTTCTTCCCCAATATTAGTGATTTTAGAGGAGGAAGTAAAATGCCCACTCCATTTAGGGGCAGGACAGCCCTGTCACAAGCTCTCGCGCTGCCTGAGGTGGGAAAGAACATGCAGTGCCGCAACACACCCCTTCCCGCTTCTCCACCCCTTCACCCGTTGTGCGCCCCCTTCCTGCTACCGCTGCATCGCCCCCCCCCCCAGAAGAAGCGGCTGTGGGGCTCTCATGAGACCCCGGGCAAAAGTAAGAGGGGGCACGACGAGGGAAACAGAGGGCAGTTGGCTGCTCCAGAAAACCGCATCAGCCACTCTCTTGCTGCAGCAAAGGACACGGTGGGAGAGCAACTGGCGAGGTTCTACAGCAGGGGTCCCCAACCTTTTTGGACCCGTGGGCACATTTGGGCATTTGAGAAACTGCTGTGGGCAGTCACATAATGGCTGCTGTGGGGGTCTTCTTGCTAGGCAAAAGTGAGCTAAAGAGGTTGCGGTGGGGAGAGAAACAGTGAGGCTAGGGGCTGGGAGGGAGGGGGAAATAGCAAGGCAAAGAGGTAAAGGGGAGAGACCGAGCAAGGCTAGGGGCTAGAGGGAGGAAAAACAGTGAGCTAAAGAGATGCGGGGAAATAGCGAGGCTAGAGTAAGACTACCCTAACATTTTATGTGGTTTTTAGTTTTAAAAAAAATCTTTTGAAGGGGGCAGCAGGAGTGGAGAGCTTTGTGGCAAGTGTTGAACGTCCCCATGGCCACCATGGCACCCGTGGGCACCGCGTTATTTATTTATTTATTTATTTATTATTATATTTATGAATCGCCCGCGTTAGAGACCCCCTGCTCTACAGAGCACCTGCTGGAGGCAGCAGGCCCTCCTGGCGCAGGCAGGGAGAGTGGTGCAATTCACTGCTCCTCCCCTTCTGTCACCTGATGTGGGCACCTCACCCTGTTTCATGGGAGGGAAGGCCAGCCCTGGGGCAGGAAATCAGTGCCCCCCCCCACACACACCTGCAAGCCGAAACCGACTCGACTGGTGTACATCTTACCTTAGCAATGCCCTGGCATTTTTCCTGTGCCAGAGATGTAACCTGCAGTGGTTCTTCACTCGTTGGGTGGCTTTGAGAAAGTCAATCTCTCTCTTCTCTCAACCAAACAAGAACTTGATGAGGTGAAACTGTTGCTGTGAGCTCTTTGGAGGAAGGGCAGAACACGCTAGTAGAGAGAGCGTGTGCGAGAGAGAGATATGGTTTTTCTGCCTCTCTCACAATAGCAGAAGCCAGGGTTGTCCTATGAAAAGGACTGGCAGGAGATACAAGATAGACCCACCTTCAAAAGCACTTCTTCATACAACACGTAATTAATCTGTGGAATTCTCTGACACAAGAGGTAGTGATGGCCACTAGCTTAGATGGATTTAGAAGCGGATAAAATAAATTCATGGAGGACAACAGTGCAATCCTGACCCCCAGGGCTCACTTGCTGGAAGGGGCTCCGATTATGTGGGAGACGCTGTAGCTCACTGGTAGAGCACATGCTTTGTGTGTAGAAGGTCCCAAGTTCAATCCCTGGCATTTCCAGGTAGGGCTAGGAAGGAATCCTGCCTGAAACCCTAGAGAGCTGCTGCCAGTCAGTGTCAACAATACTGGGCTAGATACTGGAATGACTCAGTATAAAGCAGCTTCCTATGTTCCTAGATAGAGGTGCCCCTCCACCACCGGAGACAAGCCTTGCTGGGGGGGGGGGGCGCATTCTGTCATCCCAGCAGCCCCATTCTACCCATGGAAACTCCATGGGTGGAAAACGCTCATGCTGGCTCAGCTTGTCTGAGCGTGGAAAGCTAAGCAGGGTCAGGCCTGGTTGTTACTTGGATGGGAGACCCCTCCTCTAGTTTCCTGCATTGAGCAGGGGGTTGGACTCAATAGCCTTGTAGGCTCCTTCCAACTCTATGATCTATGAATCTATGAATCACTGGCAATGGCTGGCAGAAAGCCCCAAAATAGGGCAATTTGGGGATGGGACACCAGAGCCTTGGATTCACTAGATCCAAAACATGGCTCCCCCAAGAGGTCCAATCCTTGGGCCCTTCAGCAACACCAGTCTGGAGCTGGCGTAGAAAAGAAGAAAAAACACAACTTCCCCCATCTTCAGCTCTGGCCAGCACAAGCCAGAAGGGCTTGGGGTGCGGCGGTGGATCTGCCACACTGCTCCTCCCCTTCCTGGCCACAATTTGTGTTGCCCTGTAAGTATACCTATGGCCACTACTTGTGATGGTTATATGGAGCCTCCAGGTTCAGAGGCAACCTACTTCTATTTGGCCAGTGTGGGAAACAGGGTGCTCGATTAGACTGACCTTTGGTCTGATCCAGCATGGCTCACCTTAATGAAAAATCCGCACTGGCCTTAAATTTATTTATTCTTTACTCCTATTGGAGTTACTGAAGGACTGAACACTTCTCTGTTCTAGTACTTAGAAAGCTGAAGCCAGACAGAAGGGGATGGAACAAATGAGAAGGTTTTGAGGCATTGTATACATAGTGCACATACCAGTCGAGTTTCACTGCCAAAGGGGGGAACCTGCCATGTTTAAGGCCAGAAGAATCACAAGGAATGGACATGGGGAACAGGGAACATTGTGAGGTCCAGATTCCAAACCATGATGAAGGAAACAAATTATTCTGTTCAAACTGTTCTTTCACTTTGAATAAACTTTCAGATCTGCAGTGACCACCTGCCAGCGCGGGAGTAAAGCCAACCATGCAACCAAGTGTTCTACGTATTGCATTTGGACGTACGTATTGTATCTTAAGAATGTAAGACGAGCCCTGCTGGATCAGACCTGAGGCCTGTCTAATACAGCATTCCTTTCCCGCAGTGGCCAACCAGTTGCCTGTGGGAAGCCCACAAGCAGGACATGAGGGCAACAGCACCCTCTCACTGTTTTCCAGCAGCTGGGACACATTGTTCCTGATCCTGGAGGCAGCAAATAGCTATCGTGACCAGGGGTGGATCTACTGTGAAACTAATGAAGCTTAAGCTTCAGGGCCCCTAATCCCGGAGGGGCCCCAGAGGCGACTTTAGTCCACATTGCTTATTTTGGGTCTACTCCGTGCAGAAAGCTGTGGGTGGCTGAGGCTGCGGCGGCTGCTGCTCAGGTCTACCTGCTCCGGAGGGGGCGGGCCCTCCTGGAGATCCGCCCCACCCAGGTGGCTCTCACCCCACCCCGGAGGAGCCAGGCATGGAGGCGGCACGCACTGGGCATGAAGCGCCACTTCTTCTTTGCCCACGAGCTCTTGTGTGCCTTGCTCACAATGACCCTGCCAGGCATGCCACCTCGATGCCAACTCCCCCATGCTGGAGGCAGGAAGGGCCCACACCTATCAAGCAAGGAAGGGGCCAGGCAGCGCTGTGCTCTTGGTTGGCGTGGGGGCCGCGAAAGCTGCGCCGGCAGGGGCCGGTGGCCGCGCAGGGGGCTCCTGTGAGTGGCAGACGTCTCATTGTCCCCACGAAGCGCCTGCAGGCAAAGCCACGGTGCCAGGCTGGGTGCTGCCTCATCTCCAGACACGTGCAGGGGCTGCGGCGCTCGGGCACACCTGCAGGCTGGCTAGGCGAGCCTCAGCAGGAGTCGCTGACACCGGGGGAAGTTCTCCCATGCAAGCCCGGTGAAGCCACGGGTGGGAGCAACCCCAGAGCTGCAGCTGCCCGGCCCTCTGCAGTGCAGGAGCAAGAGAAGTGCCCTGACTGTATGAGAAGGGTTTTTTTAAAAAAAAATAATATAGTGTAATTCAATACAAAATAATAGTTAAAATAAATATTAAAAGGTTATTAAAGTATCATGTAGGCTAGCCGTAAATGAAAAAAACATTCAAATTAAGGATGTTTCATTCTAAATATATTTAATATAAAATAATTATAAATAATTTAAAACACTATTAACATTTATTTCAACATTCTAAGATGCATCATGCATGTATATAACATTTCCCTAATTTTCATCCCCCCATAACTCGAAAACTATAAGGCATGGGAAATTGTTATTCACACCAGTGACTTTGACATGTGAGATAATCCAGTACAGCAATTTTATTTATTTATTTATTATATTTATACCCCGCCTTTTTTCCTACAAGGAACCCAAGGCGGCTTACATAATCCTCCTCCTCCTCCTCCTCTCCATTTTATCCTCACAACAACCCTGTGAGGTAGGTTAGGCTGAGAGTCAGTGACTGACCCAAAGTCACCCAGTGAGCTTCATGGCCGAGCGGGGACTAGAACCCGGATCTCCCAAGTCCAAGTCCAACACTCTCTCCACTACACCACACTGGCTCTCAGATTTTAATCAAAATCTGAGCTGTAGTGGTTAATTTTTTTAAAAAAATTGTGGGGATCTGTCATGGAACAACCCCACTGAAGAAGATAAGTGTGGTTACCCAGACCTCGTTGCTGGTTGCGAAGGGCCCCCCATAACAGTTCAACTTCAGGTCCCCAAAAATGTAGGTCCGCCACTGATCATGACTAGCAGCCCCTGATAGTTTTATCCCCCATGAATTTTTCCATAATCCCCTCTAAAAAGGCATCCAAGTTGGTGGCCATCACTACATCCTGTGGCAGTGAATTCCATAGTTAACTATGTGGAGAAGTACTTCCTTTTATCTGTCCTGAATCTCCCATCATTCAGCTTCATTAGATGACCCCGGCTTCTAGTATTATGAGAAACATCTCCTTATCCACTTTCTCCACACCATGTGTAATTTTATACACCTCTATCATTTATTTATTTATTTTAAATATTTTCATCCCATTCCTCAGTCAAAAAGGCTCCCAGAGCGGCTTTCATAAACAAGACAGTCCCTGCCACAGGCTTACAATCTAAAAAGACACAACACACAAGGAAAAGGGAAAGGAAGAGGAAAAACGTAAAGTAATTTCAGCAGGGCAGTCCAACATCATCTGGAGTTGCAGTCCAACAACATCTGGAGGGCCAAAAATTGCCCACCCTTGCTCTAAAAACCACCACAGAAACTCTCATGTCCCCTTTCCTCCCCCCCCCCAAGCTACAGTAAAAAACACACACACCAAATGTAGTAACCTTTCCTCATAGAGGAGTTGCTGTCGCCCACTGATCCTTCTGGTTGCTCTTTTCTACACCTTTTCCACCTCTACAATATCCTTTGGGAGATGCAGTTACCAGAACAGTACACAGCATTCCAAGTGTGATCACATCATACAGCTTTGTTTAAGAACAAAGATCACACTGCTTTTGTAATATACCACTGAAGCACTGCGTCATACCAGAATAATTTTAATGAATGCTACGTCACTGACTTATTTTAAATTATAAATTGAGGAGAGACAAGGAGGTCTTGTTCTTCTTTCATGGTACAGGGCACCAAAAAGAGGGAGTGAGGGCATGAAAGTGTGTGGGGGGCGGGGGGGGGGGGGGAGAGAGAGAGAGAGAGACTGTCTGCTTCAAATACCTCAGCAATAGACAACTGAGATGCTAAGCTGCTGTATCAGGAGGAGAGAGCCAGGATGAGTCACTGCTTTTCAGCCAATGGCATCCCCCCCTCCTCCATCTGAATATATATTTGGCTCAATAGGTGGGAGCGATAACATATCCTGCAGCTAACCAGCCCAAGGCTTTCCTGTTTGGCAGGCACACACAGATAGAAGAGCACTTTACCAATTTGCTGGCTTTGAAGCCCTATGTCCTCTTAATACAGGATTGGAGGGCAGAACTAGATGGAATGAAGAACACGGGTCTGCCACCAAAAAACGACAACCCCATGTCATGCCCTCCCCCACTCTTGCCCATATTGTGTAGTGATGGAATTGTGTGAGGAAATACATAGCAGGATGGCATTACCCCACCGCTCCTCCAGTGGCTGGCAGTCGATGGTGCGGTAGCACACGACATTTGTTGGGGATTGCTAAAAGAGCTGGGATTGGGTACTAGGAGATATTATCTCTCTCTCCCCTCTTGCGTTTGCAAGCACAGCAGAGCAGACCCCAACTACAGTGGAAAAACGTGAGCGTGCGGAGCTGCTGGTTAGAGCAGGTTCAGCGACCCGTGGGTGCAGGCTGCCCTTTCGGCAGACTGGATCTTTACCTGGCTTCGCTTACGCTGGCTCAACTTGTCTGAGCGTGGAAAGCTAAGCGGGGTCAGGCCTGGTTATTACTTGGATGGGAGACCCCTCCTCTAGTTTCCTGCATTGAGCAGGGGGTTGGACTGGATGGCCTTGTAGGCCCCTTCCAACTCTATAATCTATGATTCGATGAAACAGGCATCTTTTATTCCAAGGTTTGAGCGTTATCCGTCCAAGGACTAACTACATTCATAAGTTCAATCTTAACTCAGCACATTTGTATCCCATCATCCCTGCAAGGAGGTAGGACGGCATAGATGGAGTTATGGGGCAGTATCCAACGATATCATTCTGCAAATACAAATAGCACTAGCAGAGCTCCGCTGAATCTTTCCAGCGAGCAAGCGGTTGCGCGTTACACTCGCACAACAGACCATGCAAGAGTTATGCACAACAGGTCGCACAACCATGCTTGCACAAATATAACTTTAGTTGGATTCTTCTCTTGTGTACAGTTCAGAACCTAGTTTCCGTAGCACAACATCATTTCCACTAACAGAATGACACAGTTGGATATTACCCATCCTATTTTATCCTCATAACCGCCTTGTCAAGGTGTTAGTCCAACAGCTAGTGACTTGCCCAAGATCACTAATAAGCTGAAGTGTTAAGCAGGAATTTGATCTTCATTCATGTACAGGCTTGTGGCTCACGCTGGCTCAGCTTGTCTGAGCATGGAAAGCTAAGCAGGGTCAGGCCTGGTTATTACTTGGATGGGAGACCCCTCCTCTAGTTTCCTGCATTGGACTCGATGCCCTTGTAGGCCCCTTCCAACTCTAGTGTGGTGTAGTGGTGAGAGTGTTGGACTGGGACTCGGGAGATCCGGGTTCTTGTCCCCACTCGGCCATGAAACTCACTGGGTGACTTTAGGCCAGTCACTGACTCTCAGCCTAACCTACCTCACAGGATTGTTGTGAGGATAAAATGGAGAGGAGGAGGAGGATTATGTAAGCTGCGTTGGGTTCCTTGCAGGAAAAAGGCGGGGTATAAATATAATTTTAAAATAAATATAAATAAATAAATAAATATGATCATTATAATTTATCAGCACTACCAATATGGAGGGGCATCCTCATTTCCTCCTAATGCAAACAGCATATTCAAAGGTGCAATTTTCATCAGGGCCACAGGAAGGGAGGAAATGGTTAAACTCCCCCTTCCTACCTGCTGCACTCCCAACAATGATCACACATACACTCCAACAGCAGCTATTTGCATTTTTTCTTAAATGTACACATTTAATGTCACATCTGCTTTGGCCTCAGAACAGAACCTCCCCAGATGATCTCAGTGGTTGTAAAAGAAGTCCTGGGTTTACAAAGTTTTGTGTATTCTTTCTTGCCATGCAGTAGGTGTCAAGATATGGGAAGGGACATCATCATCAGAGGACATCATCCCACGACTTGTTCTTTGCCCAAAGGGGACTTACAGGCTTCCAGATGCCGTTCGACTACAGCTCCCTGGCCATTAACTCTACTGAGTGGGGCTGATGGCAAATGGAGTCCAACAACACCCAGGGGGCCACAGGTTTCCCAGCCCTGTTCTAGATCCCCAGTCTTGTTCAGGGGCTGTAAAAGACTCACCAAATCCTCAGCCAAAAAGAACTCCCTCCACATGTTTGATATCTAACCTTTAGTGTTTGCTGACACAAGGGTACCACCCTCCAACAGGATACAATGAGACAAAGTACCACCATGGAACACTCCACACAAGCAACTTGCTCCCAGAACAGCCAGGCATGGACTAAAGCCTTTTATACCTCCAAGGCCAAATCGTCCCTTCCAGGCTCCGCCCCTCCCTTGAGGAGTAAAAGGATTTAAAGCAGTGTTCTCCAACCTTGGGGGGCCCAGATGTTTTTGGCCTACAACTCCCAGCATGCCCCAGCCAGCATAGCCAAAAACATCTGGGGCCCCAAGGTTGGAGAACACTGCTTTAAAGGGAGAAGCCTCTGACTGGAGCATAGTACTTCTCCTCCTTTCTGACAAGTCCCTCCAGGTGCATTGCTTGCACAGATAGGTTCACATAGGGATTCCAATCCTCGACGGGGAGGGGCTCAGTTCCTGTTGGGTGGGGAGGATGGAAGCACTTGATGGCACGGACTCTAGAGGTGCTGATTCAGGGCTCCCTGGCCCAAGATCCCCTGTTCTGATTTTTTCCTGACTCAGGCCTGGTCACGCTCACGCTGCTAGGGCCTGGCTTGGTTTCCAGCACCCGTGCCACTGGTCTGGCAGATCTGGCTGGCCTCTCCTCCTCTGAGTCAGAGTCTGAGTCTTCTGCTCAGGGTAGGGGTCCCTGACAGGTGCCCTCAAGAAGAGCATTCTCCTTGTGTGTGGAGTGAAGGTCCTCCTGACAGCAGCCGGAGGGAGTGAGTGGGTGCGTGGGTGGGTGGGTTCCTGAGCAGCAGTGGAGTGGTAAATTTCAAAGTGCTGCTGGTGGCCACTCAAAGTTTGAAGGCTAGAAAGGCTAAATGTGAGCAGCCAGCTTCAACAGTTAGGGCTCTGATCCTCACAGTGTGATAATCAGCCCTGTAGTGGTAAACGTCGAAGTGCAGGCACTCCTTAAGACAGTCTCCATAGCCACGGCCCCCAAGGAGAGTCCAAAAATATAGGCCGCTCTATTGACCCACATCAACAAACCAGTTCTGGCAGTTTTCAGCTCTGTCAGGAGCAGGTCTTCTGTGAAGCTCATGGTTTTTAATGGCCCATTCAAGACCAACCCACCCCAAAATACTTTGCATTACAACAGGGAACAATAGATAGTTGCTGAGGAAATCCATTCCACACACACACACCCAGCTACTTTGAGGATTGCAGCTAAGTTCCGAGGGAACAGGGAATTCGGAGGGGGGTGGCAGATGACATCAGCAGTCCCTGCTAATAAAAAATGTGCTGGTGCCTCGACCCTGCAAGCCCTCACTCCGCTGCTCCACTCTTCCTGAGGGATCCATTCCCCAATCCCCATCACTGGGTCATATTCTGACTTTTGTGTCGCTGCCAGGCTGATTGTGAGCTTGCACTGCTGCCTGTATGTTTCCGAGCCTGATTCAAGGTGCTGGTTTTGCCCTATAATACCTTGCAATGCTCAGGACGGTGATACCTGATGGACCGCCTCTCCTGGCATGAACCTACCCGTACACTACGTGCATCGTCTAAGGCCCTCCTCCAGGTGCCTGATCTGAGGGAGGCTCGGAAGGAGGCAACAAGGGAGAGGGCCTTCTCGGTGGTGGCCCCTCAATTGTGGAATGATCTCCCTGACGAGGCCTGCTTGGCGCCAACATTGTTATCTTTTCGGCGCCAGGTTAAGACCTTCTCTCAGGGATTTGGCAGCATATGATGAACTTTTAATCATGTCTTGAATTTTTCTTGTTGATTGTTTAAAATTGTTTTTAGATATGTGTGTGTCCCTCTCCATGTTGTGTGTTTATATGTTTGTATGTATATTGTTTTTATAATGTATTTTATAACCCTTCCCTGATTGTCCATTACCCAGTTCCCAGTCATGTACTGCTCTCACTGCGGCTTATACAGCAGCTGGGGTGGCATCAGGACATTGGAGCAGTAGCCCAGCATCTCTTCTGGCCCAGTTGCATTTACAATCAACCTGGCTGATTGCGCCTCAGAGTTGCCAGGGAGCCAGCAACAGCCCAGACCCTGACATGAGGTTTTATCCTAGGCTGAAAGAAGTGTTGTTGCATTCTCCTAATGCCTTCCCCTCACCCCAATGAAGTCACAGAAATGTTCACAAAAATAGCAGCTGTACATCTCAGAGTTCCAGCTGGGACAGGTCGCCCCTGGGATTCTTGGTGCCCTTACACATGCGATGGCCACTCCTTACTGAATGCTGAAGGGATGCATACAACCCTTGAATAAATTCCAAATTTATTTTATTTATTGTATTTAATATTTATTTATTATATATATATCCCGCCTTTTTTCCTGCAAGGAATCCAAGGCGGCTTACATAATCACCTTCCTCCTCTATTTTATCCTCACAACAACCCTGTGAGGTAGGTTTGACACATTAGAAACATTATTAGGCACATTCTCTGCCCATGAGCATTCAAAGAGACACTAAGTGTGCAACCCTATGACATGTTTAGACAGGAAAAAAAAGGCCTACAGCTCCCAGTATGCCCCAGCCAGCCATGCTGGCTGGGGCATGCTGGGAGTTGTAGGCCTTTTTTCTGTCTAAGCATGCATAGAATTGTGCCTTAAGGCTGCAACAATCCTATACATACTTATCTAAGAATAAGACCATTGAAGGCAATGGGTCTTTCTTTCCTTCTTGTTCTTGTTCTTCTTCTTCTTGTTGTTGTTATATTATTACAGTATTTGTATACCACTCCACATCAAGCAGATTCCAGAGCGGTGAACAATAAAAAGACAAAAACAGATAAGAGAAACAAAACCTTCTGAGCAGACATGCCTAGGAGGATTGCACTGTAAATGCATCTTGGTCACACACAGAAATGGATGGTAGCTAGCAGGAGGGTTTGCACAGCATCCATTTTCGATGAGTCTTTCAGAAAATAACCTTGGTAGAGAAGACAGTGGAAACCGGAGAATGCATGTCCCCTCTGGAGCCACCAAATATACTCTAGGGAGACGCTGGGAGGATTAATTAACAGTGTGAGCATTATTTTACGTCAGCACTGACACAATAGGGGATTCTCTTTAGTTCGTGCAGGCACAATCTGTCTGTGGGCTTGAACGCAAATGCATAGTTGGTAGCAATTTTGTGCACATAAGTTGGGTTGTAGACTGTTAAAGGGCCCAGATGGCAGCTAGCCTAGCTCACTACAAAAAAACCTCCCGGTAAGAAAAGAGTCTTGAGCCATCTGTTTACTAAACAGATTTCCAAACATGATGTAAGGTAAGGCCTCTCAAACCTCATCCTACTGAACCTCCATAAGTCAAGAAACAAATTCTTTGAATCTTAAGATGCATGCATGAATTTGTTTGAATTTCTCTGAATAAAATATCTGAGGACTGCTTCCGCACTTATGTTTTTTTATGCATGCATCTTAAGATACGGTACATGTCAAGATCTAGGCAAGCATCATTTACATAGGTTTAATTGGATAAGAAGAGTTAAGAAACCAGCAGGTGACATTTTCCCTGAAGGTTCAGTGCTTGAGAAATGTACAACCTGTTGTGTGTGTGTGTGTGTTTTTAAACCGTTAAAGGTATAGGGGCCCTGTGAGAAAGAAACTTGCCGCTCTAATGAAATGTGTGTTGCGTATTGTGTGTGACAGAAAGATGTAGGCTACAATCCTAAACACACTTACCTGGGAGCAAGCCTCATTGAACTCAGTGATTTACTTCAGAGTAAACATGCATAGGATTGCACTGTTGGGCTGCAATCCTGTACACCAGGCTTCCCCAATCTGATGCCGTCCAAATTTTTTGGACTTCAATTCATAGATTTCATAGATCATAGAGTTGGAAGGAGCCTACAAGGCTATCGAGTCCAACCCCCTGCTCAGTGCAGGAAACTAGAGGAGGGGTCTCCCATCCAAGTAATAACCAGGCCTGACCCTGCTTAGCCTTTCCACACTCAGACAAGCTAAGCCAGCGTGAGCCACAGGCTTGAATTCGGATCTGCTCCAGCTGGTCAAAAATGCTGGAAGTAGTAGTCCAAAACATCTGGAGCACACCAGGCTGGGGAAGGCTGCTATACACACTTCCCTGGGAGTAAGTCCCATTGAACTCAATGGAACTTACTTCTGAGTAGACATGCATAGGATTGTGCTATTAGACTGCTGCTCAGAATGGTCCACAGGCAAAGCTACTTGTTGACCAGGCTATATATGTTCATCTTAGCAGTTTAATAGATGTCCGCTCTTAAGGTTTCATAGATTTCATAGATAGAGTTGGAAGGAGCCTACAAGGCCATCGAGTCCAACCCCCTGCTCAATGCAGGAAACTAGAGGAGGGGTCTCGCATCCAAGTAATAACCAGGCCTGACCCTGCTTATCTTTCCACACTCAGACAGCCACAGGCTGAGCCAGCATGAGCCACAGGCCTGTATATAGGTGCACGAGTGAACATAGTAACAACAGAAACACCCTAACAACCTAAAGCTAAGAGCCAATCTGGGGGATTTTGTGAATGTGGGATGTGTGGGATGAGTGCATGTACCTATGTAGCATTTGGCACATGATGAAGCAATCAGTACAAAGCTACCGGTAATTGATTTCCCAATCTACCATTCACCTTTCCTTTGATTCTATTTTCCCTTTATATAATAGGCTAACCTTTTGCCAAAAGCCAGGATGCCAATGCAGTGTTTGCACATTGCTTATCCAGCATGCACAACTTTTGACCCGCCAAGATGAGCACAGCCCACCAGCCATGTACTGGGGTTTACCAAATGTGTGGACAACACACACACCCCTCCAGCAGGCCCAGCAGGGAGCAAATACAAGAGGTTTATCAAAACTCTGGTGAACCAGAATACATGGCTGGTGAGCTTGGTGTATCACGTGCAGGGTTAGGGCCCCAAAATATGTGACATTATTAACTCAATTAGCAATTGCATAAACGTGGCTTTTTAAAAAGGAAATAATAGCCATGCTCCCCCCCCCCCCAATCTGAATCAGGACTGCAGCAGAGGCATAGGGTTAAAGCCCCCCCACACACACACAATTCCAATTCAGATCTAGGCCCTCTTTGGTTGCTATTTGCTTCCCCCCCCCCAATCTCACAATTACTAATTACATCAATAATGCCACATCTGTTTCAACCCTTACTTTAGCTAGATTTCAATACAGCAAACACATCAGGATGAGTAACTTCAACAAGACCACTAATATAGTATTTCTATATTAAAATGCAAGCCATTGCCAGCTGTACGTGCTATTTTTGAAGTTCAGAGTTACTCTCGAAGTAGGGTTGTTGTTGTTTTAAAGCTTGTCATGTGTTTATCTGGAAAAAAGTAAGGATGATTCATGCATATTTCTGATACACACGTATTGTGTGCATTTCACTCTTCTACACACCAGTTTCAGGACGTGAGTTATTTCATACTCATTCCTACTGAGATCATCATATTTGCAAAGTTAGAAGGCACAATTCAAGATCTGTTTCACACAGGTAACTGCTAGGCTAACCTTACTTATATCACCTCCTGGCTAGTAAGATTCATATCTACCAGCTTCTTTTCCTTGGCACCTTTCCATGTTCAGGGTGTGTGCAGAACTACTGCAGCACATAGTCACACAAATGCATCAACAGTTTGTTACATGTGCTGCTGTAGAGCGACGAATCGGGAAGTCAACAGTTTGAATCTCACCTCTGCCAAAAACTCACTAGGTGGCCTTAGGCAAGCCACTCTCTCTCAGTAAACTGTGTGTGTGTGTGTGCGCGTGAAGCAGGGGAGGGCAATCTCTGGCCCTTGGGCATAATCCGGCCCATGGAGGTTGCCCATGCGGCCTGTCACCTTCCAAGATTCTTCCAGGGACAGGACTTGTTGGCCAAGCCCTGCCCCCTGGAGGAATTCTTGTTGTTATCTCCAATCAGGGATCAGAGATAACAATGAGGTAACTGAGACCTCACCTATACAATGACTTCCCTACTGGGGAAGCCATCATGTAGGCAAAGTGTCTGGAACTGAGTGGGCGAAGCATCTAGGACTGAGCTGGGGGCTGGAAGAGCACTCCTCCAGCTGTCAGCTCAGTCCTAGATGCTTCACCCTCATGACAGTTTCCCCAGTGGAAGAAGGCACAGGGCAGGTGAAGTGGCTGCCTTGCATATGAGCCTTCTCCAATGGTAAAAGGCCCAGATGCAGTGAAGCTGTTTCCCAGTGGATGCTGGGTTCTGACCTGTCCCCAGGTTCCACCCAAGTGCCAGATTTTTGTCATTCAAGAGTTAGCAGCACTAGGTTGGTGGCCAGGTTTCTAGTATTTTATACCAGGCCTGACCAATCCAGAGGCCTCATACTGTCTGCCAATCACAGGAACTAATGTTGTACATTCCTATTCCATCTGCACCCAAAGAGGCCTCTCAGACATGAGGGCACATAAGACACAGGAAGCTTCCTTATGCAGAGTTAGACCATTGGTCCATCAATCTCAGCATTGCCTACACTGACTTGGCAGTGACTCTCCAGGGTTTCAGACATGAATCTTTCTCAGGGCAGAATCCAATGCTGCCCATCAGCTAGCAGAGCTGGCCACCAAAATGAAAAGAAACGTTCTTGCTGGAAGAGGGGTAGGTCAGCGGAGCTCCCTCATGCAAGCTCTGCTGACCTGCCCACTTCCAGAAATGAGCATTTCCGCAGAAGCATTCAATTGTCATTCCACACGCGGTAGGGGTCACTTGTGGAACAGAACTGGTGGGCCTGGCTATGCGCAGAACAGAATCAGTGGTTAGCTCTGCTGGTGGAAGGGCAGCATTGGATTCTGCCCTCAGGTGCCAGGGCTTGAACTGGGGCCTTCTGCATGCAAAGCATATACTCTACCACTGAACCACAGTCCCTCACAAAGGCCTGGGTAGCTTACTAGCTGAGGGCCTAGATTTCCTTTAATTAATTACAGGGGAGGGGGTCAGAATCTTACTTGGAATGCAGCATGTGGGGACGGGAGGCTTATCTCTTCCTTCCCAGTGAGATCAGAATACACACATCCAGGGCGCAGCAAGAACGCTTAGATAAAAAAAGTCCCCATTGGTTCACCGGGATGGGAGAGTTGTTCCAGTAGCATTGGGGAGGGAAGCCTCCCCTCCCTGCATGCTACATTCCAAGTAAGATTCTCTCTCCCACTCACCTGAAATTAATAAGGGGGAAACAAGATAAGTAGCTGCATGCGACAGATCAAGGGAACTAACATTTGGCTCTAAGATCCCAGCCACAAAACCATGAGAATGTTCCAGCCTTGCATGCCACATACAGTGGCCACTTACGCATTGCCAAAAGAAGAGGAAATCCACCAAGGTCCATAAAGTTTACATATGCTAATTTATGCATATAGATGCAAATTTAGAAATAATCACTATAATTTAAATAGAAATTCAATGCATCTCACCTGTGTGGAAGATTAATCAGGTGACTTGCGCCTGCTCAGTCTGCTGTCCAGGTGCTAAGCGTTGATGGACAACTTCAAGGCCTGTGGAGAAAGCCAACCTAAGCCCCCTGCCTGACACACACACACTCACCAAGGAGGGGGGAAGGAGACCCGGGGGGGGGAGGGAGACAGCCAGTCTCCACAGATGACAAAGGGGACAAACAACATCTGCATAGAATCACCCCAGGGGGGAAGGCAGGAAGCATCACCAGGTTTGTCAATGCTCTTGCATATCAGCCCCATCTACATAAGACTTGAATACCTCTCCAGAGCAGACACTTCGGCACCCCTAAGAATTGGCCACTCAACACCATAGGATGGGACCATTAAGCAAGTGGCTTCAAAGGGACCCCATCCCACGGGGGGAGGGCATCACCCCACCTGACCCAAAAGGCCGCCCCTCAGGGAGGGTGTCAACCCACCTGATCACGGAGGGAGGGGCTACCTGAAACACCAAGGTATAAAACACCCTGCGCAAGGGAACTGGGTTGTTGGACCTGATCAACAATCTTGCCCCATGCCTGGGGTAAGAGAACGAAGGATCGGCAACCCCGGGTAGCCACACCCGGCACGCTCCAGCTAGCTGAAATCACTGGTCGCTTGGGTTGACCGGACCCCCGGGAAACCAAGCTGAAATCACTCACAAGCCGCTTGGGTAGACCGGACCTCCGCCGGGAACCCAGCTAGCCGCTTGGGTAGACCGGGCCTCCGCCGGGAACCCAGCTAGCCGCTTGGGTAGACCGGGCCTCCGCCGGGAACCCAGCTAGCAGCATGCGGTTGACCGGGCCTCTGCCGGGACCCGAGCTGAACTAACTAGCTGAGAGCCCTGAAATCACGGTGTAGTTAAGACTTCTTGCTTGCTACTTTGTACCGTACTGATAAGCTGTATTGCTGGCGTGTGTCTGGGTTTGTGAAGGTAATGTTGTAAATAAACTTGTTTTCTAAAAGATACTTCTGTGGCTATAAGTTATCCCTTTGTTCTGGGCTAAGGGTGATAGTCGCTGGGGATCTCAGAGAAGGCCGCCCCAGGACTCGCTACCCCCTTAGCATTGAACCCACGCAGAAGACCAGGTTGTCGGTCTTCCACTAGGCCCAACTCTCCCTTCTTAGGGTTCCTTATCTTTAAACTGGTCTTGGACCCAGCAGTCTTTCAAAGAGATGATGCCTTCAAACAGAGGACTGTCCACTGGCAGCCTCTCAAATGGAGGAGTGTCCTTTATAAAGTAGGACACATGGCCATCCTAAGCCATGACATAAGAAATCTAACCAGACTTGTCTTTGGAATGCAAAAATAAACAAAACAAACAAATAAAAATAAAAATACCCAACTGCCTACCCTTTCATCATGCTCTCCAAAATATCCGGAGTTTACAGTTTGCCTGCTTTTGAGTCACGAGGGTCTTTTAAGGGTCCCAGTGCAGTTTTAGTTCAGCAGCCCTGCTTTTATCGGCTGTCATCACAGCATGGCTCTTTGTGATACCTTAGTGATGCTGGATACTGCTCATCCCGCATTCTTGGCACATGGCATCATACAGTTGTCCCTAGCAACTAAGCGGCAATGGAGTGTTTTGTTTTGTAACTACATCTGAATCTGAAAATTAACGTTATTAATTCCATCTGGAAGAACGCAGTCTCATTTGCACAGGGCATAAAATGTTTCCCTGAAAGTCTTCACAGGCGTCTCGTGCAGAGAGGGGAACAGTCTGCAGAAAGTCTCCACGGCCACTGTAACAACAGAGACTGAGCGTCAGTCAAGGCCATTGGGTTTTATGAGATCATGAGAGGCATTCTGGGGAAATGGAGGTGGCAGGCAGCTGCCAGCTCACTCAGAGCACCACTGGCTCCACTGCCACCCTGGTTTAAAAAAAAAAGCAACAAGGAAAAAGAGATACCAGCACTCAGCATCAGCAACCTGGTGGGACCCCCCCCCCCCCCCAGTGGGCAGAACAGTGCTCAGCAGGATTGTCTGACCTCATCCCAGAGGGACTCTTTTTGCCTTTATAAGTTCTGAGGTAGTGGGAGAAGGAGGGTGGCCACTTGTGCATAAAATTTGCATATGTTAATTTTTTATACCTATCATCTCCACTGGTTACCAATTTGCTTCCAGGCATAATTCAAAGTGAGGGTGATCACCTTTAAAGCCTCAGTGGCTTTGGTCCAGGATACCTGAGAGAAAGAGATTGCCTCCTCCCATACAATCCAGCCTGCTCCCTAAGATCAGAACAAGAGGTCCTTCTCTGTGTCCCACTGAGTGTGAAGGTATGCTTGATGGTGATGAGAGACAGGGCCTTCTCGGTGGCTGCACCAATAGTGTCGAACATCTTGCCCTGTGAAATAGAAGTTGCCTCCTCTCTGGATGCTTGATGAAGATGTTTCTATTCTGGCAGGATGGTGCTGCTAAGTGTTTATTTTGTTTAAAGGTTGTTTTATCTTTGGTCTCTATTTCTGTATTTTTCTCCACATTATTGAATGTATGGTTTTATATCGTATTGTGGTTTCAAATTGTTGTGAGCAGCTTGGAGAGCTGCATCAGCACTGGAGGGGCAGGATATAACATTTCTATATAAATAAATAAATAAAATCTGAGAAGTTAAGACAGAAATGTCCCCTTAGTATGCGTGCCAAGTTTCAGGTGTCTAGATTTCACAGCCTTGGAGCTATGGCTGTCACACACACACTTTTGTTATTATAGACTATTTATTATTTAATATTTAATATGCATTTATTATTTCAATTTCTATCCCATGTAGCCCCAAAGGCAACTATACCAGGAAATCCTTAAAGTGAGGCAGCATTCCCCTGCTCCTGGGATGCATCCCCTTCCCACCAGGAGCAGGGGCACGATCCTATGGTAGGATGCAGGTGGGGGAGAGGGGGGAGAGGGGTTTGGAGGAGGTGTGGCTGACGTGACCTCCTCTAAGGCCAGTTCTTGTCGTTAATTACGTTTCTATAGTGCCCAATAGCCAAAGTTCTCTCGACAGTTTATAAAAGATTTAAATCTTTAAAATGCAATATAAAACATATAATATATAAACCATTTACACAGGAAAACAATTTCAAACCATCAGCAATAGAAATCCCAGCCAGGACCAATTTAAAAAACCTTGTCATATGTCTTCAAGTGCCTGAGAGTAAAGTCTTACTGTGGCACCGAAGGGATGACAGTGTTGGCACCAGGCGGACCTCACTGGGGAGAGTGTTCCATAATCGGGGTCGTGGGGGGGGGGCTTCCTGAGATCCTTTAAATTACTCAAAGGCACCCCTCTGTCCAGTTTAAAGGATCTGTAGCAGTTGGAATTGGGCTCAGCGAATGCACACCCGAGGGTGCCAGTTCTCCAAGATTCCCTCCTTGTGCCTCCATCAACTCCTATTGTATGGTTGTTGGGCCCCATACAGAAGTGAAACGGAAATTCACTTCTGGCGAATGCTTGTGACCAGGCCAGATGGGCGATTAATAAATATAATAAATACATAAATAAATGCATATGTCTCAGACTTTTTAATACCCGTCACTTCTCATCTCACATACTTCCTCAAAGGGGGGGGGGGAATCATGTCTAGCATAATTGAATTCATTATTGGAATCATTCTCACAGGCCTGCTGTTGCCACAACATTGCCAGCCACCCAATTAGCAAGTTTGTGTATCTTCATGTCACTCTGGATGGGAAGGAATGCAGACTTCTGGATCCAGCTCATTTGCGAAAAGTAAAGAAAAGCTAACTTTCACTTCAGTTCAGCTTGGTCTAGTCTTCATAAATTTCCAAGTACCTGGGGTGTATCTCTTCTAAGGAACAGGCATACCTCATCTATACTCCTTGTGCTCCTCAGAAAATGGCAGACTGATTACTAGTCCTCTGACAAGAGATTTCCTTCTCTCAGCATTCCAAGGATTTGAAAATGGCTATGACTAGAGGCAGACAATACTGTATAAGGATAATAGAGCTGAAGGAGATATGATGGAGCAGAGGTTCAAGACCCAGAAGTGGGTCACAAGCCAGTGTGGCATAGTGGTTAGAGTGTTGGACTGAGACTCGGGAGATCTGGGTTCTAGTCCCCACTTGGCCATGAAGCTCACTGGGTGACTTTGGGCCAGTCACCAACTCTCAGCCTACCCCACAGAGTTGTTGTGAGGATAAAATGGAGAGGAGGAGGAGGATTGTGTAAGCTGCCTTGGGTTCCTTGCAGGAAAAACACATTACCACACAGAAATACCAGTGTATAATGTGCATCATGTTTCATAGCTCTTAAGGAGGATAAAGGGCCATAGGAAATGGGCAGGTGAGCAGAAAGTACATCTCCAGATGTTTTGGACTTCAACTCCCAGCATTCCTGACCATTTCCCATGCTAGCAGGGGCTTCTGGGAGCTGAAGTTTAAACATCTGGAGATCTGCATTCTGCCCTCCCCTGCCAGAGGGTCAGTGTTCTTAACCCATGCATCGAAAAGCCACAGAACTGCCCTTGCCTAGCATAGCCAAAGCCTGATTGGCTGCTGTACTAGGAGGATATTTGGGCACCAACAACTATTTGGCCTATGAGAAGGTCATTACAGAACTAATAGGACAAATAATACAAATCACCCAACTCAGCACCTTAGATCTGGTAATATACTTCTCTTGAAGATTCAGAAAAGTCTAGAGTAGACTATAGTTATAGTGACTGGTATTGGTCCTAAACTTTGTGGGCAGCAAGATGTATGAGGAGGGATATCATGATGTTGGCTGAAAAAAATGTTTTCACTTTTGAAACCAGTAGGATGGAAAAAGTAATTTTTGCACCTACCGAGTACAGGTGAGGCTGGATTGCTAGAAACCATGCCTCCTGCTGAGATATGGAAGTACATTATACCTTCTTCTTCCACCTTCAAGCGGTTTTGTGTTGGAAGAAAAGTGTATACCCAGATCTGAGTCACAAATATCAGACAAAAGTGGTCCAGGAAAGAGGGTTTTGCTACAAGCATAAACAACTGAAATGGCTGAGGATTTCCAGACTGGTTCTAAGAAAAGTGGAAAGAGCCTAGGTATAGGAGCTCGTTGCAGAACAAACACTTTTAATCTGCATCCTCCCATCTCACACGTGACTTTGAGTGACTTTTCTCTGTCTCTCCTTGTGTGACATCACCTTTACCGGAGGAAGCAGCTAGCACTCTGGAGTGACTATCTCCCATTTTTGAGGGACTCCACCCAGAGCAGGAAGGCTAAGACACAGTGCTGATCCAGCATACAACTTCCTCTTCTATTTCTGTTACCTGATCCTTTCCCGCAAAACGTTTATAAGCAGCGGGCAGGATCAACCCAAGAGGATTTGCAGTTTGTGTAAAGCTTGCTTAAAGGCTGCTGCTACATGGCACCATTAGAAAATAGCAATGTAAAGTATTTGTTTGTTAAATGGATAAATGCATATCCTACCTTTCACAGCTACCTAAGAAGAGACCTGCTGGATGAGACCAAAGGCTAGTCCAGCATCCTGTTTCCCACAGTGGCCAACCAGATGCCTATGGGTAGCCCACAAGCATGAGGGTGATGGCTCTCTCCCACTGGAGTCCCTCAGTAACTGGTATTCAGGGTGCTGCCTCTGATCCTGCAATATGTCCTTCATCACAAGCCATCAATTTCCATGTCCCAAGATGGCAGTGCAGGCTGGTGGCTCCAATGTCAGTGGGGCAGGGTATCCACCCCAGGTTGTAGTTGGAACTTTTAAGGAGCTTTCCATGGTGCTGAACCCAAAATTGGGGGGGGGGGTTTACGGGTTCAGCACCATGGATAGCTCCTTAAAGTTCAGACTGCAGCCCAGAGCGGATATACCGTGCCACTGACATTGAAGCCTCCACTGCTGGCATCCCAATCTAGCCCTCTGGGGTTCTCCAGATGGCCCCGCCCCTTCCCCTAATTCCAATCATTGGGGGGGGGATCCCAGCTTTTGCATGTTTCCCCACCACCACCCATTCTAAAAGGCTGAAATGTCTCTCCTGCAGCTTAATGACTGGCAGTAAGAGCTTTAAGCTGCAATAGGCTGCTGTTCTTTTGTGTTCTGGCCCCTCCCCCTTTGCCTTCGGCCCCGCCCACCACTAGAATGCAGCCCCAGAGCATCTCCAACACTGAATCCAGCCCTCAGGCTGAAAGTGGTTCAACACTCCTGTCCTAAACTGAACTCTCCAAAGGTCATGATAACTTCCCTTACGACCGACTTTCCCAACCTGGTGCCCTCTAGATGTGTTGGACTGCAACTTGTTGGAGGATATGGAAAGGAGTCGGTCCTAGACTGGTTAGGACAAAGCAGAGCTTTCCCCCTTATGCGCAGCCTGGTTATTGAAACTGGTTATCACCACGTGGGTTGTTAGACCCTTGCTAAAAGGCTCTTAAACAGATTGTCCAAACAAGGTTTAAAACTAATAAAGGCATTTATTAGTTTTACTTACAGCCCGTTTATTCATATAGGCAGGATGCATATAGGCAGATTAGAGTCTTGGGTGTTAAGAGTCTGCTTCATTGGAAGTCACTGGCTGGAAGCCAGCTCAGACCGTGTGTCCATCAGGTTGGAGAGGCAGAGAAAGAGAGAGAGCAGGCCACAGAGAGGCCAGGAGGAGGGAGGAGGGGTTAGAAAACATGCCCCCTGGGGATTGTTCAATTAACCCTTTCCTCCCACTCTAACTAGTGGTTACATTACCTTGTTCATTTAAGCAGGCAATATTACGATTTCCAACACAACTCCCATCATCCCCAACCAGCATGGACATTTCCCTGCTTTACGCTTCTGTAAAGGCTGCTTTACGCTTTACTTTTCCAATATAGCAGGGAAGGAGAACTAAACATTGCCGAAGTCCTCTGCTGCTTCTGACTGCCACCCTCTCCCAGATTGCTCTAGTCCCTTAATACTCCATTTATATTCAGCTGTGTGCTTTGGACAGGATGATGGCATCACTCAACCTGTGGTACAGCTGCTGAGCTGATTATCTGCCATTTCACTGGGACGCTTTTGATCTTGCTTTCCTCGGGATTCCAAGTCACCTCTATTACAACGGGTTTGGGGGCCATATTAATAAAGACTCCCTGAGCACACTTACTTACAAGGAAGCCCAGTGATCATAATGAGACTTGCTTCTGAAATTGCAGCCTAAGAAACACTGAAAATGTATAGCTGTTGTGATTCAAGATGAGCTTGAAATGTGCTTCATAAACATTACGTTATGCTTGTTGTTCTGGCAAGCAAAACTTTCTGGTTGATATCTGCCAGATTCCATCTATAGCATGCATTAGAAAGCTGTTACTACAGCTACAGGGAAAACTATACTGCGATAACGAACACCCTAGATGTTCATGCAGCTGCGGTGTGCACAGCAAAGCTTCCCTTTGTAATGCCATTTGATAAGGGAAAGATTTGCAATTGAACTCTGTCAATAAATGTTTGTTTCTAGCCCTCTCAAGAAGAAGGAAACGGCATATAGCTATTTTGTAGCCTCAACTATGATAGATATTTCACAGAAATAAATTAGATGCCATTGGGATTTGAAACAAGATTTATTTAAAATAAAAGGGAGATGGGCAGCGCAATCCAATGAGGCCAAAAGAGGACACTGATTTACTGTGGTTAACAAGCTACCCAAAATCCATGGGCTGCAGTAGGACTCTGGGATGGCTTGGTAACCATGGCAACAAGCCACCCTGCCTGGGTTCACACAACCTGGCGCGGCTTATTCACAATGGCAGCCGGCATGCGCTGCAAGCCACCGTGGCTTATTTAAACCACGTCGCTGGCCGCCAATCATACTACCCTGGTCATTGTGTAGACCCTTATACAGGTTTGTTGTCTCTTCTGAGTAGAGTTCAAAGATGGTGAACAACCCAACATAGTCAGAAGGGAGGCTGAAGCACACTTTTTTTTTTTTAATTTGATGGGGTTATCTCAGAAGAACAAAACTGGGGTAACAAAACACCAACACACAACCTCTGTGTGATTTTGTAAACCAGACCCAAGACAAACTGGAACCCTTTAGAAAAGGGCAGGTTATAGGGTGATTGTAGAAATGCGGTTGCTGTGAGATGGCAGTGGAAATCCTTTCCAGGCCATTTATTTTCATCTTTTTATCAGCTACCTAAAACACTGAGAAACGTAAGTGGTCCCAAGCATGATTTCATTCAGACTTCCTTAACTATTTGTCACTCTGCTCGCTGCAATGCCTGAAAGTTTGGAAGGAGTTGTATAAATCTCTCGTGGCCCACTCTATGCAGCATGACTAATGACATCCCCCCCCCCGATTGGTGTGTCACCAAAAACACTGTCTGTAGCCCAAGCGTGCAACAGCGAGCCAGCGGGAAATGAATCTTCAGTGCCTGGCTGTCACCAAGCCGAGGAAGATGCAGGAAAATGAAGAGGAACCATGCTTTGTCGACTTCTCCGAGCTCCTTTATAACAGCAGGAAGGGCTATTTATAAATTATGAACGATAACCACTAGAACTGGCCTCTCTCTCTCTCTCTCCTCTCTCTCTCTCTCTCTCCCTCTCTCTCTCTCTCACCAAAGCTAATCGAAAATAAATCACAGCTCCTTTCTTTTATAGTGGAAAGACCCGCTGCATCCAATAATGTATAGCAACAGAGAGTTGATATTGAGGTTCCAGCTGAGCTGACAAAAGAGAGGGAGGGGGAAGCCAACAGGGAATATCTGTCTGCCAGTGCCAAATGAATCAGAGCAATAAGCCCATCATCTGATCCGTTCATTGCCGTGAATGTTCTTCCTAAACCACTTCCCATAGAGTGCCTTTTTTTTTTCTGAAGCACCGGCATTGCAGACAGCTGCTTATCCTACAGAACTGCTGTCTCACTTGGCCTAAATGCTCCCTTTGGTAAAGCAGAGAGAGAGGGAGAGGGAGAGAATATTTAGGTAAGCAGCTTTCAAGTTGTTACTAAGTTTTAAAGGTGGTGCTTGTTTAGCAGTGGGACTGTTCCCAGTGTTATAATGGACATGAGAGAGCAGAGCAGCGCAGGAATATGCAATTTCTGAGGGCCATTTCACACATTATGCAGGTGTCATTTTGGGTTTGCCCCAAACTGTACACTCAACAGGGAGGTGGAGACAGTCACAGCTCCCTGATAAGTGTACCTATATGATACATGGACTTGTCATATTCACACACATTGGGCGAGTTTGCACATCACGCTAAGCCACCCTGAAGATAAGCCATCATGGCTTGGTTGTTTGCTCGATAAGCCACATGATCAGGCGCACTGTGGCCTGCCATGTGTGTTTCCCCCTTAGTTCTCCCACCCTCTCCTGGCACGAGTCCCAGGTGCTTTTGCAGCAGAAATCCTCATTTCCTCGTTCCCTACATCAACACCCTTTCTGCAATTGCTTGCCGGTTCACGAGGGGACCCCCACCCCCCGCATCAGGGGTGAGGGGGGATATAATTTAGTGGAAGACCGACAACCTGGTCTTCTGCGTGGGTTCAATGCTAAGGGGGTAGCGGGTGCTGGGGCGGGCCTTCTCCGAGGTCCCCAGCGCCTCACCCCTTAGCCCAGAACAAAGGGATAACTTATAGCCCACAAAAGGTATCTTTTAGAAACAAGTTTATTTACAAAATTACCTTCACAACTCAGACCCACGCCAGCATCCAGCGTTTATCAGTACGGTACAAGTAGCAAGCAACAAGCCTTCAAGGAGACAACGTGATTTCAGGGCTCTCAGCTAGTTAGTTCCTTCCCCCCTCCTTGGTGAGTGTGTGTGTGTCAGGCAGGGGGCTTAGGTTGGCTTTCTCCACAAATTTGCTTTCACAAACTTTTTTGTTGTTGTTGTATTCAGGCTCTTGCACAAGTGCACAGGAGCGCAAGACTGCCTGTCCACTATTTAGCCCAGCATACCAATATCTCCCTCTTGTCAGTGTCATTGTCAATTTCATCATCCACTTCAGGCACTTGCCTTGCTAGGAATACCTTCAAAAAACAAAACAAAAAACCTGCTTTACATACTACTGAAATAATTACACCCACCCAAAAAGCTCCTTCTCCTGCAGCTGCTTTCAGCTGCTTTCAGCTACCCCCTCCCACACTTCATTCTTGTTGCTTTCCTCCACTGGTCTCCATTTGTTAGCTGTCAGATATACATATGGGTTACAGAGCAGTGGTGGGGATCAGTAAAGATATGCAAATTTCAAGGCAGAGCAGTGATGTGGATTGGTAAAGATATGCAAATTTCAAGGGAGACATGTGAGGTGGATTGGTAAATATATGCAACTTTCAAGGCAGAGCATTGAGTGGGATCAGTAAATATATGCAAATTTCATGGCAGAGCATTAAAGTGGAGGGGGAAATTATGCAAGTTTCATAGCAACAGATGTTCAAATATGCACACTTTGCACAAGACTGGGGGGGGGGAAATAAAGGTTGAGAATGCATTTGGGACACTCTTTGGTGTCCTTTCTTCTAGGTTTTTAGGTGCACTGGGCAGAGGGCACTGAAGAGGGGTGAGGGAGGATGGCAATGGCACTAGCGAGATCATGAGGAGCAGCAGGGGGCTTTGCCACTCTTGCAGGGCGGCTCTCTAGCCATTCCCAACAACCCACAACGAAGTTGCCCTGCTGGGTTTGGACATCAAAACAAGCCACCCTGGAAACAAGCAACCCCGAACAACCCAACAACAAGCCATGGGTTCTCAGGGAAGCTTGTTCGTGGAAAGCAACCCACAATGGAAAAAAACCACTCCAGGTTCAGACATCACAACAAGCTACCCTGAAACAACCCATGGTGTCAGCCCACGATGGCTTATCATGTTGTGCAAACCAAGTCATTTACTGGTTTCACACAACCATTGGGCGGGTTTGCACAACACAACAACCTACCCTGCAGATAAGCTACTCAGGGTGGGTTGTTCATGGACAGACAACTGGGCTTACCATGGGTTGTTCTCCCCCTCTTTCTCTGCCAGTTCTCCAGCTGATATGCCAGGGTCCTGCATGGCAGAACCTGTCTTGTCCCCCTCCCCCCTGCTCTGATCACGACCCCGTTTTGGTTCGCCATTTCCCCCCACAAAGCCCAATGCCACTGCCACTGACAGCTGCTCCACTGATGTCCAAGCACTACTTTGGAGCAACTGTAACGAGCTCATTATCCATTTTTCTGGGGGGTGGCACAAATGTGTGCAATTGCGATTGTTTTTTGTTTTGTTTTTTTAAAAAATATTCAGTCTTTCGGAGGTGCGCAGGTGTGCACCTTCGGCTGCCCAAAATGTGGAGTCTTGCCTGGCCAATGTCCTGGTAAATATTGGATGTCAAAGTTCAGTAGGTAACATCCACAGACATTGACAAAGCTAGGCTGTATATAGTTTACTTTGTGCACACTTGACAGCTGTCAACTGGTGAGATGCCAATTGAAAAACAAAGCGGTGAAGGAAGCTTTGCACCGAAAGGTGGTGGCGAGTATTTCTCCCCCTTAGCAGTGTGATCCTCTAGTTTTTAAGTATTGCCCTGACAGTTCTCAGTGCCTCCACATTTTCCACACTAGCCCAAACCTCTAGGTACTCCAGAAAGGGGAGATCTACATCCCACCCCCTTTCCAAGAGCACTTACTTTTGACAGCTGTCAAAAGAAAGGGTTCTTTTCAAAAAACCTATTTGGCAAATTTGAGCATTTTTTTTGGACAGGGAAATATTTGTTTATTTATTTATTTTATTTTTAAATCTCTCATCTGGCTGGTCTCCCAGCCACCCTGGGCGATGTACAATCATGGTAAAATACAATAAAACACCATTAAAACACCATTAACACACCATTAACACACCATTAACACACAATTAAAACAATATCAGTGTTTTAAAAAATCCTAACGCACCCCATATTCCCGCCTGAAAAGCCATGTTTTTAGTGAGCGGTGGAAGTTCATCAGGGAGGGGACATGGCGAAGGTCACTGGGGAGGGAGTTCCATAACCTTGGGGGCCACCACAGAGAAGACCCTCTTCCTAGTCCCACCAGCCTGGCTGCTCTGGCTGATGGGACAAGGAGAAGGCCGTCCGTGGCAGACCTTGTTGAGCGGCCTACTTGATGCTGCTGGAGGTGCTCCTTGAAATAAGCTGGACCGGAGCTGTATAGGGTTTTAAAGGTTAAAACCAACTGGCAAGCAACTGGTAGCCAGTGCAACTCCTTGAGCACCAGAGTGATGTGATCTCGCCGGCGGCTGCCTTTAACCAGGCAAGCCGCCGCGTTCTGTACCAGCTGTCGCTTCCGAACCGTCTTCCAGGGTAACCCCACGTAGAGCGCATTACAGTAGTCTAGGCGAGAGGAGACCAAGGCATGAACCACCGATGGGAGCAGATGATTAGGAAGGTAGGGGTGCAGCTGCCATATCAGATAGAGTTGATACAGCGCTGCCCGGCTCACAGCTGACACTTGAGCCTCCATGGACAGCTGGAAGTCTAGAATGACTTCCCAAACTGCGGACCTGGTCTTTCAGGGGCAGATGTACCCCATTCAGTACCAGGTCAACCTCCCCTAACCTCCCCTTGTCTCCCACCAGAAGTACTTCGGTCTTGTCAGGGTTCAGCCTCAGCATGTTCCTTCCCATCCAGCCACCCACGGACTCCAGGCACTTGGACAGGGTCTCAACAGCCTACCTCGGTGAGGACTTGAAGGGGAGGTAGAGCTGTGTGTCATCTGCATATTGATGACAGCGCACCCCAAACCTCCTGATGATAGCTCCCGGCGGCTTTAGGTAGATATTGAATAGCATCAGGGGAGAGGATGGAACCCTGCAGCACCCCACAAGTGAGCAGCCGAGGCACAGCTCCTTGTTCTTTGGGCAAGGGGGTGAATATGGCTGTTAAAAAGGGGGGGGAAGCCTCCCACCCCTGTCCCCTCTCAAACTCCATGGCGGTTATCCTGAGGGAACTGCCCTTCACATGCAGGGGAAATGGCCATTTAACAAGAAGGGGTTTTTTTTTTGTTGTTGTTTTTGTTTCTGGTCTGCTGTCTATGTGGAGGTGCTCAGGAGCTTAATTGTTTTTTAAAAAAATAATAGCACCCAAACGCAATTTCCCGAAGCAACCTGCTCGGAGGTGCAGAGGTGCGCAGGAACATTTACAAACAAACAAAAAATTAACACGCTTCCAGGGAAGAAGTCAAACCACCGCACAACAACAAATGGTAGATACCTCTCTTCCCCACCAGTTTGGGAGACACACGTAACGCCGCATTTCCCCCGCTCCTCGAAAACTATTCGCTATCGCCAGTGATGACACTTTTGTGGCCACACCTCAGACGGGCAACGACAGCACCAGTTTAGCACACACTAGCCGCATACTGTGACAGTGAACCACAATAACTAAAAAAAACTGTGCTAAACATATTCCAGGAAATTCCAGAAGAAACAAAGAATGATTACAAAGGCTGTTGAGAATCCCAAAGTGTTTTACAAACTGAAAAACAGCAAACTGCAACAATTCAACAGGAAAAAAACGTAAGACAAAAATACAAAACAGTAAGTCATCAATGCATTAAACATTATACATCTTTGGAATTTGCCTAAGTGCAGGGACCGTGGGGGGAGGTCCTGAAAGATCTTCCTTAGGAAGGCATTCCAAACATTTTTGGCACTACCACAGAAAAAGCCCTCTTATTATTATTTAAATAATAGTTCCTCCCCCCATGAAATCATAATAATTTTTAATAGCTAAACTACAGTAGGTAAGTATTAGCAAGAGCAGTTTAACTACATTGTTTGAACTACTTCTCATAAAATCATTGCAATTACTATTCAACTACATGAAAAATAGCTTAATTAATAATTTAACTACATGTAATTTAACTACTCCCCATCATTAGTTAACACATCACATAAAACTCTTCAAAACTATTATTTCCCCTAACTGGGCAATCTGGATATTTTCAAATGGAGAGGCTATTTCTGATAAAAAATTCACGCACACACACACACACACACACACACACGAGGTGGTGAAGTCACCATGTTTAGAAATATACATTTAATTTGGAGTCCACTTTGTTAAATTCAACTTTTCAATGGGAATCTTCTTTAGATAATCCGGTAAAGCACAATGTACATCACTGGCACTTATTTAATAATAGATTTGAATAACCAATAACAGTTTATCAAACTGACACGCGGGCAGCACAATCCAATGTGGCAGCCCGTAACCCTCCAAACTCAGAGGTTTATGGGCATCCTACTGCAGGGAGCAGCAGCACAGAAGCAAGATTGCCTCTGTGCTTCCCTCGCTCTCCAAAACACATAGTTGATTTTGGCCATCTATGTGCTTTACAGTGTCTTACAAGGAGAGGAGTTGGAGTCACCACCAGGATTCCTCGTAGGACAGTGGTGCCTCGTTCCTCCCCACCCCACAGGACACACGCACCCCAGCACCGGCTCCAAAGGTGGTCTTCCATCTTCGGGACCATGGCCGGCACAGAAAGAACCATGCTTTTCCGAGGTCTGAGCTGGGACACTGACCTTTCCTATGGCCATCTAGACAGTGTCTAGACGGTCATAGGATTGCGCCCTGGGAGACCTTTCAAGTAAGGTGTGATAACTGTGATTAAAAATAACTATCTAGCTGGATTCCGATAAAATGTTTCCGATTATCTCAAATTGAGTTTTGTACATTCCACAAAACAAAAAACATCACTGTCTTTGGGGAATGAATTGGGAATTAGCCCTAGAATGGTTATATGTGCGCATATATACATATATATAATGTTTACTCTTTTCAGTAACTGTGAGTAATTCAGCAGGCTGGGGCAATAGAAAATGCCAACATTTCCCTGAAATTACAGCAAGCTATTTGCACAAAATTGCAGCTGTCCTGTACAATTATCATCAATCAGAGGAAAATTAAAAGGGAAACAAATAAAGCAAAAAACCAATACCACCCTGATGGCGCTACACCATCGCTGCTTTGAATGATTTCTATTTCCAGCTGAGCAATGAAAGAAGTGCCTTGATCTTTCCACTCTGGCTCACCCAGATTGTGTCGAGACCTCCTCGATCGACTACAGAAGCTTCAAAGTTCTGGGTCTCCGTTTGCCAAATTCAGGACTGCAATCATGTCCTACAAGGTGGAATATGCGCACTGAACTTTCCCAGAGAATGAATCCAGCGCATTTCACAAGCTGCAAACATAATCCTGTAATTGTTATATCTAAGCAGGTGACTTGCACAGATGTTCAGCGAGATTACATAGGAAGATACAAAAGGGGGCATCTGGATACAATCCAGTATCGATATGCACCCTGTGCAGATGCAAACATCAACAGGGCTGAAATATAAAGGGAATACTTTTGCCTTCTCTCTCCAGTCCAAACTCCCCTATGTAGCCCCCAACGGGCTAAAGCAGACTTAAGCAGCCACACGCATCTAGCTGACTTTGATGAGCAAAAGTTGCCTCTAGTTGGCCAGATAGGAAGCTGTTTGAAATGGGAAAAGTGCTGGCCTAGTTCTCATCCACCTCTCAGGCCACCAACATGCCACAAATGACTAACATCCATTGTGGCTTGCCCACCCACATCCATATTAGCCACATAAATGGCCTGACAGAGCATTTAAAATTCCTTCTCTCTTTGAATGCCTTCCCGCTTGGTCAACTCTGAAGACATGCGCAAAGAAATGCATTTAGCATAGACCTTTCTGCAAACAGTTTGCAGGTCAGAGATGAAGAATCTAGAGATGAATGGCCCCTCTCCTAGGGATGGGAAGTAGCGGGCTGGCAATTTCCACCTTCCCTGATTGTCATCCCTAGAGGGAAGAGCGCGGAGGAGGAGGCATGCAGGCTTATATTATCCATACCTACCCCTGTACCACACATACCCTCCAATTGCCCAGAATTTGCTGGGACAGTCCCACAAACACTTAAGCCATCACAGCTTGTTACTTTGTTATGCAGAGTCCCGATTTGTTATGCAGATTCCCCTGCCTGCATTATTTATTTTATTATATTATATTTATACCCCACCTTTTTTCCTGCAAGGAACCCAAGGCGGCTTACATAATCCTCCTCTTCCTCTCCATTTTATCCTCACAACAACCCTGTGAGGTAGGTTAGGCTGAGAGTCAGTGACTGGCCCAAAGTCACCGAGTGAGTTTCATGGCTGAGCGGGGACTAGAACCTGGATCTCCTGAGTCCCAGTCCAACACTCTCACCACTACGCCACACTAGCCCTCTAGTGCATAACAAATTCCCCTGCCTCCTCCCGCAAGCTATTTAGCTTATCTGCTGCAATTTTGCCCATGGTCCCTTTAAGCAAGAAGGGAACAGACCAAGAATGTCTGTGTGTGTGTGTGTGTGTGTGTGTGTGCACGCGCTCCTCGCTCTGCTCGCTCAACCTGCTGCCTATATGACCAGGCCATCGGGGTAAGTAAGGCCCATTGAAGACTTTTGTATCCACGCCCTTCAAGATCCTATTAAGCAAACTCGTCTTCAATCACTTCTTAAGGAACATCTACCTATGGAACCTCCTGACAACATTGAGGACCATTGGTCTAAGCTGAAAACCTCCATTACTGCAGCTTGTGAACAAACTATTGGATATGAAACTAAGAAACATCAGGATTGGTTTGATGAAAATGATAATGAGATTAAATATATAATTGACCAAAAAAGGAAAGCCTTCCAAATATGGCAAAATGATATTAACTGCGCTGCCAAGAAAAAAATCTACGCTAGTGCAAAGGCTGAGGTCCAAAGAAGAACAAGAGAACTTAAGAACGCTTGGTGGAAAAAGAAAGCTGAAGAAATTCAACAACTTACAGAATCTCATGATGCACGGGGCTTTTTTAAGGCCACAAGGGCCATTTATGGACCAAAAACCTATGGTACAAACCCTTTACAATCAAAAGATGGCACCAAACTCTTAAAAGACAAAGAGTCTATTGCACTGCATTGGAAAGAGCATTATTATGACCTTTTAAATCGTAAATCTAAGGTGGATAATGAGATTTTTTCGCAAATCCCGCAAAAACAAATTAGAGAGGAACTTGCAATACTCCCCACTTTGGATGAAGTTAAAAAAGCCATTAATCAAATAAAGAATAACAAAGCTAGTGGACCAGATGGGATTCCTGCTGAAATCTTTAAAGAAGGCCCCCCCGAACTTGTACAACATCGATAAACTCATCGAAAAAATCTGGATAAGAGAAGAGATCCCAGAAGACTTCAGGGATGCCATAATTATCACCCTCTTTAAGAAAGGTGATAGAACAGACTGTGGAAACTATCGGGGCATTTCTCTCTTAGCTACCGCAGGTAAAATATTTGCTAGGATTCTCGCAAACTGTCTTCTATCTATTTCAGAAGAGATCCTCCCTGAAACTCTAGAGGGACAGTAGACATGATTTTTACTGCACGTCAGCTCCAAGAAAAATGCCGGGAGCAAAATCAACCCCTTTATATGGCATTTATTGATCTGGCTAAGGCCTTTGATACTGTAGACCGAACAGCTCTCTGGACTATCCTTATGAAAATTGGATGCCCCAATAAATTTGTGAATATCTTGCGACTTCTCCATGATGGCTACGGTCTTGGACAACAACGGCTCTCATGGTGCTCCATTTAAAGTGGGATCAGGTGTTAAACAGGGATGTGTTATTCGCCCCAACATTATTTGCTATTTTCATCGCCATGATTTTACATCTTGTCGAGGGGAAACTTCCCACTGGTGTGGGAATTTATATATCGAACAGATGGAAAGCTTTTTAATCTCAGCAGGCTGAAAGCAAAAAGTAAGGTAATTACAACCTCCGTTGTGGAACTCAGTATGCTGATGATAATGTGGTCTCCGCACATTCAGAGGATGATCTCCAAACTATCCTAAATGCTTTTGCAGAAGCATACGGAAAACTTGGTCTCTCACTTAACATCAAAAAAAACCAAAGTGCTTCATCAGCAAGTGCAAGCTAACCCTTTGGTGATGCCATCTATCCAGCTTGGCGGGACAATACTGGAAAATGTCGATCATTTTCTCTATCTTGGCAGCTATCTTTCTGTTACAGCTAACATTGACAGTGAAATCCAGCATCGTCTGAGCTCCGCAAGTGCCGCGTTTTCTCGAATGAAATATAGAGTGTTCGAGGATCGGGATATTTGTAAAAAGACCAAAACACTGGTTTATGAAGCCATTGTATTACCAACTTTATTGTATGCCTGCGAAACATGGACTATCTATAAACGTCACCTCCAACTCCTTGAAAGATTTCATCAACGTTGCATCCGGAAAATTCTGCGAATTACTTGGGAAGATAGGTGAACAAATGTCAGTGTACTGGAAGAAGCAAAGACTACTAGCGTTGAACAAATGATCCTTCAACGCCAACTTCAGTGGACCGGTCATGTTGTTCGAATGCCTGACTGCCGTCTCTCAAAGCAGTTACTTTATTCCCAACTCAAGGATGGAAAGCGGAATATCGGTGGTCAATATAAGTCAAGAGGTTTAAAGATGTTCTTAAGGCTAATCTAAAAAAATGCAATATAAACATCGAAAACTGGGAAGCTCTGGCCCATGAACGATCTAACTGGAGGTTGGCCTTTCACAAAGGTTCTATGGACTTTGAAGAAGCCCGAGTGCAAGGTGAAAGGGAGAAACGTGCTAAGCGAAAAGCACGTCAAACAAATCCTTTACAGGACCATCTTCCATCTGGTAACCTGTGTCCTCACTGTGGGAAGCTGTGTGGATCTAGAATTGGCCTCCACAGTCACTTACGGACCCATCGCTAGAGTCTACACAATTTTCTTTATAATTTTCCTCCTTTTAAAATCTCCTTTTTGTAAATTTTTACCCTGGAAGACAATCTTACTCTGTCACGAGTGATCGCCTGATGATGACGACTTACTTCTGAGTAACTGTGTGCGTAGGATTGCACTGTTTGTTTTAACTTAATTCAGGTTAGTTAAATTCTGTAAGATTATTCCAGTTTAAGTGTTTCTTTAAATCTAAATTGTTGAATAGAATACAAAAAGTGCTTTAAACTGGGGCCCTTCCACCGTAACAAACAACAACAAAGCTGTTCAGCCCCTCAAAGTTACTCCTTGTGCTTAAAAACCAGAGCTGTAGAGGTGTTGGAGCAAAACGCTGAAGGGGCTCAAAACCCCAATGTGCCTTTCTTTTTGTATTTTCCAGGGATGGGGACTCGGACTCCAGGACTCGACTCGTGAGTCGGACTGAGTCCCCCCTCTGACTCGACTCGGACTCGAGTCCCAATATTTTTAATGGGACTTGAGACTCGACTCGGGACTCGAGACCAAGGACTCTTCAACATCCCTGGGCTGTGCCAGAAGGAGTGGAGAGAAGTGCGATCGCCTGCGAAGATTTTATTTTTTAAAATCATTTCCTAAAATGCAACCTTTCAGATATTTTGGGTTTGGCTGCCTCTGCCTGCCTGTTTGGGGTTCCCAGCCTCTTCTGCCTGCCTGGTCCCTTCTTAACCAGTTCCACAGTTTGAATTGTCCAAGACAAACACCTCTGCCTGCCTGCTTTGGTGTTCCTTGCCTCCTCTGCCTGCCTGGTTATTTTTATTTTGGGTTTGTCTGCCTGTTCTGTTCTTGCCAAAATCAGTTGCAGAGTTTTGAAATAAAAAGGCACACTTGTGCCTAGAATTTATTTAAGCCACACATCTGAAGTAGCCTTATTTTGTTGGGGAAAAAACTCATTGATTTTAATAGGAACTCGTGGAGTCAGCTTTGGGAGTGACTTCGTGACTCGTGAGTCATCATTTTGGACCAAGGACTCGGACTCGGACTTGAGACTCGAGACTCGGGTCCAAAGACTCGTGACTCGACTCGTGACTCGAGACCAAGGACTCTTCAACATCCCTGGTATTTTTCCCCACCCAAAAGCTCCCCCTTCTCCACATCTCCTTCTTTTCTTCTCCTTCACCAACTGCCCTGAAAATGCCGGGACCAATCCTGACAATTTTAAAACAAAAAGAAAGAGATTGCCTTGCAAGCACTGACAACCCCCCCCCCCAAGAAAAACACCAGATATCAACAATTAAGGGTTTAAGTAAGGTAAAAAATATTACAAAAGCTACTAATAAAATATTATAAAATAATATCTAATATAATAATGTAGTAATCATAATATATACGATTTTCCTCTGTGTTTCCTCTCATATCTTTTGTACTTGACCATGCCCTTTGGTTGCTGGGCCATACCCTTGGCCACACCCTCTTGTGGCCTGGCCATAGCCTCTTGATCACACCTTCATGTTGCCTAACCATACCTCTTACAAATTCACACGTGTGTCCCTACCTATTTTCATCTGTGAAATGTTGGAGGGTATGGTTGGTACCACACATACAGACACCAAGAACTGTGCCCTCGCTCTGGAACTCTCTCCCCAGGGCCGGCCCTATCGTTAGGCAGAGCAAGGCAGCTACCCCAGGAAGCTGATTTGGGGTGTAATGAAAAGACAGCAAATTGACCATTATTTAACGTATTATTATTGTATTTTTATTGTCAGTGTGTGTTGGGGGTGGGGGAGAGGTGTGTGTGTGGGGGGGTTCTGCCTCAGTTGTCAAAATAACGTGGCTGGCCTTGGGTACTCTGTGTCCTGACTTAGGCGTGGGGGGTGGGGTGCCATTGCTGCTCCACCTCATGCAGCGAAATGTCTTCGACCAGCCCTGTCCCTGCCCAGCAAGGCTCACTCAGAGCCAGTGTTACTGATCCGGCCTTTGCAGAGTGTTTTCAAACTATAGTTCCAGTATTTAGGAAGACATTGGCTGTTAGCTGATTAATACCCTTTGGATAAAAATGTTCTAGGTGGGTTCAATTTTGGTCTTGTTACTAACAAGAATTAGTAAGGGGGGGGGGAATCTTTTGATCCATTTTTTATTTTTATTAAAAATATGCATACCCTCAAAGCATAACATCAAAATCTAACCTATCACATATGACTTCTTCTTATAAAGGAGAGCATTGCTAAAGATCCTTAGATCTTAATAGCTTAACAGGAAATAATATTTCCTAAACATTTCTTGTTCTTAGACTTTTATTCCAAATTATCTAATCTAAGTACAGTTTCCTATTCATCTTTGAATAGTCTGTTAATCTGACAAGTACACAGGCCTGGTGAGCTTCTAATGAGAAGCTACTTCATTCCAAAATCAGCACATACTTATACCTTTTTTGTGTAAAGATTACCTCATAGCTAATTATTACTGTCTCATAAATTAGGCTCACACTCTTAACGATTTCACATCTGTTCATTACTCAAATAACCTTTTGAACCAACTGATAGGTTTTTATATGAGTACTAGCTGTTGCCTGCAGCTGCGCTCGCGTGGATTTTAGGACTTGGTACAATGGAAAAGATACAGTGTCTCTGACTGAAAGTGTAACATTTAGGCTGGGTGCTGGCAGCAGAAAACTTTTCTGACAGAAATATCTGATCTTACAGAAAAATCAGGTTACCGGTAAATAAATCTTGGAACTGATTTTTGATGCCAGTTACCCAGAATTCATTGTGAACCCTGTTGTGAGTTCCCTTTAATGCAATTACTACTTCTTCCTTATGTACATTCTTCAGATTGTTAATTATCATTAAGCTTTTTCAGTTGTTCGTGTTCATCACTTGGCATTTCATAACAAGACATCCGATGGCTCTGAATAACAGTGGTGGAAGGCTATTGCACTCATGTGCTGATTGAGGACTTCCCATTGACATCTGGTTGACCACTGGAAAAAAGGATGCTGGATGGGCCTTTGGTCTAATCTAGCAGGGCTCTTATGTTCTTATGCTCAGACCTTTTAGATGCTGATTGTAACGTATTGTTTTAACATGGCTTATGCTGCATTTTTTATGTTGTGTTACGCATTTATTCTTGCCTTAATTGTTTTAACTTTGACAGCTGTTCTGGGATGTTTTTTAGCCAAAGAGCAGGATATAAACCCTTTAAATAATAATAAATAAATAAATAAATACTTCCATTTTAGCACATTCGGTAAAAGAGGCAGTTACTCTCCTTGGAAAATGAGGCAACCGTTTCCTTCTTAAGGGTTGAAAAGATCGGGCAGCACAATCCTATGAGGCTGCCCATAACCCTCCCAACCCGGAGGATTACGGGCATCCTATTGAGGGTGGGAGGAGCGCGGTGGATAGGATTGCCTGCCGCCTCACTCCCCTCGCCCTCAAAAACATCTAGACGGCCAATTTCAGCCATCTAAATGTTTTACACCTCCTCCCAAGTAGGAGAGGCTGAGGCACCGCCTGGATTCCTTGGAATCCGGCGGTGCCTTGCTCCTTCCCGCCCTGCCCCCAGGAATGCCCCCCCATGGGGGAACCGAACACAGTCTTCCATGTTTGGTTCCCTTCCCTGCCAGTGCAGAAAGAACCGTGCCAGCTACGAGGTGGGGGGGGCAGGTGCTCCACAGCGCTGTGACCTCAGAAGGGTTTTCCAAAGTCACAGCACCGTCTATGCCCAATCCTATGTTCAGCCAGACAAGGTCAGAGGGACATAGGATTTTGCCCTGAATTGCTTGCCCTGCATAGGATGGTAACTACTCCCACATATGTGTGTGAGAGAGAATCCCCCAGCCATGCCAGCAGGGGATTTTGGGAGTTGGAGTCTAACACATCTGGAGGGCACCAGGTTGGGAGAGGCTGGTTTAAATGCATGTCATTGGCCCTGAACTTCCTTTCACAAGAGCAGCTCCGATTAAAATCCAGATAGTGTTATTCATGATTTGTAAATTATTTTTTACTGATTAACTGACGAATCCTTTTCTCTCTGCTTAGTATATCCTCCTCCCGCACCTTCTGGAGTACAGCCTGCAAGCAAGTTAATGAATTGTTTTTATATAGAAATGCCTCTTATTTTGCCAACTCATTTCCTGCTGTTCTTGTTCATTTAATTCCTGCATCTTCCCTCCCCACTCTCTGAGGATGTTACAAAAGGCACCATTTTCTCTTGCATTATGAAAAAGACATGGGACAGCTGCCACAAAGATGCAGTCCCTCTTCAATGGCTGGCTGGGGAATGCTGGGAGTTGTAGGACTTATTTCTGCCTAAACATGCATAGGATTGCGCCTTAAGTGTCTAAGTAATACAAATAACGAAATAAAAAATAGCATTTACTTCTGTCCTTAGAGGCACACACACTTTTTATCTCAAATATTGAGGATTTTTGGCATGAAACTTTATAAATGCTTTGGTGCATATTCCTCCTAATACATGTGTTTTTGTACATACTTTTGCCTAATATTCACATAAGTAATTTTCCTAAAATAATGTTAATGTATAGTATTTTCACTAATATATGCTTTTTTGTGTGCACTTTTTAATTGGAGAACTCCATCGCAAAATTCAGAGAGGTGTGAGTTTTGAAGGATAACTGAGAGAGCAATCCTATGGTCCCCGGGAGAGTGTCTCAGGTACTATAGGATTGCTAGGGGAAAACCCTTCTGAGGTCGGAGACAGCGCTCCAACCTCGGAAGGGGGAGACGGAGATCTAATCCCATTCGCAGCTGGCACAGAAATAACCGCTCTAGCTGCTCTCTGGGGTCAGAAAAGCGGAGGAGGAAAGGGGGTGTTCCAGTGGGCCGGGAGGGGAGGAAACTGGAGAGCTTGGTTAACAGTTTAGTGGGAAGTGGGGTTGTTGTTGTTGCCAAGACCCTTGCCTTCTACCCAAAGAAAACAGCCCTGATACTACCATTATTACCCTTATATGTTCTTGGCCTAAAGATAAACAATAGTTTTTCAGAGTTTTTACAGAAGACCACTAGGAGGAGGTGTTTTTTTTTTTTTTTTTTGGTAAAGCTAACGGGTCTTAATTACCCATTCAAACCCAAGCCACACCAAAAGCTTTGCATTAAAACATGGAGCAACATACTGGGTTCCAACAACATGATAACACACATTTCAACCCTTGAGTGCGGGTTATCGTGTTGTCTGGACCCAGTCTGTGTGGCTGGGGAAATTGCAGCTAAGCTCAGAGGGAACAGGAAATTTTCATAGATTTCATAGATCATAGAGTTGGAAGGGGCCTACAGGCCATCGAGTCCAACCCCCTGCTCAATGCAGGAAACTAGAGGTGGGGTCTCCCATCCAAGTAATAACCAGGCCTGACCCTGCTTAGCTTTCCACGCTCAGACAAGCTGAGCCAGCATAAGCCACACTATGTGAAGGATGGCATGGCAGATGATGTCAGCATCCCTGCCAATTAAAAATGTGTCCCTACAAGCCCTGGCTCCATTACATCACTGTTCGGAGCCACCAAAGGGCTATAAGAGATTTGTGAAAGTTGCTAAGGTAACAGAAATGGGAGCTGATAACAAAGCAGCACAATGCAGCTTCAAGATGGCAGTGGGCGGCCATAGAAAGAAATTCACAGGTGGCTTTCTTCTGGGGTGGAACTGGAATCCCATTGGAAATCATGTTTTGCTATAAAGCTAGAAAGGAAACCTCTTTGCCACCAGTTAGTTGCAGCAGGTAAAGCAGGAATGAATATTTCTCTTGAGCCAATGATGCATCCTGAACAGGTACTCCTAGATCCATCATTGTTGCTGGAGTCCCGAGTGACTGCAGCGGCTCGGAGTGCCTTTTACCATCTTCAATTGGTTCTCCAACTACGGCCTCCACTGGACAGGGATAGCTTGGCCACAGTAGTTCAGGCACTAGTAACCTCAAGACTGGATTACTGCAATGCGCTCTATGTGGGGCTGCCCTCCCTTAAGACTGCTCTGGAAGCTGGAGCTAGTGCAGAATGCAGCAGCTTGGCTATTGTTGGGAGCTGCCCCTTTTCAGCATGCAACTCCTTTGCTGAAGGAACTGCACTGGCTACCTATTCACTACTGGGTCAGGTTTAAGGTTCTGGTACTTGTGTACAAAACCCGAAACAACTTGGACCAGGTTACCTGAGAGAGCGCTTCCTCCCATACCAACCTGCCCGATCACTGAGGTCATCAGATGGCGTGCTCCTGGTGGTTGCCTCATGGACCTTTGGCCCGATTGCAGTCCACCAGGAGAAGAGCCTTCAGTGTGGCAGCTCCACTTCTCTGGAGGTCAGGCAGGCTCCGAAATTGTGCTGCTTTCAGCACCTGCTGAAGACTTCCTTGGAAGCCTTCTTCGCAACTCCAACCACCAGTGTAATTTTAGTTTGTTTTCAATGTATTATTTTTGTTTCTTTTATCTGTTTTTGTCTTTTTTTTGTTCACTGCTCCGGGATCTGCTTGATGTGGAGCAGTATACAAATGCTGTAAATATTATAATAATAATAATAATAATAATAATAATAATATTATTATTATTATTATTATTATTATTATTATTATTATATTTATACCCCGCCTTTTTTCCTGCAAGGAACCCAAGGCAGCTCACATAATCCTCCTCCTCCTCTCCATTTTATCCTCACAACAACCCTGTGAGGTAGGTTAGGCTGAGAGGCAGTGACTGGCCCAAAGTCACCCAGTGAGTTTCATGGCCGAGCGGGGACTAGAACCCGGATCTCCCAAGTCCCAGTCCAATAATAATAATAATAATAATAATAATAATAATAATAATAATAATAATAATACATCAATTCTCTTCCTTCCTTGATTCCCAATGGTCTTGTTACACACTGGCTGAGATACCATGTCATCTTTTGCCTTGAAGAATGAGAGAATCTACAGCAGGTGCCCGATCTCCGATCTCTGAGACAGAGGGCTGGTTCAAACGACCCAGGCAGCGAGCGGGGGAGGCACCACGGGGCCGTCTGTGGGGTCCAGTGGGGCACTGCAGACGGCCTGCGCCCCCCACGTGTGGGCGGACCCCGGTGGAGCCAGCAGTCCCCGCGCCACAGTGTGGGCCTCCCAGCACTAGGGGGCAGCAGCTCAGGATGCCCAGAGGGGCCGTTTAGCCCCACAGGCCAGAGCGGCCGTAGCTCTGGCCGCTCTGGGCTGCCACCTCTGTGCGGCCACGGGAGGCCCCTGCGCGACAGCCGCCCACTGTTCGCACGGCAGGGTGGCCACGCGTGGTAGGGGCTTACCCCTCTACTGCCCATGGTCACTTTGCATGCTTCGCGCATGCATCCCACAGGGGTGCCCCCGGCCAGCGTTCGCACAACATGGGAACCGTGGGGGGCTTCTGCTCCCCTGCGGTTTCCGTGTCGTGTGAACCAGCCCATAGGCTGAGTTCAGACAACAAGATAACCCACACTCAAGGGTTGAGTATGGGTTGAGTGTGGGTTGTTGCACCGTGTGTGATCGTGTTGCCTGAACCCAACCACACTAACCAGCCATGTTTGTTAACCATGAACAACCCACAGTTCACAACCCAACAACAAACCATGGGTTCTCTTCATGGGTTGTTCATGGTTAATAAACCATGGGTTGTTAGTGCAGCTGGGTTCAGACAACACGATAACCCATGTTTCAACAACAACCCATAGTTCAGCAACAACCCATACTCAACCCTTGAGTGTGAGTTATCATGTTGTCTGAACCCACTCATAGATTCTGACTGCTTTCCAATGTTTTAGGGCAGAGGGCTCTATTCCCCTTCTACACACACAATTCAGGAGAAATTTGTCATATACTTTAGTGCAGGAGTGGGTAGACTTCAGGCGTGCTGCACCTACTTTGTTTTTTTTGTTTGTTTTTTTACTAGACCCCAGAGACCCACCGGCCAGAGCCTGGTACAAAAGACATGCACTTAGAATTAAAGAATTCTGAGTCCAGGACTTTGTTCTGAGCACCAGAACTAAATGGAGTTCACAGTCCTTCCACACAAAAATTAACTCCTGGTTACCCTGAGCTGTCTTGGGGTGGGGTCATTTCCTTGCTTCTATTGTTAAACAATTGGGAGTTAGCAGTCCTTGCTGATTCACGGCAAATCACCCAAAGAATCTACCAGGACTTATTTATTCATTTCATTTCCATACTGCCCAATAGCTGAAGTTCACTGGGTGGCAGGGATGTTGAAGAGTCCTTGGTTTCGAGTCACGAGTCGAGTCACGAGTCTTTGGCAGCTCTCCAATTGAAAGATCTCAGGTACCAGGGATGGGAAAGAGAGCTATGTGTTATTCTGCTTTTAGGCAAGATCGACCATACTACAATACGTGGGCCATTGATCTGATTCAGCATCAGATAACTGTGGCAGTTTTTTTTTTTAAAAAAAGTATGCAGACTGTTTCCTAAACAATAAACCATTGCAGCCTTACATGAATGGAACAGTAGAGGGCAGCTCCACCATGCTGAAAGCCAAAGCATCATTGTTTATGGAACAGCAGCTGTTTGCAGCAGATCCAGATACCTGCTAATCTGACCAGCTTCACTTTGTTTGTAGCTCTTTCTTTATTCCCATTAATATCAATGGGATTAAATAAATCTCATTACTGGGACTAACATTGATCAAGAACTATTAGCAGTCAATGCTTTACATTCATCTTTTATATCCATAGAACGTAACATGGGCACACCATAGGAAGAACTATTCCCTTGTGATTCTCAGTGCCAAGATATTTTGCTGCCTGATGCAGAGTACCAAATCTCCCCACCCCACCGGTAGGGCCAGCACTTTAAAAAGGCTCACTGAACCATTCAGACAGCGATTCCTGCCTTCATCTCACAGAACTCACTGGGTTTTGCATATAATCACAGTGTATATAAACCTGGCCATGCGGCAGACTTAGAGTGGCCATATGTCCTCTTTTACAGAGGACCGTCCTCTGTTTTGAAGGCATCTTCTATCTGAACAGCTGTCCGGTCCAAGTCCAGTTTAAAGATGAAGAACCATCAGAAGGCAGAGCAGGGCCTTGAAGTTGCCCTCCCACAGCACCTGGACAGCAGACTAAGCAAGGCACACAGGTCACCTGCTCACAGCCTTCTACGCTATGATGTGATCTACTGCATTTCTATTTAAATTATAATAATTGTTTCTAAATGTGCATATCTACCTATACATTAGCATATGCAAATTTTATGCAAATTTGTTTTTCCCCCCCCCCTTTTTTCCTAGCAATGCATGTGCTCTTTTTGGGTGATTCACAAGGGGATACCTTAAGCAAGGTGAAGTGACCTGTTTGAGGTGCTACCACTGGGCGGGGGGTGGGGAAGAATGCAAGAACCAGCATGCTGTGTATGGTCACTTGACAGATAACACTGTGCCTGGGGTGGCCAGGTGCCCTACTTTACAGAGCGCAGTCTATTTGAAGGACAGTCCTCTATTCCAAGTGCTGTCCTGTTGTCAAAAGACAGTCCTCTACTTGAAGGTGCATCCTCTATTTCAGTGTTCTCCAACCTTGGATGCTGGCTGGGGCATGCTGGGAGTTGTAGGCCAAAAACATCTGGGGACCCAAGGTTGGAGAACACTGCTCTATTTGAAGGGCTGTCTAGTCCAAGCCCAGTTTAAAGATGAAGAACTATCAGAAGGGAGAGCAGCAGGGGCTTCGAAGTTGCCCATCAACAGCTGGCATCTGGACAGCAGACCCAGCAGGCATACAAGTTACATTCCAGTTTTATTTAAATCTGTGTTATCTTCTTTGGTGATGCATTCTCCCCCCCCCCACTTTTTTTGTGGCAATTTCATTTCATTCATACATTTCATTTATTCCATTTCTATACCGCCCACTAGCCAAAGCTCTCTGGGCAGTTTAAGATCAAAACTTTTAAAACACATTATAAAAACCATATACATACAAACAGATAATATAAACATGCAACACAGACACACACACACACATATATCTAAAAACAATTTTAAACAATCAACAACAGGAACAATTCAAGTCGCATCATAGGCTACCCAATACCTGAGAGAAGAAGAAGGTCATATAACCTGGTGCCGAAAAGATAACAATGTTGGTGCCAGGTGGGCCTCCTTGGGGAGATAATTCCATAATTGGGGGGCCACCATCGAGAAGGCCCTGCTCACAGCCTTATTGCCGCCTTCCAAGCCTCAGAGGAGGCACCTGAAGGAGGGCCTCTGATGATGACCATGGTGTATGGCTAGGTTCATGCCATAAGTGATTCCCCTAATGCATAAGTGATTACCCTAAGCCAACCTTCCCCAACCAAGCACCCTCCAGATGTCAAAATGTCAGTTTATTACGGTCATAGACCAGCAGGCCCCTCTTTTGCCCTCCAGATGTGTTGGACTACAACTCCTAGCATCCCCAGCCAGCTATAGCTAGCCAGTCTGGGGAAGCCTGCCCGAAACCCTAGGGATACAAGATCCAAAGTTTTGCATGTGTGCTTTACAAATTACAACTAAACAGGAAGTTCCCACAGGGCTAATGGAGTGGATGCTGGAAGTGTGGGGAGACACCCAGCTCTCTCAAGAAGAAGCATTAGAGCTCCACTGGGCACATGGAGCTCCAGTTCTCTCGATGAATTCCCCCACCAGATGTTCCTGTGCAGCACAGCTGAAGGGGAAAAATATGTCTTCTACAAATGAAAAGGCTGAACATACTTACTCCATGTAAACAATTTAATATGTTTGAATTTCCCTTTCATGCATTTTGTATTGAATTCAAATTGCATTTTTAAAAAGGGTTTCTTTTAAGAAAGAAAGAAAAGAGTATGGTTTTAGATAAAAAGTGGGTTTAAATTTTTAAATCAACCATGAGAATTTTTGAATAACATTTATTTAAATAGTTTCATCGCCCTCACCTTAGCTAGCTTTTTAAATAACAGCAAGACAATGCCTTATGAATTATTACCCAACTAAAGCAGTTGGCCAATAGTTGCAGAGTCCTTCATGATACTGTGGACTAACTGCATCATCCCGTTCCAATGTTGGAACTTCTTTCAGTGGGATTTGCAGCACATCCTGGTACACGTCTTACTCCACGTTCTGGCACAAGTTGACCATTTACAAGTATCTTTTTAACAGATGCCTAAAGCTGGATTGGACCCCGGAGCGCCCTCCCCCACCCCTCACAGCTGGCATGGAAAGAACCAAGCCACTGCTTCCCTGAGGTCACAAACTCAGACTTGGAAAGGGGGCTTTGTGGGTGTTCCAGGGGGGCAGGGAGGGAAAGAGACAGGCACTGCCAAGATACGAGGTATCCTGGCGATGCCTCAACCTCCTTCCCTCCTGCTCCGATGTGCCGCACTTAAACAGCCAAAATTGGCCATCTTAAGTGCTTTGTAGTGTGGGAGGCGTGGGGTGGTGACCTTCGCATTCATGCTTCTTCTGCCCTGCATGGGATGCCCGTAATCCTCCGCATTCAGAGGGCTATGGGCACCCCGATTGGATTGTGGAATTCAAAATGAATATCAGTTAAAAACAACAACAACAACAACAACAACAACACATGTGTCCAAATTTCTGCTCGGTGGCTATTTGCTGTGAATCTGTGCAGTATTACATGTGGCTAATGTATTACATGTGGCTAACGTAGACATAGGATTGGATTGCTTTAGGAACTACTAGCTTCTCATTGCGCTCACAGTGGGTCCTGCGAGCACGTGGGCAGCAGTGCATGCTGCTCATGGAAGGCAGATCTTGGAGCCAACCCATAGTATTTCAAATGTTTGTGTATGTACACAGGTATTTTATATCGACCTTGAATCTCCAGAAGATATACCAAATTCCACCTCCTTCAGTCAACTCGGGTCTTCAATAAGTTATTCAAAATCAGCTGAACCACTAAGGGCGTAATCCTATGGCCACTAGACAGAATCTAGATGGCCACAGGAGAAGTTGGAGTCCCAGCTCCGACCTCGGAAACGTGCTCCAACTAGGTCGGTGCTGGGACTCCAACTTCGGAGCAGCTCCAACTTCCCTCCATCGTCACAGCTGCCGCAGAAAGAACTGTGCCGACTGAGGCTCTGAGGTTGTAAGACCAACCTCGGAGCTCTGTGGGTGGGGAGGGGGGCTGGGAGGGGAGGGGAGAAGTCAGGTTCCGCCAGCATACACAGTATCCAGGCGGCGCTTCAGCCTCTCCTCTTTGCACTCCGGGTCAAAAGACTTAGGTGGCTGAAATTGGCCATCTAAGTCTTTTGCAGGGCGGGAGAAGTGCAGAGGTGGCCTTCACATCCATGCTCCTTCCGTCATCCATAGGATGCTCCTAATCCTCCAAGTTTGGAAGGTTACAGGCCGCCACATTGGATTGTCCTGTAAGTGGCAAAGGTACTGCATCCCATCTCAAAATTAAGGATGTGAGGAAAAAGAACGCTGAGCAGGGAGCTGTGTGAGAATTTATTTTGCACTGTTGTATAAACAAACTTGAAATATATCACTTCAGGTTCTGAACCACTCTTGCGTAAATAATTCAAAACAATTTAGGAGGTCTGACTCTGACCGGCAGAGAGGTAAATCAACGTTTGAATTGAGGAGTAGCTGACAAGTGTGCTGAGCAGACTCTCTATGCAAACTACTCATGGCACAACTCTGAGTTTTCCTGATAGTATCTGCTTTACACAGTAAAATATCTTGAATTGTCATGACAACCCAGAAGAGAGCACAAACAGCAGAAATGAGAATACCAACAGGGAAAGGAAAATCCATATGAGAGAAGCAATGCATTCTGATTACCTGAGATTCCACCTTTTTTTGGACGGGGCTCTTGTATGTTTGACACATGAATGGCACGCAGGAAATGCAGCAGCATCCCTAAATCATCTCAGTGGTAGACCATGTTCTTTCCCCCCAGCATAGGGATATGAGAAGAACAACACCTGTTGAATTTCTGTTTGCCATGTCACTGCTACAGGATCAAAGTGCGCTGTTTCCCCTACTGCAGTGGAAGGTAACCTCTGACGCATGGGCCCAATCCAGCCTGTGCTGGGGCCCAATCCAGCCTGCAGAGGATTGAGCAAGCTTTGCGGGGGGCCGCCCTATGCCCTTCCCAAGCCCCTCCCTTCCAAAGCCTCAACCCCCCCCCCCAAGGGTGAGCGGCACAAAGGGGAATCCCTTTCTTAGCTCCAATCAGAGATTCCCCGCTGGGATTCCCCGCACCACTTCCCGTGCAGCTGTTCTATTTGTTATTATTTGTTCATAATCAAATAATTGTTTCCCCCGTTTTCATCATCCTTTTTCAGACTGCACAAACACAGGCTGCATTTTGAGTTGGTGTCATTTAAGCACTGAAGGTTCCCTCTACGCAGGTCTGTAGTCAGCCTAAAAGTTCGGGGGTGGGGGGAAACCAAAAAAGTAGGGGGCAGTTTATCTGGTCTATAGGCCTTCTTAAGAAAGAAAGAAAAAAGTAAACTGCTGTTATTTAACCCTTATTTTTGCAGCCATACTGCAATTTATGTACATTAAAAAAAAATTCAGTAAGCAACTTCAACATTTCTTATGGTCCTTGCCGCCAGTTACGGTAACAAAAAAGTTTTTTTAAAAAAAAACAAAAAAATCAGGTATAGGCCACTAGTAGAAAATCAAGAATACGCTACAACAGGAATATTCTTATCATAGAATCATAGAAGGGGTCATTTAAGCCATTGAGTCCAACCCCCTGCTCAATGCAGGAATCCAGTTTAAAGCATGCCTGACAATTGACTGTCTAGTCTTTGCTTCAATACCTCCAGCGACAGAGAGACCACCACCTCCCTAGGCAGTTGGTTCCATTGTCTGACTGCTCTGACCACTAGGAAGTTTTCCCTGATGTTCAAGTGAAATCTGGCTTCCTGTAACTTAAGCCTGTTATTTCATGTCCTACAGTCTTGGATGACAGAGAACAGGTTGTGGCCATCCTCTGTGTGACAACCCTTTAGGTACTTGAAAAGTGCTGCCATATCTTCCCTCAGAGTCTTCTCTTCTCAAGGCTAAACATACCCAGTTCCTTCAATCTTTCCTTGTAGGACTTGGTTTCTGGTCCCTTGATCATCTAGGTTCCCTTTCTCTGAACTCGTTCCAATTTATCTGAATCCTTCTTAAAGTGTGGTGTCCAGAACTGGACACAGTATTTGAGGTGAGGTGTGACCAGCACAGAGCAGAGTGAAACTATCGCTTCCCGTGATTTTGAAACTATACTTCTATTGACACAAACTAAAATGGCATTTGCCTTTTTTGCAGCCACATCACCCTGTGACTGTAAAACTCATATTCAACTTGTGATCGACTACAACTCCAAGATACTTTTTACACATACTGTTGCCAAGCCAGGTGTCCCTCATTTTATATCTGTGCATTTCATTTCTTTTTCCTAAATGAAGAACTTTGCATCTGTCTCTGTTCAATTTCATTCTGTTATTTCCTGCCCAGTCTTCTAACCTCTCAAGATCATTTTGAATTTTGCTTCTGTCTTCTAAGGTATTAGCAACCCCACCCAATTTTGTGTCATCTGCAGATTTGAGAAGCATTCCCCCTGCCTCTTGAACTCCTCTTCCTGTTGGGTTTTCCTGCCATAGAATCCTACTTATCAGTGCTCTGAGTTCATAAAAATCAGCTTTCCTGCAGTCCAAGGGAGTTTATGAAGGCTTTTTCATGCTGCTTCATGATCCGCAGATTCACGTGCTACCTTGGCTCCTTCAAAGGTGTTGTTGAAAACAGTATCATTTTCCATTTCTTGCAACTGCCTCCCAGTCAGTATGTTTCAGTGCTGCCTCGATATCCAGATTCTTATGCTGCTGCAGTGATGTTACAGGTTTAAGATACACCAGTGCTTTTAGCATAATTTCAGTAAGAAAGGAAAAAGAAAGACGACTGATCTGATTGAGCAATCCAATAGCTTCCGTTTTTCAGTGACAAAAAGTTTCACAAGGGAAAGTTGCACTGATTAATTTGAGTGTGGAAAGAATGAAATTCTTCATCTGAATGTATAACTGTAACTGAATACAAGTGTCCAGTCCAAGTGTCTAAGTGAACCAACAGGCATTTCAAAGAACTGCCTTTATAAATCTGAGCAACATGCCCCTTCTTAAAAAAAATATGTAGAACTGTTCACATGAGTCAAAATATTCCTTCATCTCAGGCATAGCCTCAATTGAGAGCCAGTGTGGCGTAGTAGTGAGAGTGTTGGACTGGGACTCCGGAGATCCGGGTTCTAGTCCCCGCTCGGCCATGAAACTCACTGGGTGACTTTGGGCCAGTCACTGACTCTCAGCCTCACCTACCTCACAGGGTTGTTGTTGTGAGGATAAAATGGAGAGGAGAAGGAGGAAGATTATGTAAGCCACCTTGAGTTCCTTGCAGGAAAAAAGGCGGGGTATAAATGTAATAAATAAATAAATTGCATGTACCATTAGGAATATGTAGGCAGAATCCACCACAGCACTGCCTCAAAATAATAGCATCTGTACATTTAAGAAGAAAAACAAAGGCTTTCCTGTTGGTTTTCTAAAATTTCCGTAATAAATTTAATTATTTGTATGTAAAACATTTAAGGGGACAGATAAAATGGGGGGGGCAGGCCCCCTAGCCCTGCTCCCCCCATCTACGGGCCCACCTCTGCAATCTTTTAATTAGTGCTAAAAATAGTTCTTAGCCTACCTTTCAAAAAAAGTTATTAAAGTAAATTTGAGTCAAGTCAGCACACAAGAGTTGGAGGAAGGGAGAGATGATAGTATAGGATATTTCAACCCCTAATCTCCAACTCCAGCTTCGCTAAATTTGCCGACTAGCCAGGAAAAAAATAATGGCCTATCCCACTTCTGTAACTTTAACAGAAATTTGTTATGTCAAAACCAGCAGGTAATGTTGATCTCCATGCTGTGAAAAGCTTCATCACCCACAAAATGTCTGAACATCAACCTGCTGTTAAAGGAAAGGCACAGGAAAAGCTGGTAAAAAAAGAACACAAATTGGCAGTCCTCATTGTCACTTGAGTGTTGGTTGCAGGACAAACACTGGAAACCTCAATGTTGAAGGATAGGAGAATGTACAGAGACTGCAAAAGAAAATTTAAAAGATTAATAGATCATAGAGTTGGAAGGGTACAAGGCCATAAAGTCCAACCCCCTGTTCAATGCAGGAAACTAGAGGAGGGGTCTCCCATCCAAGTAATAACCAGGCCTGACCCTGCTTATCTTTCCACACTCAGACAAGCTGAGCCAGCATGAGCCATTTAAAAGATTACCAGAACTGCATAGAAACCTGCCTGCTGCCTCACCCTTATTATTAATGAATAGGAAGATGCTATTAAAATCAAGCACTTTCCCAGCATTCAGACACCTTTCCTGCAATGAGAGACATATTAGTATTAGTATTAGTAGTAGTAGTAGTAGTATCAGTATTTGTATCCGTATGTAAACGGCTCCATATCTAAGTAGATTCCAGAGCGGTGAACAGTAAAAAGACAAAAACAGATAAAAGAAACAAAAGCAATACATTGAAAACGAAGTGACAATTACAGTGGTGGTTGGAGAGCAGAGAAGGCTTCCCAGAACAAGGAGGTCTTCAGCAGGCATCAAAAGCAGCACAATGTCGGAGCCTGCCTGATCTTATGCTGTGCCTGTGGCTCACGCTGGCTCAGCTTGTCTGAGCATGGAAAGCTAAGCAGGGTCAAACCTGGTTGTTATTTGGATGGGAGACCCCTCCTCTAGTTTCCTGCATTGAGCAGGGGGTTGGACTCGATAGCTTTGTAGGCTCCTTCCAACTCTATGATTTAGGAAATCTAGGAAATCTAGGAAATCTCCAGAGGTAGAGAGTTCCACAGAAATGGGGCCACCACACAGAAGGCTCTTCTCCTGGTGGACTCCAATCGGGCCAAAGGTCCATGAGGAACCACCAGGAGCATGCCATTTGATGACCTCAGTGATCGGGCAGGTTGGTATGGGAGGAGGCGCTCTCTCAGGTATCCTGGTCCAAGTTGTTTCGGGTTTTGTACACAAGTACCAGAACCTTAAACCTGACCCAGTAGTGAATAGGTAGCCAGTGCAGTTCCGTCAGCAAAGGAGTTGCATTCTTAAAAGGGGCAGCTCCAGACAAAAGCCAAGCTGCTGCATTCTGCACTAGCTCCAGCTTCCAGAGCAGCCTTAAGGGCAGCCCCACATAGAGCACATTGCAGTAATCCAGTCTTGAGGTTACTAGTGCCTGTACCACTGTGTGGTCAAGCTATCCCTGTCCAGTGGAGGCCGTAGCTCGTGAACCAATAGAAGATGCTAAAAGGCACTTCGAGCTGCCGCAGAATAAGGTAGAATGGGCCAAACAACTTTCAGATTACACGTATTAATTCCCTGCGAACAGCAAACTACACAGGATAGAGTGGGCTGGCTAGAACCTTTCTCCCTGATGTGCTAGAACCTTTCTCCCTGATGTGCTAGCTCTGGATTCCCAGGGAGTGCTTTTTAATACAGGGGAGTATCAAAAGTGGTATGCCACCGTTGTAACCTGAAGAGGTCTTCTCTGTTCTACCACCTCAGCATTTTGCCATCTATGGAAGGACCATAGCTCAGTGGTGGAACACCTACTTTGCATGCAGAAAGTACCAGGTTCAATCCCTGGCATCTCCTGTTGGGCCAGGAAGGAATCCTGTACGAAACATTGGAGAGTCTCCACCAGTCAGTGTTGTTGACAATACTGGGTTAGATGGACCAATGGTCTGATTCCGTATAAGGTAGTTTCCTTATACAGGATGTGTAGGCCAGGCTTCAGTGGCTAATTATTGTTGTTGCTAATAGAGTTAGTGACTGGGTTCAGACAACACGATAACCCGCTCTCAGTGGCTGAGTATGGGTTGTTATTGAACCGTGGGTGGTTGTTGAAATGTGGGTTGTTAGCACAGATGGGTTCAGATAACACGATAACCCACAGTTTAACAGCAACCCATGATTCAACAATTCACACTCAACCCATACTCAACCCTCAAGTGTGGGTTATTGTGTTGTCTGAACGCAGATGTTGTCTACTTTGATTTTTACTGTGTAATTTCATGGTTTTTATTTTGGATTTGTTGTCTGTTTTTTTTAATGTTGTGTACATAGTCTTGGGATCCTGTGGAGGAGGAGGAGGAGGAAGAGGAGGAGGAGGATTAAATTGTGCACATCATGAGCTGTGTTCAAGGGATGTCTCTTGAGTGAGCCCCTGATTGAATTGCATTTCTATGGATGTCCAATGCAAGTGCTGGAGAGCAAGACTGGGGAGAAGAACACAGCCCCACTTGAAGACTGTGTGTGTTCTTTGCCCCCTCCCCCTGCCCCAAGATCCCCAAGAAACTTACCTTTTGGTAAGCAGAAATTAGAGTAGGATGTAGCAGCCGCTTTGGGTTCACTAATCTCCAGTGGAGCACCTTTTCACACTGGGGCAAGGGCTGAGACTACAAGTCTAAGTGATGTCGCACATCCTGTTCCAGCCAAGGAGAAAGAACACACACACACACACACACACACACACACACACACAGCTCTGGTCTGCTCTGCTCTGCTCTGTTCTTGCAAATTTAAGAGCAACTTGCTTTGCAGGAACTGGCAGATTATACTTTCTTTCCACAGCATGGAAATTAACCTTATCACCTGCACATCAAACTGCTGTTAAAGGCACAGAACAAAGCTGGTAAAAAAAGAAAGTAAGAAAGGAAAAAGGTTGGCAACCCAGGTCATTACAAACAATAACTTTACAAATTAGACCTGCAACAAAATGTTGCAGTGTGGAGTACTCCTGTTCAGTGATCCAACCAGCCAGCCAGTCAGCCATCCCGTCCTATGGTTACTCCATTCCATTCTCCTGCCAACTTGGTTTTTCATCCCCCTTGTCTGACACAACAGCCATCTTTCTGTGGGCCCTGAACACACTCATTGGACTGCTATTGGGGCTCCCTCCCTTAGAGTTATTTTTCCTAAATATTTTTTTGTACTTTTGCAAACCATGGGGTTCTCCCAAGCATGCCGTTACCTCCCTCTTGTGCGTGGGTTGTGCTCTTTTGGCTGCATAGAAGCAACAACGTTCTCAGCCCGAACATCGGAAACAGAGGGGGAAATTATTGTTTCTTTAGCACTCTAAGGCATATTAAAAGCACAGCAAGGGCATATGCACATTAATTTTACTGTCAGTCTTATTATTCATCGCTAGCAGCGCGTCCAATTCCAGGCATTAATTCCATTAGGTACCCTGCTGTCACCATTTCATAAAACATTTATAAGCTTCTTTTCCATCAAAATAATATTCAGACTGTCTGGAGCTGACAAAGCTGAAACAAATTAAGCCGTGTTCCAAATATGGCAGGATAGACTATGAAAAACAGCAGGTTCTACAGACACTGGTTAGCTACTAAAGCCAATGTCAGGAGCAACAACAGCCCCTCTCATGGCAACCTGCACAAACATTGGTAGCAAAATAAGTGTACTACTGCGGGTGAAACGTGTAATTTAATACAGATGCCGACTAGTATTGACACAATATCCTTGGAAACATGGAACTATCCAATTTAAAAGCAGATCTTTATGGCACTTCTTTATGGGTGTGCCACATCATATGCGCATGGTGGATTCTCTAAGCACCGCTGCTAGGGTTGCCTGTTATTATATTGCAGGGAGATTTAACAACTGCTGGTCCGGAACAGGAATTCAGCAGGTGAAGTTTTCCCCGAAGTAGAAATACCATGGAGGAAAGCTTCACCAGCTGCTTTCTATCTGTCATGTAGTGAAGGCTTTCCCCAACTGCGTGTCCCCTCCAGATGTTTTGGACTTCAACTCCCACCAGCTCCAGCCAGCATGGCCATTAGTCAGGAATGCTGGGAGTTGTAGTCCAAAAACATCTGGAGGGCACCAGATTGGGGAAGGCTGTTGTAGTGGGTAAAGGCACAGGAGGGCAGGGCCAGCCCTACCATAAGGCAGGGTGAGGCAGTTACCTCAGGCAGCAGATGCTGGGAGGCAGCAGCAAGGTGTTCAGGGAAAGAGCTGTGTGCCTGGCAGCCTGCTCTGCGCCTCTTAAGTTAGCCTGCTGCCTTCAGGTTCAGTGGAGAACATGGTCTCATCTTAGTGTTGAAGATAGATTCATCTGCCTGTCCAGACAGATTTTGTACATGGAATGGGGGGGGGGGCGCCATCTTGTCCTTCACCTCAGGCAGCAAAATGTCTTGGGCTGGCCCTGCACGAGGGGGGGGGGAGTGACAACCCCATTGTGACAATACGTGGCCGGTTATTTAAATTTTATTTCCCTACCACCTGGCTGTTAGTTCACATTCACTAACCCCGTGGCTGAGATATGTTAGCTCCAGGGCATCAGTTCCCTCTCTGTCACAAGATCTCTCATCAGACAAACCTGAGCGGACAATCTGTCTGTGGGAGATTAACTCTTAACATACCAGGGCTGGTTATTGTGGTGTTTATTTTCTTAAGTAAACATTTCTCTAAGCAGGTACAACTCCTTTTGTCTAACACTCTAAACCCCAAACCCTCAACTAAACTATCTCTCACACACAGGCACATATAAATATAGAGCTCCCCCTCCCATCAGAACCCTCTCCAGGCGAGCCCCGATTGGTTGTTGGGCGCATCTGCTCTGCCTAACTGTTAACCCATTCATCACACCCATACACTGCATCCATGTTAACCCACAGTTGTTTGTAACGGCAAGGGCAAGCAATGATTCCTCGAGTGTGTGGGCATGGCTAACTAAGCCTCATCCTACACGATAGAGCTGTTCACAAGAGAGCAACCAAGTCTCCTCGCTGGCCCGGTAGGGGTGGGTGAGAATTTGGGGAGTATTTCAGTGTTTCGATGCGAACACGGTGGGTGGGTTTGCACGATCACGGAGGGAAACTAAGCCTCCATGGCTTATTTCCCCTCCATGATCCTGCGAGCCCAGTCAGTGTATCTAGACCGGGCTTTGTCTCTCACTCAGTTTAGTGTCTTGAGAGATAATAGTAATAATAATAATAATAATAATAATAATAATAATAATAATAATAATAATAATAATACATTTGTACTGCTGGCAGGAGGGAAATAGCTCATTTCAAGATCAATTTAAGTAAGCCATGGTGGGTTTCAGACCAGTGCCTGCAGGCGCCAGACTGCTGATTCACCCACCCTCCCGCTGTGGCTTCTTGTGTCATCCAAACCTGGCGAGGGTGGCTAACAAACTGCCCCACAACCCTACAACAGGCCACGGGTTCTGGATGGTTTGTTAACCAACCCAACAAGCCACCCTCGCTGGGTTCAGATGTTATGACAACCTGTGCCCAGAAAGGGTAATCAGGGAAATGAGCTGACATAATTTTGACCGGCATGTGCAGGAGTGGTTTATAAGCCACCGTGGCTTATGAACCACCCTTGTGTCATGCGAACCGGGCCAATATGTACAGTATGGAGGCATTTGAAAATGTGGGTTTTCTAATAGTAGGAGAATTTTACTATCCGTAGTAGGAGAATTTGCAGCTGCCCAACTCTTCCAGGTCACATAGACTGGGTTCACACAACACGATAAGCCATGGTGGCTTATAAGTCTTGTTTGTTTCAGAGTAGCTCGTCGTATTGTCTGAACCTGGCCAGAGCGGCTTGTGTGTGGGTAACAAACTATGCTGCTGGGTCCAGACAACATGACAAGCCACTCTGAAACAAACATGGCTTATAAGCCACCATTTATTTATTTATTTATTAATTATATTTTTTAATCGCCCATCTGGCTGGTCACCCGGCCACCATGGCTTATCGTGCTGTGTGAACCCAGTCATAATTATAACAGGCACAGGAGTTCCCCGTTGGACAGCAGCTGGTAACCCTAACGTCATAGAAAGAGGGCTGGGCTATAAACACTGCAAAAACACACACACAAACACCCCTTTTAAACAAGTGAGAATTATCAATGTTTGGCTGATGTTAAACTGGTGGGGGAGGGAGTATTCCGGAATGCTCTTTTGACTTGCTCTTACAAATCTGCAACCCAGCTGTCTCCAACCTGCTGCCCTCCAGATGTCTTGCACTACAACTCCCTACCAGACTACTGTTGGCAGGGGTTGAGGGGAGTTGTAGTCAACATAGAGGGCACCATGTTTGGGAAGGCTGAGAAGTAACCCTTGAATGCCTATCAGTGAATCACTTGGGGGATAAGAGCCAGTGTGGCATAGTGGTTAAGAGTGTTGGACTGGGACTCGGGAGATCCGGGTTCTAGTCCCCGCTCAGCCATGAAACTCACTGGGTGACTTTGGGCCAGTCACTGACTCTCAGCCTAACCTACCTCACAGGGTTGTTGTGAGGATAAAATGGAGAGAAGGAGGAGGATTATGTAAACCGCCTTGGGTTCCTTGAAGGAAAAAAGGCGGGGTATAAATATAATAAATAAAGAAATGGGGTGGGGATCCCAGACTCAAAAGTTACCAATATAATTCTTTTTTTAAAAACATAGTGAAAATGTTAAATTGTGAACTAAAGATGGGGCCAGGGGTGGGGGTGATGGAGATTCTCAGTATTTTGGGAAAACCTCTCTGTAAAGTTTGCTTTTAAGGTGTCTAGGCAACATCACACTATAGAAGAAGGAATTTTAGCAGGTGCAGCTTTTCTCATCTGTGCATGATGGCAACAAACTTGTCCAAAAATTCCCTCTTCCACACAGCTACAAGAATCTTTCCCTCACTTATTTGTGGCTGCTGGTCACCTTAGGCAGGCAATTTGAAGAGGGGGATACAGACTAGAGAGCAGGTAGACAGACCCACAGAAAAAGCCAAACTGCAAATACATTCTGTTTTATTTTAGACGCAGAAGCCTAGATGCTCTAATAGGAAAGCAGTCAGGATTTGAAAAGCTGAAGTCTTTCCACTGTCTGGGGATGTATGGATTTCATTAAATCCGTTCTGTCTGTGTTTCGCAGATTGTCAGGGTCTTTCGTTCTGTGGTCTGCTCATTGACAGAAATAGTTTTTTAAAAAACCAGAATGTAGTACTACTTGCTCTAATTAGTGCTAATTATCATTAGCACTAATATGCAGTTGTGCAAATGTGCATTAATTTAGCACTAATATGGATTAGTGCAAATCCACCCCCAAAGTGGAAAAAAAACAGGCCACACGTACGCAGAATCCTTGTGACTCTGAAAAAGCTGGTCTGCTGCAAAATCCACAGGTCAGATTCACAGAAATCCAAACTCATTTGAATCCGTTGTGGATTTCTACAACATCCCTAGAGAGATGGGGGAGAAATTCTATTTTCCATTCTATTGGGAATGCTTGTAAAAATGTGCATATTGGGTGAAATTGTGTAGAAAAATGCACACATTAGGGAAAACATCACATGCACAAAAACATGTATGGAGTTTCACACAATATTTGTTAAAGTCTCAAAGCTTGGGATGAATCAAACTAAAGCTTGGAAAAATAAGACACTGAGGGCTTCCCTAATTGAGGCATTTATTGTGTGTCTGTGATTCCTCACTCATGGTAGTTTGTTGCTTTAAACAACATCCTCCTCCTCCAGGGCCTCTCCCAAGCTTTCCAAGCATTTCCGCAGCTTTTTTTTTTAGAGCGAGGAAAGTGTAGTGTTATCTGGAAATGGCAAGACAAACTGGAATGAAAAGCTCATGTATTTCCACAATTCCGCTATACCACAGCACCACCTTGTGGTTGTGTAATGGAATGTATAGAAAGGCAGAGAAAGAAAAACCACAGGGGGAAAAAACATGTGTAAAGGAGCTGGTCTCAATCCCGCAAAGAATCTGGTAGCAGAAATGGCAGGTTAAAAGTCTCATTCAGAGAAGCCCTGAGAGAAACCCAAGAAGACTGACATTCGTCCATCCCTACATCTGCCTAACAAGCCTCTTAGCCAACCATGATGTGGCTGCTCATATAGCAAAATTGCTTGCACATCGTAGTTATACTAAAGAGGCCATCATTGCAATCCACAGCCCAGTGCTTTATAGTCAGCTCTAGAAAATGAAGAACATAATGCTGCAAGGCCTGAGCCTCATTTCAGAAGAAGGAGCCAAGATTATTAGAGTAAATAGATATTCACATACGGCTCTTTAGTAGCACAAGCATAACATTACGACAGAAAGAGCCAAGCGGTGGTGCCATAATATGCTGATAATGTGTTACTCTCCATAGTGCTGAATCAGCATATGATGCAAATAGATTCCCCGAAGGCCCCTCTAGAGGGCTGCATGATCATGCGCCAACCTGGATTGAACAAACAAATCAAGAACTAAATTTAAATGGGACAGGATTGTAGGCTTTTATTGTTGTTTAGGAACATAGCCCGATCCTAAACATCAAAAGTGTATTGAGGGACCTTAAAGACTACGGGGGCAGTATCCAACGTTGCCCGTGTGCTAGTGGGACCCACCGCTAACACAACGGGAAGCCAGCAGTTGCTGCAGCAATCAGAAATGTGCCAAAATGCTCGTTTCCGGAATGGGGCAGGGCAGCAGAACTTGCAGAAGGGAGATACGCTGACCTGTCCCATTCCAGAAATGAGTGTTTTCACTTATTTCCAGGGTTCCTGTTGCATTCACAGTAGGTCCCACCAGCACAGCAGGAGCGCAGTGGCAATATTGGACATACTTTTGTAGACGAGGGCCTACACGTTCACTTGGAGGTTATCTCCCACTTAACTGGTACTTAGGAGATAATTAAGACAGTTTGGTGCTCCTGCAGTTTTGTCTTTTTAAAATGGGTAAATGGTAGCAGAGGAGATAGCCTTATTCATGGGGTCAGAAATGGTCCAACTCTAAGCAGAAGGGCACCAGGTCCTTCAACTCAGTTCTGCTAAGGTCTAAAAGCAACATCTCAAATATTATTTGGTCATCTAAGCAACATTAATAAGCAACTGAATATTCAGATAAATCCTTTGGATCATGGCCTAAAGAGCAATATGCACATACGGCCAAGAACTGCATGGGTGCAGCCGGAACTTAGTGGGTGGCTTCTGCCTCACCAGCTCCTGCTGCTAAAGAGACAAGCTGCTGCCCAGTATGAAAAATGGATTCTCTTTGGCAGCAGAAGCCACTGCACCTGCCCATGCATTAAGAGAATTAGATGAAGCCTCCGAGTACCATCAGTAGGAGAAGTACATTATACATGGATGAAGGGGAGGGCCTTTTCTTTCGTGGTGCCTGAACTCTGAAACATCCTTCCCAAAGGAAGTTCAAATGGTGCCAACATTACAATCTTTACAGCCCCAGCTCAGGACACTTTTATTTGACAATATTGCTTCCGCTTGTGGCATGGTTTTATTGTTAATTGCCTCTCAGTCATTATTGTTGGTCGTTACTTTTATTGCTTTTTATTTGCAATTTTGAATTTTATATGTCCTGTACGCTGCCCTAGAATCCATTTTGGATGAAGGGTGGATTAGACATTTAAAAACAAACAGCAAACTAATCCCTGACTGAACATGCATCTTTTTCTGTGTATGTATCATTCATTTTTGTCAGAACCTCAATTGGAAATGGATTCATTTTGTGATCAAGTATGAGGAGGGGCCATACAACTTAGTGGTAGAGCATATGCTTTGCATGCAAAAGGTCCCAGGTTCAATCCTTGGCTTCTCCAAAAAAAAGAAAAGAAAAAGATGAGGTAGCAGGTGTTGGGAAACACACCTGCCTGAGACCCTGGATGACCAGACAGTATTCAGGCTAGATGAACAAAGAGTCTGATGTGATACTAGGCAACTTCCTATGAGCAATACATATTGACTGGGTCCAGACAACACGATAACCCTTGAATGTGGTTGAACAGTGGGTTGTTGTTGAAACGTGGGTTATCGTGTTGTCTGAACCAAGCTGCGCTAACAAGCCATAACTTGTTAACCATGAACCACCCATGAAGAGAACCCATGGTTTGTTGTTGGGTTGTGAACTGTGGGTTGTTCACCATGGCTTATCTCAGCTGGGTTCTGACAACATAACTTACGTTTCAACAACCACCTATGGTTCAACAACTCACACTCAACTCTTGAATGAGGGTTAGGGTTGTCTGAACCCGGTCAGTGACCCTATTTATCCTGTATTTGAAGCTGACAAATCACAATCAATAACGGTCTGCAAAAATAACAACTATGGGGGGAGGCGGAGCTAGCACGCCTAAGAGATGGCGGCGTAGAGGGAGAGCTCCTCACCCTAAAATTAAAAAGGAGGACTCTACAACATTTTAAAAAGCCCAACAAGCAACAAAAACTTAAAGTTCTGATGGGGAATGACAGAGGAATCTAGCAAAACGAAAAACAGCGAGATTACACACTACTTTCCCTACAAAGAAAGAAAAACACTGCACAAGGCAGTACAGCATACTCAGAGAATAAAAAATGGCTACTGGAGAAGACAGAGAACACACAGAAGAGCCAGGATCAAGCGCACAGATATCGAATAACGAAATGAAGGAGGCAATATTACAACAATTAAAAACATTAAAACAAGAACTGATGAACCATTGGGCAGAACTGCTGGACACCAAATTGAAGGAAATAACAGAAACGGTGGAGGCAGTAAAAACAACAGCAAATAAAGCTGCAGAAAAAGCTCAGCAACAGGAGGAAAAGATAAAAACCCTACAAAGAGCGGTAGCGGAAAATAAATCAAAGATTGAAGACCAAGAAAATCGCAACCGAAGGTGTAATCTGAGAATAAAAAACTTGGAAGAAGAAGCAGAAGGTGAAAACATTAAGGTTTTTATAGCAAAATGGCTGACCTCATTAACTCCAGACTGCCCGATAGAAGCTGATGACTTAGAAAGAGCTCACAGGGCACTAGGACCCAGAAGAAAAAACTCCAGCTTTCCAAGAGACTTGGTAATATGTTTCAGCAGATACAACAAGAAAGACGAATTCTTTAAAAAGCTAAGACTTTTAAAAGAAATAAAATATAATGACAAACCTGTAATGATTATGCAAGACCTGGCACCAGAGACGCTGCAGAAAAGAAGACTCCTCAAGCCCTACACATTGAAACTACGAGAACTGGGGCTTAAATATCACTGGGGATTCCCCTTCAAGATAATAATCCCCAACAAGGGACACACGCTGATTGCAGCCTCCCCCCTGGAAATGACTGAGCTATTCAGAACACTAAGCATCGAACTCCCGGCAGAGGCTACTCAGGAAGAAACAGATAATGGAGAAGAAGCAGCAGGCCAAGAGCCACAAGGAGATGGCTGGAACACTGTAAGACACCGAAAAAACAGGCGGGAAAGAAATGACTATGAAAATCCACAGACCCCAAGAATCCTGAGAACTCTGCCACAAAGGAAGAGATGAGAGAAACTGAGTAACAGTGACCCACAGGAGGTGACAAAAACAAAGTGAAAGACAATTGAAGTGTAAATATTCAAATGCATAGCAAAGGGAAGGGGGAGGAAAAGGGAGGAGGGAGACTAGCCCCAAAGGGGAGAGAAAATATTCTTTGTTTGTAGAGTCACGCTGTTTTAAACTATTGATAAAAATGGGGGGGGGGGGGATTCTTGCCTCTATGTAGTCAATCTATGAAGGAATAGATTGACCTGCTCAGTTATAGTTTTAAGGAATCTGAAAAGAACAAACCATAGCCTCAAGGCAGGGTGAAGAACACGTGAATCACTCTCTCAGTAAGGGGAGGGGAGGATCTCACCTGCATTCGCAGCTTTAGTTATGCTAAGAGAGAGCTGCAAAGGAGTTTTAAAGTTAGGGAAAATGAGAAGGTTGGGGAATGACAGGGGAGGGAGGGAGGACACGACTGAGCTGGGTGCGATAATGGGCAAGGCAGACAGAAATTGGCATATACCATGGGAGACCTTAAGGTGCTAACTCTAAACATTAAAGGCATGGGGAATCAGTTAAAAAGGGCGAGGCTTCATAAACTAATAAGAGATCTAAAACCAAAAATACTATTTCTACAAGAGACACACAAAGCCCAAAAAGGGAAGGAATTTTTAACAGTAGTCAATGGAAAACTGTACATATAGCAAAAGGAACAAACAAATCCAGGGGAGTAGCAATATTAATACATAACACAGTGGACTTTGCAATACGGCAAGTACAGAAAGACCCCAATGGCAGATACGTATTTGTAGAGGGAACATTAAATCAAAACAAACAAATAGTATTAGCCTCATTATACAGTCCAAACGAAAGACAGCTAGACTTCCTACATAAAGTTTTGAAAAAGTTGAGAACCTTTTCAAAAGCAGAGGCAATAATTGGAGCAGACACTAATTGGAACATGCAAGGAGCTGAACCTAGAAAAGTACAAAAAGATATAAGATTATATAATAAAACAGACTCACATAGCACACGAGCAGGAAAACTTTTAAACATAATTCACAAATTTAATTTAAGGGAGGTATGGGCAGAACTTAACAACAAAGACTACACACACACATTTTGTTCCAGGGTACATGGAACTTTCTCAAGGCTAGACACAATTATGCTAACTAGTACACTGATGCAAAACGTCACAGTGGCAGATATAGGACCCATAAAAGTGACAGACCATGCACCGGTATCTGTCCAACTCACAGTAAACAACTATACCAAGAGCAATTATATATGGCGATTCAATCCCATCCTTTTAACAAACAAAGAAAGCAGAGAAAATTTACAAAAGGGAATAGACAACTACTTCACAGAAAATAAAGCAGGGGACACAACAGAAAGGACCAGATGGGAAGCAATGAAAGCGGTTCTTAGAGGACTGAGTATCAAAGAGATGAGCCACATAAATAAAAAGAGACGGACGCGAAAATCAGAAACAGAATTAGAACTGGAAAGACTTACTGTACAATATAAACGAACAGGGGAACAAAAGATCAGACAACAAATGGAGAAGAAAAGGACAGAATTAAATTTATTGGAATTAGATCAAACCATGATAAATTTACTATATATTAAACAAAAACATTATGAATTTGATGGAAAGGGATCCAAACTCTTGGCAAACAGGGTAAAAAAAAGGAGGGACAAAAACAAAATAAATGCTCTTAAAAACAAACAGGGGAATAAAACATATGACATAGAAGAGATGGGTGACATTTTTGTAGACTATTTTGAAAAACTATACAAAGGGGAAGAAAAAGACAGGAACACAATTAGAAAGTATCAGAGCAAAACAAACATCCCAGGACTAACTGAAGCAAGTAAACAAATCCTAGAACAAAGGATTACGATAGAAGAAATAACAGAAGCCATTAAAACACAAAAACCCAACAAGTCACCGGGACCCGATGGTTTTACAAGTGAATTTTATAAAGCATATACAGAATTATTAGCCCCAAGACTATTGTCATTATATAATGAAATTCTAGATGGAGCCTCACTTCCTAACACATGGACACAATCCAGAATCATCTTGATATTAAAACCAGGGAAAAATCCTGAGCTCCCAGAATCATACAGACCCATCTCTTTATTAAATATAGATTATAAAATATTTACCACCATATGGGCTAATAGATTAAAATTTGTGATAGGAGAAATAATACATGAAGATCAACATGGTTTTATTCCAAAAGATATATAGCAGACCCTGTACGCAGGCTATATAGCATAATAAAATACAGTAAAAAAACAAACACCCCGCTAGCCATAATTGCTCTAGACTTGTTCAAAGCATTTGACAGTGTTAATTTACAGTTCTTACTGGAGAGCACATCTGTGTACAACTTTGGCCCAAATTTCTCTCACATTCTCAATGCCATATATAACAAAACAACAGCAAATATACGATTCAATTCTTATGATTCACGCCCTTTTCAACTAAATGCAGGAACCAAACAGGGTTGCCCCCTATCCCCTCTGTTATTCAATTTAGTTATAGAATTTCTAGCAGACAGACTCAGACATAATGACGCTATACAAGGTATACAAATTCAAGATCAACCATACTTACTCAGCATGTATGCTGATGATTTGATATTAACAATACAAAACCCAATAGAGGCACTGCAACCACTACGTCAAGAACTGCAAGATTTTCAAGCAGCGTCTAGCTTAAAAGTAAATTACGACAAATCTGACTTCATGAGTTATAATATAGGGGCAAACAATCAACTTGACATTTCTAAAATCTACAAATTCCTATAGTTCACAAAGCCTTTAGATATCTAGGAGTTCAAGTTGCAAAAAACCCAAACAAAACCTTCACACTAAACTATTCCAAAGTATGGGAAAATATCAAGAAAGACCTCAAAAGATGGAAAAGATTGAACTTAACTACAATGAACAAATTAGCCACCATCAAAATGATAGTTATACCTAAATTCACATACTTATTTTATGTTCTACCCATAGAAGTACCTATGAGATGGCTTAAATCATGGCAAGACACCCTAGAAAAATTTATATTTAATGGTAAGAAACCACGTATGGCAAGAAATCTCAGATACAGACCCACCATTGATGGAGGGTGGGGAATTCCATCACTAAAATTATACTATGAAGCTTACCAACTGAGACATCTATTATCATTCATGGCAGATAATAAAAATAAACATTGGGTCAAAATAGAAAATTTTTTGTTAGCACAAGATAATCCACACACAATACCCTTTGTCAAAAAACGAATAACACAAGGTATACAAAATCAACACTCCAATATGGAAATAATATTAAAGATATGGAAACGAAGAAAGGAGACACTGATGCCAGGAATTTCACCATTAATACCACTCTATGCACACCCAAATTTTCCAGTTAAAGACATACAGATATCTAGAGAATCACTGAAAAATAATAACCTATTGATATTACGAGACTTATATAATAACTCACAACCACTACCAAGAGACACATGGAGAAACACATTACGAAATACAGCAATTACTTGGTTACAATGGTACCAAATAAGCTCATTCATTAGACTAGAGAATGTGAAAAAACAAGGCACCAGAGATCTGACACAATTTGAAAAGATATTATTAACTTTTACAGATCAGGAAAAAGGATTAATGTCAGATTTATATGCACTTCTGATAAAAACAGACATGGGAAATAGCCTTCCTCTTAAAAGAAAATGGGAAAGAGAATGGGGAATGCAAATAGAAGATGAAGAATGGGAAAATATATGGGATGAATTCCCGTTTAAAGCGATTTCAACAAAATTCAAAGAACTCTCACTGAAAATAATACAGAAATGGCACTGGACTCCTCACAAAATATCTCATATTAATAAAAACTACTCTCCCCTATGCTGGAGAGCCTGTGGAGAAATCGGATCACACAAACATATGTGGTGGTCCTGTAAGCAAGTATCCCGCTTCTGGACAATAGTTTTCAAAGAAATATCTAAAATTGTAGGGACAGAGATAACTAAAACTCCAGAATTAGCAATATTAATCATTTTTCAAAGAGATAATAAAAATTTATTATACAAGAACCTAATAAGATTTCTATTACAAGCTGCTAAATTACTAATAGCAAGAGGATGGAAAGATGCCAAAGGGCTAACCATCAATCACTGGTATAATGTGGTATGGGAAATTGCATTAATTGAAAAATTAACTCAAAAATTGAGAATTGCAGGGGGGAAAAAGAAAACAAACTCTTTTGAAGCAGAATGGTGGCCTTTTATCCAATTTTCATACAGAACATCTACAACAAAAATACCTCAAGCCTTCCAGTACATTTGGATGCAATAAACTTACAAATATCCACCTATCACAAAACTGACTACTTTATGGCCGAAAAAGACTCCGGAAAAGGTGCCCAGCCAGATTTGTTCCTTTGAATGTTGGTTCGGGGGGGGGGGGATTTACTTTGTGCTGATCTAATACAATTTCTGTAATGGATTAGATGTTTTGTTGGTTGTTCGGTTGTTTTGTATATGTTAAAATTCAAATAAACAAATTAAAAAAAAAAAAATAACAACTATGGATCGTCTCCCTTTTACTCTCTAAACCAGATATACCATTTTGAAACACCACATTCTCCTAGCTGGCACCCATGTGTACATTATTGCATTGTTTTTCTCAGCCTGGATCCTGCAGTGTTACCCAGATGTCCTTCATGTAATCACTTAGCTTGTGTGTGTTATATTTATAAACCTTTCCTGAAGTTGCTATGGTTTCCAATACATTCAACCCATTTGGTGTACAGCTCATTTCCTCTCATCTTCATCGTTGCAATGACCCCTTCTTCACTAAGATCTTATGTGGAATCTCTTCAGTTATAATCGGTGCCACAGACCATACACCAGCTCACCCAGTTAAGCAAAATGCTAGATCTCCAGTGGGCTAACAGGTCTGTGGTCTCATCTGTGATGAGAAAATGTAAAGCAGCTATTTCAGACAAGCTGGGTTCAAAAAGGACAACACTTCAGTCTATTCACTTACACAAGCTAGAAAAGGAACAGATTTTGAGTTCTTCTAGTGACGCATATGATTCATGCTTCTTTGTGGGCTGAAACAAGACATGATGCAGATCTGTGATCACATTTCCCGTATTTTTAAAGCAGTTGAGAGGGACGGGTGCTAATAGCTAATTGGATTGGAGCAATGGCACCGGCAGGGAGTTAACCCTTTCCCCCCTAGTATTTTTTCCAATCGAAATCACCCCCCAAAGCTGCTATTAGCCCCACAACAGGGGCAGCGGGGGAGGCATATTAAAGATACCTATTTTGTCTCTGCTGAAGGACAAATATTAGCTCTTAGGGAGGGGGATTTAGAACAGGAAAATGGGTGGGTGCCTCCTCTCCCTAAATGTCACTGGCCCATCAAAATTGGAGCCCCTTGCAGCTGCTTCAATCTTCAAGAAAAAAAAGTTGGGAGATCTGAATATGGATCTCCTGCATCACAGGTTTCAATCTCAATTTTCTTACTTTTCACAAGGACACTATATGGGCAAGTTCGCACAACATGTCAACCCAACCTGGAAATAAGCCACAGTGGGTTGGTTGTTGTGCAAACAACCCACGGTTGGTATGCCTGACAAATGATTGGGCTCACTGTGAGTTGTTTGCCCCTTCCCTTCCCCTCAGTCCTCCCACAGGTATCCCAGGGGACACTGTGGCAGGACCAACTTGTCTCCCTCTGCCTGCTGCGTCCACGAGCTTTAGGCTCGCTGCGTCTTTTTTTTTTTGTCCCTTTACCCCTTGGAGATCGCAATTTCCAGCTTGACAGCTGGCTTTCACAATTCCCATTTTGACAGCCACTGACAGCACTTTCAAAGTGCCCAAGCAGCACCTTGGAGAGGCTAGCTGTCCGTGCTTGCAAACCAATTTTGAAAAATTCTTCGGGAACCCCTAATGTGCACCAACATTTGCACACATTATTTTAAAAAGTATTCTAATATATTCTTTAGTATTTAATATTTCCCCATGGTTTTTTCACAGGGGCATATGCAGGCACGAATGCTTATGTCCCTGTGAAAAAAGCCATGTGGAACCATGTCCAAAATTCCCCTTTAAAAGCCAGCTCCTTTTAAAAGGGGGTGACTCGCACTTTTCCATGTTTCCGAGTCTTGGGAACAAGTGGGAAAGTGAAAGCGTCCTTAGGACAGTTGAGTAAAAAAAAAAAAAGGATTACCTTGCCACTAAGGGAGTGTAAATCCCACCACCCCCTTTGCGGGCGCAGATCACTTGCACCTTTGGTTTGGCTTGACAGCTCATCTTTTGACAGCTGTCAAACCAAATCAAGGGCGTGGGGAAGGCTATTTGGAGTCCTCTCTGAGAATGTCCAGGGTTGGTACCTGCTGCACTTTGCCAGCAGGTACCTCCCTGGACATTGCCCAGGCGAGGCTGCCTGTTTTCGGACCTCCGTAACCACGCACTTGCGAAAAACCAGCAATTTAAAAAAACCATCTGTGCACAAATATTGGCACATATTAGGGGGTATCCCCCCCCAAATTTGTCGATTCCCAGTACTCATGATGGGGTCAATCGCCCGGGTCCAGATGACACAAGTTCAACCCATCCTGGGTACAACAACCCGTACAACAACCCATGGGTTGTTAGGGTGGCTTGTTGCCCACGAACAAGCCACCCTGGGGGAATCAGCCTGGGTTCACACGACACATCAACCCACCATGGCTTGTCACCCATGATTGGTTGTCATGTCGTATGAACCTAGTCATTGCTAAGTCAGCACCGACAAGAACATTCTACTGAATGTCATTTCCACCCAGAACTTTGCTCATTGGATGGCTTTAGGTATGTTGTCAGCTTCAGTTTGCTTGTTGTAAAAGGTCACGATACATTGTGAGGATGGAGAACAGGACTCAAATTCACTCTGAATACTAAAAATACTATATATTAATTATTTTTATGGTACCATCAATCAGCTAACAAATGATACATTACTGTTTTAGAAATTGGATATTGTAGGTTAATGAAAGAACTTAAAAGAGGCAATGCCATGCACCACCCCCACCACCCCCTGAATTAATGATAATGTTAAATGATTCTCAATTTCTACTGTGAACATTACAGCAGTGGTTCTTAAACTATTCATTCAGTAACAGTAACTTTCAAGTGTCCAGCAACTCCGCAAGCAGGATTACACTGGATCAGTTTCAGTTGGTGAGTACCGAGGACGTGGACAAGCTGCTTGGCCGAGTGAAGAGGACTACCTGCCCTCTCGATCCCTGTCCTTCCTGGTTGGTTGTCCAAGGAGGAGATGCAGTTGGACTACAAGTACAGCGTATTGTTAATGCATCTCTCCAGGGAGGGAATTTTCCATCATGTCTGAAAGAAGCGGTGGTGCAGCCGCTTCTGAAAAAGCCCTCCCTGGATCCCTTAGACCTTAACAATTATAGACCAGTGTCCAATCTTCCATTTTTGGGCAAGGTGATCGAGAGGGCGGTTGCCTTCCAACTCCAAGCAGTTTTGGATGACACCGATTTTCTAGACCCATTTCAAACTGGCTTCAGAGCAGGATACGGAGTTGAGACTGCTATGGTCGCCTTAGTAGATTATCTGTGCCTGGGTACCGACAGGGGGAGTGTGTCCCTGTTGGTGCTTCTGGACCTCTCAGCAGCTTTCAATACCATCGACCATGGTATCCTTCTGGAACGCCTGAGGGGACTGGGAATCGGGGGCACTGTGCTTCAGTGGTTCCGGTCCTACCTCTCGGGTAGGTTGCAGATGGTGATGCTTGGGGATAGCTGCTCCTCCAAAAAGGAGCTGCTATGTGGCGTGCCACAAGGAGCTATTCTTTCCCCAATGCTATTTAATATCTACATGAAACCGCTGGGAGAGATCATCCGGAGGCATGGGGCGGGGTGCTATCAGTATGCTGATGACACCCAAATATATTTCTCTATGCCTTCGTCAACAGCATCAACTAAGGATAGTGTGTCTCCTCTGAATAAATGCCTGGAGGCAGTAATGGGCTGGATGAGGGAAAACAAACTGAAATTGAATCCAGACAAGACGGAGGTGCTTGCTGTCAAAGGCCACAACCTGGGTTTGGAGGTATGTCAACCAGTTCTGGATGGGGTTACACTCCCCCTGAAAGACTGTGTTCGCAGCTTAGGGGTGCTCCTGGATCCGTCGCTCCAAATGACATCCCAGATAGATGCGACGGCTAGGAGTGCCTATTATCAGCTTCGGCTGATACGCCAGCTGCGCCCCTTCCTAGAGTTGGAAGACCTAAAGACGGTAGTGCACGCACTGGTAACTTCAAGGCTCGACTTCTGTAATGCGCTGTACATAGGGCTACCTTTATACCTAGTCCGGAAACTTCAATTAGTGCAAAATATGGCGGCCAGACTGGTTGCTGGTACACCTAGGGGTGCCCATATCACACCAGCTTTAAAAGCACTCCACTGGCTGCCAATCAGTTTCCGAGCGAAGTATAAAGTGTTGGTTATTACCTTTAAAGCCCTACATGGTTTGGGTCCAGGCTACCTAGTAGGATCGCCTTCTCCCGTACAATCCACCCCGCACACTTAGGTCCTCTGGGAAGAATCTGCTTCAGTCAGCCAAAACTAGGCTGACTAGCATTACCCAGAGGACCTTTTCTTCTGCTGCTCCCAGATTATGGAATGGCCTGCCGGAGGAGATACGTCAACTTGTCAGTCTTTTGGACTTTAAAAAAGCCATAAAGACTGAACTCTTCCGGCAGGCCTATCCGGCGGAATTTTAGGATGTTTTAAAGATGTTTTAAAGATGTTTTAAGATGTTTTTAGGATGTTTTAAGATGTTTAATAGTATATATTGTGTTTTAGTTTAGGTATTTTATATTTTCTGTTGTTCCCCGCCTCGATCTAGATGGAGAGGCGGGTAATAAATAAAATTATTATTATTATTATTATTATTATTATTATTATTATTATTATTATTATTATTATTATTCAAATGGTCCCCAAGATCACAATGAAAATAGAGAAAAATGCAGAACTGGGAAATTTCTTTGAAGTTTCCATTGCATGCTCAAGATGAAAATCATCCCACCCACCCCCATTTTCAGATTAAAATTTAAACTTAAAAAGTGTCTCACATCTCCAGAAGTAGAATGGTTGCAGCAGCAACTTCAAAGAAACTCCTGGCACTTCCCTATGTAGATATAGCTACGTTGGACTGCAGCCACAGAAGACAAATGCAGCAGCTGATTCTTCAGAGCTTTCACCAGTGAGAAAATGTGGCACAGAGCAAGCAACACATAACAGTGTTCCTTGCTACAACAAAGCTTAAAGAAACAGCTTTCCCCCAACCTCATGCCCTCCAGATGTGTTGGACCGCCATGCTGACTGGGGGTGATGGGAGATGTAGTCCAACACACCTGAAGAGCACCAGGTATGGGGAGGCTGCACTATATTATCGTATCCACAAAGTAGAATAAAAGTTAATTTGGATTTAACCTTTTAAGTGGAGAAACTAGAGAAAAAGACTACCAAATCCAAGGCCATATAAAGCAGCACATAGATTTATGATGCAGTTTGTTTTGAGAAGGCTCATTTTTGTCTATTAATATACAAAATATATTGCAGTAAACCCACTCCCAGATAACCGTATGTTGGAAATGGCCAGCATATCTGATACTATTTGTGGGCACAAATTCACAGTAGAATTTATTTATTTTATTTATTATATTTATACCCCGCCTTTTTTCCTTCCAGGAACCCAAGGCGGCTTACAGAATCCTCCTCCTCCTCTCCATTTTATTCTCACAACAACCCTGTGAGGTAGGTCAGGCTGAGTGTCTGTGACTGGGCCAAAGTCACCCAGTGAACTTCATGGCAGAGTGGGGACTAGAACCCGGATCTCCTGAGTCCCAGTCCAACACTCTCACCACTATGCCACACTGGCTGATCAATAAGGTTGTTAAACGTACCATGTGTTTCTATTTGCAAGTGTGTTTTCCCCCCAATTTCTGAAGTATAGAAATTGATACTGCTATGAATCACACAACTCCTCATGTGAGAACAGCAGTGGATCCTAAGGCAGTTTCCCATGAGACTCCTTATATTTCTTGAACCATGATGCCTCACAAAGGGAGACAGCGAGAAGAACTAGTCGAGATATTGCTGCCAAAACTGAAAAGCTCCATTGAGGTGCTGTGCTTCCAGAACATCACAGCCAACCCAGCCACAGCAGGAGCATGACAGAATCCCAAGATCTCTACGCAGGACAAAAACCACCACATAAAAGAAAAGTGAGTCATCATTAGGGCATTTATTGTGGTTTTCTTTTATTCAAGGTAAAGCTACCTTTTGTTGGAAATGAACACAACGTACCATTCACAGTCTTGACACAAGATGCCTTCTTCTATGTAAAAACCACAACCAACACACCCAACAGTAAAGAAAACGAAAGACAAACCTGTTGCAAACATAAACCATGTAGCTGGCCACGTATGGGACAATAGGACTCTGTTGTGGAAACACTGATAATAATCTTCCCCTATTGAACCAAGTCACATTTGCAGCTCTGGACACGCTCAGCGAGTGCTCTGCTGGGGAGCCAGTTATCAGAATGAGTAAGTAAACACACATGAAGCTCTTGTAAAGAAAATGCGTGGCTGAGCCAGTGGTCTGGATCGCATGATCACGGAGGGGGAAATAAGCCACAGGGGCTTATTTCCCCCTCTGCGCATGCCAGTCACGTGTTGGGGGGATTAGTGCGGCTTGTTGTGTTGTGTGAATCCGGCCAGGGTGGCTTGTTGCCATGGGTAACAACCCACCCAAAACCCTACTACATCCCATGGGTTCTGGGTGGCTTGTTACCCATGGCAACAAGCCACCCTCGCTAGGTTTGCATGACATGACAAGTGGCACTACTGAGGGTAATTATGCTAATCCACCTGGCATGCGACAGGCACGTGTGGAATGGGAAAGAAGCCATCGTGGCTTATTTCTCCCTCCATGTCATGCAAACCCGGTCTGTGTCAGCAGCTTGGCGATCTACGGTAGATAGAAATTAACTATGGCTGTGCCTAGAAGGAAGCTTTCCCCACCGGTCAGCCTTCTGCAACCCGGTGCCCTCCAGATGCGTTGGACTGCATCTCCTAGCATTCCCAGCCCGCATAGCCATGCAGGCTGGGAATGCTAGGAGATTCAGTCCAACGCATCTGGAATGCACCCCAGGTCAGGAAGGAAGAGGTAGCAGCTAATGTGATTCAAAACGTTTTGGACTGTACCACCTACACATCATGCTAGTCCTTGGTCTATATGGGGGTGGGGGACCGACAGAGATCTGTACAGGGATCAGCACAGTCTCCATGTGACTTGCCACCATCAGGAGTGATAAATCAGCATGCTTAACATTTGAAAACACCCCCCAATCTGGCAATGTCCTAAAAGACAGATTTTCTGAGGCATGAATTATTTTAGGTGACTAGCTCCCAAATGAAAGGGTGGCTTGGGAATGCCTCCTGGTCATTTAAAGGATTTCCTGACAGGAAAGCCTTAAGGTCTGATTGATATATACGGTAACCTCTGGCAAATGTGGGATGAGATCCCCTTTTCAAATGGAAAGCTTGCCTTAGAATTGGTGATCTGTGCAACTTTTCTAGAGCCAAATGATAAAGCAGGACCTGGCAGGAATTCTGTTTGCACAATCTTCTCCAAAATAAATAAAATAAATAAATAACTTGGATAACCAATTCCCGCACATGTACAAACAGGATCACTTCTAGAAGTGAACAATGCATTATGTCTGAACAGGCCCAAAGAACAAGCCACTCCTTTGCCGCACTTTTCATGTATGCTTACTATCTGAAAGATTTGGCAGAAATGAGTAGCAATTTGTCATATTGGAGGAAACTGATAGCTAGAAAGCACCAGAAATATTTTTTAAAAGAAAGAGGGGGGTATTCCTGGATTTCAAGGACAACCACTCTATACCTTCAGGTTTGGGTTCCATTGTGTTCCACTTTAGTATTCTACACTGCAACGAAGGTATAACTAGCTTTATAAAACATCAATTAGGAAAAGGTTAGTTTAAAAGCACAAGCAGCTGGATGAAACAGTACAAGGTGTGCACTAGTTTAATTTAGCAGTGCACTGGAAAGTCAAACCAATGTAACCTCTGGAGTTTACGCAGCTGTTGCACAGGCAAAGTATTGCCAGAAATACCTTGCTTACAGTGATACAGAGATAAATCAGTCGATTTTACACCAGCATGAAACAGAAACGAGCAAAAATGGACCTGAAATTTCAAACATTAAGGATTCTCTGCTACTGCCTACTCCACACTTTATGCAGCAATTGAGCTTGCTGCATTGACACGGGTGCTGGCTGCAGTAAACACATACAGTATGAATGGGAAATGTACATTTCTACACAACTGGAAACAGTAAGATCCCCAAAAGCTGCAATGGGACACAGGGATACATTGCATGTTTAGAAACACATGTCTCCCTTTCACACTTTTTTGTGATTATCAGTATTCCAGCAAATACCAGTGTAGCCATGGCAACATGAGTATTTTCACCCTGGATCATACTGATGAGCTCTCGAAAGGAGGGAGAAAGGCAGAAGCAAAGAATGAAAACTTCAGCCCTACATTCAAGGAGGTTGAGATTTAACTAGGCATACAATATGGCCTAACACCTATGCACAATCCTATATGCAATTGGCAGATAAAAGCCATGAAAGACTAGGACTAGCATTCACTGGTAAAGTGCAGACAACTAAAACTGCATGAGGTTTCCCTTGCTATGTTTAGTTTTTAGTGTTCATCCATGAAATATCATGATCTTGCTGTGTGTAGTTTTGTTTTGTTCCCTTTAAAGTGCAAAAAAAAAAAAAGTTTAAAAGGGGTCTTTGTCCATAGGAAAAATTCAAGCCTTAAAAAGATTTCTAAGTCCTTGTAACATTTTGTTATTGAAAAACTAAAATCCCTTGTGAAGAGATGTCTCTGGGGTTAAGCAGATCCAAATTCCGACATCCACTTCTCATATTTCTCCAGGTCTGCGGCTGAAACAGACTTGGAGATTTTCTTCAGGGCCAGGTCAAAGTCTCCCTTGGTAACGGGCATCTGCAGCTCCTCCTTAGATAGTGCACGGATCTGTTCTGGCGATAAGCCGTTAATGCGCCGCCTCATCGCCATCAAAGAGGCATCCCTAAAAACAAAGAAAAATGCACATGAACTAATTGCATAGGGATAAACAGATCAGTCTATTCAAGGTCAGTGTCAATTTCTCATGTGTTCAATCATAATCCCATTCCATCCCGTTTTCTGGAAAAAAATTTAAACCACACACAAAAAAAGCATTTATTTCCTCTAAAATACATCTTAATGTACTCCCTGCTAAAATATGCATTTTGTATGCATTTTTGAGCCAGGAACTAAATCACAAAATCCACAATCGACAAAGGATAACTGCATTCCAAGACTCTTATTAATCTAGGCAGTAAGAATTAGGTTGGTTTGCGGACCTAACAAAATTATCTAGCATCCCTAATTACTAACACTGTGTGCTAGGAACTATATGGATTTTGATTACCCCTGTATGTTGCAGGTTTCTAGCAGTTACATGTAAAACATTTTACTCTTATTTATCTCATTGTCCCTCTTAGCAAAGCTAGCTTCCATATCTCTAATATCCCCAATATTAATATAATCTAAAGGGCACTTTGCATCTGAAAACAACTAAGGCGCATCGTAAATGTGCAGGGATAATTAAACCTATAAAAATTATATTACAGTGATGTACAGAGATGAGGCAATTGTTCAGCTCATGAACTAAAATGCTGCTGAACTGCTATAGCTTCTTCAGCCTCTGGACCCATCTTCCTCCATGCTGGGCAAAAAGGCCATGATCAGGTTTGAAAATCTAATTCAAAATACATGACTGGATACAGAGTGAAGAAGCAGGCTTCTGCACTTTCCCCCAGGTACAATATCTTCTCCTGCAGCTGTTTGAAGCCATGGAGTCACTGAAGGCATGTCATAAAATGGACCAAAGAGGATGCAGAGTGCAGAAGGACCCCTGCTAAGCCCATTAAACAGAACAGAACAACTGCAGAGTCAAATTTGCCTGTAAACTAGTATTGCAGATTACTGTGGCATTGTCCTGGACTGTGGCTGCCGCTACCAACTGCCACTTGCCAATGTGCACTTTCCTTCCCCAGAGAATGAGGCACCTGCCACAGCCAGAGCTGCAATTCAGCCAGGCAGCCTTGCCAGCATTGGGAGATGTTGTGGTTGCTTGGCAACCTCCTGGTCTGCTGGCTAAACAGCAAGCTTGGTTGCTCAGGTCATCCTCAAAGGCCATGTCAGAGGTACAGTGGATATCTACAGGAGAGACTCCTTTTCATTACTGGTGCGCAGGCATTAAAGGTGCCTCCCCAGGGGGACATGACTGGCTTCTTTTACATTTTAGGAGGCAAGACAAGACTATTCTTCTCCACAGAACGTTTGGGGGAGAGGAAGGACAGCTATTTTGATCCCTGCTGTATATTGTTAGTTCTGCCCTTGTTGCACATTTATCCCCATTGAAACAAACATGCCATTGCTCCAACGTACTTTATCTGCCAAATTGGCAGTTTCAAAGACTTTGAGAACCCATTCTGTAATTCATAGCATAGAAACAAGTTCCCAGTACCAAGCCCAAACAATTTCAGCTTCAGTTAAATTACTTTCTGTTAATTTTGCCACACCTTGATTTGTAGTCTTCAGAAGATTTAACAGTAAAGTCGGTAGTTAAAATGCTAATCTTTCATCTGTTATTCCAAAGACAGTTGATTGAAATGGAAAACAGTAATTACTTATTAAACAATCCACAAAGGATTAAAAGGTTATTAAGTTTTAATTTCGACTGTGATTGTCTAAAGTGGGGGGATTTCAAATTTTGTTCTGCTGAATCCTGTGACTCCTCAAAAATGTATCAGGAGACCCTCAAAGAGGAGATAAAAACATAGGAAGCTGCCATATACCCAATCAGACCATTGGTCCATCTAGCCCAGTATTGCTGACACTGACTGGCAGTGGCTCTCCAGGGTTTCAGGCAAGATTCTTTCCAGCCCTACCTGGAGATGCCGGGGATTGAACCTGGGACCTTCTGCATGCAAAGCATGTGCTCTCCCACCAAGCCAGTGTGGCGTAGTGGTGAGAGTGTTGGACTGGGACTCGGGAGATCCAGGTTCTAGTCCCTGCTCGGCCATGAAACTCACGGGGTGACTTTGGGCCAGTCACTAACTCTCAGCCTAACCTACCTCACAGGGTTGTTGTGAGGATAAAATGGAGAGGAGGAGGAGGATTATGTAAGACACCTTGGGTTCCTTGAAGGAAAAAAGGTGGGGTACAAATATAATTAATAAATAAATAAAATAAGCCATGCCCCCTCCCCATCAATAATGGCAGAAAAATTCCCTAACAGATAACACCTCCACTAACAAACTTTCCCTGAAATACCCCGCCAGAGAGAAATACTGAATATGCTTTAGGGCCACTGTCAATTCCTAAGGAGCATTGGTAAGGCCCAAGAGGCTTGATCAGCATCCTGTGTAAATAGTGTATGCCCTAAAACAGTTCCCAGTCTCTTTTGCAACATTCAGGGATTCTACAGCAAACTTATTGGTTCCTTGGCAGATAATTTGACATGGACAGGATTTCTTGAAAAAGGAAAGTTTTAAAAGCATTGATATAAGGCAGAAGATTCAGAGTTCAGCAATGTTCTTGAATAAGCATTCAGTAGGTACAGTTTGTCTAATACCGGTAATTCCACTTCTCCTTGGCTTGAAAATATAGGAAATAGGATACCTGCAAACATTAGTGATATCAGCACCAGAGTAACCTTCTATCTTCTCAGCAATTTCTTCCAGGCTGATGTCAGGATCCAGTTCTACTTCCCGAAGATTAATCTTAAGCAGCTCTGCTCTGCCTTTTGCTGCAAAAACAAAGTCATTTGATTAGAGCAGGTTTGCAAACATGTAAGTTTTCAATACAACATATATATATACACACACACACACACACACACACACATATGTGTGTGTGTGTGTGTGTGTGTGTGAAAGATTACTGAACAAAAAAAGCCTGCAAGCAATTTTGATGTTAACCACCAAAGAAAACCATGTGTATTTTAATGAAAAGGTAAATCTATGAGTTGGATCCAATCATATAATTTTCAGGAAAATCTGTATGTATGTGAGAGAAAGAGAGAGATCCCCAACCCCACCCTCTGCCCAAACTCTAAAACACTTTAGGCAAGCATAGTATCAAATGACAGCAATTCCTCAAGACCTGCCTTTTCTGTGTGGCCTTTGACTTACCCTTTTTATCCTGATACCCAGCTGCAATCAGGCTTTGAATACATGTAATGGCATTTGTCCACATTCTTGTCTCCTTCTATTTTTCCCCATTGTCTGTGTTCGATTGCAAGCAGAAACTGATGGTACAGTATAAACAGTAACAACAGAAAGCACATGAGCTTTCTCTGTTTATCAGTGTGCCTTTGGCAAGCTATACCACACCGGTCTAGCAACATTCCATGCATATGTCATAGTTTATGTTCTGTGCTGTGTTGGCAGTTATGAAATATTAGTCTCATGGAACAAAGACTAGTCACTCTGAACATTCTGAGGATTCTGTGAATGTGTCCCACTCTGGACGGCTTTGGATATTGCTCAAACTGGCAACAGTGCAACTGTGTATGAGTTGCTCCAACACTGATTCTTGGTATCATGTGAAAGGGGGGAGAGATGTACACACACATTAGCAAGATGTGCATTCTGCACTGCATGGGCAGAGTAGGAAACAACCAAGGGTGATGGGGAGAGCAATCCTATGGTTCCTGGAGAGTGTCCCAGGGACCATAGGATCCCTCGGAGTCCCCCCTCCAAGGCCGTAGACAATGCTACAACCTCGGAAGGGGGACCTCCAGAATCCAATCACTCCCCCTGCCCCCGTGCAGCTGCTGTGGAAAGAATTGCAGCTCCTGCATTACAAGGTTGCAGAAGCAGCCTCAGAGAGGTCTGAAAGGGGGCACTGCGGTGGGCGGGGAGTAAAGGGGAGCAGAGAAGCCAGATTATCAAAAGTCCTATGGCACCTCCAGCCCCAGGCCCACCCGCTCCAGCATGCCCCTGCCAGAGAGGCTCAGAGGCCTGTCTAGAGGTGGGGAGGGGAAACCAAAGGAAGACGGAAAGGCAAAAATCGCCTCTGACATTCTTCCCACCCTGCCAGGAGCACAAACCTACATCAGCCAAAAATGGTCATTCATGTAACAAAACCTTGTCTTCCACTTTCTGTTTTGCATTATCAATAAGTCGAAGTTCAGATAAACGGCATGACAGAGGTTTTCAAGGCAACTGAAACCCCACATAAAGAAAAACACCCTAACCGGCCATAAAGTCAGGCCTCCCATTATAAGCTGAACTCCAAATGAATTCTGTGTGTTAAAAATTCCTCACCCCAGCCCCTTAATATTTAGGATCACTTATCATGTATCTTGATGACGTCACTGTGGATTCCTCATGAGGAATGAGGCAACCAATAACGTGGAAGTGGAGAATCTCACATCAATGTCATCATGTGCTAAGTGATCCTAAACATAATGGGGGAGAGAGGAAGAACTTGAAACTGGGATGCCATTATCACCAGCAGCTACGTGCCATGCAGAAATGTGTTACTGTGACACTGAAAGTTTGCAAGCTGCAAGGGTCAGGCTGTATGGCTATGAAGGTCCTGCCCTCCACCAAGCTCACTCACAACGGCTGTCACACTGAAGTGTTATTCCGTTATCTTGAGGACTCACGAAGGGAAATAGGCACCCCACTGTATCAAGGGATGACACAGCTATACAAACCTAAAACGATAAAAGAAGCTTGAGATTCATAGCGTATCTGACCGACAGCCAGGAAAGGCAATCTATGAGGACGCATCCTCAGGCAGGGGAACAGTCAGCAAGCTACTATCTGAAGGGCTGGAAATCTACTCATTAAGGTCAGGCAAGAGTTGATTTACAACATGGAAACGCCTGCAAGTGAACATTCATGGATCTGCTTTTCTGCATTCATCAACAAGAGCAGGCAAATGCCTAGCAATATTTCTTTAAAGACATTTAAAGGCTGCCTTTGGGTGCTCATTCAAGGATTGCCCGTTAAACTTTCAAAATAAATTCCAAGTGCATTAAATGAACTTGCATTCAAAACCCACAATCCCCCTCATTGGGACTGCAAAGATATACTGAAGCTTTCTCATTTTGCAATCTCCAGCATTAAAAAGAAAAGAAAAGAAAAAGAACAGGGAAGTTATTAACTCCTGAAAATGCAACGTTTGTAACCAACATGTCAATGGATTCTTTAATGGTCCCCTAGGGATGCTTAAATAACAAGTGCAAGGAAAGCGCATTTAGTGGGAAATGGTTATCACACTCCCACCTGTTGGCAATGGTATATAAATCCTTTTCTCCAGCCTCCTCCTCAAAGCCTCATCAATGTCCCAGGGAAAATTTGTAGCTGCCAGCACCATCACCATTCGTGAAGGGTCGTCGTTCTCAAGAGCTCCGCCTACTCCTACATGGACAGAGGGTACAGCTGTACAACTGGGTACATCCATTTTGTTCATTTTTAATTGTATATTTTACATGCAATTTTAAAAGGCATCCTGTCCCCTCCCTCTCATGAGCAAAAAGTAAAGTAAAGTGGTAGTGCTTAGAACATGGCTCTCCAACCTTGGGTCCCCAGATGTTGCTGGCCTACATCTCCCAGCATACCCAGCCAGCTTGGCTAATGGCAAGGGATTCTGGGAGCTGTAGTCCAGCAACTTCTGGGGACCCAAGGTTGGAGAGCCCTGGCTTAGAGGGTTGGACTGGGACTCGGGAGATTTGGGTTCTAGTCCCTACTTGGCCATGAAGCTCAGGCGGGATATAAATGTAATAATATATAAATTTAATAATAAATATAAAAAATAAAATAAAAGGACAGGTTGCTTACCTGTAACTGTGATTCTTCAAGTGGTCATCTGTGAACTCATACATATGGGTTATGAGCGCAGAACAGTCATTTGGAACATTCTAGAGCTATACAGTTTTAGGTGGGCACTCCACCCACCTCTGCACACCCTCCAGGTGTGTCTCCCGCTTGCCTCTCGGTTCTGAGTCCACTGCAGCAGAGGAATAAAGAAAGCGAGGCATCGAAGCAGGAAGGAGGGTGGGTTGTGTGAGTTCACAGGTGACCACTCGAAGAACCATAGTTACAGGTAAAGAACCTGAATTCTTCTTTATGGTCTCTGTGACTCATACATATGCATATGGGTGACTGAAAAGCAAGACTTACTGGAGGAGGGAAATGTCATGGCAGAATTGAAGAAAGGACTGCTCTGCCAAAAGCCGCATCAGTGCGAGCTCTGACATCCAGGAGGCAACGTTTAATAAAGGTAGAGGGCTGAGCCCAGATCACTGTGCTACACAGCTGTGGAAGCGAAATACCTCCAAGAAGCAGCAGAGGATGCTATGGCTCTAGTCAAGTGAACCGTACTTGTAGAGGGGCTGGTAAGCATGCCCACTGATAGGTGATAAGTATGGCTGAAACCACCCACTCGGCAAAGCATTGAGATGACACCCGGTGACTCTCAAAGGGGAAGGGATCTCATCCCACCCTGTTCGTTTATATAGAAGACAACCGTGGCATTGTCTGTTGCAATTTGGATGGATCACCCTTTGACACAAGATTCGAGTGCCCACACGGCTTTGGCAACAACAAGATGTTTGGGTTGGTTGATGTGTAGGGTTCTCTCATGACAGGACCACAATCCTCTGGTCGTGAGTGAACCACAGTGGGCTCACCAGCCATGAAGGGATGCATCTGTGGTGACTGCTAGGGACGGACAGGGAGTTCGGAAGTTGAGCTCCCGTGAGAAGTGTGTCAGAACTGTCCAGCAGTATAGGGAACATCAGACTGAATCGAGAAAAGAGATGAGACTGGGGGTCCATTTCTAGGTTGAAGATTTGGAGGAATCATGACTGGAGTGGTCTCATATGGAGGCACACTAATGGAGCTACTGAGGTGGTGGAGGCCATGAGCACAAGAAGGCATTGGATTCTGGCTGCTCGGCATTGGCGGATAGCCTCTAGTTTCAATGCAACGTGTCGTAGGGTGTCTGCTCTGTCCTCTGGTAGGTATGTGCAGGCTCTAGTGGAGTCAAGAAGTGCCCCTATGAATTGTCGGGTTTGAGCTGCGATCAGACAGGATTTTTCTGTGTTGAGCTGCAGGCTAGGAGATTCCAGAAGCAACAGGGCAATGTTGATGTTGACACTAAGGTGGTGGTGAGAGGGGGCTATGAAGAGCCAGTCATCTATGTACGGAAAAACAATGATCCCGTGAAGTTGTAGATGTGCTGCCATTACTACCATACACTTCATAAAGTCTTTCAGAGTTGTGCCTAAGCCAAAAGGGAAAACTGGAAGAGTTTGTTGCCCAAGGTGAATCTGATAAAGGGGCGAGAAGCAGGGTGCATACCAATGTGGAAGTAAGCGTTGCGAAGATCTATTTTTGTGAACCAGTCTCCCTGATGCAGGAGGGGAAGAATGGAGGAGAATGTAGTCATCCTGAACTTTGCTGGGCGGTTTACATCCCGAAGGTTGAAGACTTTAAAGTCTTTTTTGGAGACTTTAAAGTACTCATGAGAGCCGGTGTGGCGTAGTGGTGAGAGTGTTGGACTGGGACTCGGGAGATCCGGGTTCTATTCCCCACTTGGCCATGAAACTCACTGGGTGACTTTGGGCCAGTCACTGACTCTCAGCCTAACCTACCTCACAGGGTTGTTGTGAGGATAAAATGGAGAGGAGGAGGATTATGTAAGCTGCCTTGGGTTCCTTGCAGGAAAAAAGGCGGGGTATAAATATAATAAATAAATACTTGGGAGAAGAAACCGGTGGTCCTTTGAGCAAGGGAGAGTTTTTCTATCACGCCCATGCTCAAGAGGGTAGGATGTCTTCTTAGAACCTGAGTAGCGCGAGTAGAGCAGAAGATCCCTGTAAGGACAGGTTGCTTACCTGTAACTGTAGTTCTTCGAGTGGTCATCTGTGCAGTCACACACATGGGCTCTGCGCCTGCGCGGAGGCCGCTTCGGGAAGGTTCTATAGCTGAGGCAAACTTTGGGCGGGAACCCCTCCCCCCTGCGTCTCTACTGCGCGGGTTCCCGCCCTCTCCCTCAGTTCCCCTGAGACCGCCATCGCGATCCCAGTGCTAAGGAAGAACATAGGAAAAACTCCCTACATTGAACATCAATACCGAGGGCGGAAATCGATGGCATCGTACGGTACCGATGGTACACCCAAGGTCCCGGTCCAGTACACCATCGAACTCGACAGTGACACCGTAGCGGGGATGGCTGGGTGGGTTGTGTGACTGCACAGATGACCACTCGAAGAACTACAGTTACAGGTAAGCAACCTGTCCTTCTTCTTCGTGGTCTCTGTGCATCACACACATGGGCAGAGTAGCAAGCTGACTTACCGGCGGAGGGTCGGTGTCATTGCAGGATCGATGAAAGGACAGCTCTGCCGAATACATTGTCCTTTCGGGATCGGACATCGATACGGTAGTGTGTCACGAACGTGGAAGGCGTCGACCACACTGCCGCCTTGCAGACCTCTGTCAGGGAGACACCCCTCTCGAAGGCAGTTGAGGTTGAAACGGCCCTAGTGGAGTGGGCTCGGATCGAGCTCGGTAGAGGTTGTCCCTTGAGCTCGTACGCTAGTTTGATACAGGACACAAGCCACGAAGCCAGTCGCTGGCTCGATACAGGCAAGCCTTTGGAGTGACCTCCGTAACAGACGAAGAGGCGTGGAGACCTCCTGATGGACTCGGTGCGGGACTTGTAGAAAAGTAGAGCCCTTCTCACGTCCAGCATGTGGAGTTGTTGTTCCAGGGGAGTAGACGGACCTTGGAAGAACGCTGGCAATATAATATTTTGGTTGAGATGGAAAGAAGAGACCACCTTCGGGAGGAAAGCCAAGTCTGGGCGCAGTACTGCTTTATCTCTATGGAAAACAAGGTACGGAGGGTCTACTCTCAGGGCCGTCAACTCCGATGCCCTTCGGGCAGAGGTGATGGCGATAAGGAACACTGTTTTAAGAGTTAACAAACGGAGGTCTGACGTCGCCATAGGTTCGAAGGGCTTAGACATGAGTACCTGAAGTACGAGCTGAAGATCCCAAGTCGGGTTTACCGGTTTGAACGATGGGTTCATGTTGTGCAGACCTCTCATGAAGCGCTTGACTAGGGGATGGGAGAACAGTGTATACCCATCCCTGCCCTCGTGGAACGCTGACAATGCCGCTAAGTAGACTTTCAACGAGCTCGTCTTGAGACCTTTGTGTTGCAGATGGAGTAAAAACTGCAGTACACTATGAATAGGAGCCTTCGGATATGGCACCTCGATCTCCCCGAGGTATTCGCCGAAGGCTTTCCATTTCCTTGTATAGGATGTCCTGGTGGATGGTTTCCAGGCCTCCCGTAACACAAGTTTGATCTCTGCTGGGAGTGAGTCTGGGATCAGATCATCCAAGCAGTAAGTTGGAGGATGGATGGGTTCGGGTGCATAATTGAGCCTCGAGCTTGAGAGAGGATTGTTGTCGAGCTCGGTAGGCGTAAGTACTCCCCTTGGGACAGTCTGAGAAGAGGAGCAAACCATGCCTGTCTCGGCCACCACGGGGTCACAAGTATACAGTTCGTTTGGTCGGACTGGATCTTCGCGACGACCTTGGTTAACAGTGGAATCGGAGGAAACACGTAAAATAGAGTCCCTGACCAGGTTAGCAGGAACGCATCCCCAATCGACCGGCTGTCGTGGCCTGCTCTGCTGCAGAAGACCTGACACGCCGTGTTGGCTGCCGTCGCGAAAAGGTCTACCGTCGGGGTCCCCCATCGTCGAAAGAGGGACTGACGGATTCGGTCGTCTAGTTGCCACTCGTGGGAATCGAAGGATATCCTGCTGAGGGCATCTGCAAGATAATTGTCCTTCCCCGCGATGTGGATAGCTCTCACCGAAATATGGCGGGGTATCATCCATTTGAATATACGAAGGGAGAGGTTCGTCAGCCGTATCGAGCGAGTACCTCCCTCCTTGTTCAGATAAGCCACGACAGTGGTGTTGTCGGTGACCACCTGTAGGTGTTTGCCCTCGAGTATGGGCTCGAGGGACTTCATGGAGTTCCATACAGCTTTGAGTTCGAGGACGTTGATGTGTTTTCCTCGGTCGTGAGGGCCCCATTGCCCCTGTGCTGTGTGGTCCCCACAATGCGCTCCCCAGCCCAGGAGGGAAGCATCCGTCGTCAATGTGATTGAGGGTACGACGGGCTGAAACGGCATGCCTTTTGTTAAGTTGTGACGAGTTGTCCACCAAAGAAGCGACTGCCTTACTGTGGACGGGATCGACAGACGAGTTCGATGGGCATTCGTCTCGGAATCGAACGACCTTATGAACCAGTTTTGGAGCTGGCGCATATGGAGTCGAGCGAGAGGGACAACTGATATGGTTGAGGCCATGAGGCCGAGAAGACGCTGGATCGAGAAGGCTGTGCACGAGGTCGCCTTGTGTATTCTCAGGGAGAGGGCAAGCGTCTTTAGAGTTCTGTCCTCTGGTAGAAAGGCGCGACCGACAGTAGCATCCAGTAATGCTCCGATGAACTGGATCCTTTGAGTGGGGAAAAGCTTGGATTTCTTTGCATTGAGACAGAGTCCGAGGGTGTTCAGAGTGTTGGTAGTTAAATGTAGGGCATCCTGGAGCTCCTGTGCAGAAGGTGCTACGATGAGCCAGTCGTCCAGATAGGGGTAGAGCGTCACCCCTTGAGTCCGAAGATAGGCACACACTACCGTCATACACTTGGTAAACACCCTCGGTGCCGTCGAGAGTCCGAATGGGAGTACCTTGAACTGGAAGGTATCGGATCCGACCATGAACCTCAGGTATTTCTGGCTGTCCGGGTGGATCGCTATATGGAAGTAAGCGTCCTGGAGGTCGATGGAAGCAAACCAGTCGTTCTTGCGAAGGAGAGGCAGGATCGACTGGAGCGTGACCATCCTGAACTTCTTGGGTAGAATGTAGAAGTTCACTGAACGGAGATCCAGGATCGGTCGGAGTCCCCCATCTTTCTTTGACACCGTAAAGTACCTGGAGTAGAGGCCGTCCTGAACGAGGTGTGGAGGGACTGTCTCGATGGCCCCCTTGAGCAATAGGGAGTGGACCTCTTCCTGCAACGCTCGAGATGGTTGTGTAGTGCGGGTGCCAAGGAAGGGTGGGAGGGAAGCGAACTCGATCTTGTAGCCGTGCTGGACAATGTTCAGAACCCAACGGTCGGTGGTAATTTTCTTCCATGATGGTAGGAAGAGGGATAGTCGGGTTCCAAACTGAGGTCGAGCCGGAATCGGAGTCAAGAGGATCGAATTGGAGCTGTCGGTCGTGCCTTGGGTCCCGTCAAACCCGTCGCCTTTGGGAGTCACCTCCTTTACGGGAGCCCCGGTACCGTTGCTGCTGGAAAAGACGGCTCGGTGCCCGGGGCTGCTGTGGACGAGCGCGGCTATCCTGCCACTGCTGGTGCTGTCCTTGTTGAGCTGGAGCTATAGGTGGTAAGTATGGGGTCCACCTTCGGCGTCTGAATGCTCGAGTTGGTTGCATCGGAAGGAGTCCCATCTTCCTAGCGTTCACCCGGGCTTTCTGGACCGCATCGAGGGAGTCGTCTGTTTTGTCATTAAAGAGACCGACTCCATCGAAGGGCAGGTTCTCGATCTTGGCTTTAGCCTCCGTTGTTAAGGTTGAAGACCGTAGCCAAGCGTGTCGGCGGAGAGCGACTGCGCTCACCAGGGATCTCCCGTGGCAGTCTCCCTGATGTCTGGCCGTGTGGATTTGTTGCCTGGAAGTGTTCGACGCTTCGGCCTGGAACACCCTAGCCAAGTCTCTCTTCTCGTCCGGGAGATAGTCTATCAATCCACTCATCTTCTCCCAAAGGAAGAGTTGGTACCTCGCCATTGTAGCTTGGTACCCGGCGACCCGGATCCCCAGGGCGCTCGAAGTGTAGACTCTTCGTCCGAAGTTGTCTAGCTTTTTTCCCTCAGGGTCCGATGGAGTGGAGTGCTGCTTGCCCGACTTGGACTGCGCCGACTCGACTATCATTGAATTTGGAGTGGGATGGGAGAAGAGAAACTTGGCCGTGTCCGGTCTAACCTTGTAGAGCGCGTCCAGGCGCTTAGCCGCGGGAGGGGCTGTGGACGGGGAGCTCCAAGATCCTTGCACCGTCTCTAACATGGTAGGAGTAATCGGGAGCAATGTGGGGCCCGAGGAGGATTTCGAGACGGCATCAAATAGAGGATCCACCGCTTTTTTCTCTTCTACGACCGTCTCCAGTCCGAGGGCTTGGGCCATCCGGAGGATTTGTTCCTGGAAGGTGCCCATATCCTCGGAAGGGGACACTCCCGACTGGGTGGTCACCTGTTGGTCTGGTGATGTCGAGGAGGGGGAGACAGAGACGACTGACTCCGAGTTCGAGATAGGTGAGCCCGGGGTCGACGATCTACGGGACCGTGTGGCTGCCTCCGGCGAGTAGGCGGTAAGCCTACCTTCTCTCACCTCGCTGCGTGCCTGCAGAGCTAGGAGACAAGCTGGTGGAGACCTCCTAGAGCTCCCGGGTGATCTCTCCCGCCTTGGTGGGGAGCGTCTCCTAGGTGGGGATCTATCTCGGGATAGGTACGTTCTCTGGTATCGATAATGGGAAACCGGGGAACGTCCTCTGTGGTATGTGTCTCGCGACCTCGAGGAGTATCTCGAGTCCCTGGAGTCGCGGGATCTGTCCCTGTAGCGTTGGGGATCCCTTGATCTCGAGACCGAGGATCTGGATGAAGCCCGGTCCCGGGTGATCAGAACCTCTTCGATCTCGAGTGATTTGGGTCGGGTTCGTGGGGTACGAGCCCGTACCCCACGAGCTGGAGAGACAGATAAAGGAGCGGCAGCGGTCTGTGCCAAGGGTCTCGGTTCCGATGGTGAGTCCACGATCTCCCCATCTGAATACGCGACGGCCTGCGTAGCTTCCTTCGAGCCCGAAGGAGCTGTCGGAGTGGAGCAAGGAGGAGGGTCCCTCGAGCCCGAGGGAACCGGTGCGGATGGAGATTTGAGCCCAGCCGGGCGATCTGAGGCCGCGACGTCCGTCGGGTCCATGGCTAGCGTCGATCTCGATCCCGAGAGGGACGAAGCCAGTTTTTTCGCCAATTTCCTCGCTTTTTCCTTCCGCTCCTTGCTTCGCTTTTTCGCTTCTTCCTTCTCCCTGCGTGCCTTCTTGGCCTTACTTTTAGATATCATAGTGGCCATATAGGCCTCCTGAGCGTCCGCTGAGGAGACCGTGTGGGAAGGCGGCGTACTAGGCCTCGGTAAAGAGGAAGGCTTTTCCGCGGGCGGCTGGAGGGCTTTTTTGTAAAGAATCGCCGTCAACTTATCCGCCCTATGCTTCCTCGCTTGCTTAGTGAAACCTTGACATTGATGGCAAGTTTCCACGTTATGGCCTTCTCCAAGGCATGCAAGGCAAAGCGAGTGTCCGTCTGCGGGGGGAAGCTTGGTTCCGCACCTCACGCACTTGCGGAAGGGGGCTTTCGGAGCCATAATTTCCTCAATGATCCCACGAAGAACGGGGGGAGAAATTAGAAGTATTCTTATCTTTTTTTGTTGGATTCTACGGAGAATCAATGAACCTCTCGAAGTAACAGCCACACGCGATGGCGGTCGAAGAGGAACTGAGGGAGAGGGCGGGAACCCGCGCAGTAGAGACGCAGGGGGGAGGGGTTCCCGCCCAAAGTTTGCCTCAGCTATAGAACCTTCCCGAAGCGGCCTCCGCGCAGGCGCAGAGCCCATGTGTGTGATGCACAGAGACCACGAAGAAGAACAGGGGGATCTTCGAATTCGATGGAATACCCTCAGGCGATAATGGAAAGTATAACTGTTGGTGGTGATGGATCTCCAGGTGTGGAGAAAGGGTCCGAGCCTGTTCTGATGGGAAAGAGCTGGTGGTTGGGCTCCTCTGTAGAAGTCAACAATGCTGTTTGGTTTGGTCAGGGTGTTTACCACGAGTGGGTTGGTGGTATTTGTTCTGAAATGTTGTTGGGGTTTTTTGAGTGAAAGCAGTACTATGAGTCGGGTTGGCGGTTGAAGTCCGGACAGAAGAAGTAGAAGACTAGTCTGAGTAATAGTCATCCTGTGCCAAAGAGGAATTGTTAGTTGGCGCTTGTGTGTTAGGGGCCAGCAATGATTGGGTAAGTTCAAGTTGTACTGCCGGCGGTGACTGTGTAGTGACTGGTGGCGCCAGGAGTTTTTTCAAGCTTGGGATCCCATTCCTGTCTTCCAGGCAGATGTCTTCATTTTGTAGATGCAGTTGAGGGTGTCATCCATGGATGCACTGAAAAGGCCTTCTCCATCTATTGGGAGGTCCTCCAGTCTCAATCTAGCTTCCTGGTGGAGTCCTGCAGTATGGAGTAGGATTCCCCCCCCAACCCCCCAACTCCCCCCGGTAAGGTGAGAGAAAGTTCCAAATGCTGCTAGTTGCTGCAGTGGACAAAAAGGAACTGAGAGGCAGGCAGGAGCCACGCCCAGAGCATGTGCAGAGAAAGTGGGCGGGGCTGCCGCCTAAAACTCTGTTTAGCTCTAGGATGTTCCGAATGTCTGTCCTGAGCAGGCGCATAACCCATGTGTGTGAGTCACAGAGACCACGAAGAAGAATCTTAGTTTCCCACAGTGGCACACTTTGTGGGGAAGAGGGAGCAGGGAAGAGTAGGGACACCACCTACCTACTTTGCAAATTATCTAGTAAGTGGAAAGAAGAGTCAGTCGTAGAATGTTTATTTTACACAGAGAAGCCATGGGTGTTCCTCTGGAGTCCCACAGGCATATCTCAGAACAAGCAATGCCACCTTCCAGGGTGATCAGGGGAGAACAGAGGAAGGAGGACTTCACACATGCACTCACCCTAAACACTGCACAGTAGAGAACTGCCAGGTTGACAGGGGAAGGGAGGAGGGAGTTCCAGTGTCTTTTCTGCTGCAATGTTCTTGAACCTTCCTCATTACTGGCTGTATGTGTGGGAATCCAAAACACAAATAAGAACCCTGTGGCTTTTTCTAGTTTCCAACAGGGATGTGCAAGGAATTGGATCTTTGTGAATTCTAATGCGAGATGACCTGATCTGTACTTCCCGGACTAATGTGTGGACTAGAACATATTTCCTTTGGATTTCACACTACACTGAATTTTGCAATGCAGTTCTCAGCTCAAATGACATATCAAAATGCATTTTATAAGGCATATTTGAGGATAAATTATGTTTAGAAATGAATATGGTGTGTGAAAATATGTTAAATATTTATTTAAATATTTTGAAATATTTATTTCAAAATAAATATTTAAATATTTATTTAAATGTTATTTAAATATGATTTTTCATGCAGATTTTTTAATTGCAGATTCATGCAGAAATGGAACAGAACAGACTTAGGAATGAGCACAAGTGAAAGCAACAGGGACCAGAAATAGACCAATTCAGCCACACCTAGCTTCTTATGTCTTCTTTGTGGCTGTTCTTATTAAAAAGCAGGGGGGTTGAACCTCTTTCAGTCCATTTTGGAGAAGCTCTCAGGGGCGGCATTCAAGTGGTGGGTGGGACCAAAGGTAAAAGGGACAGTATCAAAAGTACCAACATATTATAGCTTAAAGCTCTTACTGCCAGTCACTAAGTCTTAGGAGCGGCATTTCAAAAAATAAAATGCATTTTATAATGGGGACAAACTGTACAAAAGTCAGGAAACCACCGAAGGATGGGTGGTTGGGGGAAAGGAGGTGGGACCAAGGGAAGGGAGAATGGCCCTCTGGGGATCCCCAGAGGACCAAACGGGGGGCCCAGGCATGCCAGATCTGGCTCCTAGGTCTGAGGTTCTGCACCCCCGTGTTAAAGCTGTCATGCTTGGAGCAGGGGATCAGGGGTTAGAAGGAAAGGCGGCAAAGAGCAGCTTTATCTGTCATTATAACCATCCAGTGAATAGAAAGACACAGAATTCTGGAGTAAGCATGTGTTGGTGGCAGTGAAATATCACAGGACATCCAATCACAAATCAAAGGTTGACTTGTGAGTATCAAGGCTTGATTCAAACGCACACTAGGGCACAATCCTAGGCATGTTTATACAGAAAAAAGTCTGACAACTCCCAGTATTCCGCAGCCAGCCATGGACTTTTTTTCTGTCTAAACATGCATAGAATTGAGCCCTAAGAGTTCTAACACTTCTTACAGTAAGGTACAACTAGACATGGGGCATGCTGGGAGTTGTAAGCCAAAAACATCTGGGGACCCAAGGTTGGAGAACACTGGTATATAAGGTACCCAGGAAGTCTCCCAGGCAGGCATTGACCAGACCCACCCTTAGCTTAAGCAAGGTGGCTGCATCTGCGCCCTCTGACCATGCACAGAACACATTAAAAAACATATTTCAGCACAAAGTTGGATAGCTCAAAACATTAACATTTGAGGACATCTTCTTAAAGATGCTGTTTTTCAATTTCCTGCACTCATTCTCTGGTGCTAGTCTACAAACAATTTACAAAATGGAAAGAGACGCTCCAATGCAGATATCAAACACCAATTACCATCCATCTGAACAAGCAGCTCAGACTTGACTCGGCGGCTTGCCTCATGTTCATCGGAGGTGCCTCTGCGACTACAGATAGAGTCTATTTCGTCAATAAAAATGGTTGTAGGTGCATAAAATCTGGCCTTGAAACAAAGACAACAGCAACTTGTACAAACAGAAGCATTCAAGAGATCCCATCGCATGCAAGATCCCACAATGTTACAGCCACGTTCGACAAAGATAATGATGTGCTGTCGAACTTACCTTATGATAACTCCTGAGAAGCACCATCTCGTCATCTATTGCTAAATCATTTGGAATAATCTTTTGGGGAACTTACTGTGTTTGCAGAAAGACAAATGATACATCAAATTAAAGCACAAAGCACATACATATGCAGAGAAACAGTGTTTTGTCCGTTTATTCCCCCAAATCAGATCAGTATCAACAAAAAAGGGGGAGGCTGAGGTAAACACAGGCAAGCAGTTTTTTAAACCTTTGTGGCTATTGGCTGAGAGTGTCTTGGCTTTAGTAGATTGAAACGAGTGCTCCCTAGCCATTGATTCAGCTGCTAAGCTGTTATGGAATGTCTATTAACACTGCAAGTGCTCAACAGTTTAAAAAGCCTGTCAGCACACAAGACACAGAGCTGCGTGTTGGTGGTGGTAAGGCTTTCAGCAGCACTACTGCAGTATTGGTCAACTGTTAGACTATGCAAGTGTGTGCTGTCTATGAAAGTGGTTTGCTAGTAGTGTGCGAGAGAGGGAAAGGTAAAGTGGACAAAGGATAACACATACAAAAACCACTCCACAGTCATGAAATTTAAAACAGGTCTCTGACTGATAAAATCAATTTGGTGTTTTATAAAGCATGACTGACATGGTCCAATTTTTGTGTCTGCAACACAAATTTCATCTAGTGTTAGAGAGCCATTTTTAAAATATTGCAAACCATGTATCAGTAAGATGTGGTAAGACTTCTGACATATTTGTGCCATTGTCTCTAAGAAACAGTGCTGTCCTCTCTCTCGGGTCAGAGGGAGGGAGGGAGGGACGGCTGCCAGTGTTATGGAGCCTATGGATATATAACCACTCACTCTCTCTCAAATCTCCCCCCCTCTGTAAAATGGGTACTAAAACATTCTACCTCACAGGACTTATGTGAAGATGAGTTTATAAGGTCTATAAAGCACTCTACACATCATAGATGCTACAGAAAATGAAGGGGGAAATTGCAAAAGATAAAACTGAAAGAAGATTTGGAGAAAACAGAAGAAATATCAGGCTTTGACTCAGAAAAGCAAAACATTCAAGAAAGAAGTGAAAGAAAGCAGAACATCCAAGAAAGCCACATCTTAAATTCCCCAAAAGATTAATTGGTCATGCCCAGAAACCAGTCATTTTGAACACATATACCGTTAGTTCCAATATCTGTGGTTATTACAGGCACTGTGGAGAACAATTCTGTTGCCTGGTATAACATAGCTGGCCATCAGTGGTGCAGTTAAATGATTTAAGACTGGTCCAGAGGGGCTCTTTAGATGGTAATGTGCATTACTTCACTTGTTTCAAACTGTAGTAAGCCAGCCCTGCTGCATTTGGGGGCCCCACCTGTTCATTGTGCTGAGTGGGGCCCTGGATGTCTGCCCCAACATCCTGCTCACAGCACCACTCCTGACAATCGTTGCTGGGAAGACTCAACCCAGCAACTAAAACAGAAAAGCCAATAATAATAGCTCTAGAACTATTTATGCTTTTCACTGGGACGATTTTATTTAATAAGTTGGCCCTCAGACAATGTTCTAGAAGGGCTCATGTCTGCTGCATAAGAGGACTGGGATACTTGAACATCAACAATACGTACCATTTCAAACAACAAGCGAACTAACTTTTCAGACTCGCCTCGGTACTTCGACGTCAGAGTGGAGGAAGATACGTTGAAGAAGGTTGTTCCACATTCTGTAGCTACCGCCTTTGCTAGCATGGTTTTACCAGTCCCAGGAGGGCCAACCATCAGCACCCCCTGAAATTAAATGCAGACAACTGAATAAACACAAAATAGGCCTGGTGCATATGTGCAACAGCACAGTGTCATCAAATTACCTGAATTAGGTCTAAGCGTAGCCTAGGTCAATTGTACTATACATGTAAGAGTCTATGTGGTTTTTGTTTCATAAAGGCCTTCGCTGATTTCTCTAAGACAAAGCAAACTGATACTAGACATCTGAAAGGTAAAGTAAAGAGGGTGACTACTACTTCTGGTTCAGCACTTCTGCACTTACTACTTGCAAAGTCTGAATATCAGCACAGCAGTTTTTGCATACCACCACCACCACCACCACCACCACCACGTTAATTTGCCATTTATGAAGAAACTTCTTGCATTAAAATAAACGGATGACTATGTGCCATGATTGACGTGCCACAAACAATTCAGATTTAGGTGACCCTTCTGCAAAGCAAAAGCCCTTCCTGCTTTACGAATTGAGCCTCCTCAAATAACTATGTGGTGTCAATTAGCTGACTGATAAACGGGCATGTTCTCACTCCCAGACCTTGACCAGTAGCTTACATGCACCCGCCACTATGCGCAGAATTTAACTACTGGCAAATGCTAGGGAAAACAGTGTTTCTTCGATGAATCCTACGCATGGAATCAAACGCCCATGGAATATTTTCAGTTACTTTTCCTACAGCTACTACACACCTAATGACCATACAAATCAAGTTTTAGATGTAGTGAAAGAACAAAGGAGTATTTCTGATGTGTTACAAAGTACGAAAGAGAATCCAAAGTGTTTCAAGTGACAGACTTCGGGGTGGTGGGAAGGACCATTTGTTTTGGCAAGATAGCAAGATTATGATCTTCACAGAACTCTTTCTTCATGGATGGAGCTACTTGCAACAGATATGCTCCAATAATAAAAACATCAACAGAAACTAATCTAAGATGTCAAGGATCAATTTATTTAGGAGACAGGTATTACAGCTTGTTCACCTTCTGAAGGTATGGACCCAGAATGGCCAACGCCTAAAAGTGGCTTCTTTTTTAAATCATATTTCCAAGAGCTACTCAACAAATGGCCTTCTCCCCTGCCACTGCATCCTCCTATTCCAGGGGTGCAGAACCTCTTTCAGGCTGAGGGCCAAATTCCATTTCAGAGAAGCTCTCAGGGGCCGCATTCCAGTGGTGATTGCAGCCAAAGACCAAAGGGGCAGGTCCAAAATATAAAAAATACCAACGTACTTTTGCTTAAAGCTCTTACTGCCAATAAGTAAGCATTAGGGCTTGGGACCTCAATACCTGACAGAACACCTCTCCTGACCTGGACCTACCCGGACACTATGATCTACATCTAAGGCCTTCCTCTGTGTGCCACCTCAAAGGAGGCTCAGATGGTGGCAACAAGGGAGAGGGCCTTCTCAGTAGTGGCCCCCTGATTATGGAATGATCTCCCCACTGAGGCCCACGTGGCGCCAACTCTGTCATCTTTTTGGAGCCAGGTTAAGACTGCCCTCTACTCTCAGGCATTTAATGGCATATGATGGAACATGTCAGCTGCTTTAACAGGTCTAGCTTTTTAATTGAAATTGTTTTAGCTGTTTAAACTGTTTTAAACTACGTATATTGAAATTTTCTGCTGTATTTTATGGTATCTGTATTTTATGCTATATTTATATTGTATCTGTATTTTATGGTGCATTTTACTGTATCTGTGTTTTGTATTTTGTGAAGTGCTGTGAACTGCGCAGAGAGCTTTGGCTACTGGGCGGTACAGAAATGAAATAAATAAATAAATAAGAGTAAGAAGCATTTCAACCTTTTAGAATGGGGGAAAATAGCACAAAAGCTGGGAAACCACCAAATGATTGGTGGATGGAGGGAAAGGGGTGGGGCCAGGAGAAAGGCCTTCTGGGAAACCCTGGAGTGCTAGACTGGGGCACTCAGAGAGACTGATTTGGCCCTGGGGCCTGAGGTTCTGCACCCCTGTCCTATTCTAAGAATCTAACCCAGCTTCACTTCTTCTCTCCCGCTAAGAGCCATAACTCTGCCCTACATAAGCCTGCCCCATGACCCTCGAGGTTTCCTACTCTGGCCTCACAAGCTACTGCTTCCACCTTTATCTGTTACTGTGGCTGGCTCTCTTCCACCCACTCCCCGCCCCAACAGCTGCGTGGGATGCTGGGAAAGTGTTAGGGAGCTGGGAAGAAGGACAACCTCTTTCACATGTTTCTATTAATTCTTCCCTCATCTACACTGTTGAACTGCTGACAACGGACAACTGGACCTGTTCAAGAGCCATGTACAACCCATGATGAAGCAGAATTTGACCATCTCTGGTAAAGACTGGAGTCTTACTACGAAGTATTACAGTCCTTCAAAAAAAAAAAACCCACAGCAATAATTTAAGGACACGCTTGCCACCCTTCACTCTCATCAAGCATTCTGCTGTTACTGCGTATCTTTCATCCCCCTGCAAACATAAGATTGGATTACATGCTAACCAGAACTTTCTGAAGAAATACTGTACTGAATTACATACTAACCAGAACTTTCTGAAGAAATACTGTATGTTACGGGTAATCCAATTAGTATTTCACATTACAATGGACTTCATGCAATAAATATTTTACATAAAAAACCATCACAATAAAAGAACCAGTTAAAAGCTATTCACATTGCAAATTAAATGCTGTCTTTTCCTTAGGGGAAAAAAATTACTTCAAAATGATGACACGGGGAAGACTTATAAAAACAATTCAACCGAAAATGCAATTATTCATAAATGGTTTTCTCCCCTAATTCTTTGGGCATAATGGACTCACTGTGTCTAGATTTTCCATTAACTCTTACTACCTCTATAACCATTTATGGACTTCTCCAACACTGGCTCCAATGTACATTTATGGGTAATGAAATCAGATGTGTTCATATACTTTCTACATAGTTAGTATTTAAAATGGCACTTCTAAGGTTACAGAAGTTACCCTAAAATCGAAGGTAAAAGTCACAGAAGATAAATGGGCTTGACTTCTGTAAGACTGTTCAATAGTTGGCGATAGTTATGAAGTGAGCTCTGGCCCACAAATATAGATTTAGATATACAGTCATGCCTTGGATTGAGAGCATAATTCGTTCCGGAAACGTGCTTGTAATCCAAAACACTTGTATATCAAAACGAAATTCAAAAAAAAAATTTGTACAGAGATTTTAATTTAAGCCGTACTACAGTACTTGTATTGCAAGACGTTGCTTGTATATCAAGTCAAATTTTTTAAAATAAATATTTAAAACTTTGCTTGTCTTGCAAACTCTCTCAAACCAAGTTACTTGCAATCCAAGGTATTACTGTATAGATTTTTAAAATGTATATAGCACCCTTCAGCAATACTTACAAAAAAAGATACAGAATAAGACCCCAAATTCAAAAAATACATCACCACAGCAAATATATTGAAAAGCCTGAAAAAAATAAAAATGCCTTTGTCTGGCACCAATAACAATATTGGTGTCAAGAGGGCTTCCCTGGGGAAGAAATGCTACAACTGAGAAAGCTCTCTCTCTGGTCACTGCCCAATTTATTTCTGATGGTGGGGGAGCAGCTACAATGACCTCAATGTACAAGGATGGGATCAAGCATTCCTTCAGGTATCTGGGTCCTAAGCCATGCACAACCTTAAATGTCAGCACTGGCACTTTGAGTTGCACTAAAAAATGGACATATCCACTGACTAAGCTATAAAACGTAGCATCTAAGTCACAACAGATGTGAGCAATTTTATTCTCAAAATGTCTACCAAACGTGTTACAGCTTGCCACCAAGAACTCCAGTACTTCCTTGCGGGCCAAGCTGCAGTAGGCCCTGAACCACTTGGAAAAACTGAGCTGGACAACACCCTATGGATTCAACGGTGGCAGAAAAGTATTATTTCTTCACCACCATTATCAGCAATAATGTGTTCTTATCAGTGTCCTTCAGATCCCGTCAGCCTCCAGGGCTGAACCATTTTTATAGGTCTATCACCCTTGCAGAGGGAAGAGGCCAACATAAAGTCTGAACCTTACCAGGGCATGATCTGACCATGACAACGGAGTTAAAGAAAACTCCCTCACGACCAGATCACTAGCTTGCTCAGGTGTAGATCACTTGCTCAGGTGTAAACACCAAGTTGGGCCAACAACAAAATGAGGCAGCCCATGGTTGTCGTGCGGCCATGAAGTCTGGAGCTGCCCTAGATAAGGTAGCCTTAGCATGGATGTTGAGGTCCCCCAGAACATCCAGTCTGGGGGTTCCCAACACCAGATCCAAGATCACCTCTGCTATGTCAGGTAGGGAGACAGAGTGATCAATACACCAACACAATCCCCAATCTGTTCCTGGTCAGACCTGACACCACATTTTGGGAGACTCTAGGCAAATTGCCCCCAATGGGCAACCCCCAGCAGTGCCCACACCCGCCTCACCAGCAGCACCTTTCCCACCACCACTTATGAATTGTGGGGCAGACTACCTGCCTGCCTGTGGTGGTGCCAAGCTGAGCTCCAAACCCACATGGCACATCCAAATGCCAGCCCCACCCCAGGGATGGGGCAGGCATCACTCAGATGGCAGCAGTAGCAAGTTAGTGCACCATGTGGGCCCAGCCACACTCCCAGCTCTCACCACCATGCAGCCAAGCCACATCACCACCATGCAGGGGCCCTACAAAACTGGCATTTGCCGAAGGCTGTTTCAAGATGATGCCAGGCCTGTTCCTAGTGTCCAACAGGTACAAACATTCAAAAACAGTGCTCGGCTAGACAGAATCCTGGAGAGGGAAACAAAATCCTTACAGACCACACTGATGTCCCCTCCCCAACCCACTCCAAAAACATAGGTTTGAGGACCAGGAACATATAAACATGTGTTTATGCCACAGTATATTTGCTAACCTTCAAAGTGCCACAAACTTGTTACTTTTGCTGCCAAGAGATTAACACAGCTACCCTTTTGAAATCGCCTACAGTAAAATATTTATTTAAAACATTTCTATACCTCCATCAGATCAGACTTCAGGGCAGTATACAACATACCTATGCAGATTACAATACGATGAAACAGAAATATTGCTATCATAGCTTTTTAAAAATTACGTACATACATGAAGATTACATACACCTTTAAAGTGTTTGGGTAAATAAAAATGTTTTAATTTGGTGTCTAAATGTTTGTAAATTTATTAATTTGTTATTTATCACATTTCTATACTGCCCAATAACAAAAGTTCTCTAGATGGTAACGTAGTCACCAGATGGGCCTCTTTCAGGAAGGCATTCCAAAACATTGGCCCCTGCATAAGGTTGCATGGTGGCTAACATGCTAAAGATGATAAATCAGATCCTTGGGGCTGAACCAGAAAAGACATGGGAGACCCATGATTCCCCCCCCCCCAGTTTTTATTTTAATATTTTATTTATTTATTTATTTATTTTATTTATATACCGCCCCACAGCCGAAGCTCTCTGGGCGGTTCACAATACTTTATACATAAAAACAACAATAAAAACATACAAAATAGTTTAAAGAATTAAAAACCAAATTTAAAAAAGACAGTTTAAAATAACAGTACAAAAGCCAATAAAACTGAGCCTACAGGTGACAATCCCCCCGTGCTATTCCAAGCTCCTAACAAAATGCCTTGGCATAGAGGGTGGTCTTAACCTGGCGCTGAAAAGATAGTAAGGTTGGCGCCAGGTGGGTCTCAGTGGGGAGCTGATTCCATAATTGGGGGGCTACCACCGAGAAGGCCCTCCTCCTCGTTGCCACCAACCGAGCCTCTCTTGGAGGTGGCAATCGGAGGAGGGCCCCAGATGTTGAGCGTAGTGTCCGGGTAGATTGCAGCTAGGAGAGACGTTCCATCAGGTATTGTGGTCCTAAGCCATGTAGGGCTTTATAGGTTAAAACCAGCACCTTGAATTCGGCTCGGAAGCATATTGGCAGCCAGTGCAAATGGGCCAGAACTGGTGTAATGTGCTCGGACCTTCCGGTCCCAGCAATAAGCCTGGCTGCCGCATTTTGCACAAGCTGCAGTTTCCGAACAGTCTTCAAAGGCAGCCCCACGTAGAGTGCATTGCAGTAGTCTAGTTTAGAGATCACCAGAGCGTAGATTACTGAGACCAGGCTATCCCTGTCCAGATAGGGGCATAGCTGGGCCACCAGCCGAAGCTGGTAGAAGGCACTCCTTGCCACTGAGGCCACTTGAGCCTCAAGTGACAAAGATGGCTCCAGGAGCACCCCCAAGCTACGAACCTTCTCCTTCAAGGGGAGTGCAACCCCATCCAGAACAGGTTGAACACCCTCCATCCAGTCAAAGGAACCACCCACTAACAGCATCTCAGTCTTGTCTGGATTGAGCCTCAGTTTGTTAGCCCTCATCCAGTCCATTGTCGCAGCCAGGCACCGGTTCAGCACATCCACAGCCTCACCTGCTGAAGATGAAAAGGAGAAATAGAGCTGCGTGTCATCAGTGTACTGATGGCAACGCACTCCAAAACTCCGGATGACCCCACTCAGCAGTTTCATGTAGATATTAAATAGCATGGGGGATAAGACCGAGCCCTGAGGAACCCCATACTGGAGAGTCCATGGGGCCGAGCAACATTCCCCAAGCACCACCCTCTGGAGCCGGCCATCCAAGTAGGAGCGGAACCACTGCAATGCAGTGCCCCCCACCCCCAACTCAGACAGCTGCTCCAGAAGGATACCATGGTCGATGGTATCGAAAGCCGCCGAGAGATCCAGGAGTATCAACAGGGTCACACTCCCCCTGTCTCCCTCCCGACATAGGGCATCATACAGGGCGACCAAAGCCGTTTCCGTGCCAAAACCAGGCCTGAACCCCGACTGAAATGGATCCAGATAATCAGTCTCATCCAAGAGCGCCTGGAGCAATATAAAAGCAGCTGCAAAGAATTGGCAAACTAGATTGCAGCAGGCAGGAAGGGTCAACACCCTGTCCTTAAATCTCACCTTCCATGGCTGCTTCCAAGTTAAAATAGAAACATTGGGAGATCCAATCCTGGAATGCCCGCATTTCATTTGTCTTGGCCCTTAAAAGTCAAACCGATATCAGAATCCAGATACTAATCTGCACCGAACTCCATTCCACACAGTTGGAACTGGTCTATTTTTCAAAGCTGAGCAGCTTCATGATGTGAATTTGTGCAACACCTGGCTACTTTTCTGAGAATGTCAGCTCCATGATGAGCGGCTAGTTAAAATGCTTCACACAAAACTTGTCCTTTCCACCTGGCTCTGTCAAATCTAGGAATTTTCCACTCACACACTCAAGGGCACTGCAGGGGGGCGGGCGTTTTGATAGAATCACAGCAGGGTTATTTCTTGCTGTTGTAACGATCACTACTCAAACAGTGGGAAGCACAACTGGAGTCTGCCCCTTCTTGGCTCAAAGAACACATCAAAGGAAGCAAAACTGGCAACTCTCTGATGTCCACACAAATATATCTAGCCATGCCGCCTACGCTCACCTGGGAGGAGAGCCATCTTCCATACCAAGTGCCTACTCTGGAAATGACTTGACACCCAAAGCTGCATATTTCTGCTATTTCAATAATGAAATATAAGCCTCTACCCCATACCACAATGAGAGGCCAAGAGCAGGGAAAACCTATCATTCCATATTCTCCTCAGCTCTGGGGTTTACTGATTATTAGACAGTCTCATTTAGTTTTACAGTTCCCTGAAAAGTTGTCAGGTCCTATTGTTACATCACCAATATCTCACAATTAACAACAAAGAAGGCAGAATAAATCTATCGGGGTCTATTGAGTGCAATTTCCACATTGGTTTCTAGACTGAAATAGTTGGTTGAAGCAGTGTATCAATGTGGTTGGTATCAGTGTACCACCAGCAGTGTATCAATACCATACCCAGGCTAAAAATTGGACCAGCTAAAGTAGATGGCATATGGATGAGCTTGGAGCTGGAGGACCATCACTTGCTCAACAACTTTCCCCAAGAATCAAAAGTTAGAGACAAGATAGTAGCTGCCTTGAGATCTACACACAAAGTACATTTTTTGAGCAGGACAATCACAGATTTCTGTCTTTCTAGGCAACCTACCTTCCCTTAAAAATGCTAACCATCAAATGGCCTAGTCTCTCCTAAGTGGCTTCCACCAACTAAGATGGGTACAGTTCCAACTTCATATCCTCAATGATATCCTTTACTTCAGCAGGAGACAGAGACCAAAGGTAATCTAAATAAAAACAATAGTCTCAAATATCCCAACATACGTCCAAAGTAGAAACTCTGAGATAAAATCAAATGTGAGCAATTTTCACTGCAAAGAGGGTTGCAAATTTATCCACAGAGGACTAATAGTACCTCATCGTTTGAGAGATGGCATATGAGGATTTACTAGGCCATCCACTGCCTGGAGCAGTTCCACTAGATGATACTTTGCTGGACAAATAGCAATGAAGCAGGGTTTCTCTGCAGCTAATGCTATGCTAATGCCATGGTACTAAACCTATTCTGTTGCTACCTCACCAGCTGGTAATTACAGCAATATTGGCATGGGAATAGCCATAATGATGGCTCCTGCCATGTGACCCTGGGATCCCTACGTTACTGGAGTGGTGTGAGACGCCAAACTGCAGTGGCTTCCACACTGCTATGGGTAGTATGGTAACATGGCAATGAGTCCACAGACTTACGGTAACTTTTTTTTTTTTTTTAGATCTATGCTGTAATCTGGTGGCTTCATCATAAATTGAGAGCCACCTGTCATCTCCTTTCTGGCTTCAACTGCCCCAGGTCCTTTGTAAACCATAAAGATGTGTGCCATTGAAGGGATCCAATTAACTCCATGAGGCTACAGAAGCAGATGATCGTCCTAAGCATGTACTATTATCTCGACAGGAAGAGAGAATGCATCAAGAATCAGGTAATCTCAATTTACCCAATAACAAAATGACTCCTCTTTAAAACAATACAAAATATCAAATTTAATATGCCTCCCTGTCTGCTACAGGATGATGTGTCTAAATGCACACTACAGTATTATGCATAGGTACAGTAATACCTTGGATTACGAGCATAATTCGTTCCAGAACCATGCTTGTAATCCAAAACACTCACATATCAAAGCAAGTTTTCCCATTAGAAATAATGGGAACTCCGCTGATTCGTTCCACAACCATTTACTCACTGCTTTGCTGGTTCCCTGGCAGGGAGCCCCATGGAGGGAGCCTGCAAAGCAGTGATTAAATGGTGCGTGGAGGGCAGGCACGGCGCAGCCACTCACTCTGGAATAGGTAGGGAGCAGCGGGAATGCCTCCATGCAGCTCCCTGGCAAAGGAGCTTGGCAAGTGCTTTCCCTCCCTGGCACAGAGGCGCGGTCACTCCGCTCGCGGCACCTTTGTGAGCTGCCGTGCCGCTCCCTGCCCGGGAGCCCGGCATGGCGCGCGCGAGCACCTGCAGATTAGTGGCTGCGCCGTGCGGAGGCGCATCAGAGCGAGCGGGCCGCTCATCGCCTCCATGTGGGCTCCCCCTGCGTCGGGCCTCAACCTCGCTCTGTGTGGTGCCTCGCGGTGCCGCTTGCCGGCTCCCCAGGCGGGAAGCAGGCAAAGCAGCAGCGCGGAGGGCACACGAGCGGAGCGACGCGGCTCCCTCGCCTCATCTCCATGGGTGCCTGGCTCCGGGCAGGGAGCCAGGCGCAGCGGTGGCAAGGCGCCGCAGCAGGGGCGGCAAGGCGCCCGCACAGCGAGCGGCCTCACTTCCATGGGGCTCCCAGGCAGGGAGCCGGCGCAGCAGCGCGAGGCGCCCGCAGAGTGAGCGGCTGCGCCTCGCCTCCTTGGGGCTCCCTCCCGGCTAGGCAAAGCCGGGGAGCTGGCACTTTAAGTGCTAGTCGGGGGCACAGCATGTGGCTCGTGTTCCGAGACACGCTCGTCCTCCAAATCGAAACAAATGATAAAATTTTGCTCGTTTTACGAGAAGCTCGTATACCGAGTTACTCGTAATCCGAGGTATTACTGTACATCTTTGTATCTACAATTAAGCACACACATGAATAGTAGCTAGAGAGTTCTCACCTTCCAAGGTCGCCTGATTCCTTTGAAAAAGTCCGGCATCCACATTGGAAGAACAACTGCTTCTCTTAATAATTTTTTGGCTTCTTCCAAATCAGCTATATCATCCCTGTGCAAGATCAACTCAGATTTAGGAGGTTAATGCACACAAAACATATTGCGTTTTTAAAAGATAAAAGCAACATCATAAAATATAGTGACAGCATGTCCCTATGTAGCATACTAGTATAATCCTTTGTCCCGAAAAATGACCCTCTATGTGAAAGGCAGGGGGTGGGGGATGACTTTCAGCTAACAAAAATAATAATAATTCCTGAAAACATGAGTATTCAGACAACTTTTTAAAATGCTCTTGAGCATTGTTGCACATATTAATGAGTGTCTGTAATGAACCTTTTGCACATGGTATTCATTTATTTATTACATTTCTATACCACCCAATAGCCAAAGCTCTCTGGGAGGTTCACAACAATTAAAACCATAAAATACAATATAAGATACACTATAAAAGATTAAAACTACAGCATAAAATAGAAGTAGAAACCAAAGTAAAACCTAGCAGCAATTCAAAGTTTTAAAATATAGTAACAGATTTTGTGGAGAGAAAGCCAGGCCAGGTACACCCCCACACACCGACACCGCCATCAAAGCTTTTGCCTAGGGCAAAAGCAGCTCATCTCCGAGCAGTCATTTGCATCAGCCTTCATTTACATTCACCTCAATAGGATTCATCTGCATACCCGCCAGTAACTTCCCCCTGGACAGCAACAATGAGCCGTGAAGCACCCTCAAGCACCAAGAGGGGCATCAAGATGCCTGGTAGTCTCAAAGAGCTGCCAAGTACTGCTAAGCACCCAGGGGGCACCGAAGAACCAGCAAGAAGAACCAGATCTCCCTGTTAGCAGGAAGGGAGAAGGAACGAGAAGGGAGGGGGGAGCAAGGGAGGAGGTAAAAGAGGGGCACCAGCCCCGAAAAGGTTGTTGAACACTGGGTGCAGGACTGCACGGACCTTTCCCGTTTCAGTTGGGAATCAACCCCGGGTAATGCACCCGGTAACAGCTAGCAAGCAGCAAGGCTTCTAGGCACTCGCTTTCCAGGAAATGAGGTAATTTCAGGTCACTGTTTATTGCGCTCTGACTTTGCTAACCTAGCTCAGATGTGTATTGAGGGTTGCATGCCTCATTGAACTTTATGGACTCTGCTGTGTTGATGGTTGAGTTCTTGTCTGTTTTGTTTTGATACGCCTCATTAAACTTACTACTCATAAGTCCGGTCTAGTCAATTTCACTTCCATTCAGGTCAGAATCTTAGCTGTTGCCTTTTAAGCCTACGGAACCGCTTGGAGAAGGTTTTCGCAGCTCTAGTTAACCCGTTAACTCCCGAACTCACGCAAAGGACAGGTGGCAGTCCTTTACAGATTTAAAACAACAGAAACTGAAAGACTAAAATGCCTGGGAAGGAAGGTCTTCACCCGGCACCGGAAAGAGCACGATGTAAGGTGCCAGGCGAGTCTCTCTGGGAAGCTCATTCCACAACAGGAGTACCACAACAGAAAAGGCCCTCTTCCTAGTATCCACCCACCTCATCTCCTTTGGCAGGGGCTTGCAGAGAAGGACCGCTGAGGACGATCTTAGGGCCCAGACAGGTATATATGGAAGGAGATGATCCTTCAGGTAACCTGGCCCCAAAGCCATTTAGGGCTTTGAATGTTAGTACCAGCACTTTAATTCTGGCCCAGACATGGACTGGCAGCCAGTGCAGATGGTAAAGTACTAGCATAATATGATCACATTGGCCAAAGACCATTAACAATCTTGCTGCCCTATTTTGGACCAGCTGAAGTTTCCAGAGTCCAGACTGTATTCAAAGGCAGCCTGTATTCTATAAGGCTTTGCAGTAATCCATAGGAGAGGTTAACCAGAGCATAGATAACTGTAGCTAGGCTATCCCTGGCCAGATAAGGACATAGTTGGTGTATCAGCCTAAGCTGATAAAAGGTGCTCTGCGACACAGAGTCCACCTGTGCCTCTAGTGACAATGCTGGATCCAAGAGTAACCCAAACTATGAATCTGATCTTTTACGGGGAGTGCAGCCCCCTCCAGAACAGGTTGAATATCACTCATCTGGGCAGATGAACCACCCACTAACAGTACCTCTGTCTTGTCTGAACTGAGTCTCAGTTTACTGGCCCTACTCCAGTCTATTCCCAGGCATGGTACTATTTAAAAGTTAGAATCTTGCTTTGTGATCTGAATAGTAGGCAGAGATAGTCCCAGAAACTCTTCTGATACAGTAGAACAGGAATGAGCAACTCCAGCCTGCTCAAGCATGTGGCTACCATCTTGACTATCTACATGTCTGCGTCCATTAGTGTATCAGGCAGTCCTGATCTAGCAACAGTCCCCATCATCTAAATGATGACATGAGGTCATGATCCACTGAGTGCTAGAGACAACTGTCCCAGATCCCCAAGATCTCCTTAAACTTCCTACAGTTCAGTCCCAGACTGGCTGGCTATTTTAGCCAAGCAGAAGAAACTGAGAGTGTATGCTGCCTTGGACCCAGCAAAATGGGGAAGTTGACTATGGTTCTGAAGGTTGGAGAGGATTAGGCTGGTGCTGTTGTATTCAGGGACAAGAAGGGAAGAAATGCTGGAACATATCCAGAGTGCCCCAATAGTTAGGGCTGTCACTGATCACATTTTAGCAGGTGGGATCCTAAAAGACCTATGGCCCACCCATTTCTTAGTGTTATCCCACTATAATGCATGCCATAGAGCTGGGTAAGATGGCATCATGCAAGACCTTGGCTAATGTTAACAGAGGGCTTTTTAGCTCCTTGCCTCTTAGGTAGATTACATGTCCCATCTGCTACTGAACCTAGATAAGCCATAATGGCCATGGGAGTCTGCAGAAAATGTCTTCACGGGCCTCAAAGTCGCCTCAGCAGGAAAAACAATTTGAGAATTAAAGACATTTCTGGAAACGTTTACCTGAGATATTTCTAACTCCTTCCCTATCCCAAACTTCCATGTTACCTGTGCAGCTTCCAGGATTCAATGGCAATTCTTACATTGTTATGGTTACCACATGCAACCAGCTGAAAATGCTTATATGCTGCAGTAGCACCACATGGTGGCTGTAACATGCCACTGCATGGAGAGCTTCCACATCAGAGCTGCATATCCTCCACTTAATGGGAACATGTGGGGGGGGGGCTCTCATGGATGCCACATGGAGCCACTACCACACTGACATGACTCCAACAAGACACTTCCATGAGACAGCATTAATGTAAGACTCAGCCTTCAATCTCTTCTGGGTGTTGGTGATCTTACAAGACAACATTTGATAATACATTAAAAACTTCTCATAGCTTCACAGCGTCACAACCTCATGTACCGATATAGAGAGGAGCCATTTTGTTGGATCATGTTTGCAAATCTGAAGTTTGCAAACTGATGATGCAAACAATCTCTTGTTTGGGACACCTTTTTAAGAGGATAACATGTTCTCACCGCACAAACTTCTCTAAATATTTTCGCTGATAAAGACTACACTAATCTGAGCTTAGTTTGAGCCAGGGTTCACAAAGGTTCAGCCTTAGAACTTACTCTGAATATCAGGGACCATGCCTATGAAATGTTAGTCCTTCTACTTTTCTGGCAGGAATATGACCTTGGGCATGTCCAGAGTGCTCAGAGTAATCCTAGATGTGTGGGAAATGGCTGGGGCTGTAGAGTAGTGAAGAAAATGCATTCTCAATATGAGTTCCAGAAAGGTAGCTGTGTTTGTTGTTTGTGCACTAGGACTCAAGTCCACAAAAGCTTATAAAAGGCTTTAAGGTGCTACAGGCCTCTTCATTGGTTTCTCTCAATACAACTTTCCTTACTACTAAATAACCACAACTGCTGCCAACATGTAAAAGATTATGAGAGGTGTGTCTCCCAGGCAGGTATGAACTCCTAACATTTCTCATCTTACAAAATAAGCACTGTACCAATGAATACTTAGATTTCTTGACACGATGTCTCTTTCAAGAGCTTCAACCAGATCTTTGTCATATCCTGCTCCATCAAATTTCTGAATTTCACCATCACCAGCACCATCCTGGAGGACCTTCTTTCCCTAGATCAAAGTGTTGGAAGCAAATTTTTTTTAAAGTCAGCATATGAATTAGTTGGAAGTTAAAACAATTCTACAGCTACATTTCTTTTTCTTCTCTTGAAGAATTATCTGAGCTTTACTCCCTTGGTCAACATAGGACAACTTAAGACATGAAACCAAGGGGCTCAAAAAGGAACAAGAGAGATATGGAATATATGTATATTCAAAAGCCTTTCATATGAACAAGTTAAAGGGGGGGGGGACTACATCAGTTCAATGCATATCAACACATATTTTATTTAAACCTTGAGAATTGTAGTTCTGGGATGGGGGAACTGGGATCAAATTACAATTTCCAGGATTCCCTCTTCCAGCATACTTTCATTTAAAGGGAAATATGAACGCTGGCAATTGGGGTAGGGAGGGCATATAATTCAGGGGGGGGGGGAATTAAAGGTTCTTGAAAACAGCATTTCAGGAAATTCTGGAATTGGCAATAGTGCTGCAGTTTGGAGAGGATTATGTAGGTGCTGTTTTCCAAGGAGGGAGGGATGAGATAAGAGCCGAGACCTACCTAGGGCTTTTTTTGTTTGTTTTTAAAAGGGCTACATACGGTAAAGCAGGCAAGTGCCCATCCTTTAACGAACCATCTTATTTTTAAACAGTTTCAGCACTACATAGCCATTAAGGGTGAGGGGATAAAGCCTCCTCAGTCCCATAGAGCCAACAACATTAGCACAAAATGTACACACCTCTATCATTTTGGCAATAGTTGCGCTCAGTGGAGGAGGAGTTTTAGATTTTAGCAAATGCCTTTGGAAGCAGTACAAACCCCTTGAAAATATGGTCTGCCAGTGACAGATGTGCAAGGGGGGGGGGAATCCAAATGTGATATGGAGGAGAGCTAACAGAACACTGGAAGTGTGTCATCTGCACAAGCCCTAACCCATACAAATAAGGATTCTGGCCATGTGAGGGAATGCCCGACAGATATAGGAACTGGGGAACAATTGCCTCTAAGTCCCCATTGGCAATCAGCTGTTACCAGGGGATCCCAGTGAATGCTCAGAGAGCAACTACTCTTACAGCAGTGGTGAAGTGCAAACCTGCTCAGTGCGTCTGCATGAAAGACTACGGGGAGCTCCATTAATCTGCCCTGAGCTTTCCAAAGAGACAGTGAGATACAAGTGCACATGATATTAATAAGTCTGTGAGTATTCTAAGCCAGCCCCTTAAAAAGCCTGTTTATCTGGAGTACTCCAATACCTATACGCCATGCTAAGTTGATGCATGCAGCCTCTGACCCAAACTAATCTTATACGGGTCGATGATCACTGCGCCAGTGATCTCTTCATTTTGTTTTTAAACCAACATCCATCACAGTATGCTTACTAATACTTTCAGGTACCTAGGTATATTGAGGCGTATGGCACAGCAGCAGCAAGATCAGATTATGCCACAAATACTTCAGAAAGGACCTTCTAGTTACCATGGGAGTTTACAGATGGTGCTCAGTGGTGCTGAAAAACAGCTGCAGGTGTTGTTTTCAGCCATGCTAGACAGAATTAGGAAAAAGCCACTTGCTCTCTATGTACTTCTATCAAACTAGGTAGTGCCCAGAGTTGCTTGGGAGAATCAATGAATGAGAAAGAACACAGATACAGCTTGGGGACTGGGAAGCCTAGATACCCTTCTATTTCCCTGTTCCTCTGGCTCTTGGTTATTTATGGTACCATAAATAACCAAGTGAGAATTTATGGTACCATTTCTTCCCAAGCTCCTTTGGAAGCAGCATGTGCCCTTCTGGTTTCTTTCCAAGCCCCCTTTTGAAAAATGTGACTGATTAGCAGAGCTAATCATAAATCTCCATTCAACCTTTTCTTTTGCATTAGTCCGCACACCTCCAAAAAAATCTCATTTAAGCCAGGAAATTTCTGTCAAAAGGATGTTGAGCCTCAGAAGGCAAGAAAATAGGGGAAGGGGCTTCAATCTGTGTTAGGGATGCAGGCAGCCTTCAACTCTGGACTCCTGCTTCTTGCAAAGCCCACCTCTCATCTGTGCCCAGAAGCAGCCCAAGGGGCAGGAGACAATGCCCAGAGGTGAGCAACTCACAATGGGGCCCCTGCAGCTGCCCAAGCCTTGTACGTTCACAGGATTTCAAAATAGAATCCTTACTCCATTTTCCAATACGAAATATATTTCCTTTCTGCCACCTCATGACCAAATTCTTTGAATAAAAAAAAAATCCTAACTGAAAGATAAGCAGAAACTGCTCATATGGTGAAGAATCCTTCACCATATGAAGAATTTATTTATTTTTATTTTATTTATTATATTAATACCCCACCTCTTTTCCTGCAAGGAACCCAAGGCGGCTTACATAATCCTCCTCCTCCCCCCCTCCATTTTATCCTCACAACAACCCTGTGAGGTAGGTTAGGCTGAGAGTCAGTGACTGGCCCAAAGTCACCCAGTGGGTTTCATGGCCGAGTGGGGACTAGAACTCAGATCTCCTGAGTCCCAGTCCAACACTCCAAAACATGATTTGTGAGGGAAGGCAGCCCTGAGCAGGGAAAAAGATTCCCACCTCTGCCCTACACCTTCCTTGGGGTAAAAGCCTTAAACAGTTTGGGACCAAGTTACTTGACGGACCACCTTCACCTGTATCAGGCAGCCTATACTTTAAGAGCAGCAATGGAGACCCCTCTCACTTGCCCACCTTTGAGGGTAGTTAAGTGGGAAAGTACAAAAGAGAGGGCCTTTCCCACAGTGGCCCCATGACTCTGGAATGGGTTGCCATCTGGAGTCTGTCAGGCCTCATCACTGCAAGTTTTTAGGAAAGCCCTGAAGACCTGTTTTCTTTGGCCTTTCCTCAGCTGTGTTTCTGGACTGTTCCTGGCTTTTAGCTGCAGCTGCATTTTAGATCTTAATATCGTCTGGGCTGAATGTTTGTCATTATTGCTGGTGTTTACTCATTTTATTGATTTTTACTGTTTTATTATTGTGTGGGATTTTATTACATGAGCCTCCTTGCAAAGGCTTTTGCCTTTAAAGGTAGCCTAGAAATATTTTAAATGCTTAAATAAAATATATGTCATAGAATTGTTCTAAGGTGGATGCACCCAAAGGCCATCTGACAATCAGAACAAGCGAGATACGTACCCAGAAGAGGTCTGACGTGCTGCTCATTCTGGGCCCACCCTAGGACAATGGGAGGGCACAGCATGACCAAAACTGTCTGTAGGCACCTAGGATACTAGGGAATGTCAACCTCTGCCACTGAAGTTTGTCTGAGAAAAACACCTTGTGGAATAGGCAACAGTTTAAAAATTAGACTCCACACGCTGCCCAGCAAGCTGTAGAGAGGTAGATGAGAGGGAAAGCAATGCCATTCCACCAGCCCTGCTGAAGACCTCCCCCATGAAGGCCCCTGTCACCAGCAGTAGCCATTCAAGCAAGGCTGTACAGAGAGAGATGAGAGGGGAAGCAAGGCCATTCCACCAGCCCCGCTGAAAGACTACTTAATTTTTTCCTCTTCCCTTCCCATCCCTATTTCCTTGTGTGTCGTGTCATTCTAGATTGTATGCCTACAGGTCGGGACTGTCTTGTTTCACTGCTTGCATGTAAGCTGCTCTGAGAGCCTTTTGGGGGGGGGGGGAATACTTTAAATACGTGAATAATACATACTTTACATGTCACCAGAACATATAATTTGTCCCTTAGTAAGCCTCTGGGTCCACATGTGAATCACAAGAGTTACTAATGGGGGCGGGGGGGGGAGGAGAGAGAGAACATGCTGCAGGGTAGGAAAGGTTCCCACCTGTTGCAGAAAAAAAGTGGGAGGTTGCAATGACCCTCCCCCAAAACTATGGCCACATCTTTGCTGTGTAAAATTATTTTCTGCTTTTTAAAGTATTTATCAAATCTTTTGAAAAAACATTTTAATGACAATAATAAACTTCATTACTGAGTATGGATTTGCACTCAGATCTCCTTAGTACAACTCTGACACAATCCACTATTACACCACTCTGGAAATAGATGTGTACAATTCTTTTCTTCTTCTATTTTAACTATTTATCAAATCTGTAGAAAAACATTTTAATGGCAACAGTAATTACTTAAGAACACAGCCATCATTGGCATAAAAACAGGAGGTTGGACAAGTAGGTATTATTTCCTTCTTCTATCAACTTACCACAAAGATGTCTATCATATCTAAAATCTTTGCATAGAGAATATTATGTGTGGTTTTGACACACCACATAAGCTAAAATGTGTCTCCATGTTTCAGACACCACCTATATTGTCAAAAAGAACTACCATAAACAAAAGTAAAGCAACCTAGCAAATAACAAAGAAAAATAAAACCTGAGACTTGGCCAAAAAGATAATCCCATAATCATATTATCAAGAACATTTTCCTCAACCTATAAAGGGTTTACCAAAGTAAAACAAGTCTCAGTTTATCAGTACAAAAACATGGTTTGCTATTTAGGAGCTTTAGGGAGACTCAAAGAATTTCCATTACTATAGTGACCTTTCACTAGTTACATTTCAAAGAAAGTCACCTTTCCTTTCCCTTTCTTGTGCTAATTCTATCTAATCTTTTAAAGGTTTCCCCCTCCACTATAGGACTATACCAGTATTCTGTTTGCCACTGTTGATGTGCAATTCAGTCTCCTCCAACCAAGCGCCCTCTAGATGTGTTGGACTACAATTCCATCAGGGATGATGTAGAGCTGCAATCCAACACATCTGAAGGGGACCAGGCTGAAGTACACTTTTAGCTCCTGTCAATGATTGGTAGGAAGGAACCTTTTAAAAGAGCTCTAGCTTCGTCAATATGTATTGCCCAACTGACGACTGGATTAATTTATATCAAGAAATCCTGAATGTGAGGACAAGAAAGATGCTTTCAGAAAGGGAGTTACCCGCACAATTGCACCAGCTGCATTTGTATTATGCAACTTAGCATCATAGGAATAAGATACGTTTTAAAATTCAGTTCTCATATCTTAGCACGTAGCAAAACTGAAAAATTCACTGTTCTCATTTCTTCTGTTTGTCTTTTCTAGTTTATTTTGAGCATCAGTCTCCCAAGCACAGATTGGCTTAGGAGGCAAAAAATATTGTAGGACCATTTAAAACACACACACAACCATTGATTTTTCAAATTATTCCCTTCGCCACCTGTACATTCATTACACCCAACATCATACATGGTGGGGGGTTTCCTAACCAGAAGTGCAAGAAGAGTCATATATGCAACAGCTCCCCAAAATATATACTTCATGACCTACTCACAACACAGACAGATATATCAATGGCAATATTTAAGATGAAGACGTATTTATTATTTATTTCTAAAATGAATTAGTCGCTCTATAGCTAACGTCTCTCAGGGCAACTTACAAAACCCCAACGCCATATTAATAAAATCAAAAGCAGCATAATAAAACAATCCGTTGAAAGCAGCAGAGACTAAAACGAAATATGTGTTTTGTATTGCACAAAACAATGACACCTCCCTATTCCGCCTGCCTCCTAGGCCTAAATCCAGCAGAGTTAGGCATTCCTAGGTCCCTTGAAATCAGCAGGCTTAAGTATGTCTAACTCTGTGTTTTAGTTAAGCCATAAATGTTTACCTTTTCATCTTTTCCTTTTGCTCTAGATTCCCTCTCTCGGCTGTTGGCAGGCTTTTCATTTTTTGAAATTGGCTGAGCTCTGCCTACAGGTCCCCGCTGCAATCCTGGCGATTCTCTCCTCAGCGGTTTCACTTCTCGATTGGGTCGTTTTATCTGAGGTGGGGCTCTGTCAAGTAAAGAAAGTATGCAGGAAGCAGTTAAGAGAAACAAAATGCTTTGCAATCTTGCTTTGATACACAATTCAATGGAAAAAGTTTACATTCAGATTGCACAGGTTGATCTGTGAGGAGCCAGTGAGTGGACGGCCATGCTGTGGGGCAGAGCATTAAGACTAAATTACTTTGTAGTCCCTCCCTTCCAATGCTATGCAGATGTTGATAAGTTTATTTCTGTATAGTATGCAAAGGCTTTTAAAAAAGAAAATGGATGCAGATTTGCAGGAACTAGAAATATTAGGTGCCTTTGCTTATCAGGTTTAAGTCCCTGGAAGTCCCTATTAGGGGCAGTATTCTATACTGCTGCTGAGCCTCCACTAGTTCCATTGTGCCCACACAAGTCACCAGTAGTGCAACAGGAACTAATGCCTCCAAAAGCAACCAACAGAGCTTCCTTCTGCGAGCTCCACTGACCTACCTTATTCTGGAAATGAGCGTTTCTGCTCTTTCCAGATCCTTCAAAAACCACTAGCTTCCCACTGTGCCAGTGGTGAGTCCTGCTAGTGCACAGTTAGTATAGGATACTGCCCTAGGCTAATAAGGTATACAAATCAAAGGTTACAAGAAAACCATGGAAACAGCCAGATGCTAAACAAAAGCATAGCCAGCGGAAAACCAGGGAAAGGAGCCAGTGAGATTTTGCAATCACAACAGCTCAATTCAGGTATCACGCCAAGCCATGGCATGACAATGTTGGTACCGGGCAAACCTCACTGGAGACCGCATTCCATAATTGGGGGAGGGGGCACCACCAAAAAGACCCTCTCTTTTGTTGCCATTCTCCAAATCTCCCTCAGAGGGGGCACTCAAAGATTGATCGTAGTGTACGGGTAGGTTCATACCGGGAGAGGCACTCCATCAGATATTGTGGTCCCGAGCCATGTAAGTCGTTATAGGTTAAAATCAGCACCCTGAATTGGGCTCAGAAATGTACAGGCAGCCAGTGCAAATGGGCCAAAATTAATGTTATATGCTCAGACCTTCTAGTTCCTGCTGGCCGTCGCATTTTGTACAAGCTGCAATTTCTGAACCTTCAAAGGCAGCCTCACAGAGTGCCAGACACAAGTAAAGCTGAAGCCACAGCCAGAAAACAGGTCTAAAGAAGCCATGACTGGGGAGAAAGGACAAAAGGCTCATTTCTTAGGCATTATACTACATACTCTCTCAAGTTTCAGTTGATTAATCTCCCAATTAAACTTGCAATCCTATTTTAAACCCAATTACCTGTGCTCGGCTGGAACAGGAGGTGGCCAAACAGTTGGATCCCTAAAATGTTCATCCTGATAAGATACAGGAATATCTGTAGGTTTGTCTATTTTAAAACTCTCTAAAGTGTTGACAATGCTCTTTACTTGCTCGTATTCTTCCAAGAGTTCTTGCCGAACCTTGAAAATAAACAGATTATTTTATCCTAAAGCATTCTACTGTGTTTTACATAGCTGGTATATAAAAAGATTATATTATAGTATATATAAGATTATAAAGATGACACAACAGCACTATAGTTTAATGCAGTGTGGGAAGAAGGTAGACCGCAGTCCATCTTTAAACCACTGGCCAATTTCCAGGTAGACCACCTGTTGGTTCCCGAGATTCTTCCATAAAGCAAGCTGAACTGGGCAGATCTCAGTCTGACCCAGCAGGGCACTTTTTATAAAAGTGATGCTGCATACTCAGGATCACTGTCCAAATGCAGCCAAGTGTACACATGTGTGTACAATTTGTACTGGAGATTCTCTGTGGGGGCAATAGGTCGAACTCCCTTTACCCCATGCTGTAGCCTTGATCCAAAGTTACCACCCACAAACCTGCAGCTTGGGAGCACCCATCATAGAACTCTCATCATGTCTAGTTTGGCCCTTAGGCAGTTAAAGTACTGATCTACATCTTCCCTATCAGTCCAATGCAAGTAGTCAGTTGCGGTGTATACCCTCAACTGGTTGTGCTCCTCTGTGGAGTAGGAGGCATTATTTGGCAGTTTTGATTCTATTTAGTGCATTCATTCCTCAAGACATATTTTTCTTTAACATTCAGAATTAAGTTTCCAAAATATTCCATTCATGCATGACTCTGGACTGCAAAAAGAAGACAAAGGAAATTGAGGAAATTACTTCCCATTAGATAATTCAACTTCCATTTGTTAATTACTTTTATAAATGTATATAGCATCAGCTCAGGGACAAACTGCCATGCAGCTCACATGAGCACTCTATGTTCAGAACAGCTGTTCTGGAATTAAGGTGAATTTTACACTTTTCTAGGTTAAGCATTTGCCTTAATCCAGGCGAGGGCCCATGGAGGTTGCTCATCCAGCCCACAGATGCTTGGACTCCCTCTACAAGCTCCAGCCCTTCACCTGGAGGCTATCCAGGGCTTTGTGAGGAGGCAGGAAGAAGAATGCCCTTGTCTCCTGTCTGTGATGAGACAAGGGGAATTGGGTGCTTGCAGGGGAAGGACAAGCAAAGTGGGCCTTGCAGCTTCACCTGCCCTGTGTTCTCTCCCCAATGGGAGAAGGCATGAGAAGCAGCTTCACTGCATGCAGGCCTTCTCTGTTCAGATATCCACATGCAGCGAAGCTGGTTTCTGGCAATGTGCCAGGAGGATCATCCTGTCAACGCGTCCACCAGAGACCAAATAACACCAAGGGGTGTGGCCCCATCCTGACATCAGTTGGCCCACAGCGGGCACAGTAGGGGTCATCCAACCCCATTCTGGTTGCCCGCCCCACCTTAACCCTTTAATCCTCATCCCCAACAAACTGAAGGTCAAGTATAGGTAAACTCATTTGTTCACATTCCTCCCTTGTTGCCCTGCTTCTCCATACCTTTGATTCCCTCCCTATGTCTTCCCAGTGTTGTTGTTATTATTAGAAACATTTTTATGCCACTCCTCAGCCAAAAAGGCTCCCAGAGAGGCTTACATATAATCAATTAACAAGACAGTCCCTGCCCGCAGGCTTACAATCTAAAAAGACACAACACACAAGGAAAAAGGAATGGGGAGGGAAGAAGGGGGGGAAATTAATTAATACTTCAGGCAGGGCTGGTGGAATGGCCCTGCGCTCCCTCTCATCTCCCTCTATACAGCCTGCTGGAATGGCTGCTGGTGGTGACAGCTGAGGGAGGAGGAGCTTTCATGATCTAACCTACTTCACAGGGTTGTTGTGAGGATAAAATGGAGAGGAGGATGATTATGTAAGCCACCTCGGGTTCATTGCAGGGAAAAAGGCGGGGTATAAGTATAATAAATAAATAAATGAGGCCTTTCAGCAGGGTGGGTGGAATGGCCCTGCGCTCCATCTCCCTGTTGAAATGTAGACTGTACGCTCCTTGTATTTTTGCTTACATTTCCCTGCAATGGCAATGTACACTGAACACAGACTATTAATACATTCCTTGCATTCCTAAAAACTAATTATCCTTTTTTGATCTCACACTGAAAATTGGCCAAATAGTGTTGGAGAAGATGTGAAATTGTCTGCTAGTCTGGATCTGCTGTCTACCATATAACTCAAATTATACTAGGTGTTTTATTATGCATGGCTAAAATATATAAATATGCTGCAACTCTCACCAATTCCAGAGCTGCTACTTTTATTACTTAATATGCTAGGTAGCTTAGTTAAAAAGTATTAAGGACTGCTGCATTGTGTCATCTGTTCATCTATTACACGGGTGGGAAACTTGTGGTCCTCCAGCTGTTCTGGCCTACAGCTCCCATCATCCCTCACCATCGGTTATGCCTGCTAGGGCTAGTGGGAGTTATAGGCCAAAACAGGGGTCCTCAAACTTTTTAAATGGGGGGCCAGTTCATTGTCCCTCAGACTGTTGGGGGGCCGGACTATAGCCCCTGAGGTGCCGTTGATGACTTTGATGACATTGAGCGCTGGGTGGTAACAGAGGCTGCAGTCTGCAGAGTCCGTCGGCATCGCAACGCAGGCAGCTGCCCGCAGCAGCAGCAGCCACTCGCACGGGCACCGGCGCCAAGGAACAGGACGCTCCCCCGGCCTCCTCCTCCGCCATCGCACAGGACAAGAGGCCCGGCGGAGCCGCTCAGTGACGGACCCGAGAAGAGCCGCCGCCGCCGCCGCCGCCACAAGTCAGCATCCGGGTCCAGAGAAAGGGTGAGGGAAAAGGGGAGAGGGGGAACGAAAGGGAGAGAGCTGAGTGTCAGCAGGAAATTATGTAATTACGCCGGATGTGGAACGCCAACAAAAAGAATCGGTGCTTGGAAGTGAAAGAGTTAAAAAAAAAGTCTGCTTCCACTGATTGGCCGCCGGGCCGGATAAAAAGGCAAGGCGGGCCGGATGTGGCCCTCGGGCCTTAGTTTGAAGACCCCTGGGCCAAAACATCGAGGGCTGCACATTGTCCACTCCTGATCTGTTATTTGCATGTGTAATTCCTGATCTATTACCTTTTCCAGCTCCTGCTGTGATCAAAACTGCCTGGCTTAAGAATGCTCAATTATTTTTTTCCCAATAAAATCAAAGTATTACACATAGAAAGTCTATAGGATGGGGCTTCATAAGCTTAATGACTCAGAAAGACTTGGAAGTATACACAACACATTCTTAAAATAGGTATCATGGTACTTGGTATGGTATATGATAGGCTAAATGCTGATTTCTGGGTGTTTTAGCAGACTAAGGGCACAACTCAATCAGGCCCTCCGACCTTGCCTGGGGGGGCCACAGGATAGGCCGGGCTCCCCCCTGTGACCTCAGAAATCCCTTCTGAGGTCGCAGCAGGGAGTCTGCCCATGGAGTGCCCTCCTCCGCCACCTTGTAGCCAGCGCAGTTCCACGCCAGCTGGGAACTGAAGACAGAAGACTATCTTCGGTTCCAGCAGGGGGGCAGGCGTTCCTGGGGGGGGGGGGGCAAGGCACTGCCATCATCCACCTAATCCAGGCGGTGCCTCAGCCTCTCCTCCTCACGATGAGGAAAAACATTTCGATGGTCTCTAAATCCTATCTGCTGCACTCCTCCCGCCTTCAATTGGATGCCCATAATCCTCCAAATTCAGAGGGTTACAGGTACCCATATGGGATGGGGCTGCCCGTTAAATCTGCAGAATCAAAACAAGAGAAACCGCTTTTCAGCAACTAGCTTCAACTGGGAAAGTTCACATAAGATGCTACCTTGCGTACACAGTTGTAGGGGTAAAAATAATGTGTGAACTAGGCCCTTTTGGACATGGCTGACAGCAACGTGATCAGAACCTCTGGAAAATGCGCCACCACAATCACAGGTATTGCTGCTGACTGTATCCATGATCACTCACTTTACACATCACATTTTTCCATACAATCACATTTTTCCATACAATCACATGTACAAGGATGACTGGGACTGCTTCCACGTAGAGCAAGAGGACTTTCGTGAATAAAGTGAAAGGCCCAAATTTACATTGCACAGTCATAGAGGGTCATGACAATATAGAAGTTTGGAATAATCAATGTATTGATGATACTGCAATAAGCAAATTAGGAAGCAGTACAAATGGACCCAACAAATGTGAAGGGGACTCAATGCATACATGTGTCAACACAAAAATGTATTTTGAAATATAAAGGGGGATCAAATCTTACTAAGATATTTAATTAATTATAGGAAAAGATGCTCCATGTAATTTGAAGCATGTAAACTGGGGGGAGGGGGGAGCTCCAGATTTCCCAGGGGGTGCTGAGCATGCCTCCCCACCAGGCTACCAATGCTAGGCAGCCCTGGCAGGCTCATGTGATGGGCCCAGTGGACTCTTCTGTCTTCTCTCAGTTTCAACAGCAACCGCATGAAAGGACAGCATGGCTCCACTATAGGGCACTAGTGGAGTCAGCATGACTCATACATTCATTTAGGATTCTCCCTCTCACAAAGGGAGTATCTCTGGAAAAATCCAAATGCCATCCTCTCTGCCACATGCCAGATGCTGTCTACTAAATCCAAGGGAGACCTGATCAAGATTAGCCAGTGAAAGCCCCTCAAGGGAAGCCTACCTAACATTTAGTGTCTCTTCCTCCTTTGCTAAGCTACAGTCATTAATTTTTATTTATTTATTTATTTAATACATTTTTATACCACCCAATAGCTGAAGCTCTCTGGGCGGTTGACAACAGTTAAAATGTATTACATAAAATACAATATAATATAAATATAAGATTTAAAACCACAGATTAAAAAACAAACAGCAAAGCTAGCAGCAGCAGTTCAAAATTACAATAACAGAGTTAAAAACAACTACAAGATGAAAATGATTAATTATAGGAACAACATCCCTATTTTAATATATCTTCCATGCTAAGTAACTTGGCTGGAAATCCGAGGTGCTGATCTTCTTAGCTATAATTCTACTGTTCTAAAAAAATATATATATATTTCTCCTAGGCAAGCAGACAATATAGGAATAATCCCCAGAGAAACCTCATTCAAGCTCTGCCAAACTGCAATCTCCCCGCTCAAGCTCTGCCTGGGCTTAATGCCTGCCAGAGTGACTACCAGAGGAGGACCCAGCACGTGGAACATGGTTCAGCCGTGCTAGACCCAAATCCCTGTTAGCTTTATTTCTCCTTTCTCCCTTGATCCTCTCCCTTCTCTGCATTTGTTAGTTTGAACCATTGGTATAGTCAGGGCAGGGCAAACCACTAAAAGTCCCCCTTTCCAAACCTAAATTCCAACTTGCTCAGGTCAGTTGAAGCAGAAGGCATTCTCATCCAAGCAACACTCTCCCTAAAGAATGGTCCTGCCTCTGCTGTGTGTGCCTAGACATGGCAATTTCTGCCTCAAGCTCTTAATTTTTCTATCCTTCCATCATTTTCTGCCGCTATCCAGCTCGGCCACACCCCTGCCACCAAGTCAACATACTCCGAGTTACTCCTTTGCACACAGGCCCTGGGTTCCCTGTATATCACTAGAGGCAATTCCACAGTGCATCCGAATCTTCTTTATGCTAACCTGTCTTGTTGCAGGTCCAAAGCAATGGTTCTTTGATTATTTTGACTAACCAAGTAAGAACTTTGCAGTGGTCTATTTCCTTTGCATCCTACTTAAATATGTTTCCTTTCACTTTACAAGCAAAAGTGCAGGCAAAACTTCTAACGTTATTTATTTTATTTATTTATTATATTTATACCCCACCTTTTTTCCTTCAAGGAACCCAAGGCGGCTTACATAATCCTTCCCCTCCTCTCTATTTTATCCTCACAACAACCCTGTGAGGTAGGTTAGGCTGAGAGTCAGTGACTGGCCCAAAGTCACCCAGTGAGTTTCATGGCCGAGCGGGGACTAGAACCCAGATCTCCCGAGTCCCAGTCCAACACTCTCACCACTACGCCACACTGGCTCTCAGTGAGATACAGCCTGTGGCTTACCTGGTCATTGAGGTAGAACTAAGGGTAGGCTGGTTTCTTGGAGGGTTAGTGGCATGCATGAGCAACGATAAAGTGAGGTCATCAACTCTTGATATTGACTTGAATCTTTTAGCTGAATTTGTATGCAAAATACTTTACGAACCTGTCCAAGCACCTTGTCAACATCCTCGAGCTGTGTTATAAATGTGTTATTCCCACCAAGGGTCAAATAAGCACAGCTTTGGAAGGTAGGTTTGTTCAGGGTAGAAGTCCAACTATGTTCAACTGATTTACTCACAGGGTTAGGATGCAGAAGATTGCAGGCTTAGGTTCCTGCTCAACCAAGCTGGGGGCTTCCCCTACCGATTCTTTTTATGTCTGCTTCTGCCCACATTCAATTTTCCCCAGTTTTGATTTGGGATGCAGGGGGGAGCAAAGAGAGCAAATTGCCCCAGGGGCCCACAAGGCTGAGGGTCCCCAACATATTGATTCCTATTACTAAACTCAGTGGACAAACAAGGTTGTGCCTGTTGCATTCTGTCTCCTTAACAGTCAAGTCAACATGAACAGGCCATGTGAGTGAACTGGAAAAAAACAGTTCCACTTTTACAGCAGAAGCCTGAATGAGTAGTTGGGCCTGTATACTCTCTCCAGGGGCCAGAACAGTCCTGGGCCTGATAGAATCAGGGACAATACTTAGGTAAGTTGCATTTGTTTCTTTTCCTCCAATCAAAAATTTTCTACCCTGGGTTTTCCCAGTAAGTTGAAATAGTGAATAACTGAGGTTTTGGAAGGAGTCTGGTGCATGCTGCTGTTCCCACATATACAATAGCACCTATCCAGTCATTCTCCTTTGACTTTCAGGGCAAGCAACTTTACAGCAAGCCTATTCCCAACATTGTCTATAGGCTAGCTGGAGTTCTGCATTGATTCCTTGGCTGAGGTCTGCACGTTGGGATAAGCAACAACCCTGTGTAAAAGGGAGGAAGACTAGGCCCCAACACTGCTTTGGGCTCTGGAGGGAAAAAATGGCAGGATAGAAATAGAATAAACTTCATCATACCTGTTGCCATTTGCCCTTCAGTGCTGGGTCTCTGATCGACTGACAGTGACGTTGAATTTGCTGGATGACACCCTGGTAGTAAACCATTGAAGAGTCATAGTTCCCAAGAAGTGCGTATTCCCTTCCTTTTTTAGCATTATCACAAATCTCAGCCAAATTCATCTTCTTTGAGAAACCTACAATACAGTAAGAAATCCGAAAAAGAAAATTATTGCATGTGATACAGTACTTTAGGTCTATAACTGCACATTTTACAGTTTTATATTGCTTATTATTGTTTAGCTAGCTGTGAAGCCTACAATCCCCACTGGAAATCTTGTCCAGTTACCTTTCTGGTTTCTAAAATTTTGGAAGGAATTGCCCACATACCTTCAAGAATATATCAACAGCTTTAAGGATTAGAAGCCTGAGCCTAAGAAGAAGAAAAAAGCTGAGATTCTCAAGAAGCTGGATCCTGTGCTCAGTGCCACATATTGCACCTTTTCTTCACTCCTGAAAAATTGCAGCAGTGCACACGCATGCCGAAGGGCTTTCCCATGAATCACAGGGCAACACATTCAGGTTTATGGCCAAGAAAACACTTTACAAGTAGCTGCGGCCAATTCTGACTCTCTGATGAGTGTATCATATCATGCACATACTTCATAATATCTGTTTGTCTCATTCACATATTACCTTTTTTAGGTATTCACATAAAAAGCACAATGTGTGAATAGATCCAAGTACTATATATACAGAACAATATTTTACAACACCAGGAGACCCAACTGCAGCATTCATGCATGTCAGGATCCCCAATGGCAAGGATACAGCTTTCTGCCACAACATATCTTATCAATAAGAACAACCTCCAGCCCCCTTTTAATTCCGCCCATCTAAACAGGTTCTGACTTTTCAGATCTTTCCAAAAACCAACCAACATACCCACAGTCCAACAAGCTGGCTTTGTCTTGTTTTTGTGTATTCCAATCCTCATAAAGATGCCTTGGTGAATGGCAGCTGAATAGTGGTAAAAACATGGGCTACATAGAATTGCAAGCTTTGTCCTAGCAATGTTCTTTTGCTTTAACGGACATAACTGTTAATTACTTGTAGCTGGCATCTTTCCAGGACAATCATCCAAACAAATTAATGCACCTGAGATACAGCAAAGGCCTCCAGAATGCTTCTGAGGACATGGTAGAAGAGAGGCTGATGTCATCCAGATATTTTTAGCACAAGGAAAACATAATTCACTATTACAAATTTACAATACACATGGCACTCTAGTAATAACAAAGACAACAGAAACCATGTCTTAAAAGACAGACCCAGACTGTTCGAGATGCAACGCATCCCCAAGTCAAGAGAACAAATCTCAAAAGGAGTGCTATCCATGTCAAGACAGTCTATAGTATAGACCTTCCTCAGTTCAAAAGGAACGCAAAACATCCTCTGCTATGTGAAGCAAGTTGTCAATTCACCGGCATCACCTCTCACAGTGTCCACCTTGGCGTCACTGCTTGCTAATGCTGCTTCCCACACTCTTGCTTCACTTTCTAATGAGCGTGTAAAGTCATTGTACCTTTTGGAACCGAGACAGCGTGGCACAAGAGAAACCCATTCTCGTGCTGGTCCTGTTGGTGGACAAACTGCATATATTTGCCATGTTGGTCCCACAAGTGGCAGCTGCAGTGACCATCTTAGGCTGGAGACTTGACAAAATTCTAAAACGCAACTGGTAAGATGCACATCAGGATTTGTCCTGAAAAAGGATTGGTGCAGATGCACTATTAGAGTACTGGGGTATAATATCTTGCTCCATTCTCTGGCACCTGTTCCTGTCTATTTAACATTCAGTTTTTTAAAAATCCACTAGTACCCACCCTTTCATTCAGATCTACACAGTACATACTCATTAGGGACTTTGGCATAAGCCAGAAGCTTGGGGCTGGCACCTAGCCTAGTGAGCTACTATGGACTCTGTGTACTCAAGCTTCAGGAGCCATCTCCGTAGGGAATAGGGGTGTGCTACAACAGCCCTTGTGATTGGCATGTAGTATGAATTGGCCAGGCTAAGTATAAATGCTGGGAGCCCAGCCAACATAGCAGCAGCATTCTGCTTGCTGCAGTTTGGGCTCCAGCTCAGGGCACTGAACTAAGGAATCCCGAAGAGGGAAGTGCACCCTCTAGGTCAGGACTTGTGTATCCAGCCTGAATCCGAAGTTCTGCTCTCAACTTACCGGTGTCTAGTGCTTTTAGACTAGAACAATTGAGGTATTTATATCCTACCATTCTATCTTGACATCAACATGCCCAAGCTGGCCATCATCATCAAATTTAAACACATAATAATAAAAACAGGAGAGAGAGAAAACAAGAAAGCAGCAGCAGAAAACATTATAATAAAACCAGGAGGGTGAAGTCCAAGAATAACTAGAAAAAATAGCCAGGAATCAGATTTTCATGACACAGGATGATGTCAACCTGCCACAACCTTCCTCTCCCGACATTATCAATTTCAGATCCACACTAAGTGGAGGAGACTGTACCTGCAAATATGACCTTTTGTCAGAAAATTCAACCCACCTGGTGTATGTTGCCCAGAGACTGAGCAACTTAGTAACTCACAAATTAGAATAGATATGCCATAACACCATTCCACAATTAAAAGCAGTTTTAGTTTACTGAGGAAGTTAGCCATACATACAAAAAGATAAGCAGCTAAGGGAGGTTAGTTCAGGGACAAGGTCTTGATGGCTGGCCAGGATCTCACAACAGAATGACGGACTCCAGGTGGTGTGACAAGTCAACTCAATTCACCTATCTACTGAATTACTTATATATTCTTTATTTCCCCTTCAAAACAAAACCTCTTCTTTCAGCCTTGATTAATCTTATCAATAGCACCTTAGAACCTTGAGGGCAATCTTTCTTCAGCAGATGTAAAATATTTTCAGTATGATACAATCTCCCTCATTGATTAAACAACAGATTCTGATGAGACAGTAAAGAATAGATTTCATAGATCTGAATAGAGTTGGAAGGAGCCTACAAGGCTATCAAGTCCAACCCCCTGCTCAATGCAGGAAACTAGAGGAGGGGTCTCCCATCCAAGTAACAACCAGGCTTGACCCTGCTTAGCTTTCCACGCTCAGACAAGCTGAGCCAGCATAAGCCACCCCTGTGCCCTCCAGATGTGTTGGATCCCCTATCATGGAACAGACTTTATGTGCTTCATAAAACATTCCAATAAGCCTTTTAGAAAGCAAAATCTGAAACATCTGGTCAGGACAGTAAAATCAGGAGGAAGCGAGGGATGTCTCAAGCCTTTTATATATCAAATATAACCTGAGGTCCACATTTCTACTTTTCCCCATTTTGTTGTCTCACTGTTTTGTTGTCTGCACTCCAAGGGAGTCTTCATTTGAGACTCCTTCATTCAGGATCATAGATAAAAGAGTTTACATATGCATGTCAAAGAGCTGATTTTCCACTCCATTGTTTTAAAATCTTGTACCAGAAAACTAAGGAGACCCCCCAAACATATTAACCTTCACTGCATAAGCTGAGCTGACCCCTCAGCTTATGCAGTGAAGGTTAGAAAGAAAAGGATCAAAACAAAATTCTCTTCATTTGGTTGTAAGCAAGACCCTGTTGATCTAATAGATTTCAAAAGGCTTTTCCCTCTTTCAGCCAGCTAAATACAAGTTTCTTCCACACTTACATACATTTCAGAGAGAGAGAATCCCAAAATATTTGCAGACCCCAGTTTCCTAAGTTCTTCATTATCCTTTCCTCCACTGCACATAGATGCACATGCTAATGGGGACATTATGGAGTCTACTTTCATAGAACCATAGAAAAGTAGAGTAGGAAGGGGCCTATAAGGCCATTGAGTCCAACCCCCTGCTCAATGTTTCCTAGCGGTAAACATTACTTGCAATCTTTTCAGGCCTTTTTCTATAGCCACACGCACCACAAATCTTTATATGTTTTTTGTGTTTTTTTTAAGAAAAGCTATGATTTGGGGATTCTGGGTCTGATCCTAATATTCCATCATGTGCTGGTTTTGCACACCCATCCTAAAAGCAGTGCTACACCAATATCCTGATACTGTCCCAAACCATCTACTACCCAATTTCCCGTTTTCACCATGCATCTGACCTCATCTTCCAAGATCAGCCGTGGCCTATGACCACTAAACATTCCTGAACATCACCATTATAAAGTGCTAGGGGAGGAGACTATCAATCAAGTATGCTACAGATTACAGGGAGGGAAGCAAGGAAGGCATACCAAAGTTGTGACAAAGGAGGAACGGAATATTGATCAACTTGTAGCAAAGTAACAGGAATAAGAAGCACTAAGAAGTGTGACATACTTATGGATGGCCCACCATGAAAATCCTTGCTTGCTCAAGCAAGAAATTCACATTTCTTACATTTTAAGACATCCTCCTGTCAGACAGTGTTTCATAGATGCTCATTTCTTGCTTGAACAAGAAATTTTGACGGTGGATCTGTCTCTTCTATTTATCCGTATTTACAACATTCCTTGTGCTTCATATCCTAGGGCTGAGGGGGAAATGATATTTTGCATGTTAAGGACAATTGTAATGTACCATTATCAGATACTCTCATGCAAGGCAACAATGCATATCAGAATGCAAACCTATGCATCTTACACGCACATACATCTGTTAATGTTTGCCATATATACGCTATACATTCAGCTATATCCAAATGCTGGAAACAGAAATACCCAATTTTTAAAAGCAAACATTAAAATATTTGCTGACACCACCTAGCTGACATGGATGCAATTCATGAACGTCACTCAGTATTTCATCATTTGATGACTTGCTGCATATCACGTGAAGTATCCTCTGTTGGAAAGTACTGTGACTGAGAGAATGCAAAAGCTCTACTTGTGACATTCAATTGATGATGGCTGTTTCACACATGCAGTCATCGATTAAGCCTGCACCTATGTGAGAACTCACATCACTGTGAGCACAGAAGAAATCTGAAAGGGCACAGCCCCAGAAAGAAGTGAGATTACTGCAGCCACTCTCACCCGCTCAATGCTTCAAAAGCCTACTGCAGAAGCAAACCCAAAGAGATTTTCTTTAAAATGCTGCCATAGTAAAATCTTGTTAAAAGAAAATACAGCTAAATACAAAATGAAACTATTACTACATTACTTACCATATTATTAAATACCAAGGTTTTTAATTAGACACATGAGAAATGACAATTTGTAAAAATAAAACTAATCAATGTTTTTAACTAGGAAGCTGAAAAGGGGAAAGCCATCTCCATCATTAGAGCTGCAACACATATCTGATCATACTGTCCTTTATTCCAGAACATCCCACCCAGCCCTATGCAATAGACATCGCAGTGTTTAAGTGCCCCCTCCTCTCCCCCCCCATTTTGATTTTGCAGCCTTTCCAGCTCATTTATTTATTTATCTGTCTATTTATTTATTACATTTCTAATCCGCCCAATAACTAATGTTCTCTGGGCAGCTTACAGATAGAAGGCTAAAATACCATAGAACAATAAAAAATGTAAAATACAAATGCTTAAAAGAATAAAATACAATTCAATGCATTTTCATGTTAGAACTATATCATTATCTAGCCACCTGACACACCCCACCTTGGCTTATAGCCCCAAAGGATCAGGCCCCGTGATAGACAGAGACGCAAAGCAGGGGAGGGGCCTCTCAGCACCGTTATCTGGGCGCGGTCGCCGATTGCGGCCACTCCTCCCACCGCCCAACTTAACCTACATAATAATTACCACCTGCCTTTTCCCTCAGGCCCTCCCTCTTGCCAACCCTCCTCTAAGAATAAGGGGTGGGGAGAACTCACGGGCAAAGGGGGGGAACACGAATCGGATACGCCCTCGAGTACACAGAACCCGCTGGGATTTGTAGTTTATGAAGGCTCGCGTCTCCTCGGACGACCAGATAAAGCCGTAGCCGGCAAGACTACAACGCCCATCATGCTCCGCGATTGGGGGAGCCTTTCTCCATAGTCCCGAGTAACTTGCTTACCGGCGGAGGAAGGTCTTTTATGAAATCTGGCGGCTCGCGATTCCTGGCGGGAGGGGCGTGTTTCGCATCCTTCTTACTCGAGGCTGATCCAGGTGGGAGCGAAATGGGGGATAGAACGGCTCCGGGGCCTATTACCTGGCGGGGCCGCGTCCTTCCAGCGCTCGTGTGTGCGTGCGCGCACGAGGGGAGGGGGTGCAGCCCTCCGGTTCCCACAACAGCCCGTTGATGTGTGTGCGCGCGTCGGCGGCGATTGGTTACCATGGAGGCAGAGGGGGAAGGGCGAGTTGAGAGCTCCTGTCGCTCCTCCCCCTGCTGGTGGGAGGGAGACCCGAATCCTCACAGACTGAGGAATTCCCGACCCGACGCCTTCACGGGGCTACAAAGGGTCCATCCTGCTCCGCCTCAGCACACGCTTTTCCTGAGTTGAGCATAAGCGTGTTGCAGAACTCTCTGTTGATGTCAACCTCTTTGCAGGGGTAGGCAACTTGTGGCCCCTCGAGATTTTTTTTTGTGTGTGTGGTGGTGGTGGGGAGTTACAGCTCCCATCATCCCTCACCATTGGCTGTGCTGCCTAGTGCTGATGGGAGTTGTAGGCCAGAAATCCCACCCCTGTCTTTAGGCAACAGCAGAATTTATTAAGACGGGATAGGCAACTTGTGGTCCTCGAGGTGCTTTGGACTACAACTACCATCAACCCTAGCCAGTGTAGCCAATGGTAAGGGATGATGGGAGTTGTAGGCCAAAACATCTTGCCCACTCCTGCCTTAGAGTGTACAGTAGCTCCTGGTAAAATCGCACTAAACTATCCATATTATGATAAAAATTAGATGGGGCAGGCACAATTGCAGACACCCTGACAGCTGCGTAACTGCTTGAAGGATTCGTGGCATCAAACGAAGCACTGGCCCAAGCCTTGCAAAGCTGGGTCCGTTCACTAGTTATAAATAAAATAACTAGCAATTTAAAAAGATTGAACCTAACGTAACACTAAAAACATTACACTAAAACACATTACAACACAAGAACATTCTTTTAACTTCAAATTAAATAGTGTGACTTATTTTAACATTCATAATTCAGGTTTCACCCCACCTGGGCCCTCAATGCAGCTCCTGGTAAAATCGCACTAAACTATCCATATTATGATAAAAATTAGATTGGAAGCTCCTTGCAGACAGGGACCTGTCTTTTTCCTTATGAAACTCTGAAATGCCATGCACATCAATAAAGCTGTGTAGCTATAATTTTTAAAGCAGAAAATGGATTAATGCATGTTTAGACGGGGGAAATCCTACAACTCCCAGCATTCCCCAGTTAGCTATATTATAGAATTGTGCTGTTAATATAATCTATAATAATTAGAGATGTCTGTCAGCACCATAGCGTGAAGACCGTGAAACTTAAGACACCTGAAACTTGGCTTGCATACTAAAGGGATCCTAGGAGCTTGCACCTCAGGATGATTTGTTTTTTAAAACACATTAAGGGCACAACTGTATGCATGTTTAGACAGAAAAAGGCCTACAATTCCCAGCATGTTCCAGCCAGACATGCTGGCTGGGGCATGCTGGGAGTTGTAGGCCTTTTTTTCCTGCCTAAACTTGCATAGGATTGCACCTTAATTCGTTTAAATTAATTTAAATGTGTCAGCTTGTTTAAAGCCTGCAGTACCATCTTCAGTCACTAGGTGGCAGACTTCCCTAACCAGCCCATAGTTTTGTGGTCAATACCGTTTGAAGCCAGGAAGTAGTAGTCCAAGGAATACAGTCATGTCTTGGACTGAGAGCATAATTCGTTCCGGAAACATGCTTGTAATCCAAAACACTCTTATATCAAAACGAAATCCCCCCAAAAAAAATCTGTACAGAGATTTTTAATTTAAGCCGTACTACAGTACTTGTATTGCAAGACATCGCTTGTATATCAAGTAAAAAAAAATTAAATATTTAAAAATTTGCTTGTCTTGCAAAACGCTCTCAAACCAAGTTACTTGTAATCCAAGGTATTACTGTAGTTCCTTCTGCTATGGAGCAGCCCGGCCTCAGGGGCTATAGGGCTGCACCATGGCAGGGGCTGTGCCTAGGGGTAGCAGCAGGTGTGGCTTCGCTCAGATGGGGCAGGCACAATTGCAGACACCCTGACAGCTGCATAACTGCTTGAAGGATTTGTGGCATCAAACGAAGCACTGGGCCAAGCCTTGCAAAGCTGTGTCCGTTCGCTAGTTATAAATAAAATAACTAGCAATTTAAAAAGATTGAACCTAACGTAACACTAAAAACATTTACCCAGGTGCAAGTTTATTTATTTGACTTGTACCCCATCATTCTACCAAAAATGGCACTCATGGCGGTTCCACTGAGTTAAATGGTAAGTACATATATCCTAAACATTTTAAATACTTTCCCCCTGTTCTGGTCCTCTGTGACAGAATGAGTTAAAAATCCAAGTAACAGTGCAATTCTGTGCAGGTTTACTTAGAAGTAAGTCCTACTGTTTTCAGTGGGGGTTACAGCACAATCCTATGCATGTCTATGCAGAAGTAAGTCTCATTGTGTTATTCCCAGGGAAGTGTGTATAGAATTGCAGCATTGCTCCCTAGTAAGTGTATTTAGAATTACAGCCTAAATTAACAAAACTGGCTCAGATCCAACTAAATGTAGTCATGCTTATGTCCCACTGGGGGGAAATGAAACAATTTTGTCACTATTACATAGGCCCTATCGATTTTACTTACACAAACTGTGTATATTCAAACATAAAAATTCATTTTCTTTTTGAAAAGAAATCAGGCATTTCTGTCACCATTTGTGGGATCAATTGCTTGCATTGTGTCTTGCATTGTGTGTGGAGAGCAACCGCGGCTGCTTCACAGAAGGTGGTTTTGGGGTTATTTGCTAGAGAACTGGTTTTACACAGCTCAGATTTCAATAAGGCTTACTTCCAGACTGAGGTTTATTGTCCACCATGATCACCTAAAGACAAATACTGTCGCCAACTGGGACTTTGCAAAGGCAGCAATTAGGCAGCATTTTACTGGGCTGCACGGAACACACGGAAGATGCTGTCAAACTAACTTCGAGAGTTTAGACGTAAAATTGGTTTCCTGGAAAGAGAACGTAAGAGATCTGGAAACCTAAAAGGTATTTAAAGAGCTTAAGGTTCTCTGGAGAGAAGTTCGAGTTATTGAGTTACAGATGACTGAGCCTTTACAAAGCATGTAAAAATAGGATTTTCAATGAGCAACAGCAAAGTGCATTAGAATTTTGGTGCACAATCTAAACAGAGCAATGAAAACCTCAACATTACTTTGCAACAGTGACTTGCAGCTAAGGATTCAATTTGCAATTTCCCAACTCCAGACCTAAAATGGCAATTTCCCAGCTAAGTATCAGATGAGCATTATTGGGGGGGGGGGGGTGGAAATGTCTAAAAAAAACCACGTAATAGCCATCATTACTCACTCTGCTCTGGGAGCTTTGCCTGAAGTTCTCCTAGGGGTGTCACCTTCCAATTAAAGGCTGTAACTTAGGGCCAAACCAGTCACAATGCAGGTATTCCATGATTGAATCTCATGACATCTTTTTTAAAGCTTAAAAGCAATTGCAAGGGGTGGGGGTGTGAGAATTAGAGAATGTTTCTTTCCCAAATTATATTAAAATAAAAAGGACAGAAATTAAAAGAAGCCAGAGACTCACCCTGAATGGGGGGCCCAGTCTAGTGATAAATGAGGCCTAAAATATGTAAGGAACTCAATGCCCGGGTCATAAGGATGGCATGGGATTAGTAGATGAAAAATTATGTTTAGATAGGGATGACATTGAATAAGTAGGTAACAGATAAATGAAAAATCCCCCTTTCTGGAAACACAGACCAGGCATAAAAATGTGTCAAAAGAAGAGGTGTCTGCTGATGGGAGAGTAAGAGGTCAAAGTTAGAATAAAGTTAAGGAATGTGTGGAAGAGCCAATAGGAAATCAGAGTAAGATAATACCACACAACAAGGGGATGGACGGTAAACAGGGGCGGGGAATAATGTATTCGGTTTAGGCGGTCGGGATAGGCTGTGAACCTCAAAGTACCCAGCCAATGGGGGAATGAGGGAGGAACCCTGCGGCCGGGCATAGGGAATAAAAACACGCTGCTTGAATGTTAAGGTGTGCCTACCTGCATAGCGCACCCACTCTTGCAAGACTGTATTCAATAAAAAGTGCTTTGCTTTCACCAATTTTCTTGTCCAGAGAACTATTTCTTTTTACAGGACTTGAACAAAGTCACTTCTAACAAATTGGGGGCTCGTCCGGGATCCTGCCATCACAGTCACTGGCTGCCATGGCCAACCAACGGGAAGACGCGTCCTACTGAGTTCAGTAGTCTCCTTGGTGCCAAGGGTGGTCAGTGACGGACTGGCCAAGGAAACCCGAGATGCTGGACTGGTGAAAGGCACTTAGGAGAAACCGGTTGGGTAGGCACGAGATCGGTCAACCAGGCAACTCTGTGCACAGACCAAGGTAAGAAAAATTGGGCTATTTATTTTACCTTGGTGGTTGGGATAAGGGCAGGAAAATTTTCCCTTAAAGTACTGCTCTTGGATATCGAGACTGAATGTGGAGTGTGTGAGACGTGTCCCAGACACGAAGTGAGTGTGGAGTCCCAATCTGCGGTTCCGTTACCTCGCGAGAGGGCGGCCAGAGACGGACGAAGTGATTGATTAACAAGGAGCGTGAAAGGGTCTCGATGGGGAACTATAGTTCCAAGGTTGGGTCAGGAAAGATCCAGGAAGAAAAGGTGCCTAGGGAAAGGATTGATATTCCGCCAGATAGTCCCTTAGGGCGGATGTTAAAACTATGGAAGGAAAGTCCATGTACTCAAAACAAGGATAAAAAGAAAATGATAAATTTCTGTTGTTTTGTCTGGACTAAGGAGAGTATTAGACCACCTGCAGTCTTCTGGCCTAAGTTTGGGGCAGGGGAAGTGTGGCTGTGTCAGACATTAAACATCCATGTAAATAATAAAAGACCATATTCTCAAGAAGAATCTGATTATGCCAAATGTTGGGTGGAGAATGGGATAAAAAATATATGCTACCTAGGGGAAAAGACAAAGAAAGAGAAAGAAAAAGTTTCTGAGAAAGACCCTGAATGTTGGGACCCTCTGTCTCGGCTACCGCCGCCATATGCACCCCTGGGTGGAGGGGAAGGGGCTGGCGGAGCCGACCCAGAAGTCCCAGCTGAAACAGCTCCCCAGGTTAGGGAAGCTCATGTAACCAGAGAGGTAGCACAATTAAAACAAGACACACAAAACCTTCCCTTTCCTGAGGGAACTCGGAGAAGAACCAAGAGTGCCACACTAGGGACAGATAGAGACAAATGGGGAAGATCAGAGGATCCATCCCCAGATGTGACCCGTGGAGGGACAAACATGTACCCTCTAAGGGAAGTCCCGACAGGTCCAGGGCAAATGGGGTATGTAAATGCCCCACTTAATAGTTCAGACATAAGAATTTTTAAGAAGGAAATGAAGCCTTTGATGGAAGACCCAGTGGGGCTGGGAGAACAAATAGATCAATTTTTGGGACCTAATACGTATACATGGGAAGAGTTGATGTCCATCTTGGCCATCTTGTTCTCTGGGGAAGAACGAGCCATGATCAGAAGGGCAGCCCTGTCTGAATGGGACAGGGAACACCCTCCTGGACAAGGGGTGGAACCAGCTGATCAAAAGTATCCCAATCTTGACCCTGGGTGGGATCACCAGAGGAATTCACAAAGGATTAAAATGAAAGACCTTAGGACCTTAATGATCAAAGGAATTAAACACGCAGTCCCTAGGTCCCAGAATCTGACCAAAGCCTTTGAGGTACAGCAGAACAAGGAGGAGTCACCATCTGACTTCCTTCAAAGACTAAAAGATCAAATGAGGAAATATTCTGGTATGAGCCTTGAAGATCCAGTGAGTCAGTCCCTCTTAAAAGTCAATTTTGTGACAAAGTCATGGCCAGATATTAAAAAGAAACTTGAGAAAATAGACAACTGGAGTGATAAAAATATCGAGGACCTTTTAAGGGAGGCACAAAAAGTGTATGTAAAAAGGGAGGATGAAAAAGAGAGGAAGAATATAAAATTGATGGTGAATACAGTGGACCAAGTTATGAAGAAAAAGATGGAGGCTAATGGTCAGAAGGGACAACAAGGAAAAATGGGGAGGGGAAAGTGGAAACAGGGAAAACCAGGCTCAAGCAGACAAAATCAGGATGGGCAGTTGGGGACAGGAAGAGGTCAAGAAAGGGGAGGACAGAGAGCTGGATGTTTCCAGTGTGGAAAATTAGGACACTTTAAAAGAGATTGTCCCGAGATCCAAAGGGAAGAAAGGATTATCCCACTAATGAATATGGAAGAGGATTAGGGGAGTCAGGGGTATCCTTTTAAAAGGACCCACCGGGAACCCTTGATAAATTTAAAGGTGGGGCCAGGAGAAGAGGATACAGTATTTCTTGTAGATAGTGGAGCAGAAAGAACCTCCCTTAATTACAGACCTGTAGGAACCCAATTGTCCAATAATTTTGTACTAGCGTCAGGGGTAGGAGGCCAAATTCGGACCCCAATGTTTGAACCAATGCAAATTAAACATAAGAAAGAAGAAATAATGTGTCAGCCTCTTTACTTACCAGAATTAGGCACAAATTTGTTAGGAAGAGACATGATGACAGAACTAGGGCTAGAAGTAAGGGTGGAAAACAAAGAAATGGTAGTAAAGGTGGCAGTTCTTTCAGAGGAAGATATCAAAGAGATAAACCCCGAAGTATGGGTTAAAGAGGGGAATAGAGGAATTTTAGATATACCTCCATTAAAAATAAAGTTAAAAAGGGAAGGTGAAGTAGTATGTCAGAAACAGTATCCTTTACCATTGGAAGGAAGGAAGGGCTTGAAGCCAGTCATAGAAACTCTGGTGCAAGATGGGTTGTTAGAACCTTGCATGTCACCTTATAACACCCCTATACTACCAGTAAAGAAACCAGATGGTAGTTACAGATTGGTGCAGGACCTAAGGAAGTTGAACCAAATAGTTCAGACCAGACATCCTGTAGTGCCTAACCCATACACTCTTTTAAGTAGAATTCCACATGAACATGGGTGGTTTAGTGTAATTGATCTTAAAGATGCATTTTGGACCTGTCCTTTGGCTGAGGAGAGTAGGGATATGTTTGCCTTTGAATGGGAGGATCCAAATACTGGAAGAAAACAACAATTCCGGTGGCGAGTCCTCGTACAAGGATTCACTGAGAGTCCAAACTTGTTTGGACAAGTATTGGAACAACTCTTAGAGCAATTTAAAATGCCATCAGGAACGCTCCTCCTCCAGTATGTGGATGACCTTCTAATTTCAGGGAAAAAGAGAGGCCCAGTGGCGGAGGCCACAAAAGCGCTGTTAAATTTTCTAGGACAGAAAGGACTAAGAGTGTCAGAGTCCAAACTTCAATTTGTAGAAAAGGAAGTAAAATATTTAGGGCATCTCATAAGTGAGGGGAAAAGAAGAATTAGCCCTGAAAGAGTAAAAGGGATAGTCGAAACACCCCTACCCAAGACAAAAAGGGAATTGAGGAAGTTCCTAGGGTTAACAGGATACTGTAGGTTGTGGATAGATTCCTATGCGGCTAAAACTAAAGGACTGTATCTGAAATTATTGGAAGAAAAACCAAATGAATTAGTGTGGACAGATGGAGAAAAAGAATTAATAAAAATCCTAAAGCACGATCTGATAACTGCTCCAGTATTGGCTCTTCCTTCTTTAGACAAACCATTTCATTTGTTTGTCAGCATACAAGAGGGAACAGCTTTGGGAGTGCTCACCCAGAAATGGGGAGGACAGCGAAAGCCAGTAGCATACCTATCAAAAATTCTGGATCCAGTCTCCCGAGGATGGGCAGAATGTATTCAGGCAATATCAGGAACAGCTCTGTTGGTAGAAGAAAGCAGGAAGCTAACTTTTGGAGGGGCACTAGTGGTCAGTACGCCTCATCAAGTTCGCACCATTTTGACACAAAGGGCAGGGAGATGGCTAACAGATTCTAGAATCTTGAGATATGAAGCGGTCTTAATGGAAAAAGAGGATTTAATCCTCACCACTGAAAATTGTCTGAATCCAGCCACGTTTCTGACAAAAGGGGAACATGAGTGTGAAAATTTAGAACACAATTGTCTGGATATCATTGAATATCAGACTAAAGTGAGACAAGACTTGAAAGACCTTCCATTGCATGAGGGAACTTGCCTATTTATAGATGGGTCCTCCCGTGTATTGGAAGGAAAAAGACACAATGGGTATGCCGTAATAGATGGTAACACTAAAGAACTAACAGAATCAGGAAGGTTGCCCAATAACTGGTCAGCCCAAACCTGTGAACTGTATGCTTTAAATCAAGCCCTCAAGGCTTTAAAAGAAAAAGATGGGACCATCTATACGGATTCTAAATATGCTTATGGAGTAGTACATACATTTGGAAAAATATGGCACGAGAGGGGATTAATAAATAGCAAAGGAAAAGAACTAGTACACGGAGCACTAGTACAAGAAGTGTTAGAAAATTTACTTTTGCCTAGAGAAATAGCGGTGGTCCACATAATTGGTCACCAAAGAGGTGCATCCTTTGAAGCAAGAGGGAATGCATTAGCAGATGAAGCAGCTAAAGAAGCTGCTATGGGAGAAGAAGTAGTAAAAATGAACATGCTAACCCCTAGGTTGCCAAAAACAAAAGAAAGGCCAGTATGGACGGAAAGGGAAATGTTAGGACTAAAAGAATTAGGAGCAACTGAAGTAGAAGAGGGAAAATGGATACTCCCAGATGGCAGAGAAATGGTCAACAAACAAATAATGAGAGAAATTATGGCTATTTTACATGAAGGGGGCCATTGGGGAGTCCAAGCTATGTGTGATTTGGTACTTAGAGAATATGGGTGTATGGGGATACACACAGTAGCAAAGCAGATCTGCGAACGGTGTATGATCTGCAGAAAAATCAACAAAAAGGTGCTAAGAAAGCAACCACCAGGTGGGCGCAAGCCAGGATTGCGTCCTTTCCAAAGTATCCAGGTTGATTTTACAGAACTCCCTCCAGTAGGCAGGTTGAAATATATACTGGTCTTAGTAGATCATTTAACCAACTGGGTAGAAGCATATCCAATGTCAACTGCCACTGCAACTGGAGTAAGTAAAATTATCCTGGAACACATTTTGCCCAGGTATGGAATAGTGGAACATATTGATTCAGACCAGGGGAGTCATTTTACTTCCAAGGTATTGAAAGAAATCATGGAGGGAGTGGGAATTAGTTGGGATTATCATACACCATGGCATCCTCCATCCTCTGGAAAAGTGGAAAGAATGAATCAAACGTTAAAAGCCACCTTGCGCAAATTGATTTTGGAAACTAAATTACCTTGGACTAAATGTTTGCCCCTCGCTTTGTTAAGGATAAGGATCGCCCCACGGAAGGATATAGGAGTATCCCCATATGAGATGCTGTTTGGTCTTCCATACATGGGTCAACTTGGAGAATTGCCCCAATATGAGACCAAAGATCGGTTTTTAAAACAGTATATACTTGGGCTGTCGTCTTCTTTATCTTTTCTTAGGAGGAAAGGACTCCTAGCGCAAACGCCACCCCTGGAATTCGCAGTCCACAATATACAACCAGGACAGTGGGTGTTGATCAAATCGTGGAAAGAAGCCAAACTCCAACCGGAGTGGGAGGGGCCTTTCCAAACGCTCCTGAATACAGAAACCACAGTCCGGACAGCCGAAAAAGGGTGGACTCATTATACGCGAGTGAAAGGGCCTGTGGAAGAACCTCCAAACGCTAACACTTGGACAGTAATTAAAACACAAACACCCACGAAAATAGTTCTTAAGAAAGTTACCCATTAGATGGACAATACCATAGGGGATTCTGTACCAGGGTGGGATGCGGGACCAGATAACAACCCGGATTGGGATCCAGAGGAAAGATATGCAACAATAGTAGGTCCATTAGTGGACAGCTGGACTACAGGCCCAGGATCATCTGTGATCTGGGAAGAAATCTTGTGCCCATTCTGGGAATTAAGGATAGAGAAAGGGGACTTAGCGTTACCTAAATTGGGAACTGGGGAGCCAGTTCAGTTTTGGGTTATAAGATACCGACGGGTAGGAACTCAAGGACAGTGGCATGAGTGGTTTTTTCTTAGGAAAATCGGTGCCCGAGAAGTAGAAGGATATGAGTTACAAAACGAATTAGCAGTTCAAAATCGAGGCATTAGGCATTGGGCCCACCAGGTGATCCAATTACCCCCACAGCTGAATAATTTCCATGAGTTGGAATGTAAGCAGTGTAAGTCAAAATTTGGATCAAATAAGGGAGGACTACTAAATCTGGACGATTCAGACGAAAGCGGAACAGACGAGGAACTCCCATACACAACCTCTGATCCTTGGGAAGGAGAAACAAAGGGGTACATGTATTGTGGAGAAGGACTGTGGGCAGACCTGTAGTGAATGGGAGGGCCAAGTCCACTAGTGCTAGAAACTAGATCCTTACCTGTCCAAATCCAAGGTCAACAAAAGGTGATAATTGTGCAAAAGAAGTCCCGAGGTGGAAGACCTCAAATAATAGGAAATATTACTGTAGACATAGGATCCACACCCAGAGAGATCCCTCCAGGGGGAATCCCTTTGTTCCCAGGGTGGAGGATACAATATAATGCAAACTAGAGAATTAGTTGTAGCTGAAATAATCCTTGTAATCTTTTTTATTCTTAGTGGGTTAGTAACTATATGTTATATCTATAAACACAAGTTCTTTGGGATTTCCGCGTCAAAAGAATTGACAGAGGATTAGAAACCTTCAGTTCCTTAAAAAGATTGTAACCATGACAGCCCGATTAATTTGTATAGGTATACTGATATCTCTGGTTGGCAACATCTCCACTACGTTTGTAATAAAAATTAGAGAAAGTAGTCAGACTCAAGTTGTAAAATTCGATGCCTGCAGCTTGTTGAAATGTGGAGATTTGAACACTCAGAGACGGTGGAGTTCCCAAGACAAATATATGTGTGTAGGGACGCCCTGTCATCGCTGGTCCGAAGTCTTGTGGACCACACAATCCCAAGGATGGACGGCAGCGTCTCCTCACTCTAGAATAAAAAGTATGGTTTCAATTCGTAAAGGTCCTACTCGGTCAGATTGTGAAGAGGGGACTTGCAATCCAGTATGGGTATCCATCGTCCAAACATCTTGGAATGAATATCCCTCTGGTGGCCGACCAACCAAATTCTCAATAAATCAGACTTCGTTTGGCATGGGAATAAGTGTTTCTGGAACTGATCCCATTGCATGCTGTTTTAGATTAATAGTAGAAAAGTCAGATTCTGACGACCAAACCTTAGAGGCAACTGTCATGCCCAAAGTTAAAACTTTCCAAGCTCCTCTGAATGATCCGAAGGTAGTGACAGTAGTTGAGATTGAAGATCTGCGCCAAACATTTGAAGTAGAAACGGGGTATGGAGACATGAACACCTGGGTTGAATGGGTGAAGTATACTGCTAAAAGTTTGAACAAAAGTAACTGTTATGCCTGTGCATCAGGAAGGCCTGTAGCACAAGTAATTCCCTTTCCTCTGGGTTGGAGCAAGGACCCCCTGGGAATGAGTTGTATAATAGCTCTGTTCCAGCATAAAGATGCTTAGGGAAATGAGACTTGCAGGTCTCTATCCCTATTGTTCCCAGCTTTAAAGTCCAAAAGTGAAAGAATGCCTCCGACATTCTCTACTAGGCATGTCAATCACACTGCTTGTTTCTCACGACAGGTGGGGGGGTTGGCCAGGCCAATGGGAGAACTGAACACATGTAAGGAGGTATTGGATATCACATTAAGCAATGGGAATTACTCTAACTTGAGAGTGGCCAGAGCTGACTTATGGTGGTATTGTGGGGGAAAGTCTATAAGGCCAACCTTACCCGCCAATTGGACTGGGACTTGTGCTATAATACAATTAGCAGTACCATTCACCCTGGCCTTCAAAAAGGAAGTTAAACCCGAATGGCATAGTCGGAACAAAAGGAATGTACTAGTTACATCCTTTGATAAAGGGATATATATTGATGCCATAGGGGTGCCCCGAGGAGTTCCAGATGAATTTAAAGCCCGAAATCAAATAGCTGCCGGATTTGAGTCTGCTCTCTTTTGGTGGTCAACCATAAATAAAAATGTTGATTGGATTAATTACATCTTTTACAATCAACAGAGATTCATAAACTATACCCGAGATGCAATAAAAGGGATAGCGGAGCAATTGGATGCCACCAGTCGAATGGCTTGGGAAAATCGGATGGCTTTGGACATGGTTTTAGCAGAAAAAGGTGGCGTCTGTGTAATGTTAGGAGGACAGTGTTGTACCTTCATACCCAACAATACTGCTCCTGATGGGACAATAACAAAAGCTCTAGAGGGTCTCAATACCCTGGCAGCGGAACTTGCTGAAAACTCAGGAATAAATACTTCATTGACAGGATGGTTAGAAACATGGTTTGGGAAGTGGAAAACCTTAGCAATCTCAATGTTTACTTCCCTGATTGTGGTAGGAGGAGTCTTAGTAGCGTTAGGATGTTGTATTATCCCTTGTGTCCGAGGACTAACACAAAGACTTATTGAAACCGCCCTATCGAAGAAAATGCCATTGACTCCTCCGGCTTACGATACTAGTATGATGGTATTAGAAAACGAAACGTCTCCACCATACTATATTAAGATGGAGGAAATTGACTAAAGTGTTGGAAAAGAAAAGAGTAAAAAGAAAAAGAGGAGGGATTGTGAGAATTAGAGAATGTTTCTTTCCCAAATTATATTAAAATAAAAAGGACAGAAATTAAAAGAAGCCAGAGACTCACCCTGAATGGGGGGCCCAGTCTAGTAATAAATGAGGCCTAAAATATGTAAGGAACTCAATGCCCGGGTCATAAGGATGGCATGGGATTAGTAAATGAAAAATTATGTTTAGATAGGGATGACATTGAATAAGTAGGTAACAGATAAATGAAAAATCCCCCTTTCTGGAAACACAGACCAGGCATAAAAATGTGTCAAAAGAAGAGGTGTCTGCTGATGGGAGAGTAAGAGGTCAAAGTTAGAATAAAGTTAAGGAATGTGTGGAAGAGCCAATAGGAAATCAGAGTAAGATAATACCACACAACAAGGGGATGGACGGTAAACAGGGGCGGGGAATAATGTATTCGGTTTAGGCGGTCGGGATAGGCTGTGAACCTCAAAGTACCCAGCCAATGGGGGAATGAGGGAGGAACCCTGCGGCCGGGCATAGGGAATAAAAACACGCTGCTTGAATGTTAAGGTGTGCCTACCTGCATAGCGCACCCACTCTTGCAAGACTGTATTCAATAAAAAGTGCTTTGCTTTCACCAATTTTCTTGTCCAGAGAACTATTTCTTTTTACAGGACTTGAACAAAGTCACTTCTAACAGGGGGGAGTGAATTAGCCCCAGACACCCCCCATGTGCACACACCAAGTGCTACTGGCTCCACTTGGGAAAAAGACGTACCTGTGTATCTGTATTATGCCTGTCTTTTTTCTGTTAGCAACTTCAACTGTCAATTTCAGGAAAACAACACAGAGGGCAAAAGGTTAAAATCCTCCCTCCCACCACAGCACCACTTCCCTGAGCCTACAGAGCTGGTTATAGGCTTTTAAAAAAGGCCCTAGGACAGTGATGGCGAACCTACGGCACACGTGCCACAGCTGGCACACGTGCCACAGCTGGCACGCAGGGACCTCTCTGTGGGCACTCGAGCCATTGGTCGCCAGATCGCGAAAAGACCGTCCCCTTCTGCATTCAGCGTCAGGTTTCGATAGTAACTCCTCTCCACTCATTCCTCACTGGCCTGCACAGGCAGGCACACTCCAACATCTCCACCCCCAGAAGCAGACTGTGCAGGCACCCAGCCCTCCTCCTAACTAAACAGACAGCTCAGAAGCACAGCACGCACGCGCCCGAATCTTTGCGCGCCTGGTGAAGAGCCATGCCCTGAGACAGAGCAGGGCGCGATCAACTAGTGCCCCCTCCTCCTTTCTGCCAAATTTAAGGCACTTTGAAATAAATAAGTTGGTTTTGTGTTGCAGTTTGGGCACTCGGGCTCAAAAAGGTTCGCCATCACTGCCCTAGGAGATCTGATCATGGGGCCTTCCACAATCATGTGCGTTTGGCCCTTATTTCTTTGTTGCTCTGATACCCTACTCTTCAGCCAGAAAGGCTCCCAGAGCAGCTTACAGATGAATAAGCACAAGACAGTCCATGTCTTCAGGCTTACACTCTAAAACAGTGTTGCTGGCTGGGGCATGCTGGGAGTTGTAGGCCAAAAACATCTGGGGACCCAAGGTTGGAGAACACTGCTCTAAAAAGACATGACACAAAAGGAAAACAGGATAGGGAGGGGAAAACAAAACAAAACTCAAGCACTAGTTCTTAATGTCATCAGGTTTTTCCTAACAACCAGCTGTAATGCTTGTAATACAGCTGGACATTGTTGGTCTTCTCATATCATGACCTGCTGGAAAGAGTTCAAAGAGAGAAGCCAAAATGGTTGGTTTCTCAACTGAGCTGCTGAAGTAGCCTTGCTTCCTATCTATTCCTCTTCTGTAGTCTGATGGAATGGCTTGGGGTTGTTCTATTCAGAGCCTAAACCTTTTGCCAGTGTGGCGTAGTGGTGAGAATGTTGGACTGGGACTCTGGAGATCCGGGTTCTAGTCCCCACTCAGGCATGAAGCTCACTGGGTGACTTTGGGCCAGTCACTGACTCTCCGCCTAACCTACCTCACAGGGTTGCTATGAGGATAACATGGAGAGGAGGGGGAGGAGGATTATGTAAGCCACCTTGGGTTCCTTGCAGGAAAAAAGGTGGGGTATAAATATAATAATAAACAAACAAACTACCTAGAATGTAATTTGACCTTGGGAAATTTCTTAGGACCTTGTGTTTTCTCTGTACTTGTTGTGTTGAGGGGAAGGGAAACATTTTTTTTTAAATTTTTAATTAGTTTTTAAAATGTGGATTACACCAAAACAAAAACATATTTTAAAAAAATGAAAAAAAAATACAATTTTCTTACAGTATATAAAATGAATCACTTACAGTAAATATGTATGAAATGTATATCCATATGTATCAATAAGTATGTACGGTAGTAATATTTTAGCGGTTGTGTTTTATTAACTTGTTTTAGTGATATTTTTAAAATTGGTTTTAAATTTTTATAATGCTTTTATTGTTTATATTTTTAACTGTATTTTATTGTATTTTTTAAATTGATTGTTGTACACCGCCCAGAGAGCTTCGGCTATTGGGCGGTATAGAAAATGAATGAATGAATGAATGATGAATGAATACAACTATCCATAAAGACAGTTATGCATAAACTTCAGAAAAAGCAGACCAAATATCCATGTATTTATCCATCTGCAGGTGGCGTCTAAATACCACCCACTCAAATGTTGAAAGCGTTATTAGGTCCTCCATCCATTGTGTTATAGGAGGTGAGCATATATCTTCCCAGTGTTGTAATGTCAGTTGTTTAGCTGTCAAGAGGGCGCAGAAAATCCTCATGCGTTGTCCTTGTAATAAAGTCCATACACCACGTATATAATTTAAAAGAACGTGTGCATCAGTAAATATTAAAGAGCATTCTAATACTAGATTTATCCATACTATGACCTCTAGTAGAGGGAAGGGAAACAACAATATATATACTACACGTGTTCCAGGATTTGGCATACAAGTAAAATCCATAGTCAGGTCCAGCACCAGCACCTTATAAATAGACCCATTTATGTTAAAGCTTTATTCTTCTGGCCTTTTTAACTGCATCATGAATTATCTTGCACATTCATATTCAATAGACAAAACAGCTAGGTGGCTTAAATGTTCTTGCCTCGTAGTAGAATGCTGTATTATTTGCCAGGCGTGGCAAGTCGGGGGGGGGTATGTGTGTTTGTTTGTAAACTAAGCATTTACACACCTATTTTTGATCCTTTAAATCCTACCAGGAGCACAGGCTCCCACTGTCCCTGGGATCAATGTTCCTGATTATTATGGTGTTTTGTCCCTCCCACTAGTTGTCCGTCCCTCCTGCCTGTGCACAAGAAACTCTGGGACTGGTAGTTCTTCAGTTTGCATGTTGTCACAGAGGGGAGTGTGCACAAATCTCCCTGTCTCTCAAATTAGAATTCCTGGTTCTTCATGGTCTCTGTGCATCACACATATGGGCTCTACGCCTGCGTGGATCCTGTTTTGGGAAGCTTTCATAGCTCAGGATTTTAGGCAGGAACCCCTCCCCCACCATCCTACTGCACATGCTCTTAGTGGGTTGCCACCTATTCCCTCAGTTCCACTTCGACTGCCTTTGTGGGTGCCTTGGGGGAGCTTTCTCTGCGTCTTTGACTGCAGCGCTGAGATGTATTAGTATTTTTATTCTTCTATCATCTCAGTCTTTCCTCCTTTCCATTTTAACTTTATTTTGATTTATTTCTCTATTCTCTCTTACGACTACCTTGTGGGAGACTCTTGTGAAGCGGATGGCCATGAAGGCCCCGTTTTGCAAGTGCGTCCATTGCGGTAGCAAATTGCCACCTACAGATGGCCACTCCCTGTGCCTGTTCAGTTTAGGTGAGGAGCACATAGTAGATACGTGCCCCCACTGCCAGGCCTTTACAAAGCAGGCCAGGAGAAACCGCTCTGATCGGTTTTGTGGAGGAAAGTGTTGGAGGCCATTGACCAACCATCATTCCTGGCCCCAATGTCGGCAGCATCTTCTCCGGCTCTCCAGACTGTCGCTATGTCTCCTCCTGGTCAGACCCTGGCGACAGGGAGAGACCCTCTGACTCTGGGTCGTTCACTGTCTTTGCAGACAGCTAAGAAACTGGCTAAGAAAGGCCGAATATCAAAATCTGACCCAGAGAGGAAGAAGGAGGAGGAGTTGAGGAGATCGAAAGAAAAGGAAAAGCCTGTTCCTTTCTCTGCATGGCAAAAGTCCATGACACCGACTGCTTTGCCGGCGGTCTCAGAAGGCCATGGCAGGAGAGCGTCTGGCAGGGTACTCCAGAACACCCACTGGAGAAGGCGGGCCCTCCTGGCAGGGGCAGGGAGAGTGGTGCAGTGCAATTCGCCGTTCCTCCCACTCTGCCACCTGATGCAGGCACCTCACCATGCTTTATGGAAGGGCTGGCTCTGTCTGACACTGCCTAATATCCATCAGCTCCAAAGCTTTGCCACACTGGTCTTGAAAGCAATCTGCATCTATCTAAAATGTTTTCCACAGAAATAAAATGAGGACAAGTGAGTGGATGATTCATACAAGCGCAGATGAAAGCAGTGTCTTGTTTTATGCCCTACATTTTCCAAAGAGACCACTAACAATTATGAATAACTCTGAGAGAACATTTTCAGAATTGCAAATCTCTTCCCCCACCGCAAACCATACTTATTTTATGGCAGGCACCAAAACAATTACTCCAAGATGGGTCCACAGCACCTGTTTTTCCTTGCAATGTAAAGTGTAGTGGCATTCCTTTTCTTATTACACTCTCCTGATAAGTCCATATGGCCAGGGCCGCAGTGAATGCACTCCCTAGGCCTAGAAATGACAACAGCTGTTCTTGGTGATTAGTGGGCAGTCTCTGCACTTTTCCCAGTGACAAAAAATTATTGCATGCTTTGCTGTTACTCTCACCATGTTATTGCAGAACTCCGAGCTCTGTAATGAAGTACACTGTTACTGTTCGTTTGAAAGCACTTCCCCATCTGTCTTTTCCTGACCACCAATATTATTTCTTTTAATATTCCAAGTCAGAAAGCTGCTGTCTGTGCTGGTGTGAAGAAAGAAAGACTTAGGCTGCAATCATATACCCACTTACCTGGGAGCAAGCTCTATTGTACACAATTGGACATACTTCTGAGTAGGCATATAAAGAATCCTGTTAATCCTCTTTGATTCTGGTATGTCGATCCAAACATCCTTAACAAGCCCAAGTGGTAATTTTTCATTTTTAAAAAATGGAAGTAGAGTGTGATTTGGGACAGGACATGAGAAGAGTTAAAGATTAGGGGGTATCTCATCAGGCAACCTCAGAAAGCAGTGGGGAAATTTGACTCAATCACAAAATGCCCCATATATATTATAACCTAACACTGTTATTTAATAATAAATGACAAAGAGTGCATTCCTACCAGGGCCAGTGTCAATGGTAGGCATGATCGGGCATCTGCCAGGGGCCCACTGACAAGAGGCCCCTAGAGTTGCTCCTCCTCTTCACCACTGCAACCTGTTATTCTGCTTCTCACTCTGGCCCAGACAATGGTGGTGGTGGTGGTGAGGAGCAGGAGCAGGAGGAGGAGCAGTCGATGCCACTGCCTGCTTGCTCACTGGCTCTCTGCCAGTCAAGCAAGTAAGTGGGAGCAACAATGAGAAGGAGGAGCAATAGCAGGTGGTGACACAGTGGCAGTGAGAAGGTAGACTCACTGAGGAGGAGGCCCATTGAGGGTCTCTTGCCCAAGTCCCCTCAAAAACCTGGAGTCGGCACTGAGCCTTACCCTAAACCTAATTACTTGGAAATTGGTTTGAAATTTCACAGATTTCATAGATAGAGTTGGAAGGGGCCTACAAGGCCATCAAGTCCAACCCCCTGCTCAATGCAGGAAACTAGAGGAGGGGTCTCCCATCCAAGTAATAACCAGGCCTGACCCTGCTTAGCTTTCCACACTCAGACAAGCTGAGCCAGCGTAAGCCAAACTAGATACAGTTAGTTGCAGGCATGTTTTTCCTTATCAAAGTAGCAGCCTTGGGGAAGCCAGAGCTGGGAGAGGGGCTGTTTAACTCTTTCTTTCCCTGCACAGTCCCAGTAAAACTCACCTCTCTGAAGCTGCTGCTTGTATTTTGAAAGAGTTTCCCATTGGTACCCACGGAGGATTCCCTTGATACACAAAGAGCAACTTCAGAGAAACTATTTGTGCCAGCACGATGGCAGCAGGAGAAAGAGTAAAACTTTCCCTCCCCATCCTCGTGGTCCTGAAGGGGCTGCTATTTACATAACAAAACCGTGCAAGTTAAAATTGCATCAATGCAATTAATGTCGCATCTATTTTGGCCCATGTAAGTAGGATTGGGTGTTCGTCTAATTTTTCAACTCACTTCTCATAGTCAAATGCCACCTAGTGACTTGAAAAAGAAATACAGTGCGTGAAGAATGCTTAAATGACATGAAGAAGGTTGGAGGAATGCAAGCTGCAACATCACAGTCTCTGCTTTCATTCCATAGGGCGTACTTACACTGCTTCCGTGGTCCTTTGGTGCAGTTCATTTCACTTCGACGCTTATTTTCCCTCCCTTGTCTGTCACTCTTCACATCTTTGCAGTACACAAACACACACACAGAGGAGTGGTGAGGAACAAGAGACCGGATGTGGTACAGCTGTGCCACATCAAGCAGCAAGCTATGGCATCTTCTTGCAAGTAACAGAGCAATCCTATGGTGTGTGTGAGCGGGAGAGTCAGTCTGTTGCAGAGCAACTGCCACATCCAAAGCCCTGCTAGCTCACCGCAACTAGGACAGGATGGACAGGCTTTTTCTATTTTGTTTTTCTTCCATTTTGTCTTCTCTCTCTCTCTCTCTCTCCCTCCCTCTCTCCCCCCTCCCCTCCCCTCCCCATCCCACCCCCACCACAGTGACCACAATGAAAGGGAATAAAATACACCAGCTGCAAGGATGGCAGTTTCAGGGCCTGTTTGCAGGCATGTTGGGAGAACAAGAGGCTTAGGGTCTTGTGGATTCATGGCCTTCCCTGGCATGCCCCTGACACACACACGTGTAGCGGACGGGACCCCTTGCTCCAAAGCCCACACCCTCAATGTGTACTTCGCTCTCACCAAGTGCCCCCTTGTATGGGTCACTTCAGACTTGAAGCTGTCTTCTTAAACTGCGTTAGCCGATTATGTGTCTTAGGTCTTATATGTAGCTGTTCACCCACGTTTGTTTGTCTTTATTAAGAGCAGTTAGTTTTATTTGATTACTTGAAGCAGGGTGCCCCTCCGTTAATTCACTTCTTACTTTCCTGTCACCAGTCAGACTCTGGAGAATTAGAACTTTGACTAAAAAGATGGATTTATTGTTCTAACAAAGTCTCTAAACTGATATTCAACTCAGGAACAGATAACTTGGAATTTCAACAGTTACATTCAAACTTGTTCTTTGCTTAGATTCAGGTTAAAGGCAGGCAGATGTTATACAGTGCTCTTTGTATCAATTTGGCTTGGTTACTTGAAAGTTACAGTATCAGACCAGGGAACTTAACTGTCTCTCACACTAGTCCAGAGTTTCTCCTTCTTCCTCAGACAGAAAGTCCTTCACTCCCTAAGTGGAAACTCCTGTGAATTGTTCTATACTAACATTATCGTTACTAGATTTCCTGTCTGAACTCTTCTCTTCAGTACCACCTTTCCCTACCTACGCGATTAACCTTCCACTCCCTCTCTCACTCCAACCCACTCTCTTCCCCAACTGACAACCAACAACCCTTAACTGTCAACTCCCTGGGGTTCTATGCTCTCCTTCAACCAATCAGAGCCTCTGGAATGTTCAGGTTGGCCCCTCCCTGGCTTCTGCCTGTCACTCCGCCACACCTAAAACTCCCCATTTTGGCCTCCACTGCTGGCATAACACTGCTGGAGAGAGTTGACCTCTGGCCGCAGCCTGCCATCCCGCTGGTGGGCCCTGCGTCTCCGCCAGCAAGACAAGCACTTCTGCTGCATCCTGTTCCCCTCGGCCACCCTCCTGGGGAGCACAGGATGACTCCCTGAATTTGTTTACGAGGAAGTGTGGTGCCTGCCGCAAAGAATGGTTAGCTGGTGTGGCTATTTGGAAATGCTACCGAGTAAACGGTAAACCATTATTTTAAGCTCAACTGCCATGACTACATTGTCAGAAAGGCAGTTGATCAAGGTGGGCACCCTACTGCCCTAGGCCCATATGACGTGGCCCTCAGCCTGATTTCTTGCAGCCCTCAGCATCATTTCAAAAGCCCTCTCCATGCAATCAGTTCAGACGTCTGGCAAGAGCAATCTGTCGCTTCCCTGGCAGCACGGGGAAGAGAAAGAGAGAAAAGGGAGTGGGAGAAAGAGAAAAACAGTGACCCACGCACTTTTATCTCTGATCCTGCCCACTGCTGGGATCTCACCCACTGCCGACATGCATCCCCCAACAGATTACCTGCGAGGGATTGTGGCCGTCAAAGGAAAAAAGGTTGCCCACTCTCACGGTAGATAAATGTACGGTAGTTAAAAAAAATAAGAGACCATGGAAAAGTCTGACACAATCAATAGGATACAACTACTCCCATCAATCTCTGTGTATTTCTTTTCAGTTTGCTTTACATATAGCATGTTCGGCTATTTTGCTTTTCTTTTACTGAAACACCCTTTTTAATAAGGCCCTACTTCACATAGGCATCAAACACCAAAATTCCTGTGGAAGACGATCACCCTTGGTAATAACATCTATTGTGCAACCTAAAGGAAACTGTATTTCAACAGTCAACGTTACTGCTGCGCTATATACCACATTGCACTTGTACCCTTTAAAATAAGATGAAAGCCTTTAGAAAGGTTTCTCCAATTCAGTGGGGGGGGGGGTTCTGCCACCAGTTTGTGAGTGTATGCATATGCAGTTGCCATAAGCCTCCCTGTTATTTAGCACAGAAACAGCTGCACTACACAGTTACCGGTCTAACAGGAAGGAATCCTCACCCTCGGTAATCCTTGTGTACAAACATGACAGTGCCAAGTCTGAATGGGCAAGCTTAAGTGAAATGGCAGCCCGGGTGTTTTGTCTTCTTCAGGAACCTCCGAGTCTGTAAAACAGTAAAAAAAGGGGGGGGAGGAGACAGGCGTTCTGCTTTCATGCATCGGCCCAGAGCTACCACTAAAGCAGATGTTTGCCTGAAAAGGCTTTGCACCTGCCAAGCCACCAGCCTCAAGCTTCCTTCCTTGTTTTGTGTTTTTTCTTCTTCCTTTCTCCTTTTTAAGGCCTCAAAGTGGGAGAGAAGAGCATTTGAGTAACGTGCAAAGCGCTCTGCGGTTGTTGTTTTATTTCCCTCAAGACACTCTATCTAATCTCCTCGGAGCAAGAAATCAGACAGCAAGCCTTCTGGGACGGGAAAGAGATGAACTGTGAAGCAACGGGACTTTGCTCAGAGGCTTTTATTTCATAACAGAAAATAACTGGGGGAAAGAGAAACGTGTCAGTCAGTAAGTACATAAGCCTTACAAAAAGAGAATTTCCTACAACCCAAACAGGGCTGTTCCTCAGCATTTTTCAGATGAGTCATGTTGGTCCGCATGACCAGACCAAAACTTTTGTTTATGCAGGCTTTTGAATTACACAGAACACTTCCTCAGAGTAGAAGATAAGTAATCCTCAATTATACACAGCAGGGATATTTACTAAAGTTTTTTTTTTTTTAGTAACTTCAGGCTGGGAATGCCTTTATTAGGAGTATGTATAAAATGCAATAAACTAGTAGGTGGATAAAGACAGTTGTAATGGCTCAAATGGAAGTGCACTATTTAACCCAGGGGTGCGAAACCTCTTTCAGCCTAAGGGCTGAATTCCATTTTGGAGAAACTCTCAGGGCTGCATTCCAGTGGGGGGGGGGGGCAAGGCAAGGGGACAGCGCCAAAGGCAAAAGGTGTGGGGCTAAAAATACAAAAGAAGACCAGCATATTGTAGCTTAAAGCTCTTACTGCCAGTAAGTAAGCCTTAGGAGAGGCATTTCAACCTTTTAAGAATGAGGGGGAAACTGCACATAAGCTGGGGAACCACCAAACGACTAGTGGTTGGGGCAAGGGAAGGGGTACGACCATTGGGGGAACTCTGGAAAGCTGGATTGGGCCCCTGAGTCTGAGGTTCCCCACTCCTGATTTAAGCCAATTGGTGACATCTGAGGGGCTTCTACATGTCCACCAGGGGTTCTGACGCTCACCTTTCTATGCTACCACAGGCCTAACATCACCCAGAAAGTTATACGTAGTCCCCTCTGCAGAAGAATCTGATCCATCCCTAGGAGCTTGGAAGAGTATTTATTTATTTATTTATTTATTTATTATATTTATACCCCGCCTTTTTTCCTGCAAGGAACCCAAGGCGGCTTACATAATCCTCCTCCTCCTCCATTTGATCCTCACAACAACCCTGTGAGGTAGGTTAGGCGGAGAGTCAGTGACTGGCCCAAAGTCACCCAGTGAGTTTCATGGCCGAGTGGGGACTAGAACCTGGATCTCCTGAGTCCTAGTCCAACATTTTCACCACTACGCCACACTGGCTCTCTGAGTAAACTGCAGTAAAAACTGCAGAAGCACCGGTGTGCAGGCAAAAAAAATTGGTAAAGCTGTACATTTTAATACCTTGGCCAGTCTTATTTTTTTTAAAAAACGGTATTGAAAAAAGGTTCCTCTCTTGACAAAGACTGAGAAGTTAAAAATGGAGTGATGAGTGATTGTGATGGCACAAATGCCCACCCACTTGTAAAAAAAACCCTGCTCTCCTCTATCACCATTTTTTTTCTACGCAAGATCTTTTGAGGTCTCCTGCTGTGGTTTTGCACAGCATTAACTTGAAACTGGTCATGAACAAACAAGATTTTATTTGGTTCTGGTTTTCATCAGTAGGGTGACTTCCAGCCAATGACCCCTTTGCTTTTATTTCCATGTCTTTGCTAAGCCTTGGATACAAGGCTTAGCAAACATTAAGAAATGTGTAACGCACGTAAGTCCTCATGCTAAGAAAGCGACACTGTGAGCACGGGCTTCCTTAACAAAACAAAAAGTGGAAGAAATGTAATTAAAAAGCTAATTCATGGTAGGATTGGAGATGTAGACAGACATTAAATGAAGAAAAATAAAGAAAACAAATAAGGTTACATGCCTTAATGAATACAATTAAATCAATAATTACAGATTAAATATATAGATCTTTAATCAGCGCAATTCTCAGTTTAGAGCATTTAGTGGACGATGACACTGTTGTAAATAAAATATACTCTACCAAGAGAAAACCTATTGATGTGGAATGAACCTTCATCATTATTTATGGATACGCTGTTGTTTGTATTACAATATTGAGTGGGGGAAGGGGGAGAAACCATCTGAAGCCTTTGAATAACAACTTTGCAATACTGCATCATCATCATCATCATCATCATCATCAAAAAAGAAAATTGTATGAATGTTTACAAATAATAATTTACTGATGCTGTGCTGATTAGGCTAATTTTGCTATGTGAGCACAGGCACTAAGAGGAATTTGAAAATATTTTAAATATAATTTTTCCACTCACCATAAGAGATTTTTACAGAGTTTTGCACACACAAAAGCAATAGTAGAAACAGTTCCAACATATGATACTTCTGGCGTCTTAGACTAATTAAAATAATTAGTCACCTTCTCCAACAGCAAACTCCAGTTTTAGTGCAAAACCAGAGAATTGTACATGGAAGGTTCTACTGTTAGTCATGTTAAATACCCGAGAGCACCTTGGGAAATACCATACTAAAATAACAAATATAGAATCCTTCCCCATATTCAGTTTGATGTAGTTTGATTCTAACTACATCAAAGAAGAAATGTATCTGAATCATCTTGAAGGCAAAATACAGTAGCTCTACTCACCTATGTAATTTGAGTGAAGCAACAGAGGCTGTATTAGGACTGTCTTGATAAACCAAGATTTATCATGATGGGAACTGGCCACAGTAAGCCTTGGGCTCATGTGCTCCCCCTCCCCTTTCATCCTCCCATGCAGCCACAAAGAGAAGTGTGGAAGCTTTTGCTTCTGGTTTTGATTACTACAGCTTTTTGTTTTGTCTGAACCGGGCAAACTGTGGTTAATGTTAACTATGGTTTGTTTGAAAGAAGCCTACTTCAATCCAAGGATTATGAAATTGGCTTGTCCCAACAAACTATACTTAAACTATACTCAAAGCTCCACCTATTACCCCTTCCAAATGCCTCATCCCAATGCCACCCATTGATACCTCAGTTCATCCTCCTACCTAGAGATGTGAAGGCCTGGAAAAAACCGGGGGGAAACCCACATCTTTTTCTGAATTTTTCTGGGTTTTTCCAGGCCTTCACATCTCTAATCCTACCTAAGCTCCTCCTACATGCCTAACCCATAACTCTCATTGTAAGAGTGTTTTATACAATAACTACCGGTAAGTAAAAAAATCTTTTTTTTTCAAGTTGCTGACAAAATTGCCAGTTAAAAAAAACACAAACTACAGTAATACCTTGGATTGCAAGTAACTTGGTTTGAGAGTGTTTTGCAAGACAAGCAAATTTTTAATTTTTTTTTTTACTTGATATACAAGCGACGTCTTGCAATACAAGTACTGTAGTACGGCTTAAATTAAAAATCTCTGTACAAATTTTTTGGGGGGGATTTCATTTTTATATAATAGTGTTTTGGATTACAAGCACGTTTCCGGAACGAATTATGCTCTCAATCCAAGGCATGACTGTAATTATACTCAGGTGGCATGCATCCTCACACACAGGAATAACTATACCAGTTTTCAGACTTGTCTTCCCTAGTGCAAGGTGCCCATGGGTGCTGCAGTGCCCATAGACACTTCCCCTTGGCACCTGCAAGGTCCCTTGCACCTTCCAAATTAATTTATTTATTTACTATAATTTTTAACCATTTTTTTAACCCGGCAGCCAGGCATGTTGCAAACCAAAGCGATGCCCTCCAGCCACCCCCCACCATCATTTTCCCAGAATGTCTCTGGGCCCACTTAGGCTGAGAGGCACTCTTAGTGCTTGGTACTTAGTGCTTGGACACAGTACTGGACAAAACAAGGGCAAGGAAACTGAGATTCAATCCAGACAAGGCTGTAGTAAAAAAGATGGAAGAATGACTAGGAAAACAGGAGATTACAGATGGATGATGATGACGTCATGCAGAGCCCCTGTAAAGTGTGCATGAACAAGGCCTGGTGATTCCACATTAAATGTCTCATGTGGAAGTAGCCTTTATTTAATTTGAACTATTAACATCTTCTTTTCACTGCTTGCACTATGTGGCTTGGCTACAGGATGGAACTGTTACTACTTGTTTGATGAAATCTATGGCTTCTGGAAGATGTCTGTGCAACATGTACAGGCCTGTGGCTCACGCTGGCTCAGCTTGTCTGAGTGTGGAAAGCTAAGCAGGGTCAGGCCTAGTTATTACTTGGATGGGAGACCCCTCCTCTAGTTTCCTGCACTGAGCAGGGGGTTGGACTCGATAGCCTTGTAGGCTCCTTCCAACTCTATGATCTATGAAATCTGTGTATGTAGAACCCTGCCCTGGTACATTACAACACCAAGCTGTAGCACTTGATGTTGCCCGTAGGGTGCCTTACATCTCTGTATCTTATTTTTAAAATATGCTCTTAGAGGGCCTCGTTCAATAAAACTCGTCCCATCTCGAACAAGCTGTTGCAGCTGTTAGGAAACTTACCTTTTGCTTCTGTTTTAAAACTTCTTGTTTCTAAATTTGATCTTAGGTTTAAACATTTTTAGTTATCCTGTTGACCAGGAATAGATTTCATAGATTTCATAGATTATAGAGTTGGAAGGAGCCTACAAGGCTATCGAGTCCAACCCCCTGCTCAATGCAGGAAACTAGAGGAGGGGTCTCCCATCCAAGTAATAACCAGGCCTGACCCTGCTTAGCTTTCCACACTCAGACATCAAATCAATCAATTGAAAAATATTATCCAATCCCCTTTGTCCTCTAATAAAAGCTGATTAATAGTTATTAATTATACTCTTAATACTAATTAAGGGTGCAATTTTATGCAAGTTTAGACAGAAAAATGGCTAGGGCATGCTGGGAGTTGTAGGTCTTCTTTCTGTCTAAACTTGCATATAGGATTGCTCGCTAAGATAGTCTTTCCACCGACATTTATTTTTATTTTATTTTATTTTATTTGGAGCACTTCTGTACTGCCCTTCAGCCCAAATGGTTCCCAGGGCAATACACAATAAAGTCAGTAGTACAATAAAACAGTACTTTAGAATTGTAGTTCAGTAGTGAAATGGATCTGTAACTGTCACATCGAGAGTGAGCTTTATTCAATATAGGGACTGAGGTGTGAGCCTTATATAAGATTAGGAGAAATGCTCTCTTATCCATAGCTTCTTTATATATAATATCTAGTTGAGGGAACAGTATGTCACCGAAGGTTTTACCCATTCAGCTGTGAAGCCATCTGCTGCCCAGGTTCTTTGCCAGTTTTGAGATTTTTCTTTCTTTCTCCTTTATTTGTAGTGGCTTCTGAAGCATCTTCATTTGTACTTGCAACAACTATAGGAGCTACACTCTGATTTATATATATATATATATATATATATATATACTACTGCTACTTTTTTATCCTGCTGTTCCTCCAAGAAATTCAGGGCTTAGGCCCACAGGACAAACAAACAAACAAAAAGCACAAATTTGCATATGCTAATTTACATCTGCTCTGGTGTGTGTGTGTGTGTCTGTCTGTCTGTCTGTCTGTCTTTAAAGGACCCCGTCTCCTAAGGACAGCCCTATTTGTAAAAAGGGATGTATGGACAGGACAGGGGAGGGCATCTGATTTCAGAAAAAAACCTCAGGCAGAAAGGTTCAGGGGCTTCGGGCAGGCAGCAGGAGATGAAGCACATGTGAGCGAAAAGCCAGCTAATCCAGGGGGATCAGGATGCAACAGAGATTGTCAGGGCCCCAGCACCTTTATTTCAGCAAGTGCCCATGGACAGCAGGGTGGTGGGGCAGATGTCCTCCCAGAGATTTAGGGCTCCAAATGAAATATCTGGTGCTCCAGCCCTAGTGGGCTGCCCCCTAACACCGCCTATGTGGCTGAGCATAGGGATTTGGGCACAGATCTCCCAGGTCAAAGTCCAAAGAAATCAATTGCTTCTTGTGTTAATTCTCCCATATGAATGAATAATTTCAAATTAAGTAGTTTAAATTGTTTGTTCATCTCAGTCATCTTGGTGTGCATTTTATTCTTATAGTTCCTTTACCAAGGCAAATTCATTCTAAACACACACACACACACACACACACACATATCCCCCTCTCCTTATGTACCGGGTTTACCTCAATTTATAGAGCAATACTTTACCAGTCTGTTCCCCCTCTCCACAGTACACTTTTTTGTTCATTAGTACAAACTCGGCTTTAGCTGTATAGATTTTATTAATTCTGTACATTTGCCTTTGTAATTGTCTCAGAAGTTCAAGGGATGGTGAAGCAGCATAATATTTGAATGGTCTCAGCTTTTTGTCTTTTCAATTTAATTAAATTCTGGATTTTCTTTTTCTAAGTCTCATCATCACTCTCCCTCTGATGTATGGGCTGGATTTGCATGACTGGGGAAGGAAAAGAAGCCATGGTGGCTTCTTTTCCCTGCCCCATGCGGGCTGGTCACGCACAGCCTCATTTCCATAATTACCTACGCTGGGCATGGGTTGCTGTGTCGTCTGAACGCAGTGAGGTGGCCCGCGGGGCTGGCTTCAAAACCACCCCGTAACCCATGACTTGTTCTAGGGTTCTGGGGTGGTTTAGAAACCACCCACACCATCCACCCTCCTGGGGTTCAGATCACATGGCAACCCACGTCTGGCACGAGTAGTTAAGGAAATGAGGCGGCGTGCAACCAGCATGCATGGGGTGGGGAAAAGAAGCCACAGTGGCTTCTTTTCCTTCCCAAATGTGGGAACCCAGTCATGCTTTAAAGGAGTCCAATAACACTCTTTAGAGCGGTTTTTGGGTAAATTAATCTTCAAACACTCTGAGTTACCACTTGAGGTTTAAAAGCCTTGTCTTTTCAGAGAGATATTCAATTTCCAACTTGGTTTAGATGGAGATTCCCGCAACAAAGTCACCAACAATTGTATTGGTGCATGGTTAGATGTATCTCTAGAGCCAATCTTACATTCTTATTTGCTGGCACTATGTATTGGATAGAAGGAAATAATCTAGAACCAAGGGCCACTGGGAGGCTGCACCCCATGCTTCCCAGGAGTAACATCACAGCAAGGGGGAGACCAACCTGGCCCCATACATCAGCTGGAGAGGGAGCAGCTGCAGGGAGCTTGTGTCATGCCGGAAGGAACACACAGCTCCAACTGACAGTTCCCTGGGGCGTCAGACTCTGGCCTCATCCATCAGCCAGAGAACCAAAGGCCACTGGGAGGCTGCACCCCCTGCCTCCCAGGTGTAACATCACAGCAAGGGGGAGACCAACCTGGCCCCATACATCAGCTGGAGAGGGAGCAGCTGCAGGGAGCTTGTTTTGCCCTTCCCTGCCCCCCCCCCAAAAAAGAAGAAAAAAGAAAGAAAACCTATAAGAACCTTTTTAACTAAGAACTGGTGCCTGAGTTTTGCATTCTTTCTCCTCCCTCCCAATCCCTTTTCCTTTTGTGTCATGTCTTTTAGATTGTGAGCCTGAGGGCAGGGACTGTCTTATTATTAATCTTTGTAAGCCACTCTGAGAGCCTTTTCTGGCTGAAGAGTGGGGTATAAATGCAATAAATAAATAAATAAATAAATTAAGGCAGAAGTAGTTGTTACGGAGGAGAGAAAGGAATATTATGTGGGATCCAATGGGCAATATCTTACGGTGTCATACCACTATGCAAATTAGATTGTGCCAATGTAAGGGACCTCTAGTGCAACATCAATAATGTTAGCTTCTGCAACAGGATTCTCCAGAAAAGCTATAATGCAAGCTAACACTATTGGCATTGTACGAGAGGTCCCTTATGCAAGCACAACATCATTTCAGTTAGCAATAAGACACCATATGATACTGCCCAATAGCTTCAATAGATTGGAGAGACCAACCTCGTGCACATGTGACTTATATCAAGGGGAAGCAACTTGGTGCCCTGCAGGTGTTTTGGACTACAGCTCCAGCAGTCCCTGACCGTTGGACATACTGGCTGGCGCTGATTGGAGCTGTAGTCCAAGACATCTGGCAGGCACCAGGACCAGGTTGCCTAACTCTGCCTTAGATACATTCAGTTTGATATCTTTACTTAGATATCTTTCAGTTTGATCAAGGTTGTGTTTCTGCCCACAAATGGGTCTAATACTTTTTCCCAATCTCCACCAATTGTTCACTTACCTGGTGTTTATTGTTCAATCTGGGAGAAAAATCTGCAAGGCCTTGAGGTGTTTTGGTATTTGTACCAAATATGTTGGCAAGCATTCTCCATCTCTTTGTAGCTCCATTACCTTCAGGTCAGTTATGACTTTGAAAGTCTGTGTTTCAATTTTTATGAAGCAGAATTGCCCCAAAGCTGTATAACTATAAATCAAAACAGAAAATACAAATATTACATGGTTAGTCCTGTTCTCCTCACTTAGCAGAGCCCAAAAGTAGGCTGACTGGTTGTGGACCCCCTATGGCCACATCCACCCATGTTACCCCCCCCCACCCAATAAATTATAACATCTGAAAGCAAAGACCTTACATTACAAAACAAAAATAAAAAATACAAGCTAATATTTTATGCAAGCAGAATCGATAAACTAGTAGTACAGTCCTGTCTAAAAGTGAAACAAGCAATTGCAACAAGAGCAAGCCAGTGTCACTCCTGGCCTAGATTCTGATTCTGTTTCAATTGTGGCATCTAAGTTAGCTAGCCCAGAGAATAGAGATTTTATTTGCAAAGGGTCTAACAAACATATCACAGTGAGCGGCAGAAAGCTCCCCTTCTGCATGGCCGGAACAAGGCGACGGGGGACAGGTGTCCAGGGTAGGCATACACCTGACAAGGGCCCACACCACAGCAGGGGCCCACTGATGAGCTTCCTAGAGCAGGGGTGGCCAGTTGTTTGGGACTTCAACTCCCAGAAGCCCCTGTCAGCATGGCCAATGGTCAGGAATGCTCAGCGTTGAAGTTCAGAACATCTGGAGATCTACTTTCTGCCCATTCCTGCCCTAAAGTTGTTCCTACTCTTCACTATTGCAGCTTGCTTGTTCCCCTGCCTCTTGCTCTGGCCCAGAAAATGATAGTGGTGGTGAGGAGGAGGAGGAGGAGGAGGAGGAGGAGGAGGAGGAGGAGGAGGAGGAGAGCCCACCGCCTACTCGCTCACTGGCTCTCTGCCTGTCAAGCAAATAAGTGGTAGCAATGCTGAGAAAGAGGATGAGGAGAAATAGCAGCTGGTGACAATGGTGATGACAAGGTAGAGTAACTGAGGGAGGGGGCTTGTTGAGGGTGTCTTGCCCAAGGGTCCTCAAAAACCTGGATTTGGCACTGCAGGGGGATCATCACCATATAAATGCAATGATGCAGAGAAGAGAGTTTTCTTCACTATCATCACCACCACAACATGGAGCAGCCTTTCCCAACCTAGTGCCCTCCAGATGTGTTGGACTTCAGCTCCTATCAGCCCCAGCCACCATGGCCAATGGTCAGGAATCCTAGGAGTTGCAGCCCAAAACATCTGGAAGGCTGGTGTAGCCCTTAAAATTCACTCTGTAATAAGCTGGGCCAGATTTGGTATGAATTTTCTGCTATCTGCATACTCACCATCTCCTTCTTAACCCCTTTAGAGAATCCAGTTCCCAATAAACCGGTGATGAGTTGTCTCCATAAGCAAGCAGAGAGGATACTTAGGGGCCACCATGATAAAGAGCCAAGGTCAACCAGACCATCAACGGAAAGGCTATTGATACCAATAGCTGAATCAGCCCACTACTGATTTAGTCTTGAAACCCACTACTGTCTAAAAGCCATGCTCTGTGCATCATTCTTCAAAATCTTTTAAATGTGATAACAATGTATGTAGTAATAACCAAGCCTGACAATGTAGAAAAGAATTCTGTAACAGGAATTCTAGAATAAAATCATTCTGTTCCACACTGTGAGAAAGAACAAAATCATTAGTGTTTTGCAGAAGGGGACGGTCTTTTCGCGATCTGGTGACCAATGGCTCGAGTACCCACAGAGAGGTCCCTGCGTGCCATGCCATAGGTTCGCCATCACTGGTCTAAATTATGCTGCAGAAAGATCAAGGATACCCCACTACTCTCGCCCATGAAGGTCGTCTTCTACATTCCTCACCCCACACACACACACCCACACACATGATTACACTGAGTTAGGGGCACTCAGTATAATCACTCCAATGTGCGCAATCAGTTGGCAGAATTGCATTATGGCTGAATGCCTAAAAAGAAAGATAGCAGCAAACTGGAGACAATTTTAAGGAGAGCAACAAAGGTAACTAAAGGCACAGTCCTATGCAAGTTTAGACAGAAAAAAGGCCTAGCTGGCTGGAGCATGCTGGGAGTTGTAGGCCTTTTTTCTGTCTAAACTTACATAGGATTGCGCCCTAAGGGTGTAGAATGCATGGCGTATGAGAGAAGACAATGGGAACTGCACATAGATTTCATAGATCATAGAGTTGGAAGGAGCCTACAAGGCTATCGAGTCCAACCCCCTGCTCAATGCAGGAAACTAGAGGAGGGGTCTCCCATCCAAGTAATAACCAAGCCTGACCCTGCTTAGCTTTCCACACTCAGACAAGCTGAGCCAGCAGTTTCATTAAAGGCACATTCAGGACACCTTTACAGATCAGATGTGCTGTTCCAGTATTTCTAGTCCCTGCAGAAACAAAAGGAAGGGTGGTCAGGGCATATACAGCACATAGTTAAACTATGGAATTCACTTCCACAAGATCTAGTGATGGCCACCAATTTGGACAGCTTTAAAAGGGGATTGGACAAATTCATGGAGGAGAAGGCTATCAGTGGCCACTAGTCCTGATTGGCTATATGGTTCCTCCAGTATCAAGAGCCAGTGTTTCTATGTTCTCTAGTTTCTGGGGAACATGGGTGGGAAGGTGCTATTGTACTCATGTCCTGCTTGTGGGATCCCGTGGCCAGCTGGCTAGATGGACCCTTGGTCTGATCCAGCATGGCTCTTCTTATGTTCAGGGCCGACCCAAGACATTTTGCTGCCTGAAGCAAAGGACAAGATGATGCCACCCACCATTCTACATAAAGATGCCGACTGGACTGGCAATTGAATCTTATTCAACATGGACTATGGGATACCATTAGCATATCTGAGGGCAGCCAGTAGGCTTGTTTAGGGTATGCAGGACAGGCTGTGTGGCACACACACAGCTGTGTCTTCCAAGAGAAGGAAATGTTTGTGGGGCTCAGGAGGAAGAGCTGCAGGCTGCCCCCCCCCCCAGCATCTGCCACCTGAGGTGGTTGCCTCACTCTATCTAATGTTAGGGCCGGCTCTGAGGGCTGGTTATCCTGATAATAACAGAGCTATCAGCAACCAGAGCCTACATTGTTGGCTTCCCACAGTGATCATGGAGGTATCCCATTCCCATGGAAAGGTATCTGCATTTTCCCAGTGTATTTCCTGCTCTCATGGTTGGGCACAGGAAGCCACAGTTTCAACATACCCTCGGTGTCTGCCAATCAGATAAATTTGTTTTGTTACTGACATATACGGTAAATTTGAGAGAAAGAAGTCTGGATTCTTCCTGAACAGGGAAGACTGGTGATTCCTATGTCAGTGGAGCTCCTCATCCATTGCAGCTTTTATTCTGAGCTTTATAGGAGCTATCCATGGTGCTGTACTCCATGCCCAGAATAGGTTTACCACCATAGAGCACCATGGATAGCTCCTATAAAGCTCAGAATAAAAGCTGCAATGGATAAGGAGCCCCACTGACATAGGAGTCACCAGCCTCCCCCGCTCCTGAAATAGTACACGATGGCCAACGTAAAAATTAGAAACTCACATTCCAAAATAAACATAACCTTCCTCCCCAGCACTTGGCCACGTTCAGAAACAGAAGGCTGCATGGGATAAGTGTGCCAAGATAATTAAAGTTCCAGAAACATGTTTGGTCAACCTTCTGAGCAAGACAAGATAATTTCTTCTGTTGCTTGACTCGTTTTGTAGACTTTCTTTTTTTAAGTTGTTGCTTTTTGTTGGCTGGTATGTCACTTTGAAATTTAGGGTTTCGGTTTGATACCTCAGTCAAGATCAAGTATTCTGTTTAGAGCAGGGCTGTCGAACCTCTTGCGGCCCAAGGGCCAAATTTCATTTTGGAGAAGCTCTCGGGGGCCGATGAAGATGATGATGATGATGATGATGATGATGATGATTAAAATACAATATAAAATACACAATAAAACATTATAACATTTCAGTGGTAGGTGAGGCTGAAGGCAAAAGGGGAGGCCAGACAGAAGTACAAAAAAACTGCACCCCAACATATTTTAGCTTAAAGCTCTTAGTGCCAGTAACTCAGCCTTAGGCGAGGCGTTTCAACCTTTCAGAATGGGGAAGAAACGAAGAATCACACAAAAGCCAGGAAATGATAAGTGGTCAGAGGGGAAGCAGAAATCCTGTAATGACATGGGGAAGGGGGTGTGGTCACCTGGGAAACCCTGGAGGGCCAGATTGGGACCCCAGGCAGGTCAGATTTGGTCCCCGAGCCTGAGGCTCAACAGCCCTGGTTTAAAGAAAGCATCCTAAATGTTCATAAATAGATATACCGGTACCTGGCTGGAAGGGGCAGGGGTCTTTTCTTTGGAGAGGCTCACCACGCTGAAATCAATAACTCGGCAGAGTAAACTGCGGTACCCACTCTGGTCCTCGGGGGTCCCTGTCAGCTGCGTGCACAGGCAAGCTCCCAGTTTAAGCTTATGCATCCTGTGTCTGCAAGTATGAACTCTAGAAGTCAGTGTCCCTGAATGATCACTGATAATCCCCAAAATAAGACCCAGGTGTCTATGCCCATCACAGTACCTTTGGGGGCAAATAGGAGTGAGGACAGGGTTTACCAGGAAACTGGTGCAAGGCCCCAATTCAAATTGGGAGGGTAGTGCTAGGTTAGGTCCCCATGGCTGCTTTACCTTCAAATTAAAAGTGGTAACTAAGCATGGTTTTTCCCCTCAAAAGCATGGTTGCCATCACATGTACTTTGGCCCCAGGCAGCAGGAGAGGTTCTGCCTCCAGAATCAAGACGTCACTGTTAATAAAGCCCTTTCTGATGAGGAGGAATACCCTTTACTCCCCCAGTCATCTTCCTGCCTTCAACAGAGAAGCAGAATTTACCTCAGCATGCTTAGAGTGAACCTGGGGGGGGGGGGGAATTAAAAAGATAGACTGATTCAGTCACAATGTTTCCAATCTGCACACCCTGGTTTGGAGATCGGGGAGGTGCCATGGGCTTACATGCTCACTTCTTCCCTCCTCCTCTCTTGTGCACAAATTCCCTCTTTCCATCCCAGGGCCGGATTAAGAGCATTATGGGCCTGGTGCTGAGGATTTTGGTGGGCCTTTTTATGGAAATAAATAAAATGAAGACACAATTTTATATTAAAACAAATTAAATATTTTAATTACCATTAAAGTGCCAAAACAGAAACATATTGAAAATATTTCTTTTTTAGTAAGCTTGTTAACTCAATAAAACCGTTATAAATAGAACATTCACAACAGCCATTTTTAAATAAACATAAACCATATAAACAATTTAAATATAAGTGTATGATGTTTGGCTCATAAAAAAATTGTTCCTTAAATAATAATAATAATAATTATTATTATTATTATTATTATTATTATTATTATTATTATTATTATTGCATCATAATCAATACAGCCTGCGTTATGATTATGGTGCAGAGAGTAACTCTTGAAATAAATAGCAACCACTAGTTTTAAACACACAAACAGGTTATTCACTGAACTCTAACCTGCATTTAAACTAAATGAATCAAGCTGGTAGATTAAAATAAAATTACACATTAACTTTTCTTGCTTTTTTACTTGCAAATTCCTCAATTGTAGAATCAAGATTAAGCTCGTTCAGCAAACCATTTTCAATGCACAACAGAGAGAGCGCATTTAAACGCTCCTGACCCATGGAAGACCTTAGTTCATTTTTCACACGTTTTAATGCTGAAAATGAACGCTCACCACTGCAGTTGCTGACCATTAAACACAAATACATGCGGAGGGTCACAAATGTATTTGGAAATGCACCGACTAGAGATTGTGCAATCATAAACTTGTACATTTGTGTTTCTTGACTCCCATGAATGTCTTGATTTGCAGTGGAAGATTGGTACATTTTGAAAATAGATGAAAACTGTACAATTTCGTCTGCAAACAGGGGTTCAAGATCTTCAGGATATTTTGACACTAGTGTAGTGGCTCTGGAACGTAGACTATCAGCTGCTAGAGTGCATATTTCTGATAGAAATCCAAATCTTTCTTGAATTATATTGTATGCTGCTTGCCTGTGGCTCAGTGATTCTGTCAATTGGTCAATTATAGGATAAAAGGTATGCACTTTAAACCTCTCAGAGGGTGTCATATCAGCATTAGCATCTTCTGCATCACCATAGTCCCACCTCCTATTTCTTTTCACTTTCCTTCCACGTTGTAGCTGGTACTCCTCGCAGCCGGAAATATTTTTACCCTGCTGTTCAAATTCAGAGAATCTAGAACAGAGAGACTGCACAAAATCCTTTAGAGAGTTCAGCATGTCTGTTGCTGTATGCAGATCTAATTTTGCATCTTGGAAACACTGACTGGTTCTGTGAAACCTTGGTAAAATGACAGACCATACTTCAACAACCATTATTCCAGTTCCCAATTGATCCATGACATTATTTAGGCCCTTTGCTTGTAAACAGACCTCTCCCTTTGTGGATTCATCATTCATAATATTTGAAAGGACATCTCTGATAGTACTATAGCCTTTTTGTAAGGCATTCACAGCATCATGGTGAGCAGACCAACGTGTATCAGATAACCTTTTTAATGTCGGTATACCACATAGTTTGAAACTATCTGTTAACAGATTCCATCGATGAGTTGAAGCAGAAAAAAAAACAATACAACTGCTGCACAAAATTAAAGAACGAAACTGCAACTGGACAGCTGTTTACGGCATTTTGTCCAACAAGATTAAGTGAATGTGCACAACAAGGAATGTATTCAGCAAGTGGGTTTTTTTCCCAAATTAAGGCCTGCATACCATTATATTTGCCACTCATATTAGATCCGTTATCATAAGACTGACCCCTGCAGTCTTTGATGGAAATTCCATTTTCATCCATGAACTGCAAAATAATGTTTGCTAGCTCCATACCAGTGTGTCCGTGCATTGGAATGAATTTCGTAAAACGCTCCACTGGACCACTAGGTAGTACATAGCGAAATATAATTGTTAGTTGATCACAATGTGCTATGTCAGGGGTGGAGTCAACAGAAATTGAATAATATTTGGCTTCTTTTATCTCGTTTATGATTTGCTGCAGCACTTGCTGACCAATCAGTTCAATAAACTCATCACATATCGTTGATGATAAGTACCTCCACGTTTTTTAACCTCTAGGGCAGTCTTCCCCAACCGGGGCCCTTCCAAATGTTTGGGGCCCCAGCTCCCATCTTCCCCAGCCACTGGCCATGCTGCCTGAGGCAAATGAGAAGTGTAGTCCAAAATATCCAAGAGGGATATTTGGTGAACTCTGTTCTCTGGGGTTTTTCAAAATAAAACTTAAAATGCCACACAATTCCCCATGAAAGCGCACTGTGCACACACACACACACACACACACACACACACACAGTATTAGTCAAGCAGGTGACATTTTGCAGGCGGCAGGAGGATCAACACCCCCAAAAGGCAGACACACACACCCACAAACACACAGCCCTCTCTTACGTTCAGTTTGGCTCACAAAAGAGGGAAAGCCCTTTTACAGAAAAAAAGGAGAAGGAGAAGGAGAACTTGCAGATCAAAAGAGTCAAACTTTTGAACCTTACCTGTGCAGAGCAGGGCCATCAGGACCAGCGGCAGGTAAAGACCATCCCAGAGGTTTGTCCCATAGCAAGCAGAAGTCATGGTGGAGATTTTGGAGGCGGGTGGGCAGAGAGGGGTCGCTTGACGGAGCAAAAACTCAAAAACTCCTGCAGCTCATCAGTAAGGGTCTTCCCAATTTCCCCCAAATTATTTATTAAAAAAAAAAAAGCAGGCCACAACAAAAAGCCAGGAAGCTTTGCTTGACCAAGAATAATTGTGTTGTTCTTGTTGCTTTGTTTCGTTTTCGTTTTTGTTTTTTTGTTAAACTAGCATTTGAACAATTGAGCTGCGAATCAGAAAGATCTTTTGCTCGAGGCTGGAGAGAGAGGTCCCTTCTAAATCTGAATATTACAGACCCTAGCAAGCCCCCCATGTGCTTCAGCAAGAAGTTCTCACAAAGAAATGTAGTAACAGTGACTTGAAATGCAAAAAGCTACCGAAATGCTAATTTGAGAACAACAGTTCTTGCTAGGTCTTGCCTCAAGCCTGTAATGCAGATGTGCTTAGAACACCTTTCTAATCTTGAAAAAAATCATTAATTATGCTGAATGATAACGATCAGAGCTAACTCGAAGGGGGGGAAATCGCGCCGCGCGTCCCTATAATTGTGGGCCTATTTTCTGGTAGGGGCCTGGGGCTGCAGCTCCAATAGCCCCTATCTTAATCCGGCCCTGTTCCTTCCACATTTTGCTGTAACCAAAGTTTAGTGTTACATATTTATTGGCACTAACTATGGTTGGAACTAACCAGAATTATCTCAAAACCATGGTTTGTTTGAAGTCAATATGCAAACCATGGTTTCAAGGCAATCCTGGTTAGCTCTAATCATACTTAGACGTGATGTGCATGCAGCACTGAATGATGGTTACAGCATACCGTGAAAAAGAGGTAGGAATTTGCACATGAAAGGGAAGGAGGGAAAGGAGGTGGGAGCCTGCAAGATGGTGACATGTTCCCGATCTCTGAACCATGGTTTAAAATTGGTTAGGGTGGATTATAGTTGAATCAGGATCAAACAGAGAGGCAGCTGATCATCTTTCCTCCCTGTTCCTCTTAACCACTGGGCCAAGTCAGCCAGGAAGAGTTAGAGAGGGCACGGCGGGGGTGCTTGCTCCTGAGGTTCAACAAAGCTTTCTGGTAAACTGGGCAAAGAACTCCCTTGTTCCTTGCCAGATGATCAAACATCCGGGAATACTTCTTGACACTGCCTCAAACTTTCCTTCCTCTCCCTAGAGGGAGTGAAGGCTGCAATTGCACTTCATTTCAACCAGCATAGTCCCTGGTGACACTAAACCAGCCTTCCCCCAACATCTGGTGTCCTCCAGGTGTTTTGGACATCAACTCCCATCAACTGCAGCTAGCATGGCGAATGCGTAGGATTGCTGGGAGTTGTAGTCCAAAACATCAGGTGGAGGGCACCCTTGGAACGAGCCCGGGTCCTTCCTGTTGCCACACTATCATATTTACATTTGTAGTATGACGATATACTACTAAAAGCAGTTTTCCCCAACCCGATGCGTTCCAGATGTTAGGCTACAACTCCCATCATCCCCAGCCTGCTGGCTGCAGATAAGGGGAGTTACAGTCCAACACATCTGGTGGGCAGCAGATTGGGGCAGGTTGTGTTAAAGCATCTGATCCAGGTATAGTTTCCTACTTTGCAAATAACGCTTTCGTTACTGACTGAGTTTGAAGCAGCTCTTACTTCTGCATGTTAATGGAATCCTTACTGCCCCTTCAGCTCAGATCCCAAAGAGGCAGGAAGTGGAGCTACTATCTTCACTACAACCAAAGAGAATAAGTATTGCTTGCAAAATGTTCCAACTGTTGCTGCTGTCCTTATCTTCTTTTTAACTCACTGTGCTGCTTAATGGTTTAAAAAAAAACACAACTTCACTTGTGCCTTGAAGCTACAGGCAAGTATATGCTGCTCTGTGCTAAATACTTGTGCAATAAGTACAAGCAGATGTTTGAAGCTATGCTTTGAAGCAAAACTTTGCCCTGTAGATTGTTTCCCAGCAAACTGGATGGGGCTGTGTGTGCGTGGAAAGCACCCAGCCATTATATACAAATACAGTAAACTGTATTACTCATCCTAGAATCCGAGGGAGGGAGGGAGGGAGGGAGAGGCAGAGTGCACTAAGCTTGACTATTGAGGCAGAAATCCAAAGTGCAGATTTTCTAAGGCGGCTGTGTGTCAATGACACGCAACTCTCATACATTTTACAGCCACATTTCTGCCGAAATAATTCACCTACTGGACTGCAGCTCAAAGGCCGTCTTTGAGGAATGGTGTGGGGGGGGGAGGAATCTTCCCCCTTCTAGGCAGGAACAAGGCCTGGGATAGTGAGCCTTCCCCAACACAGAATGAGGCAGTTGCCTCAGTTGTTGTAGCAGATTCGTTTTGCTGCCTGAGGTGAAGGGCAAGATGGCACTGTGTCCCTTCCACGTACAGAAGCCGACTCGGCTGGCAGCGGACTCTTACTTCAACACTGGGGAGGGTGGCCACTTATGAATCACCAAAAAAGAGGACACCCATTTGCATAACATTTGCATATGCTAATTTATATGCACATCTAGAAATAATGACAATAATTGAAATAGAAATACAGTGCATGTCACCAAACCATAGCGGAGAAGACTGCCCAGGTGACCGGTGTGCCTGCTCAGTCTGCTGCCCAGGTGCGAAGTGTTGTTGATGGGCAGCTTCAAGGCCCCTCCCTCCTCTCCTTCCTTATGGTTTTGTGTGTGTGTGTGTGTGTGTGTGTGTGTGTGTGTGTTTACTTTAAAACAGAATTGGACAGGATGACCATTCAAATAGAGGACACCTTCAAAATAGAGGACAGTCCTTTGGCAGCCCATCAAATAGAGGACTGCCCTCTGTAAAAGAGAAACCATGGCCAACCTAACACTGGGTGACAGCATCCTCTGCCACACCTGAGGGCAGCATCCAAGCTTAGGGGACACATTAGGCAAGCTACACGGCACATGCTGCCATGCAGTCCCCTGAAAAATTGCCGCCTCCCCACACCCCTTCACTAGGGTGGCCACTTACGACGCATCACCAAAAATGAAGAAATTCATCACCAAAAAGAGGACAGAAGAGACAGGTTTGCATATGCAAAGGTATGTGTATAAATGCAATTTTTTTAAATAACTATCATAATTTAAATAGAAATACAGTTTCACCATAGTGGGGAAGACCAGTGACCAGGTGCCCTGTGTATCTGCTCAGTCTGCTGTCCAGGTGCTCAGTGTTGACGGGCAACTCCAAGGCCCCTGCGGCTGCTGCTGCTCTCCTTTCACAGAGCTCTTTGACTTTAAACAAGACTTGGATTAGACAAACCTTCAAACAGAGGTTGGTTGTCTGGCAGCCCTTCTGTAAAAGAGGACACATGGCCACCCTGGCAGCCATCTCACTTAGAATAATGCAGGAAATGGACAGTTTTTTCATTTATTATTGGATAATTATTAGAAAAGCGGGGTTGGGGCGGCGGGAAATGACACTATTTGGATTTTTGACTGTGGGCAGCAAAATGTCTTAGGCTGGGTGGTACTGAATTATGTGGCCTAGTGGAACACACACACCCATCCCTTAATGCAGGGCTCTCCAACCTTGGATCCCCAGATGCTGCTGGACTACAGCTCCCAGAATCCCTTGCCATTAGCCATGCTGGCTGGGTATGCTGGGAGCTGTAGGCCAGCAACATCTGGGGACCCAAGGTTGGAGAGCCCTGCCTTAATGGCTTCATCGCTCTGTAGTGAAGGCTGTACAGGCCAGGCCAGGAACACACAAATACAGTATTTTTCCATGTATAAGACTATACTTTTTCCTAAAATTGTTAGACTAAAAATTGAGGGTCGTCTTATACACGGAAGTAAGCCAAGGAGAGAACCGCGCGGTTGTGAAACTGCCCAGTGGGGGGCGTCTTATACATGGGGGCGTCTTATAGACGGAAAAATACGGTACACAAGCTATGATCCAACAGGGCACAGTTGGAGAGAACATCTAGGGGTTTCATAGATTTCATAGATCTGATAGAGTTGGAAGGAGCTACAAGGCCATCAAGTCCAACCCCCTGCTCAATGCAGGAAACTAGAGGAGGGGTCTCCCATCCAAGTAATCACCAGGCCTGACCCTGCTTAGCTTTCCACGCTCAGACAAGCTGAGCCAGCGTAAGCCACAGGCCTGCAAGCGTGGAGCCCAGTCTTCCCAACCCGGGGAAGCCATCCAGATGGGTTGGACTCTGACTCCCATTATCCCCATTGCCCATGCTAGCTGGGGAAAATGGGAGCTGCAGTCCAATCCATCTGTAGGGCACCACATTGGGGAAGGTTAGTGTAGCCCTTTAAAAACAAAAAAGAAAAATTCTGCCGGTCAGCTGTTTGGTGGGAAGAGGAGAAGTAGATGTTGAATCTACACCACCCTCCCAGTTTCTCCTGCCAGCCAGGCACCAGACTGGTGGGATTCCAGAGTTTCTTTTTAAAGGGTTATGTATGCATAGCTCCAGCTACTGGGTAACTGCACACACGGCTTTCACACTCGGGTCCCCATGCAGCTAAGGATATGTGCATTTGTTTCAGTTTGTTCCATTTTGGGTAACAATAGAAACAGAGGCATTCAATGAGGACACTGTGCGTAGCCCGACTCAAGCACAAGGTCAGCAGACTTTGCTAAACCCAGACAGAGCAGCATTCCACAGTACCTAGGAACAAGCAATATTTGACTAATAGCTTTTAAACAGGCAAACACACACCAAAAAAACTTCTGATACATTATCCCTTGCCAAATCAGTGCATTTGCAGTGCCATTTAGATACGGGTTTGGCTCAGGCCGGGAGATCGGAACGCACTACTTCAATCTTTCCCAGCTTCACTGGTTACCAGTTTGTCCCCAGGCTCAATTCAATTGCCAATATCGTACTGTCCTTATACAAATCCATGGTGTAACCACACTTAGCTTGCAGTGTACAGTTCTGGTCACTGCACCTGAGAGGGGATATTGTAAAGTTGGAAGGTGTGCAGAGAGAGGCGACTAGAATGACTGGGGGGGGGGAACAATTCCCCCTGTGAGGAGGACTTGCCATGTCTGGGAGGGTTTGGCTTGAAAAATGGTGAGTAAGGGGAGACATGACAGAGATGTACAAAATTATTAACGGTGCAGAGAAAGTGGATAGGGAGACATTTTTCTCCTTCTCTCATAATAGTAGAACCTGGGATCATCTCACGAGGCTGATTGGTGGGAGATTTGGGGCAGGTAAAAGGAAGCAGCACATAGTTAGGCTATGGAATTTCCTACCACAGGAAATTTGGGTGATGGCCACCAGTTTGGATAGCTTTGGAAAGGGATTAGACAAATTAATGGAGGATAAGGCAATCAGTGGCTACTGGTCATGATGGCTATATCAGCAGCAGTATGCCTATGTACACCAGTTGCTGGGGAACATGGGCAGGAGGGTGCTGTTGCACTCATGTCCTGCCTGCAGGCGACTGGTTGGCCACTGTGTGAACAGAATGCTGGACTAGATGGATCCTTGGTCTGATCCAGCTTGGCTCTTCTTATGTTCCTACGCTGGCATTGACCTATGATATAACCCTAAATAGCCTGGGCCCAGGATACATCCAGGTCTGCCTCCTCCCATATGAACCTGAAAATTTCATTCTGTTTTGGAGGCCCTCGCCCTCTTCTGTGTTCTCCCAGCTTTGCCATCTGAGGTGCAACAAATCCACAAGAAGACTTTCCCACCTGTGGCGCCCAGACTGAAGAACCATTTCCCCAGGGCCCTGGCCCACAACTGTTTTATTCCAGCTAGCTTTTAGTTTAATACTGCCCCTTTAATTAATAATGTTTTAAGCTGCTATTTACTGTTCGCTTTGTTATTTTATTTTTAAAATGTGAACTGCTTTGTGTACAGTGTCAGTTGAAAGGTGGGATAATCATAATTGTAATGCGGCAGAGGGGAGAAGAACGGTGTCTGCTTGGCTAGATATGCGAGTGCTCTGAAGCCACCTGCAGAAGGTAGCTCCCTCCCATCTTCATTCCAGAGACTGGTATTAGCAAAGAAGAGATCATTTGGACAGACATGTCAGCTCCCAAAGAACCCTGTGTTATGTAAACCAGTTTGTTGGAAATCCTGGTTTTAAATACATATGAAGAGCCATGCTGGATCAGACCAAAGGCCCAGCTAGTCCAGCATTCTGTTCCCACATGGCCAACCAGATGCCTGTGGGAAGCCCAGAAACAGGACAAGAGAACGGGTGGTGCTAGGTACCGAAGTGATCCGGGGCTCAGCCCACAGGACAAAAAAAAAAAAAAAAGAAGCAGCACAAATTTACATATGCTAATTTACATATGCTCTAAAGTTTGTGTGTGTGTGTGTGTGTGTGTGTGTGTGTGTGTGTGTGTGTTTAAAGGACCCTTTCTCCTAAGGACACCCCTATTTGTAAAAAGGGATGTATGGACAGGGGAGAGGAGGGCATTTGATTTGGGGGGGGGGGGGAATCAGGTAGAAAGATTTGGGAGGGGAGCGGCAGGGGAAGCACATGTGGGCAAAAAGCCAGCTAGTCCAGGGAGACCAGATGCAACAGAGATCATCAGGGCCTGTACCTTCTTTTCAGCAAGTGCCCATGGACAGCAGGGTGGTGGGACAGGTGGCCTCCCAGAGATTCGGGGCTCCAAATGAAAGATCCGGGGCTCCAGCCCTAGTAGGCTGCCCCCTAACACCGCCTCCGCATGAGAATAATTGAGCACTGGCGGTCAGGCCCCCTAACACCGCCTCTCCCCACCCCGAACCCAATGGAGTCTGCCCCCATACTGCCGCTGCACTGCCAAAATATGGTGGTGGCAAAAAGAGAGAGCGAGAGAGCCTATCCAGCTTTAAAATGTGGTGCCCCACATCTTTCTGCAAGGGTGGAGGTCTCTACCACCCACCCGGTGGAACTCCTACTTGTGTTCAGTCCTCAGTATTTGTATGCAGACACTGAGGCTTACCAATATCAGGCTAGAGCCTGGTTTGAGGGCGCCCTGGGCAAAGTGCCTTCTGGAGGGCCCACTCTGACACAGGTGGGCCCTCCTGACATCATGGGGCTCCTGGCAGGCTTCCCAGCTGTTTATTACCCCACTGTCCTGGTACAGTGTTCCCAGGATTGTGGGAAATTTAAAATGGCGAGTGGCTCACAGTCGCCCACCCACCACCTTTGTTATGTATGCCTGAACTGGGAGGGCAGGGCAAAAGCAGGCCTAAACAATATAGATTGTTGCGCCCCTGCACCCCACTTCTGAGAGGTGAGGAGTTTCAGGGGCTCCAGCACTTATTCAGGCTTCAGTTTCCCGGAGAAGGAGGATGCTGGAGGCTTGTGGTGGTTCTTTCATGAAAGGTTTATTTACACTGAGCTCAAGATGAGGGTCCACAACTTCCCAGGCTGACAGACCTCTGCCTCCCCCTCAGCTGCCTAGGGATTTTTCTCCAGAGATACCCAGTCAACTCTCTCCTCCCTCTTCTATTCAAACTCTCCAGCCTGACTTCTTGCTAGCCCCCAGGCCTAGTAAAACAAAAGCTACCAATTCAAGAGCTACACCATGGCGGGGAGGGGGAATCCTCAGTCACCTTGTACTCAGAGGCCTTGAGTTACAAGGGATTCCTGAAAGGTAATCTAGACTGACCCCAAGCACGTAACAATATAGTGAGGATGCCATCTCACTTTTAATGTATCTACTTGCCTAAAGGCAATGGAAATCTTGCTCCTGAGCAAGGTTCATTGCTATTTATAATATCTTAGGAAGCAGGGCTGGGCAAGACGGCTACATAAGGTTTCGTTGAGCTGTTGACGATTAGAGACAATCATGGCCTAGATGGACCAAAGTTTCAACTGTATATAAGGGGACTTCATATGTCAATTTTCAGCAAACCCATGCCTCCATAGATTCATAGATTCATAGAGTTGGAAGGGAGCCTACAAGGCTATCGAGTCCAACCCCCTGCTCAATGCAGGAAACTAGAGGAGGGGTCTTCCATCCAAGTAATAACCAGGCCTGACCCTGCTTAGATTATTTGCTTTCTATTTCCCATAGCAAGGATCCCCAACCTTTTTGGGTCAGTGGGTACATTTGGAGTTTTGAGAGAGTGTTGTACTTGTGGACACTCACAAAATTGCTGCCAAGGGGCCCTTGCCTATTCATAAAATGGCTGCCATGGGGCGTAAGACCTGTCACAAAATGTTCATTTTCCAGAAGGCAAACTGGTCTGACTATAATAAAAGTAATTTGCCCAAGAACCTAAGTATAAGGCAGATGTGGAGTCTGAGCTCCAAAACACAAAACCACTTTTTTGAACCCAAATAAAGGTGGTGCGGGAGGCGGGCAGCCTTTTCTTTTGCAGTATGCCAGCCTCCCAGTTAAAAAGAATAATTTTAAATATCTTAAGAAATAAATTAAAAATCTGGAGGGGCAGGAAGGAACCTCTAATAGACTTTTTTCCAGAGATCAGAAAAAATGATTTGTTTATTTGTAGGTTTGATGAATAAGAAGAATAATTTTGGACAATAGAAAAAAATTGATTTGTCTTTCTACTTATGGAATAAGAAAAGGCATTGGTACTTAAATTTGTTGTAGAGAAAATCAGAAGTCCATTTTAGATTGTAGTTTTTGTTAATTGTTGTATTGTTTTTGTATTGTTTGTTTTGTTGTTTGTCTTTATCTTTAATTTTAAAAATTACGAAAAAATAAATAAATCTGGAGGGGCAGGAGAGGCTGGCAGGTGCCAAGAGAGGCATCCACTGGCATATAGGTGCCAATGGGCACCATGTTGGAGACCCCAGTCTTATAGCAAATACAAAGAGCTGGTTCACACGACATGAGAAACCATCATGGGTAACTAGCCATGGTGGGTTGTTATGTTTTCTGAACCCAGACCACTTCCCACAGGATGGCTTCTTTTTTTCCCAACCCATGGGCTATTCTAGGGGTTGTTCAACCCATGATGGGTTGCTGTGTCATCTGAACCCGGGTGATCAATCCCACCATGGGTTGCAGGAAACGGCGAGCAAGGCACTCAGCAAGAGCAGCAAAAAAAAACCTTGCCCAAGTCGCACATTAGAGGGGCTATCACTAGTTGGCCACCTATTTTGTTTTTTCAGTTTTGTACCCCAAATATGCGCAATTTCCCCCCTAAATTTAATTTTAAAAATTCGTCAGACTTGCACAGCTGCAGAGGTGTGCAGTTTCGCTTGACCAAAAATATATATACCGTACTTCCCTGTCCAAACTATCCTATCTTGCCCTGCCTAAATCCCTGTTTCCAAAGAAACCCCTGCTTCTGACACCTGTCAAAAGTAAGTGTTAGTGAAAAGTGGGGGGTGCACTTTTCCACCTTCCCGAGCACCTAGAGTCTTGGGTATGGGGGCACTGTGACCTATGGGGGGACATTCAAAACCCTAAGGATCTCGCTGCGAAAGGGGGGGAAATGTTGCCTACCCCCCTTTCATCAGTGATCACTTGCAGTTTTGCTTTGACTTGACAGCTTGCCCTTTGACAGCTGTCACGTCAAAGCAAAGTTAAAGGGGAAAAAACTATTTGGAGCATCTCTGGGTCAATGTCCAGGGTCAGTACCTGCTGCACTTTGATAGGAGGTACCCCCAGGACATTGCCCAGGCAAGGATTTCGATTTTTGGACCTGCAGAACTGTGTACGTTGCATAAGTCCAACTACTGTAAAATCATAATACTTTTTTAAAATGAAAAAAAAATGTGCACACATTTGGGGCGCAATTAAAAAAAAAAAAGGTGGCCAACCAGTGACAGCCCCTCCAATGTGCCGCTTGGGTACTTTGGAAGGGCTGTCACTGGCTGTCAATTTGGAGATTGCTGTTTGCGATCTCCGGGTGGGGGGGAGGGTAAAGGAGAAAAAGCCATGGCAAGAGAAAAGGACTCACGATTGTGGCAGGGGGAGAGGTGGCTTCAGCCGCCAACTACCCTGGGATACCGGCTGGAGGGCTGAGGCGTAAGGAGGGGGAGAACAAACCAACCATGGTGAGCCCAATCATCTGTCGGGCGCACCGCGGGTTGTTCGCACAACAACCAACCCACTGTGGCTTATTGCCAGGGTGGGTTACCGTGATGTGCAAACCCACCCTAAGAAAAGGATAATATGCATGGTACAATAAAAAAAAATCTCCTTCAAATACACTTAGGGTGCAATCCTATGTGTGTTTACACAGGAAAAAGTCCTACAACTCCCAGCATGCCCCAGCCAACCATGTTGGCTGGGGCATGCTGGGAGTTGTAGGGCTTTTTTCTGTCTAAACACACATAAGATTGTGCCTTTAATTGGATAGATTTCATAGATCATAGAGTTGGAAGGGGCCTACAAGGCTATCGAGTCCAACCCCCTGCTCAGTGCAGGAAACTAGAGGAGGGGTCTCCCATCCAAGTAATAACCAGACCTGACCCTGCTTAGCTTTCCACACTCAGACAAGCTGAGCCAGCGTGAACCCTGTCTATCAGGGGCCATACCTTAGCTATAGAATCCATGCTTTGCATACAGAAGATCTCAGGTTCAATCTCTGACAATTCCAGTCTGACAGTTCCAGTTTTTTAAAAAATAATCTCAGGTGGAAGGGCTGGCAAAGATCTCTGCGTGGGACCTTGGAGAGCTGCTACCAATCCAAGTAAACAACTATTAGACAGATGGGCCTATACATTAATGGCATACTTTATATTTTTTGGAGACTTGAGGCCATAATATGTTTTTTAACAGGCAGGCTCATCTTTAACATGGTTTTATTTTTTAAATAACAAATAAGAACCCTCAATGTTAATGCTGGCTTCAAGTTTTGTCTCTTAAACTAGGGATGGACGAATCTGCCAATTTTGGTCTCTCTCAGTTTCTCGTTTTTCCAGTCATAAGTTTGGTTTCTCCAAAACGTTTTTTTTAAAAAAAATTGTCTGAACATTCATATGCATTTTTGTACACGTTTCTCCTAATACATGTATTTTTGTATGCAATTTTACCTGATATACACATCTTTTGCAAGCAATTTTCCTACTATAATGCATTTTAATGTTATTTTCACTAATCTATGCATGTTTGTGTGCACATTCTCCTAATAAGCAGATTTTGTGTGCATTTTTGATGGGAGAAGTTTACTGTAAAATTTGGAGAAATGCAAATGAAGTATAATTGAGTTTTGCTTCACATACGTTAAAAAGTGCAAAATTAGATAATTTCCTATTAAAATGTGAACGAAACCAATTTCTCCCCCACCGTGACTCTTAAATTCAATAACCTTGTTTGGGAGTTAACCATAGTATATGAAACAGTCAGTGCAGACTTGCCTTGTGACTGTAATGTCTTTGCCTCCAGGTGTTGCTTTTGTTCACAGGAATGCATCCTGCAAACAGGACCTGCGCAAGGCAGTTTGGTGCCCTAGGCAAGATCAGATATTTAGCGCCCCCCCTTCCCACTTCAGAGCGCTGTATTTTTTTTACAAGGCATTTCTGGTGCCCCCTTTAGCCCTGCGCCCTAGGCAGCTGCTTAGTTGGCCTAATGGTAGCACCTGGCCCTGCCTGCAAATCATTCTTGTGATTAAAAATACTAGCACTGGAAAGACTGCTGTGTCTACTCCAGCAGTGGGGAGCCTCCAGCCTTAAGGCCTAGTCTGGCCTGCGGAGATTCCAAAATAGAGGACTGTCCTATGTAAAGCAAGACACCTGGCCACCCTGAACAACTGTTTCTGTAAGACAAGATTATTGGAGTAAGAGGCCTTGCTCTGCAACAGCCTAACATATGGCAAAAGCAACTTATTTTGTTCAAAACAGGTTGCATTATTTGGAACTCGTTTTTTAAAAATCTCAGGAGCAAAACAAAACCAAGCAACCCGGAGTAGCAGCAGCTTGTGGAAACTGCACTTCCATGCTCCGCTAGAGCTGAGTAGCTGCTTCCAGAGAAAAGAGCTCACCCCTGACACACTGAATGAGAGCCAAGATTGTATTTTTTTCTTCTTCCTGTGTTTAACTGAGCAATGCTGGCCTGTAACCTAACATAACCTTTCTCTTTCAAGCTGCCAACACTGGGTGGCATTAAACTGCTCTTTGCAGTTTCCACATATCAACTCTGAATGCCTAAAACACAAGGAAAGTTTGGCTCAGGCCTGCCCTAAAGGGAGCAAAGGCTTTTTGTTCGAGACTGCTTCATCTTACGGCTGTTGCAGCAGAAACATCTGACTGCAATGACATATTTTGTAATACCCTTGTTTGCAGACAGCTGACCTGCTGCTAAATGAACTCTTGTTTTTCCAGCACTGCTGCTGCTGCTGCTGCAATCAGGGTGGTGGAGAAATTCATTCAGTTCACATTTTAATGTGAACTACCTAATTTTGCACCTTTGAACCAATGTGTGAATCAAAAACTCAGTTATCCTGCCAAATTTGCACTCCTCTAAATTTTGCAGTAGAGTTCCTCAATCAAAAAAATGGGTGCAAAAATGCGTACATTAGAGGAAACTCCACACAAAAATGTGTATATTTGTGAAAATAACATTCGAAAATATCACAATAGGAAAATTGCTTGCAAAACCTGTGTATATATTAGTCAAAATTGCGTACACAAATGCTGGATTAGGAGAAATCTGCACAAAAAGAAGTACACATTTTCATGCAAACTCTTTAAAAGTTCACAAAGTTTGGGACAAATCAAATTTAAGATTGGGATGGGGAAATCAAAGTTGGGGATGAACTGAACTTAAAATTGGAAAAAAATAGAAACTGAAATTGAAAGATTCATCCATCACTATGCTTCAACAGCCTTGCTCAGGAGCTGGCACCCTCCAGATGTGTTGGACTAAAATGCCCATAATCCCTTATCATTGGCCATGCTGTCTGGGGTTGATGGGAGTTGGAGTCCAAAACACGTAGAGGGTACCAGCATTGCCTACCCCTGGTCTTGCTGTTGAGCTGTGGCTTGTATTTTAAGGTGTAAATCCAGTTCTGGGATTTAAGGTGCAATCCTATGCATGTTTAGACAGAAAAAAGGCCTACAATTCCCACCATGCCCCGGCCAGCATGGTCAATGATCCTTTCCATCCACCCAGCACATATGGATAAGGAATTATTTGCAGGGGTGTTGCAGAAAAGCTAATGTGTTTGGGGCATGCTTTCATCATAGAGAATGGCCCCAGCATCACATTCTAACGTGCACAACTAGTTAAGGAAGTCTGTACTCGATGCAGACATCCAGTATTATCCAGGAGGCTTTATTTATCTATCTAAAATATTTATACCCTCCCTTTAATGCAGTGTTCTCCAACCTTGGGTCCCCAGATGTTTTTGGCCTACAACTCCCAGCATGCCCCAGCCAGCTATGCTGGCTGGGGCATGCTGGGAGTTGTAGGCCAAAAACATCTGGGGACCCAAGGTTGGAGAACACTGCTTTAATGACTATAGCCTCACAAGGCGGATTCCAACAATAGATAAAAACCAATATAATAATAGGTGCCATTTTTCCTCTGCATAGAGTGGCTATGTGCCCTACTTCACATAGGGTAATCCTCTATTTGAAGGGCTGTCAGACTGGGGCAGTGCAAGGTACTGAAAAGATCTGGGGCTCAGCCCACAGGACACACACACAGAAATGCACAAATTGGCCCATGCTACTTTTACGTATGCTCTAAAGTGTGTGTGTGTGTGTGTGTGTGTGTGTGTTTAAAGGACCCTGTCTCCTAAGGGCACCCCTATTTGTAAAAAGGGCTATATGGACAGGGGAGAGGAGGGCATTTGATTTCAGAAAAAGACCTCAGGCAGAAAGGTTCAGGGGGAGACAGCAGGAGGTGAAGCACATGTGGGCAAAAGGTCAGCTAATCCAGCAGGATCAGATGCAACAGAGATCATCAGGGTCCCGGTGCCTTCATTTCAGCAAGTGCCCATGGGCAGCTGGATGGTGGAGCAGATGGCCTCCCAGAGATTCGGGGCTCCAATGAAAGATTCGGGGCTCCAGCTCTGGTAGGCTGCCCCGTAACACCACCTCTGCTGTCAGACGACAGTTCTCAATTTGAAGGCATCTTCTATATGAAGGACTGTCTGCTCCAAGTCTAGATTAAAAATAAAGAAAAGAACCATAAACCACAATAAGGAAGAGTATCAGCTGTGAAAGTGCCCATCCACAGTTAGCATCTGAATAGCAGACCAAACATGGTCTCCTGGTCCCAGAGGTGGTGCTGGGGGACAGCCCCAGCACCACCTCTGGTGCTGGAGCCCCAAATCCCAGAGGCGCTCCGCCCCACCACCCTGCTGCCCATGGGCACTTGCTGAAATAAAGGAACCAGGGGCCCTGATGATCTCTGTTGCATCTGATTCCCCTGGATTAGCTGGCCTTTTGCCCATATTTATTTATTTATTTATTTATTACATTTTTTTACATTTTTTCTTACATATTTCTTACATTTATTAATCGCCCATCTGGCCGGCCACCCAGCCACCCTGGGCGATGTACAATTAAAACAACACAATAAAACATGATAATTAAAACAGTATAAAAAATTCTTTTAAAATTCTAACCCACCCCATATTCCCGCCTGAACAGCCATGTTTTTAATGCACAGCGGAAGCTCATCATGGAGGGGGCATGGCGAAGGTCACTAGGGAGGGAGTTCCATAATGTGGGGGCCACCACAAGAAGGCCCTCTTCCTAGTCCCCACCAGCCTGGCTGCTCTGGCTGATGGGATAAGGAGAAGGCCGTCCGTGGCAGACCTTGTTGAGCGGCCTACGTGATGTTGCTGGAGGCGCTCCTTGAGAAAACTGGGCCGGAGCCGTGTAGGGTTTTAAAGGTCAAAACCAACACCTTGAATTCGGCTCGGCAAGCAACTGGTAGCCAGTGCAACTCCTTAAGCACTGGCGTGATGTGATCACGCCGGCGGTTGCCCTTAACCAGGGGAGCCGCTGTGTTCTTTACCAGCTGTAGCTTCCGAACTGTCTTCCAGGGTAACCCCACGTAGAGCGCATTACAGTAGTCTAGGCGAGAGGAGACCAAGGCATGAACCACTGATGGGAGCAGATGATTAGGAAGGTAGGGGCGCAGCTGCCGTATCAGATGGAGTTGATACAGCGCCGCCCGGCTCACAGCTGACACCTGAGCCTCCATGGACAGCTGGGAGTCTGGAATGACCCCCAAGCTACGACCTGGTCCTTCAGGGGTAGATGTACCCCATTCAGCACCAGGTCAACATCCCCTAACCTCCCCTTGTCTCCCACCAGAAGTACCTCGGTCTTGTCAGGGTTCAGTTTCACATGTGCTTCACTTCCTGCCACCTGCCTGACCCCCTTGAACCTTTCTGCCTGAGGTTTTTTTCTGAAATCAGATGCCCTCCCCTGTCCTGTCCGTACATCCCCTTTTACAAATAGGGCCGTCCTTAGGAGACAGCAGGGTCCTTTAAAGACACACACACAGACACACCAGAGCAGATGTAAATTAGCATATGCAAATTTGTGCATTTTTTTTTGTCCTGCGGGCTTGAGCCCTGGATTTTTTTTGGGTTACCTAGCACCACCCCTGCCTGGTCCCATTCTTCACCGCTATGGTGAGATGTAGTGTATTTCTATTTAAATTATTCTCATTATTTCCACATTTGCATCTATACATCTGATTCAGCATATGCACATTTTAAGCAAATTAGTGTCCTCTTTTTTGGTGATGCGTAAGTGGCCACCCTACCTCTGCAGCTGCCACCAGAGTTGGTGAGTGTTAGGACCCCAGGACAGCAATGTATGACAACCACATGATTACCGCAAAAATTTCTCTAGAATTTCAGAACTTACTTATGTCAATAAAAATAACTGCAGGTATCGGTAGAATTTATCCCAATTTCTACTATTAGTTTATATATGTGGTAGCTGAATGGATTGAAAGCTGTATTACTTGATTAAATCATTGGACCAATTTTAATCAGTAAAGCTGAGAATTAAGGCTACTTTGGTTTTGGTGGATTTTTTTTTTTTTAAAGTTGCCTTTTCTTTCCAAAGGAGTTATAGCTTTTGTTTATTAAATTGTAAGTTCTGTCACATTGCTTTCAGTCTATCAAAGAAGGCACCTATGTTCAGGTTTTGGTAGTATACAAATATATCACTCCCTCTAATAATGAACTCAGGTGGCCAAGAGAAATGGAGCCAAAACGGGGCCTCTGAGAAACAAGAAGGTATTAGCATACTTGTCTGAACCTTGAGGTATGCAGAAGTACAAAAAAATCTTTAAAAAAACCAAACAAACAAAAAAGAGGCAACCCTGCCCCCCCCCCCCAAAAAAACCCCAGCCCATTGAGGACTGGGACTGCTCAATAGCCATAGAATGTTAAGTATCAGAAAAGTAAAATGTAAAACATGGGGGTGGGCATGGAAGGGGATGTATATCCTGTGGGAGGGCACGGCTGGCTGCCTGGAGCACTGAACAGGAGCACTCCTATTAAAAGTTAAGAACACTGCAACATTTTGTTGCAGGTCCTACTTCTTTCATTGATTAATTTAAATCCATTACCGGTAATTGGTAAATCAACTTAAAATTATTTAATCGGTCGACGGTTCTAATTTATAGCAGTGTAAATCAGGAAAGTGCCTGCTTTTGAGTTTCGCAGTTTGGGTTTGCTACCTCATTTCACTCAATGTATTGAGACAAGAATAAATGAAATCCATTTTCAGCCTCCCTAACAGTGTGGTTAAGTTTGCAGCTGTTTTCTCACACAAGTAATTAGAACAAACAACTGAAGCATACACAGAAATTATTAACGATTTCCTTTTACAGAGCACACAGGAAGACCAGTTTAATAATATCCCTCTCTCACACTGAGCTCAGAAGCATACATTTGGAAAGAGATGAATTTGACAAATTAGACTATTTTTCTTCTGTCAATCGCACAGACAATTACTGTGAATTTTATACCGCAGCACAGATGACCCATAGTATTTATCCTACTGTTTTGATATGCAGGTTTCTTTATCGAGGCCTTTTTAAGCACAAAATCAGCAGGTAGCATTCTCTCATTCTAAATAACAGAGGCTGTCATATATAACCACAGGTAAAGGAGAACCATTCAAATAAGCATTGCCACTTTACATTCAGACGGTTTGCACTGTGGGCAGTTCCACCCATTACATAGCAACACCCACGGATTTGCTGCCATGTATATATTCAACAGAGAGCCACAGCCGATTCCAGCTTTCTGACAAGGCTACCAGCATGATGCGCGTGGACAAACATTTGCCACAACCACATCTTACAGTCTTAGATGTGCACTTAACATCTTGGGTGCGCATTAGCAGTTTAATATGTGAAGACACTGTTGCTTTAATGTACATCACCTTGGGTGTCTTTTTTATTTTGGGCCGAAAGGTGGTTACATAATGCAACTCTTTATTTGTGTAATAAACCGATTGCACTTTGACCGGCATCTGTCTGTCTCCTCCTTTATGTTTCATTTTTGTTCCTCGCCCTCCTGCACGTCCCCGTGCCTTCTGCTGTGCTGCTTCCTATGCCTGGTGCAGCCGCAGGGTAGAGACGTGAAGACTTGGGGGAAACCAGAAAAAGTTAGTGGGGGGGGGGAACTAATTTCCCCCCAAATTTCCAAAAATCCAGAGGGAAAAATGGAGAGAAAAATATTGTTGTTTTGAATTTTCCATTCCACTCGCTGCCCCATTTTTTCTGGTCCCCACCCCCAGGCCTTCACCTCTCTGCTCAGGGCCAGCGTCAGGGGTTGGGATTGTGGGCACCTGCCTAGGCCCATGCTCCAGAAGGGCGGCCCTCTGCCAACTCTGACTCTGCTACTCTTTTGCCAGTCGCTGACCGCCTATTCCAAATTTGTCCACGTAATATAGTAGATTGGAAGCCTTCTGGGCCTGGATTGTGTCAGGTCTATTTTATTTATTTACAGTTTTATATATCGGTATTAAAGGAAATATTTTCAAAAGAGTTCACATAGCAAACTTTGAAACAATGGTTTCTTAACATTTTAAAAATCATCACAACATTTCAAAAATCAGCTGCTGAACTCCGCCCTCCAAATAGGTTCACCACCATGGACCACCATGGATAGCTCCTGTAAAATTCTAACAAAAAGATGCAATGGATAAGGAGCCCCAGCCTATGACCCTCTCTAGAACAAGCATTTCGTCAGCTTGCCAGTCCATTGAGCAACATCTCTCTCTTGTCTAGACTGTGTTGAAGTTTATTTCCTCTCATCCAGTCCATTACTGATCTCATTCAATTCAGGGAGGCCAGGTCTGACTGTCTGTACAGCACCTAGTACACTTGTTGGCACTAAATTATAAGCAACAATGGTCACTATGTAAATTCTAGAATACACAAAGCTAGACAAATGGGTGTGAAGTTTATTTTTTGTTTCCTGCCCAGCTCAAGCCTGTTTCCCACTAAACTGGTACTTGGCTCTGACTGTACCACTTCAGGCTGCAGGTGGGATTCCCTGTGACAGAATACTCCTCCATACAAAATAAATAAATCTCCGCACATAGAAAACTAGCATGTCAGAAAGAAGCTGGTCTGGAAACCATCTCCATGGCATCTAGTTTTCTATATGTAGGGATTGTAATTTCCCCACCTTCTTGGTACGGAGGGGAGCATTCAGTCGCATGAGTGGCCACACACCACACTCTAAAGCAGTACAGCCCAGAGACACAGGTGTACCATCTCAGTGACAACTAGGCCTTAGAGCAGTGTTCTCCAACCTTGGGTCCCCAGATGTTTTTGGCCTACAACTCCCAGCATGCCCCAGCCAGCTTTTTGTAGACCAAAAAACATCTGGGGACCCAAGGTTGGAGAACACTGCCTTAGAGTAATAGCATGAAAAAGAATGCCTGGTTCATTACTGCTTGTTTCCGTGCTGGCTCTTTGATAATATTAAAGAGAATATTTATGGCAATAGGGCAGGTGTGGAATCCTAAGCCTGAGAAGATTTCTTTTTAGGGTGTGTGAATGAACATATTTTTAGGGTGTGTGAATGAACATAAAGTCCTGAACAATCAGGATTTTATTTATGCTGAAATAATTTGGCATGCCTTGCTTTAGATAGAACTGGAATGACACATAAACAGTAGCCCTCTTCATCCGTTCTGAACATGTGAAGGGACCCCAGGAACGCACGGGGCTAGCTCTGCCCTCTTGATGATACCCCACGCACCGGCAACACTCCCAAGCCAGTGTGTGATCGGCTGAGTCTGAAGGCCAGGGTTTCTATCCACGTGTTCAAAACCCTACACACAATGAAGGTGATGCCCTTCAGACTCAGTTGATTGTATGTCGGCTCAAGAGCATTGCCAGTGTGCATGCAGCATCACTGAGGGAACATTCCTGCAAGCCCCTTCACATACTCAGAAGTGAATGCCTGAATAGGTCTAATGCCTTGAAGTGGATCTATGGCGTCTCCCTAACCCATGGTAACTATCAAGTAGTTGGAGGTTAGCTTAGGGGTGCTTCCACATGAGGGTTTTATTGTGCAATCGCCCTGCCCCATTCACAGAACTTTACCAGAGAGGTCCACTCTTTGTCTTCCACTTGTAATCCTCCTATGTTTTCCCACAGCTTCTTCTGTATTTTCTCTTACCACATTAAGGAAGAAAAGATGGAATAGCTGCACAAGGCCTTCCGATTCTTAGCATTAGGAGCTGTGGAGCTTTTGGGGGTTCCTACATACACACACACACACACACGCCTCCTCATGTGTAAACCAAGTGGGGACAGTTGAGGGGGCTGGGAGGAAACGAAAGCCTCGGATGGAATGAATGGCGTCTAGATGCCTGGAGAAGCTGGCCTAGGGCTTTCATATGTAAATAGTTCAAGCCATGAGTCATGAGTTCCCTTCCCCCTGCCTGGCCAGGTGAAGTGCATTATGATTGGCTAAGAGGCAGCAGAGGAGGGGAGGGGGGGGGAAAGGTATATTTCCCAAAGCGTGGGTTTTGGTCTTTGTTCTACCCGGCTGTGGTAATGGCGGTAAGCCAAGGACCCCAGGCAGCTCCTGGTGAAATTAGCTGGATTGAGGGCTCTAGTAAAGGCAAGCCTTGAGGGAGTTTTACCCATCTCGGACCTTCGGGTAGGTGTGGTAATCTCCCTCGGGCAGCGAGGCTGTGCTGGATTTAACCCTTGAAGAGAACACCCTCAGGTAACAGGTGTGTGCCTGAGATATATTAAGGAATCAGGTTTTATTGTTTTGCAGCTTTACTGTGTACTAAAGTGTCTCTCTCTTTATTTTGTGTGCTTCTCTCATTTCCCTAATCTTGTTGTAAAATGCTACCAGAATAAACCTTGTCCTGGTTTTACCCCACATGGTGTTTGTGGATTGCTCTGTGGCTTCAGTATCTAAATCCAGGTTACAGAATTAAAGGCGAGTCCCTCAACAGAGATCCAAGTAGGATTGCAGACAGCTGAGGCTGGCAATCTGGTACCTTGAGATCTCAGGGGGTCTTGGTTCCTTTGGAGTAGGAAAGGGTGGGGGTGTGGCAGGCCAGCCAGCCCCCCCCTTCCTCCACAGGAGCCCTCCATCTGCAAGCACCCTAGGCTTTCCTCTGGGCTCACAAAATAGAATGGTATTAAGAGAGTATGAAAAGGGCTCACAGTTTCCCCTGTAGCTAGCCAATGGCTGTTGGCTTTCTAAAACACTCACTTATTCCAAGGTAACATACCCATAACTAATTTTAAACTTGGCTTTGAATTAGCACCTTTTGAAGCAGGACTGGTATCTCCTTCGCACTATATCAGTGTGATATAGGCATGCTGGGAGTTGTAGGCCAAAAACATCTGGTGACCCAAGATTGGAGAACACTGCACTATATAAAGAAGTTAAGCTACATAAGCTAAGTAAAGTTTGTAGAGAAGCACACAGTTTCAGTGTAGGTCAGGGGTGGGCAGAAGGTAGATCTCCAGGTGTTTTGGACTTCCAACTCCCATCATTCCTGACCATTGTCCATGCTGGCAAGGGCTTCTGGGAGTTGAAGTCCAAAACATCTGCAGACAGGGCCGGATTAAGCTAGGGGCTGTTGGAGCGACAGCTCCAGGCCCTTAACAGAAAATAGGCCCGCAATTATAGGGACACGCGGCGATTTTTTCCCCCTTCGGAGTTAGCTCTGATCGTTATCATTCAGCATAATTAATGATTTTTTCAAGATTAGAAAGGTGTTCTAAGCACATCTGCATTACAGGCTTGAGGCAAGACCTAGCAAGAACTGTTGTTCTCAAATTAGCATTTCAGTAGCTTTGCATTTCAATCACTGTTACTACATTTCTTTGTGAGAACTTCTAGCACATGGGGGGCTTGCTAGGGTCTGTAATATTCAGATTTAGAAGGGACCTCTCTCTCCAGCCTCGAGCAAAAGATCTTTCTGATTCGCAGCTCAATTGTTCAAATGCTGGTTTAACAAAAAAACAAAAACAAAGCAACAAGAACAACACAATTATTCTTGGTCAAGCAAAGCTTCCTGGCTTTTTGTTGTGGCTGCTTTTTTTTTTTTTTAATAAATAATTTGGGGGAAATTGGGAAGACCCTTACTGATGAGCTGCAGGAGTTTTTGAGTTTTTGCTCCATCAAGCGACCCCTCTCTTCCCACCCGCCTCCAAAATCTCCACCATGACTTCTGCTTGCTATGGGACAAACCTCTGGGATGGTCTTTACCTGCTGCTGGTCCTGATGGCCCTCCTCTGCACAGGTAAGGTTCAAAAGTTTGACTCTTTTGATCTGCAAGTTCTCCTTCTCCTTTTTTTCCTGTAAAAGGGCTTTCCCTCTTTTGTGAGCCAAACTGAACATAAGGGCTGTGTGTTTGTGGGTGTGGGTGTCTGCCTTTTGGGGGTGTTGATCCTGCTGCCGCCTGCAAAATGTCACCTGCTTGGCTAATACTGTGTGTGTGTGTGTGTGTGTGTGTGTGTACGTGCGCTTTCATGGGGAATTGTGTGGCATTTTAAGTTTTATTTTGAAAAACCCCAGAGAACAGAGTTCACCAAATATCCCTCTTGGATATTTTGGACTACAGTTCTCATTTGCCTTAGGCAGCATGGCCAGTGGCTGGGGAAGATGGGAGCTGGGGCCCCAAACATTTGGAAGGGCCCCGGTTGGGGAAGACTGCCCTAGAGGTTAAAAAACGTGGAGGTACTTATCATCAACGATATGTGATGAGTTTATTGAACTGATTGGTCAGCAAGTGCTGCAGCAAATCATAAACGAGATAAAAGAAGCCAAATATTATTCAATTTCTGTTGACTCCACCCCTGACATAGCACATTGTGATCAACTAACAATTATATTTTGCTATGTACTACCTAGTGGTCCAGTGGAGCGTTTTACGAAATTCATGCCAATGCACGGACACACTGGTATGGAGCTAGCAAACATTATTTTGCAGTTCATGGATGAAAATGGAATTTCCATCAAAGACTGCAGGGGTCAGTCTTATGATAACGGATCTAATATGAGTGGCAAATATAATGGTATGCAGGCCTTAATTTGGGGGGAAAAACCCACTTGCTGAATACATTCCTTGTTGTGCACATTCACTTAATCTTGTTGGACAAAATGCCGTAAACAGCTGTCCAGTTGCAGTTTCGTTCTTTAATTTTGTGCAGCAGTTGTATTGTTTTTTTTCTGCTTCAACTCATCGATGGAATCTGTTAACAGATAGTTTCAAACTATGTGGTATACCGACATTAAAAAGGTTATCTGATACACGTTGGTCTGCTCACCATGATGCTGTGAATGCCTTACAAAAAGGCTATAGTACTATCAGAGATGTCCTTTCAAATATTATGAATGATGATTCCACAAAGGGAGAGGTCTGTTTACAAGCAAAGGGCCTAAATAATGTCATGGATCAATTGGAAACTGGAATAATGATTGTTGAAGTATGGTCTGTCATTTTACCAAGGTTTCACAGAATCAGTCAGTGTCTCCAAGATGCAAAATTAGATCTGCATACAGCAACAGACATGCTGAACTCTCTAAAGGATTTTGTGCAGTCTCTCCGTTCTAGATTCTCTGAATTTCCGGCTGCGAGGAGTACCAGCTACAACGTAGAAGGAAAGTGAAAAGAAATAGGAGGTGGGACTATGGTGATGCAGAAGATGCTAATGCTGATATGACACCCTCTGAGAGGTTTAAAGTGCATACCTTTTATCCTATAATTGACCAATTGACAGAATCACTGAGGCACAGGCAAGCAGCATACAATATAATTCAAGAAAGATTTGGATTTCTATCAGAAATATGCACTCTAGCAGGTGATAGTCTACGTTCCAGAGCCACTACACTAGTGTCAAAATATCCTGAAGATCTTGAACCCCTGTTTGCAGACGAAATTGTACAGTTTTCATCTATTTTCAAAATGTACCAATCTTCCACTGCAAATCAAGACATTCATGGGAGTCAAGAAACACAAATGTACAAGTTTATGATTGCACAATCTCTAGTCGGTGCATTTCCAAATACATTTGTGACCCTCCGCATGTATTTGTGTTTAATGGTCAGCAACTGCAGTGGTGAGCATTCATTTTCAGCATTAAAACGTGTGAAAAATGAACTAAGGTCTTCCATGGGTCAGGAGCGTTTAAATGCGCTCTCTCTGTTGTGCATTGAAAATGGTTTGCTGAACGAGCTTAATCTTGATTCTACAATTGAGGAATTTGCAAGTAAAAAAGCAAGAAAAGTTAATGTGTAATTTTATTTTAATCTACCAGCTTGATTCATTTAGTTTAAATGCAGGTTAGAGTTCAGTGAATAACCTGTTTGTGTGTTTAAAACTAGTGGTTGCTATTTATTTCAAGAGTTACTCTCTGCACCATAATCATAACGCAGGCTGTATTGATTATGATGCTATAATAATAATAATAATAATAATAATAATAATAATAATAATTTAAGGAAAAAATTTTATGAGCCAAACATCATACACTTATATTTAAATTGTTTATATGGTTTATGTTTATTTAAAAATGGTTGTTGTGAATGTTCTATTTATAACGGTTTTATTGAGTTAACAAGCTTATTGTTTACAAAAAAAGAAATATTTTCAATATGTTTCTGTTTTGGCACTTTAATGGTAATTAAAATATTTAATTTGTTTTAATATAAAATTGCATCTTCATTTTATTTATTTCCATAAAAAGGCCCACCAAAATCCTCACCACCAGGCCCATAATGCTCTTAATCCAGGCCCTGTCTGCAGATCTACCTTCTGCCCATTCCTGGCACAGATAATCATGAGCATGTTCTGAAGGCACATGGCAGGGACATGTGCCTTTTACAGAGGACATTCCTCTATTTGAAGGGCTCTCCTATCCAATTCCAGTTTAAAGATAAAGAATGGTAAGAACTGCTGCCCATCAACAGTGAGCACCTGGACAGCAGACTGAACAGGCAGGCACATGGGTCACCTGCTCACAGTCTTCTGCACTATGGTGAGGTTTACTGTATTTCTATTTAAATTATCATTATAATTTCTAAATTTGCATCTATATGTATACATTAGCACATGCAAATTTTATGCAAATATGTGTCCTTTTTCATCCTCTTTTCCTGGTGATTCATAAGTGGCCATCCTAACTGCTATAGCTAAGCAGGTCTGGCCCAATAAGCAGTCTAGGGAGACAATTGGGGGGGGGGGACATAAGGAAGGAAGGAAGGAAGGAAGGAAGAGGGCCTTCTCTGTGGCGGCCCCCACATTATGGAACTCCCTCCCTAGTGACCTTCGCCATGCCCCCTCCGTGATGAGCTTCCGCCATGCATTAAAAACATGGCTGTTCAGGCGGGAATATGGGGTGGGTTAGGTTTTTAATGAGAATTTTTTAATATTGTTTTAATTATTATGTTTTATTGTGTTTTATTGTATTTTAATTGTACATCGCCCAGGGTGGCCGGGTGACCGGCCAGATGGGCGATTGATAAATATAATAAATAAATAAAATAAATAAGCCACCTTGAACTCTTCAGAGAGGAGGGAGGTATTATGGACCCACAGAAATCTTGCAGTGCAGAGCCCCTTAGGGCCAATTCAGAAATTATGGGTGCAAAATATCCTATGAAGAACTGCTTGTGCCTTCCCCCAAATTCCCAAGTATGTACTGTAACATTCAAAGGACTGACACATATAGCTCTTACCTGCGGCCCAGTCCTTGTGTTCTGACACTCATTTCAGGGCTCAGATATAGCTGTGGGTGAAAACTCTGCCTGACGGTGCTTTGGAATTTCTGTTTATTGTTCGTGGGCAAGCAAAGGTGTGAATGTCAGTTGCAACTTGCATTTTGAATTCCTCCCTAATAATGCAGTGCCCAAATTCAATGTGTGTCTCCCATCTTTCAAGTGTTCCTATCTCCTAATGAAGAAAATGTCAAACTTCACAAGAATTAGGCAATATCCAGGTTACCTGAAGGATCGTCTCCTCCCATATATACCTACCCAGACCCTAAGATCATCCTTTGCGATCCTTCTCCGGGAGCCCCTGCCAAAGGAAGTGAGGCAGGTGGCTACTAAGAAGAGGGCCTTTTGTGCTGTGGTGTCCCACTTGTGGAATGAACTTCCCAGAGAGGCTCTCCTGGTACCTACCTTGTGCTCTTTCCGGCGCCAGGCGAAGACCTTTTCCCCCCAAGAATGTTAGTCTTTTAATTTCTGTTGTTTTAAATCCTTTACTGTATTTTAAATCTCTGTACTGCTGCTAGGTTCTATTTCAGCTTTTACTTCTATTTTATACTGGAGTTTAAAATTTTTATACTGTATTTTATGTTGTATTTTATGGTTTTGTTGTGAAGTGCCCAGAGAGCTTCGGCAATCAGCAGTATAGAAATGTAATAAATAAATAATTAAAAATATGAGGTGTGTGGGTTTTTTAAAGTTGCATATTTTTATCCATTTCCTTCTCATTTTGTTCATTGTGCATTTTCTTTGTCACTCAAATTGGTGAGGGTTTTTTTGGGGGGGGGTTGTTGTTGGGTTTTTTTTTTTTAAAGGAAGTGACAGGAAGTTCAGACATGATTAGGAGAATGCTCTTCCCAGTGCTTTACTTGCATTCAGGCTGTACAAGGTCACTATGATTCGCTGCTGTTTCCTTTTGCTATTTTCCTGAACAGCTTCCTGCAATTTATGTATGCATCCTTTATCAAATTTGTTTCAAGTGTTTTCCAGCATGGAATCCTTCTTTTTCACGTGTGACTTAGTGGTCAACCACAGAAGCCAAATGCTTCCATTTTGAAAACGGGTCCACGCTCCGGAATCTCAGTGAAGAACTGTCACAACTGCTTAGCAGTGGGTTTCAACCACTACAGAGATCATTGTTATGAGAAGAATTGCTACTTACCTCTGAAATTGCGCTCAACATGATAATCATTCTGATCACAAACCGACCTTAAATGAAAAACACGTTCCAAAAATATTTCATTCAGGTAAAAGATTTTGCAGTAGTCTGAAATTAAGAATAAAGCTAAAAGAATTGCACATAGGAATCCTGACCGCATCTTGCTCACAGCTGTTTTCTGGGAAATCCACACACATTTTCAATTCTGACCAAGTTTTTCCCTGATATTCCTTCATATATTAGTATAGAATATGCCCAGAAAACCCCCGCTGGATGCCTACAAATACAGCACAGATTATATATTATTCAATGATTATAAAAACCTGCTGGTTTAAGACCACAATTAAAGCTATCTATCTCATGTTGGCTCAAGCTCCACAAAGCCAGGGAATTGGAAGCCAACGCTGAAGCCATGATCTGTGATGTTGTACAATAGTCACAAAATTGTGCTTGTTTACAACTTACCCTCCATGTACCCACGTTTCCTTGGTCTTTCAGGCCCAACCCCAGATGGGGAGGATTAAGAGCCTGGGACCAGCAAAGGTGACCCATTAGTCCTGTGTTGCCTTATGAAGCAATTGAGCAGTATCGTATCGCTAGAGTCCTCCTCCTGTGAGTTGACCCATGCCTCCTTGTGGCTTGCGAGACATCCACCCTGGTCTATATATACAGCAAAATGAAATGGGAATGAGGTACTAAAACTCTGGAATCTTAGAATGGACTGTAAGCCAAGCTACACATTACACTAATCGCATAGCATGTAGCTGAGGCTTATCATTTTTTTTACTCTAGTGTAAGTGTGTGAGGCCTGATTCAGATTGGGACCACCTCTTTCAGGGAGGGGAGGCTTAAACCTCCCATCTTCAGTTTTCCCCCCTAAATCCCAGCCCCCTACAGCAGTGTTCTCCAACCTTGGGTCCCCAGATGCTGGGGCATGCTGGGAGTTGTAGGCCAAAAACATCTGGGACCCAAGGTTGGAGAACACTGCCCTACAGGAGGGAGCCTTTTTTGTCCATTTTTCTTTTTTTAAACAACCTCCCTCCCCATTTAGGGGGATTTCAGGGCAGGGGGAAGTGGTGATATGAAGTTTAACCCTCACCTCCCAGACTGTGGTAGTCTCAATCCAAATTGGGGCCACACTTTCTTACACAAGGGTAAAAAAAAGGACAAGCTTCACCTACATGCTACATGATTACAGTATCATGTTCTGTCATTTCAGATTGCCATTTCTGAATGCTTCTCTACATGAGCTCCCTGCAAGCAGAAAAGTAGCACAATGCAAAGCAGTTGGCTAGAACCTTTCTCCCTAATGTGCTGGCTTTTTACTTGCAGAATAGTACAATCCTCTTCAGAATTCTGCTGTATGTGCAGACCAGGTCTAAAATACCCCTAATTGAGATATTGATACATGGTATACACATCAGCAGACTGTATGGCCAGTGTGGCATAGTGGTGAGTGTTGGACTGGGACTCAGATCTGGGTTCTAGTCCCTGCTCGGCCATGAAACTCACTGGGTGACTTTGGGCCAGTCACTGCCTCTCAGCCTAACCTACCTCACAGGGTTGTTGTGAGGATAAAATGGAGAGGATTATGTAGCCACCTTGGATTCCTTGCAGGAAAAAAGGTGGGGTATCAATGTAATAAATAAATAAATAAATCTTTGGACCATATGCAAGACGTCTCATTTTTTAACATACCCCTATGTTAAAAAACAAAACTTTAAATAGCAAGAACAGCACAGCTAGCAAAGGGCTTGCCTATGTACACCAGTTGCAGGGGAACACGAGTGGGAAGGTGCTGTTACACTCAGGTCCTACTTGTGTTTCCTGTGGGGAGCTAGTTAGCCACTGTGTGAATAGGGTGCTGGACTAGATGGACCTTGGTCTGATCCAACATGGCTCATATGTTCTTATGGAAATAAATTGTAATATGACCGAGGGGTGTGCACTGAAGATGCCCACTACTTATCCTAGGACCCTTTTACTTTCTATAGAATCCGGAAAGCTAACTTTGTTTGCAAAAAACCATAGAAGTCCAATGTTCAGTTAAAGAGATCCACCAGCCCCTTATACTACTCTGAAGGTCATGCTTACAATTGAAAAGGATGACTGTTACTTGTTATTGTGGATTCAATCCTGATAAGGTCATAGAAGGAAATTTTTCCATCCCTTCCTACCTCCTGCAGCCACTCCACCCTACAAGCCCTTCTGGAGTGTTGTGGGCTCCTCCTGAACAATGTGATGGAACACGAGAGGGGCAAAGGGAAGGGGAAATGGCCAAAAACAGACTTGGACCATAAATCAACCCAGGCTGCAATCTGATATCCACTTACCAGAGTAAGCTCCTTTGAACTCAGTTGGACTTACTTCTGAGTAGACATGTACAGGATTACAAGTCAAGGAAGTTTATAGGCGTTTCCTGCCCTCTCCTCTCACCAGCAGTCTCCTGTGCCCTATACCACTGTTCAGGCAGGAGCCCCAACTCACTAGGGTGGTTTTGGGGGCGGCTGCAGCAGAGAGGAGGGGTCAGAAAACTTTCCTTCTAGTGTAGGTTTCATGCATATGACTTTTTTGGAAGACTAATGATACTGCGGCATGTTCATGAGAAATATAGTTGCCTATGAAATTAGCCTTGAAGTGTTTTAACTCTTCTTTTTCAAATATTTCTTTTAAAATCACATCTTTGGCTTAAATGGAGAAGAAAATATTTAAAGTAAACCCATTTAAATAAATATATAAAACCTCTGTAATTCTTATTTTATTAGTATCAACCAGGAAATCAGATGTTCAGTATTCTCCTGAGGTTATACATAAACAAATGCAAAATTGAAGTAAGAATCTTAAAAGTCAAAATTGTATAACAAAACAATACTCCATCAAAAGTGTAAAATTACAAGAATGCTATTTTTAAACACTGGCACTTGAAAACCATCATTTTATAGCTACAGAATTGCCAATCAATTCCCAAATTAGTCTGCAGGTAAATGTCAGTTAATCATTGCCAGAACTTTTACTGAATATGCAAAAATCTTAACTTTGGTTTTCAAAGCAACCTCTATTTTATCAAATCAGAGGTCATCAGAATACCATGTTACATTTCACATTGGATATATTTTTCCCTTACAGCTATTTTTAACTTACAAAATGGGCAAATATCAAGAATGTGTTATAAAAGACTAACAAAAAAAAAGATACATCTTATCTCATTTTAATTTGAGACAATATAAAATTTTGAAAATGGGCTAAAACTAGTTCTGAAAACATGAATTTATACAGATCAAACAATGGTACCACTTATAGAAAACATTAACAAAGTAAAATTTTCTCCTGTGGGACATTTTCTATACCAGGAGAGTTCATGGTATAAAGCCCACAACCATCACTTGACATGGTATCCTAAAAGGATTACAGCAATTTAGCATTTAACATTACCTGCTTAGGTAGGGTACACTCACCTCTGTATTCAGGTGTTTGCAAATACAACTCTCATTACCAGCCAATGAAGTCACACATGTAAATTCCTCAGAGATCAATATGAGAATATACGTACTCTCAGCAGTCCTTTCAAGGACACTAATTTGAACTTATTTTTCCCCCGGAAGTGTTCCATGCCACAGAATTGAATTCTATATTTCTCATCCTTCCCATACTGGTAAATTTACACAACTCAGTAGAATATTGCATGTAGCAAAAGCTGAGCAATATGGATTGGCTAACAGGGTTTACAGTATTTTAAAAAAGAATTGTGACCTGTTACATGACACACACAAAAAACACCCTGCTTTGCATATGCCAGTATATATTTATTTTCTACCCTATCATGATTATGTAGGGCATGTAGGTCAAAGCTCTTGTATCAGCTTATTATATGAAGAGACAAAACTAATTTTGATGTGAACCCAAAAGGGCATTAACATAAAGGATGAGTTTTCCAGAAAAAGAAAAATATTGACTTTACAAGGGCACCTATTAAAAGGACAACAATACTAATTTTAAAAAATGTATTTACTTAGAAGCAATCAGAATGCCAACGGCTACAACTTTTTTTTTCAATTACAGAGTATTTAGTTAAACAGAACAACTATTATTTTTATGATGCAGACAACTGAAGATGAATAATGAACTACATGTGTAACTAATTTGTGCTGTGCACCAACAAGGAATCTGCTTTAAACTTCCATGCCAATTTACAACCCCCATACTGTACTAGGCAAGGTTAGTGGCCACTGAGATACCACTAAAGGACTGGGCTACCAAAAGACACATGGTAGCGTGTTAACTATACAAAAAGGAAAAGGAAAAAAGACACTGTACAGTTTTAAAACAAATCTTACACAGCTTTATGCTTAATTTTTTTTCTTTTTAAAAGGAGTGAATTGTGTACAGGGGGTTTAAATGCTTTTATAGACAAGAAAAACTGATCTAAACGGAGGCTTATTCATCATCATCCTCATCTTCATCATCTTCCTCCTCATCCTCATCTTCATCCTCATCCTCCTCATCATCATCTTCATCGTCTTCTTCTTCCTTCTTTTTCTTGCTTTTCTCAGGCTTTGGAGCTATCTTTTTAGCTACTTCGGGCTTTCCCTTAGCCCGGTATGCAGCAATATCCTTGGAATAAAAGAAGCCAAAGCATTTTAAGTTATACAATGTAAACAATGGGGTGAACATACCTTCAATTAAATGCACACATTTGGCAAAATTATAATTCAGAACCGGTAACTTATTCAGATGACAGTCTAATATTTATCCTATTACACCTCAGTGAAGTATGAGGATTCTGCATAATAGCTTATTAACAGATTTCATGCACTTCAATTAAAGAGTAGACAGTGCCACCTTCAGCATGCAATACATCTATCTTTTGACTTGCATGCTATGCTCAATAAACTAAACCTAAAAATTTATGGAATTCATTGTTGAAAATTCCCAAATTTTCCAGTTTGTTTAGTTTTCTTTGTCTGTTTTCTTAAAGAAGCCGCCAGATTAGTGAAGGGTTTCAAACAGATTTTTACCTGAAATTAAGTCCCCCAAGTGTCCAAATACTCAATGGCATCTAAAATGTTCACACAACCCATAGGATCAATTTTGTTGATTCAAAGCAATGCATGACTTGTGCCATTAGCACTAGACCTTCCCCAGTATCAGACTGTGGGGTTAGGGTGTTCACGCTATGGTTTAATTCATATATTACATTGCTTCAATATAATCTCCCAGCTAGGAGTGGCTTAATGTGTGGTACATTTTACTCTTAAAGGTATACAAGAATACAAAATACGTACACATGTTATCAAATGTAAAGGTCATTACAATTTAGTGGGTGTCCCTTTCAAATACTCAGAAGCAGCCACCTGACCTTTCCTGGCCACTGTTCCTAAGTATTTTAGACAAGTGGCTTCAGTGGAAGTAGAATGTAGTGTTTGATAGAAAATGGTCAGAATCTTGGCTCAGCTTCATATAAATATTTTGT